>JALAZF010000117.1:9310000-10510000 GCA_022829125.1 Lathyrus tuberosus
CACATCATTTTCTTTTTACCGAGATAATAACTATTAAAAATTCACGGATACATAATCATAACATGAATATAGGTTTTGTTAAGAAAATGTGGTTAGACGAAACTCAATTATAAAAAATCAGTTTATAGAATAATAATTATCCCCACTTATAAAGGTATGTTCAAGTCATATATTATTTGATGTGAAAATTTTAATACACATTCTCACGTTTAGGATTAACATCGGAAGCGTGAAAATAAATCGTAGGTGATCCGATAGCGAAAATCTGATAATAAATAGTTCATCTGATTTTAGATGAGACTCTTATAACATGTTAAAAAATATAATTGACCTAATTCAACCTACAAAACTATCTTGTATGATGATAATTGTCCTTACTTATAAAAATATTGTTGAATTGAAAACTTTTAACTGATTTAACTGATGATAGCGTCAAACCTAACACATTGCGTTCGGTCAGTTTATAACAAATTCGATTTTTTAAAAATGACAATTGAATTAAAAATGAGAGTTTCTTAATACACCATCCAAGTTTCTTAGGCACCACGTGAAATTTCTTTTTTGCCCCCAGATTCTGGATGTGCACATCCGGACGCACCAATTTTTTAAAAAACGCTGATGTGTTTCGGATGTGCACATCCGAAAAAATAGCATAACTTTGTTTTTTAAAATTCTTGATCTGCAGATCCGGAAAAATAGCATAACTTTATTTTTTTTTAAAATCGGTTTTGTTGGTTGGTCGCATATGTTAATATTTCATCGCAAGTTACTATACATTCGAATGAGGGGAGGGAGAAGGTCTTGACAACATGATGAAGATCTTGAGTCATGGGATTAGGTTTCCTGCCAATAGAAAACTTTGTTCTTCGTATCTCTTCAATGTGTTATTTCGGTGTAGCTATTAATCTTCAGTCAATGTCAATGAAGTAAACATGCATTAGAGAGTGAAATATTGATGAATAAAAAAAAAGTTTGTATGCATAAAAAAACTCATTATTATTTACCTGTAAGGGTGGTGGCCTCAGAAAGGAAATCGAGCCGCTGCAATTATAAGATCATTTTGTTAGATTTGTGGATTCCTCATGATTTTCTTTTGATTTTCAGGGAGTGGTGTGTGACTTTCTATAAATCAACTGGGTTTAAGCCTAAAAGAATTATATTTTACAGGTTCGAAAATTGTAGGACAAATGAAGATAAACAGTAAAATATTACTTTTTTTTACGTTATCCAAGATAAATGACTGAACTGACCCTCACTTACTTCATCTCTGATAAGCAGAAATTAACAATGCAAAATAAATCATATATAAAATTAAAGCAAGTTATAATATATACATATACATAAATATACATCAACATGTATCATTTAGGCACCACGTTCGATACTACATAAGTGAAGTCGAAAATTCTGATTCTGATTCTGCAAGTGGTAATAGGAGTACCACCAACTTTGTGTCGACTCTGCTGCCATTTATCTTGAATAAAGTCAAAGAAGTAATATTTTATTGTTGATCTTCATTTGTCCTACAATCTTTGATGATAGATTTGAGAGTTTGGATATTCACAATGTCTTTTTTGGATATATAACTTATGGTTACAGATCATGTTTGCCATCATAGGTGGATGACCGTTATTTTGTTTAAATATGGATTAGACGCTTTATTTCTTAAAATAAATATACTTATTAATATTTTGAGTTTAGCCATTTTTTCGGATGTGCACATCCGGAAGACGCATAACTTGTCATTCCGGATTTGCACATCTGAAACAATGCAAAGTTTTTTAAAAAAACGGTGCGTTCAGATGTGCACATCCGAAACTGGGGGGCAAAACAGAATTTCACGTGGTGTATAAGAAACATAGATGGTGTATTAAGAAACTCTCTTAAAAATATTTAATATTCTCATGGATTCAAATTCAATGTATTATGCTCACATTCCGTCTCTCCTAACAACATTGAAAAAGAGAGAACGGGTCTCACCTCAATGCAATTCAGATTCTGAAAGCCAAAGCTGCCAATAGTAAGTTCTTAAAAGTTGATAACTTTATACTCCTAAATCACCAAATCCATTGTTTTGATTCAAATTCAACCATTATTTTGTAAAGGGTGTTTCTCTATTTACTTATTTTCCTTTTCATTTTTGAGTTTTCTCTTTTTTATAATATAAATAATATTGTGGTTTTCTGTTTTTTTGATTTGGAATTTGTTGTTATCTTTGTTTGGTTCCAAGGTTGGAAAACCAGTGAAAGAATGCCAGGGAAACCTGAAACTGATGAATGTGGAGTAAAGCATAGTGAGAATGTTCAGTTTTCATCTTCCATTTATTCTCATCAACCTTTGTGGCTTGAAAATGCCTCCAAGTCATCTTCACTTCATCAGCTCAATGGTTCAATCATGAATGGTGCCACAAATTCAGAAGTCTTGGTTTCTCCTTCAGGTAAAGCTCTTTAGACTCTTTCTTATATACACTTTCTTTTTTTGATTCTAACTATTTGAATTAGCTAGCATGCTTGTGTGTTTGTTGTTTTTTTTATTTGAAAACTCAGTATTCGGTTCTAGGACCGACTAATCTGAGGAGACAATTCCACCGTCCACTAGAGGAGGCCAATTAAAGACAGATCAAAACTTAACATGAAACTCGTATGGCTTGTGTTAGTTGTATTGATTCATCTGATTTGATAGATTGAGTTGACATGATTTATGGCCCCGTCAATTACTCGTTATCATTGAGATTAACGATTCGGATAGAAATATGGTTTTGGATAAGATATTATGGCGAAAGTTGATTCATGTATTATTTTACCACCTTACTATGAATGTTTATAACTAAGAGAAACTTATAGACAATACAAATAACTTTTTCAATGAGCGCTTATATGATAAATGCTTATTTTATAAACACTTAATTGAGTTTTTAATTGTACATCATATGATGGTATTCACGAAAAAGTTGACTTATGTCTCAGGTGAGGACGTTGCCAAGGAGCTTCGAAACATCAAACATGTCCAGTCCTCAAATCCATTTACCATGGACAAACACCTTGATCTAAATTTGCAGACGGAACTTGTTCGTCATTCAACTGTATGTCCTTTATCATTACATTTTCCGACGACACATAGACATGATGGTTAACTTCTGTCATATCTTGTTGCAGGTTTTGACATCTCCTTATTCAAATCCACAATTTGGTCAAATCTTGACTACTTACGGACAACCAGCAATGGTATGCTATCAGCATATTGCGACTGCGTATGAAAATCAATCTCACTCGAACTGTCTCTTTTTGAATATCTAGACAAGAACTTATCCTCCAATATTGATACGTATCTGATACCAATACGTGTCTGATACTTTCTGATATGTACCTGAAAAATCATCTTTTAAGTATTTTCACCGATAGTATCGGTTTTTTAATATTCTTAATGCTTAATACCGCTTTGTTACTAATTTACTCCGAGTCCTAACAGCTATTGGCATGATTCGCATGATTCTAGATGAACCCTCAGCTATACAACATGCATCATGCTAGAGTGCTTTTGCCACTTGAAATGGAAGAAGAACCTGTTTATGTCAATGCAAAGCAGTATCATGGTATTTTGAGGCGAAGACAGTCGCGCGCCAAGGCCGAGCTTGAGAAGAAAGTTATTAAAGTCAGAAAGGTATGGCTCATATATCTATCTACCTTATAGCATTATAGTTGATCATTCATAGTCACATATGTATCTACCATTCTTTTCTTAAAGCCGTACCTTCACGAATCCCGTCACCTACATGCTTTGAGAAGGGCAAGGGGGAACGGCGGTCGCTTTCTCAATACAAAGAAGCTCGAACATAAAGATTCTAATTCTAATTCCACTCTAGAAAAAGGAAACAATACTGATGCAGCATTGGTTACCAACAAAGAGAATCAAGGCTTGGAAAATGCGTCACAGTCCGTGCACAAAATGCAGGGTTTCGATATCGGTTACCATGATGAAAATGGCTTTACAGAACTATGTCATTCACAGGCAAATGGTAAACAGGAGAGGGACTCAAGTGGTGCTATTAAATGACCCTCCCTCAACTATACAGCAATAGGTAGATATTATAAATTTTCATACTATATGGGGGAAGTACATAATAGTAAGGATTAGTAGAATTTATCTGAATTCTTAACTTGTTTATTGTCTCATATATTGCAGGTGAAGATGAAGGATTTTTCTTCATCCAACTTATGATGCTGTAATTCAATGGCAATTCATTCTTGGCTCAGTTACTTAGATTATAGTGGCGAGACCCATGACATGACATCGTATGGTACAATTCATGCCTTGTTTGGTCCCCCTTGCCCGTGTTTCTCTTTACAACTCCATTTGTAAAATGGGTGAAAGAATAAAAAAATCACTTTGGTTTGTGAATTTTACAAGAATCACTTGTGTGACATATACTCCACAAAATCTTAAAGCTTTCATTAATCTTATCTATCCTTCTACAACATTATCTTTGAATGGTGCTTATACAAATAAGACTTTTGTTCAATATAGGAATTGCTCACTACATCCTATTTATTTTTCAAGGATCTTATAAAATTTGAAATTGCCTTTTTGAAAAGTTATCTTTTGAACGCACCCTTATTTTTAATTGATTTTGTTTGAATGTATTAGGAAGAACAAAGAATAATGGGCGTGTCCAAAAGTTTATCTTCCAAATTATCAACAACAATGTAATGGATGTGCCTAGAAGATAACGTCCGGACATAGACATTTTTTAACTTTCATAGGATATAAACAAGTAATGGAAGTGCTCGAAAGATAACTTTTGGACATAGACATTTTAAAACATTCATAGGATTTGTGAGAAATATATATGAGAAATTAGCCCGTATATGTGCTTCTATTATATTTATCAGATGGTTTCATAATTCTCTCAAATAAATATAAAAAGTAGTATAACATATAACCCTTTATTCTTAACTTTAGAAAGTGACTTTAAAAATAAGAAAATTATTAATGTATGATAAATAAAACTATAAGTGTATCAAATATAAACAAGATATATAAATATAAGCATGATGTGCAATGAGGTTGTCTGCATGTTTAGAATTTAGCCTGTTCTTGCAGTTGTTCCTGTGAATGGAGCCATAAAAAATCAACATGCATTTAGTAGAGAGGAAGAAAATGCAATGTATGATGAAAAAGCAATGTGAAGCAACACAAACCTCTGTGACAAAGAAAGCATGGAAACCATATGGAACTCTTTGAGGCAATTCTACAACTGCAACAGGTTCCGCTGACATTGTTTTTGCATCTATGACGTGCACGAATGATTTCCTACAGTATTCGAGTTAAACAGAAGATTAAGAAAAACAAAAACTAAGCCATATAAGTCACTGCTATGTGTGTAGAGGAAATTGATACCCGGTATTCTCATCATGTACAAAAAAGATCAAGTATCCGTCATCTTCTTCAGACTTGGTGCCAGGGACACGTGGGACATAAACAGCCTCGGAGCCAAACCTTCCTGGTCCCAAGTCATAGAGACCTTGAACATTTCCTCCAACTTCAAGCTTTGTTTTTCCAGAATCTGGCTCGGCGTGCAAATCAAATTTAATAATTCCAGTAACTTTAGCAATGCTGTCTAATGTGGTTCCATACACGTACCGTTGCTTCCTGATGAAATGAAAATGGTAAATACAGGTTGTGGCAGACATGCATATACTGGAGTACTGTCAACGTTTGACGCAGTCAACATTTAAGGTCAAGTATAGATCAAGTATAATCAATCCTAACTCGGCACAAGCTCAACTCTAATGATTAAGTAGAATAATTTACATGTTCGGTATTTGGCCTACCCTAATTATCAACATGGATAGAATAAGCTAACCTGCCAGTGTAACTTTCATTCACTCTAGGAAAATCTACAGCAGACGCGGATAATTTCTTTTGAGAAGCTTCACCGGTTTTCATGTTAAATCTCATCTCATACCTGGAAAGAGTTCAATGAATGTAAATATAGAATAACATCAAGTGAAATTTTTCTCATAAATTGCATACAAGAACAAGTAATTTTACAGCTCATTTGAGAAATTATCAAGCTTTTCCTTGACAGTCCCACCGACCACGTCCAAATTTGGATTCTCCACGCGGCACGTGATCAAAACAACTTCATCCTCCTCCTCCCAAGCATTGGCTAGTGGAAAAAATGAGTCAAATAAAAGATTAAAATGGACAAATTCGTCATAATTAAATAATTTAAAGCACAAATTGAAACTTGTTATTTTTTCCCTCATAAAAGTGTAATACACTGCTCTTATTCTAACTTGCAGTGGTTTGCATGTTACCGAAAGGTGTGTTCAACTTGACATTACTATGATTGAAACAAGCTTCTAAATTTTACAAATCAACATTACAGAATATCAAACAAAAGCAAACAAACATACCATTGTGGAAAATGAAACAATTTGGTAGTTCAAACCATCTAATATGCTTATCATCCTTAGCATACCGAGGTAAGACACCAAAACGAGCTTTCTTGGTTGAATCAAATGAGAATATCAAGGTCTTATTCTTCACCATTTCCTGAAAAATACATTTCAATCAACAACTCAAGATTCATTTAATTTCCATCAAGTGATATAACTAACAAACGAATATTTAGCCAAATCATATGAACAAAAACACTAGCAATACCTTTGGCCTAAAGTACAGAGGAAGGTCCATAAATATTGAATAATTCTCTGTGATGGCAAAGTCATGCATCATGACTGGGTCTGATATTGTTATTGGAACAGGATCTTGCATAAAACCATCCTTTGATATTACTCTGTATGTGACATATGGTGCTGTATGTGAATATCCAAATGTAAACATCTCCCCTGCATATAGGAAAATTATTTGTTTGAAAATGGAATTACTTTTCCATTAAATCTTTCAACTTAATCACTTATTTGAGGATTGCTTCACCAGTAAATGGGTCAACTTTTGGATGAGCGGTGAAGTTATGGCCCAATCTCTTGTCATAATCTAGCATGCCAAGTGTCTGCAAATCACCGTCTTCAAAAACTTTAATAGCATCTGCAAATATAAAATGAGACAACTTCAATACCATAGGAGAAGAAATAAATACAATTATAGCTAGTCAAATACTGTGATACAATTATGAATTAACTATACTTTAAAAACCGAACCAGAGATCAAACCAGTGAAACCTCCAAGTCATGGTTCAATTGATTCAGTTGGTTCAGCTATATTTGAACCATGTGATAAATACAATAAGTAAAAAAATGAAAACTGGTTGCTACAACAGTGATTAAACTGCAATCAATCTAGTTTAATCAAATTGCAATGTGACCAATATTAAACCAACCAGTGAACTCTGCCTGTTTCCGATTGAACCGACTGATTCAGTTCAGTTTTCAAAACATTGCACTTAAGTCACTAACTAGACTGAAGTTGCTTTCTCCAGGAGAGATGGAAAAAAAAACTTGCTGCTTAAGGCCATAATCGCTGAACTTGATGAATCTTTTTAACTCATGTTCTATTCAGTTGATGACATTTAAGATATAATCAACAAGTTTATATCTTTCATATAAGTAAAATAGAAAGGAAAAGTACTCACAAGGTTTATCTCCTTCTGAGAGTGCTAGAAGCTTCTGATGGTGATATACAAGAGCTGTATTAGCTGGTAAATATGAGAGTATGAGCACAAGTTAGATTCATATCTTCACCAGCAAGTTCCCATGACCTTGAATTTGAACCAAAAAAAAATAACACAAGTTACCTGTTCCATGTCCATAAGAAACATCCAGTATTTTCAATTTAGCTCTTAACAGTTGCATGTTAACCATTAACAGTCCAAATAGACCTTTCATATCTCCAATCTGAAAATGGAAAACAAGAAAAAACATTTATCTTGTGCAAATGTAAAACAAGCATTCTATCATGCTTCTATACTTTTACTTTTTTTATATACCTTCATAAATTTAGAGCCTTTGAAGTATTCTTCTTGTTTAAAACGAGAAGTTTTCACGAAGCGGGAAACATATGAAGCTTTTCCATCTTTGATACGCAAACCATGGATCATTCTGCAATTAGTTGATACATAGATTAATATTCAAGAACTAGATACCAAAATTATCAACTCGTTATAGTTATTGAAAATGCGATATCGCGCACCCATCTCCGTCAAACCTGCAAAAACATAGAGAGAAAGCATCGTATAAGCATAAAACTCCACATTATGAATACATTTTAAGTTCAAATAAACTAAAAAGTAAAGATGGGAAAAGGAAAAACAATATTTTGATAAGATTGGTGCAAGATCTTATAAGCATAAAATCAATGTTCAAAGCATACAAGAAAAGGGTGCAAGCTTTACCAGTGATATCCGGCCACGGGAGAAAACTTTGGATTGGGCCCCACCCTAACGAACTCTCCATTCAAGCAATCCTGCAACACAAATGAAATGGTAAGTGATGAGCAGCAAGACCTGATATTGTTCTAAAGGGGCTAGTCTCCAACAACATGGATGAATCACAGTATAAATTCACGCTGCGAGAGACGATGCTCAAATTTAGCGCCCGGCAACTCCTCAAATAGAATTCCCTCTTTGGATATCATAAAATGAAAAGAGTAGAATGGAGCCAAACAAAGATTTCATTCTATTGTTTGGAAATTTTAGGACGGAATAAGGCAGATTGTTCATTCCGCCCAAGTCGAAGGGAATGGAATATGGTAGTAAGGGCCTGTTTGTTTTGGCTTTTTTAAAAATGATTTTTATAGTGTAACATAATTTTGTAGAAAAAAATTTTACAAAGAACTTTTTCATAAAAGATTCAAATGAAAATTTGGTTTGAATAGTTATTCTTAAAATGTTATTTTACTTATTTCATAATTTTATCGAAAAAAATTTTGGATATCAAAATTTTAAAAAATCACTTAATTTTGAAGCTATTTCAAATAGCTTTTCATGAAAATCATTTTTGAAATACAACTTTTTGAAAAAATTGTGATTTTGACTATGTTTTGGTCTTCAATAATGTATATTAATGTTATAGAATGTCAAAATTAATCTTTTAATTTATTAAAAACAAATTTCAAAAAACTTGTAATATTTTGAAAAATATTTTTGTAGAATCCATTTTTAAGAATACAAAGACAAAATCCATTTTTTTAAAGCTGAAACAAATTGGCCCTAAATGATGGAATGGAATGGAATCCATAACACTCAATTTTTAAATGATCCAAACAACGAAACATCATTCAACTCCATCTCATACCGCTCCACGTCATCCGATTCCATCAATCCAAGCAAAGCATGATGAGTTCACACATTTGAAGTAACTTTCTAATATTTCAAAAATGGAGTGAAAACACCAACTCAAAAAATCAAATTTAGTAATCAGCTTCAGATTAAGAAAAGCAAGCACAAAGAACGAATTGAACTAACCGGAAGATAGCCTTGCACGGTAAGATCCTTAACAGGAGGCGTCTCATCTTTAACCGGTGCGAAATTACCGGAAAGCCAGTGGTGAGGAAGTGAAGAATCATAAAACAGCTTAACAATAACCTTCTCCAACAAATCAACGGCTTTTGAAGTGAATCCATTGCTAGGTTTTGGTTCCACCTTCAAAATCTCTCCATTTTCCTTCTTCTCAGAACCCATTTTGGAGATTTACGTAAATGACGGGTTTGTGATAGTGGCGTGTAGAAATACTAAGTGATGAATTTTTGTATGGTTTAAGTTCGATTTTAGCTTCGAGGCTTAGTAACTGCCACGTGGTTATCATACTTTGTAGATTCTAACCTATGCTTTGAAATCTCCTCCTCTTTGTGCTTTTTTTGTCCTTAGTCTCCATAGTTTTTTTAAGGCCGAGTCTCCATAGTTATTGTAATTTTCTTTTTGATATGCTTGCCTTTACACTTCTCGTGCTTAATGTAGACCTATATTAATATATCTTTTTGTTGTTTAAAAAAAATTGATAACTTTTTTATTGTTACTTCATATTTCCTCTTTCTTATAAATAGTATTTCAATAGGGCTTGAATCTTTAGGACTTATTTCAATAGGGCTTGAATCTTTAGGACTCAAGAGCGATGTTATTAGGAGGATTTTTTTTTTTTTAAAAAGGCAAAAGGAATGATATTAAAATTAGCTAGCATAAGAAATGCTAGCAGAAATAAACAAATCCAGTACATCAAGATTCAACCTGATAGCTAAAAAAACAGACTGAACTCAGCCTGATACACCAGAAGCACCCCCCACTGCCAAAACCAAAAACAAACAAAAAAGACACCCCTAGCTAGGAAAGCACCAAAAAAACGGATTATAGAATTCTTCTACACCTGCAATATGGAATTGTCTCAAAAAGAACAGCCACTTCTACGAAACAGATGCAGAATACCCCGAGAACCGATCGCTTAAGCCTTGAACAATACAAAGCACCTCACCACAGACTGAATACAATCGATTATTCTGCAGCAGACCAGGCACAAAACACCTCACCTGTCTGCGACTCAACCTAGGAGCCACAAGAAAACTGCCAGCATATATGAAACAATTGAACCTGGAACAACCTCACCACTGCTCCGAAGCTCCTTTTGGGAGATGAATGAAGCAAGCTCCTATTGAAATGCGGAACTGAATCGAGAGAAAAGATGAACCAGCCCAAGAGCACTATACAGCACCAATTAGCAATAGCATAGAATATCCCCAATGACGGGCCTAAACACACTCCAATTCCACTTCCAACATTTCGTAATCCAAACATCGAAGCCATCTAGTCATTGACGGTTCCAACTGAGATTTAGGGGATACACTAAAGCCAATACAACTAAAGGCTCAGACTGAGCTTGATTCTTTCTGGAGTTAGAAAAAGGAACTTAAACTCAAACTAGCAGCCCTAAGCCTCCACACAACACTATCCCACCACGCAAGGTGACTGATAATGCATAGAACCAACTCCATAATGCAATCTCTGAAATAGTCCACTAGAATCTATCCACAAAAGCCAATTGTCTCTGCAATCTAATAGACCACCCAAACTATCAATAGACACCAGGAAACACCCCAGATTGAACATCCAAAAGATACCAAAAAGAGATAGCATAACGCCAAAATGGAAAAACAAACTTCAGGAGGTGAGCATTTCCGAGAGTTCTTGACGCATCTCGACCACTTCTATCTGAACTAGCTCCCTTCATCTATGAAGCCTATGCAGGCTTTCGGGTTCGAACACCAAGCCGATAAGTCTTCGCTAATAAGATTTGATTTAATTTTAAGCCACTTCCAAGATGATATTTTCGCTTCTTCTGCTATTTTTTCAAGATTAGACTCTTCATTTCTGAATATGCTTCTATTCCTGTTCTTCCATATTTGCCACACACAGGCCGACCAAATGACGATCATTTTTAAAGCCCGATCCCTGCCTCCATCTATCAATTTTTCAAACTGGTTTAAGTGTTTCCACCCTTCATTTTGAAGAGCTGTTTTCACTCCGAGCCAATTGCAGATGCGATTCCAAGTATCTGCATAATTTCCCACTTAGACTTGTCATCTTCCAATTGTAATGAAAGTATCTTGTTTTCTTTCAAAAAAATTCGAAAATTATGAAATTAACTGTGGAATATCGAAAATTCCTTAATAATACCGGAAATTTTGAATAAATTTTCGGTGAATTTATACCGAAAAATATGAAATTTTCGTAAACTGGTCAAATATTCTGGAAATTTAAAATTTCCGGTATACCAGAAATTTCAAAAATTCAAAATTTCTGATATGCACCCAGAATACCCAAAAAAATAAGTATATTCAATATTTTTGAGACATCGACCTGCATAAATGGTTTCACATATAATAATTACATATTGTCTAAAAGATTACATAGCAAATTAGGAGGACTTCCTAACTTCATCCTCCTAGTGCCTAATTCGTCCTGCATATGATGATTCTCATGCTTTTGCATCTTCAGTACAATTATGTCTCCAACGGTCATGACGGGAGACAATAGACTATCAGATAACCCATATAAGGAATCATCATCCATTTTTCTCGATCCTGCACACTCAAGTGTTCTACTTTTAAAGAATTCCTAGCTTCAGCGATCGTGTCATGTAGCAAATTGGAAAACATTTTTGGGTGTTGATGAACTTGAGTATCTAACTGCGTCCGGACCAACGACCACGACTCTTCCAAGTAAAGTTGCAATAGCCTCAAAACCAGAATTTTCATCGTCACCCACATCAACAATGTCATCAATGTATGGGTGCAAGAAACCAGGAAACTGAGACAAGTAAAGATGCCTCGAAGATGCAATGGACGATTGACTTTGACCCGACATACTTGAAGGTTGGCTTCTTGTTGGTTTCGTGCATGATCTCTTTGTAGTCTGACTCCCCTGCAAGCCCTTACCATACTCCCACTACGAGGGATCACGATGCACATCACTCTCTTCACCCTTTCTACTCTTCTTGACTCCCATATTTGGCTTGTACTTCACTCGTCTCTCTCATATGGAAACCCCAAAATGAAACCATAACAACAAATCTTAGCCAATGGGTATTTACAGGTTCGTTTTTATAGTTTTTTTTTTCAAATCTGTTTCAATAGCTTATTTTATGATGTTTGAACTTACTTCTTGTTTTAACTTGTAGGTATGGATGATTCTTTCAATAAAGAGGATGAAGATAAATTTAGCCTTATAAACTTGTGTCAAAGATCCAGAATGACATCCATTCAAGATATACACAAGTTTGCAGGTCTAAATTTATCTTCATCCTTTTTCATTGACAACACGCCTTTATGGGACATGTATGGTATGTTTCTGAAACATTTTATGACTTGATATGTTTTTTGTATCGTTTTTGTTGTTTATGGTTTGGTGTTGATGAATGTTATTGTTAATTTTTTTTTAAAGATGAGTTTATTATATATTATATGGTTTGAGTGTTTTTCCAATCCCTTACCGAATATATAACTTTCCAAGCTGTATTAGAAAATTATGATATGATAGATAAAATTGTATTAGAAAATAAGTACACGTTCAATTCTTGACAAGAATTATTCACACTGTTAACTGCATGTTGTTCTTTGACGGTTAGAACTTGGTTTAATGATTGTAGATCTTCAACCACCCCTCTCTCCACCTCTAATTTTGTTTGCAAAGTAAATAATATTTTGCAAAAATAATTACAGGTGAAGACAGAGGCGGTTGAAGAACTAAGATCATTAAACCAAGTTCTTACTGTCAAATAACAAAATACAGATAAGGACTTGAATAACTCTTGTCTAGCATTAAACGTGAACTTATTCTTCTAATATAACTTAATTTGTCATATTATAATGTTCTAGTGCAGATTGGAAGGTTATATGCTTAGTGAGCGTTGGCGAAATAAGCATTCTGCATAGTTTATAATGAACTCAGGTCTATATATCACAACAGTTGTTTAGAACAACCTTGATTAAATACGTTGCATTAAATAAAATCACAATGGTTGTTTAAAGTAATCGTTGTGGTAGGTAGCGCGCTACATGGATACAATCACGGTTGCACGAACGTGTGGAAATCATCATACATATAATCACACCTTACCTCACAACGGTTGGACCAATGTGGTGGTATCCTTTTTCCAAATTTTGTGATATGTGTTTTCAGTAATAGTGAAAGCTTGATCAAGTCACCAACAATGCAGCTACAATCCACTGATTATCCCGAGCACGCACTTGTTGAACCCAAGATTCCCGAACACGATTCACTGTCTCGCTACTCCCTTGCAAGGAAACCACCTTGTCCCAAGACCTTCACTCGGCCGAATATGTGTTGACGTGATCTTATCCAAAACCTTTAAATCACACTGATCTTGAAGGAAAATCACACCTTGGTTTTCTTATTTGGAACACACATGGATCCAAACCCAATATTCTCTGTTACACCAAACCTAATTGGACGTTATCAACCCTAATCTAGATGGTCACCCAATTGAAAAATGATTATGTGTAGTTCAATTGTGTGTATGCATAGAAGAGAGGTTGAAGATGATGGGAGTACTTTGTAATCTGGTTTCGTATAAGTAATTCCATAGTACCTTTCTAGAAGAAGATGCATGTATGAGTATATATAGGTATGTGAAGAAAATGAGCAAAAGAAATGCAATAAGTTAGAGCAAAAATGAAATTTTTAAGATGGGAAAACGTATAGGTCAGCCTGTCAAAGCAATAGGTTGGCCTATCAAGGTACTCAGGTTAGCCTATGAAGGTCTCAGGTTAGCCTATAGCAGCATACAGGCCGACCTGAAGTCGTATAGGCTGACCTGAAGTCGTATAGGCCGACCTGTGCAGTCAGCACATAAAACAAGCTTTAAAAATGAGTCGTATAGGCCG
Organism: Lathyrus tuberosus; assembly: GCA_022829125.1. Classification (NCBI taxonomy): domain Eukaryota; kingdom Viridiplantae; phylum Streptophyta; class Magnoliopsida; order Fabales; family Fabaceae; genus Lathyrus; species Lathyrus tuberosus. The sequence continues at coordinate 9,324,356 of JALAZF010000117.1, forward strand.
ACCTATAGCAGTTAGCACATGGACAGAGCCTACAAGCTTTAATACTGCAGCATACAGGCCAACCTGAAATTCGTATAGGCCAGCCTATACTGAAGCAACAACTTATATAGGTCAGACTAAAATTATATATGCCAGCCTATACTGAAGTAACAACTTCTATAGGCCTGTCTGAAATTGTAAGTATCGACCTGTGCAAGAGTGTTCACACATAAAACATAGTTTTTTGATGTATGAAACATGCATATACATTTCCAATCATTTTCAAAACCATTTGTATGCATCCTAAGGCTAAAATGATTCAAAGCACATCTAAACTTTGGTTGAAATCACTCAATATACAAAAACGCTAAGTCACACTCCTAGTTTTGACATCATTCAAAACATGGTTAGGTTGTAGAACGCACACACACTCACAATTTGCAAGCGACACTAGTGAATTTACTATCGAACACATTGCTAGATACCAGACTGAAGTCGATGATCTGGCCAATAACGAAAAACTAAACATGAAATGCTTTCCCAACACTTTAACTAAGAATGCTTTTACATGGTTCACCACTCTTATCCCTAAGCTCTATACATAATTGGAATCAAATATATAGAGTGTTCCATGAGAAATTTTACATGGATTAGTAAAATAATTAGCCTGAAAGAATTATCCAGTGTAAAAAGAATATCGTCTGAACCCAAGATGATTATCTCATTAGGTTTAGACTAATTAAGTCAAGTTGCTTTACTGAAGTGCGTGAACATGAGTTACTTGAAATGGCTACAGGTGGCTTAGATTATTCCATTGGGAAGAAGTTAGATACACAATACCTAAGGGATATGGCCCAATTAGAAGATAGGGTTACACAGGTCGAAAAGGAAGAAAAGGCTAGAATAAATCGAGACACTGGGAAAGAAAATGTTGCTTATGTTGAGGTTGATGATAATAACCAAGAACTTGACGTAGTTTTTGAATATGTCAAAGAAAAAGGGGGTTAACTTAGCAGAATTAAAGCCTGTACCTCTATATATTTGTAAGGTCTTAAGGCCCTATGAGGGAAAAATCTTGTGGAACCAAGTAGAAATGAAAAGTTTATTTCAAAAACTTACACTTTTGATGTAACTAAATGTGATAAAAAAATTATCTTTTGGTTGTTGATGGTCAAATCATAGTACCAAAAGACCTAAAAACCCCACCATTGGAACAAAGAAAGAAGATAAGGTTTTGTAAATATCTCAATTTACTTGGTCATAAGACATCTCAATATGTTCTTTTCTGGGATTTAGTGCAAAACACTTTGAAAGATGGTAGCCTGAAGTTTAGTGACAAACCCAAGCCTACAATGCAAAATGATTCAGACCATCTGTTGGTATTGGAGGCAAATATGAACGAACCTGTAGAAATCATGATAGTCGAGACTACTGAAGTTCTCGATATAGAGGTTAAAGATGTGACTATGGTAGACTATGTTGAGAACATGAAAGTGGTTTATCCAAAGGATGAATAAGAACTGATTTACTTCCTAAACAGGTGCAAGATTTAAGGATCTGAAGTGATGTTATGTCCTCGCTTCAGTGTAGTGTTCGACAAGGAGGTGACTAAAGGCCTTGAAAAGATCAATCCTCAATAGCCAAGAAAGAGTGGTTGAGACGACAGAAAGACAAAGTTTGCTTTCGACAAAAGAGGAGTTGCTTATAAAACATATCACAACAGAAGTTATGGTCCACCTACAAATGTTCCTCTTGGTGAGTGGACTAAACCTACAGGCAAAACAAACACTAATCAACAAAAATGGAGGTTGATCAAAGTTGGTGCGGGCTCATCGTACCGGGATAACTCACATGTGTCAAAAAGTATTCATATGAGGGAAACATATGAGAGAATTATTACCTAGGCAACAAGCCTATGACTAGAACCTAGTGGAGAAGGAGCCAACGCAAAAATAAGGCAGGTTTCGAGGTTGTATAGTCAATTAACAGTGGCAGATCCCATGTAATGACAAACACTCAAATGGCGAAGAAACATATGAGGGAAAGATTGTTTCCTCCTTTGCCGCCAGTAGAATAGCCAAATGGCAAAGTTTTTTTTTTTCAAATGAGAATAATGAGATGATTATTGATAATTTTGATTTTGGTTCAGAGGATGAACTCGATATAATATGTAATGTTGTTTCTATCTTACTTGTGGAATTCGATCGAATTACTAAGGTGACAAAAGAAAAGGATGATGGTTTTGCTGAAGAGATGGAAAACCATAAGCCTTTATGTTATTACGTTATGACTAAAGGTTGTGTAGAGGAAGATAAGGCCATGATTAAAAGGCCTCATGAAGGAATGAAACACCACATAAAGCCCTTTTTTATATGGCCCAAAGTGGATAATGTAAGTGTTAATAAAGTGTTGGTAGATGGTGATGCTGCCATGAATTTAATGCCATATTTTCTACTAAAGAAAATTGGAAAATTTTGATACAGACCTAAGGCATCACAACATGGTTTTGTCAGACTATGAAGGAAAAACGAGTAAGACTTTAAGAGTAATTCAAGTTGATATTGTTGTAGGGACACTAATAAGACCGACATTATTTGTGGTCATTTCTTCTAAAGCAAACTATAATTTATTGCTAGAATGAGAATGGATACATGGTGTGGGGGTAGTACCTTCGCCCTTACACTAGAGAGTTTCAATATAGAGACCAGAAGGCATCGTAGAAAATGATGAAGCTGACCAAAGATACTTCTTGACTGAAGTAAACTAGATAGATAAAAGAACATTTGATAAAAGGTTAGCTCAAATTTCCCCATGTTCACCCGTTAGAACTGGATTTTCTCTATAAGGAGATGTGTTATATTTGAATAAATTACATCATACACATGGATTCATGTGGGAATACAAGACCATCATAGATACTGTATGGTCATTGTCAGATGATAATGATGACTGAGTTGAGCACACTTGCTCGAATTGCAGCCTATATGGCCAAAAATTGTATAAATGCGACTTTAGAGGCCAAATTACAACAAAAAATGGTTGTCGAAGCCAATACTGTTTAACTTAATCAAGAAAAGTATACTTGTGAGAACCCTATTTATGAATTGATGGACAAAGAATATTCTACAATGGCTCAAAAAGATAGATCTGAAAGTCAAAGGCTTAGTTGCATATATGACGATGACCATTTGGAATTTGAAAAGTATCTATCAAGTTTGGCCAAGAAGATTCAAGTGCATGATCCTCTGGAAGAAATCAATCTATGAGATGGAGCAATAAAAAAGCCAACATACATAAGTACAAGAATTGATCCAAGCCTAAAGAACCAGATGATTGAGTTGTTGAAAGAATTCAAAGATTATTTCTCTTGGGACTACAACGAAATTCCAGGACTCAGTCGAGATTTGGTAGAGTTAAAATTGCCAACTAGACCTAATAAAAGACCAGTGAAGCAAACACCAAGGAGATTTGCACCAGAAATAATGTTGAAGATCAAAGAAGAGATAGAAAGGCTTTTGAGAAACAAGTTCATATGAACTACCAGGTATGTCTAGTGGTTAGCAAATATAGTCCCTGTTATTAAAAAGAGTGAAACTCTTAGAGTTTGTATAGACTTTAGAGATTTAAATGTTGCTACTCCAAAATACGAATATCCAATGCCTGTTGCAGAAATATTGGTTGATAGTCTTTTAAATGGTTATTCAGGGTATAACCAAATATTCATTACATAAGAAGATGTGTTGAAGATGGCATTTCAATTTCCAATGGCCTTAGGAACGTTTGAATGGGTGGTGATGCCTTTTAGCCTGAAGAATGTTGGTGCAACATACCAAAGGGTAATGAACACTATGTTTCATGATTTCATTGAAACCTTTATGCATGTTTAAATTGATGATATAGCTGTGAAATCCTCGTCGAAAAATGGCCATTTAGATTTTAGATGATCTTCGATAATTCATTGAGAGGGCGAGTAAATATGGAGTGAAAATGAATCCATTAAAATGTATTTTTGGTGTTCGTGCAGGCAATTTTATGGGCTTTGTGGCTCACAAAAAAGGCATAGAAATAAATTAAAACAAGACAAAGGTGATAATCAATACAAGTTCGTCGTCAAATATAAAGCAACTTCAATCTTTGTTGGGCAAGATCAATTTCCTAAGGAGATTTATTTCAAACTTAAGTGGAAAAACAAAATTATTTTTGCCACTGTTGGGTTTAAAGAAAGAGGATGGATTCAAATGGAAACCAACACTTCAACAAGCTTACCTCCTATAAGAAATATATCTATGGAACTGTACATTTATGCATCTGAATTGACAATAGGGAGTATGTTAGCTCAAGAGGATGATAATGGCGTCGAAAGAGCCATTTATTACCTTAGTCGAGTTTTAAATGATGTAGAAACTAAGTATAGCCCAATAGAGAAATAACGTTTGTGTTTGTATTTCTAATGTACTAAATTGAAGTACTATATAAAGCCTAATGATGCTTTTGTCTACTCCCATTTTGATGTTATTAAACATATGTTGTCAAAACCTATTTTACATAGTCGAATTGGCAAATAGGATTTAGCTTTGACAAAATATTCTTTAACACATGCACCTTTAAAGGAGGTTCTAGGTCAAGTTGTTTCTGATTTTATTGATTATCATACAATAGTCAAAGTGGCACAAGATTATGTCGGTTTAAAACCTTGGAAATTATACTTTGACGATTTGAAACACAAGAATGGAACTGGAATTGGAATTCTAATCATATTTCCTAAAGAAATTCTAACAAAGTTTAACTTTAAAATTAAAAACATTTGCTCCAATAATGAGGCTGAGTATGAAACCTTAATTGCAGGCCTTGAGATTCTTTTAGACTTGGGAGTAAAAGGAGCCGAAGTCAAAGGTGATTCATAGTTGGTTGTGAAACAATTAACAAAGGAGTACAGATGTATTAAAGAAAGTCTACTAATGTACTTTGTTAAAGCCAATTCGTTATTAAGAAGATTTGATGAAGTCGACATCAAACATGTTCCTCGAGTCAAAAACCAAGAAGCTAATGATTTAGCCCAAAATTCTTTTGGTTGTAAATTTTCTAAGGAAAGGTTAGAAGAATTGATTAAGGTAAAATAGAAGTTGGTTTCAAAATTGGTGGGGGTTGAAGGGTTGGATGAACTAAAAAATTATGTAGAAATTTTTTCCATTGACAATCTCTCGACTAATGATAGGCAAAAACCAATTGTTGATTTTTTGGAAAATCCAACAGGGGTAACAAATCAAAAAAATTAAATACTAGGTATTAAGTTATGTAATTATTAGGAACAAGTTGTTTAAAAACACTCCTAAAGGAATCTTGCTTAAATTCCTTAGTGAGAGTGAAGCTTATTTATCATTTTTTGTTGTTCATAGTGGGTCATCCCGTGCTCATCAACTAGGCTACAAGATGAAATGGGTTTTATTTCGACAAAGTTTATACCAGTCAACTATGTTGAAATACTGTACCGAATTTGCGAATGGTTGTCAAGAGTTTCAGAGACTTGCGAGTATTCAACATGTTCTTGCAAGTGAGTTACACTATATTGTTAAGTCCTGGTCGTTCAGAGGATGAGGTTTAGATTTAACTGGTCAAATCAAACCTACATCATCTAAAAGTAATATATACATTTTGGTCAGTATTGATTATTTTACCAAATGGGTAGAGGTTTTTCCTTTGATCAATGTTGATCAGGAAGTAGTAGTCAACTTTATTCAAAGTCACATTATCTATAGGTTTGGAATTCCTAAAACTTTAACCACAGACCAAGGAAAAATTTTACTAGTAAAAAAATGGTTGAGTTTGCTTCTGATTCAAGAATCAAACTTTTAACGTTTACTCCTTATTATGCTAAAGCAAATGGCTAAGTCGAAGCAACTAATAAAATTATAATTGGCCTGATTAAAAAGCATGTGGGTTAAAAAATTAGGAATTGACATAAGAATTTAGACCAAATATTGTGGGCTTGTCAAAATTCCCCTACGAAGGCAACAAAATCTACTTCATTCGACTAACATTTGGTCACGATGCACTCTTGCCTATCCAAATTTATTTACAGTCAACTAGAATTCAAAGGCAAGTTGAAATTCCTTTTGACCATTATTGGAATATGATTCGAGATGACTTAGTTGATTTATATGAAGATAGATTAGTTGATCTTGAAGGTGTGAAAAGTACACAAGAAGGCGGGTTGAATTGTGTTTCACGTTTTCTTTAATTTATCTTCTGATCAGAGTTTCAGAATCATAACTGGTGTTCAGATTCTGTTTTAATTCTTTGGCAGCGGATATAATAGAAGTAAAGAAATAACAGCAAAAGACATAAAAGATTTATCCTAGTTCCTTCCCTAACTAAGAGTACTCCAGCCCCCTTACCTCACAAGAGATTTTCATTATAACCACTTCATGATTACAATCGCTTATGCTTTTGCATAAGTCTTTTACACTTGCTCAGACTAACTTTCTGAGACTTTCTTTCTTAGAGAACATGTTTAAGACTTCTACTCACATCCTCTAACCGAGCTACTTGCTCTTCTGTCCATCTAGATTGAGACTTCCTTACTCACATCCTATGACTGAGCCACCTACTCTTCTGGCCATCCAAACTGAGTCTTCTTTGCTCAAGCAACACTTGAGACTTCTTGCTCATGCCCCTTAGATGAAGACTTTCCCTTTGCTCAATCAGCCTAGCTGAATAAGACTTTCATAGCTCAAGAACTTCAGTAATGAGACTTATGTGGCATAAGCATCTGGGCTCAAGACTTCTGCTCAATTAGCCTTGCTGATTAAGACTCTTACAGCTCAAGCACATAGCAGGAGACTTACGTAGCTCAAGCATCTTAGCTTAAGACTTGTTGCTTGAATCCCAATGAGACAATACTTTTGTTCAAGCACATAGCAAGAGACTTTGATCTAAACTACTGATCAGACCCAGCATGATAGAGAACAAGGTGTACATGATACAAGTATCAGAGGTACGGGAAATCTCCATAACAAAGACCTAAAGCACTTAAGATTTCTAAGATATGCAATGTTTAAGAAATCCTAAGGCTTTTACAGTTACAACCTACAAACAGAAAATCTACATAGTAAATAGAGTTGATAATTGCTTGATTTTGCTGCTCCTTCGTCTGGAGAATCCTTGTTCTAATTTTCAGTAAAAACCTTCAGCCATATTCATAGCCTTTGCAGAAAACTAGTCGTTGAGGAAGTAACTTGATCAAGTGTCTTTGTCTTTGCCCCATAGTACAAGAGACGTTGAAGATGGATGCACAACAGATTCTGAATACAGTGTGTAACACGTTTAACCTTTGAGTCTTAAGAGGTTCTCTTACTAATAAAGAAGTTAGAAGTAGTCATCCATAAAGCATGTCAGATTTTATTGAGCCTTGCAATCTGTAGACTCTGACTGACAAACTGATAAGACAGTACACGTTTCTTTCTATAATACAGACGAATTCAAGCTTTATCACCAACTCTAAGTGGTACCAGATTCTGATATACAATTGCCAAGTGTAGTGACTCGTCTAAATACTGGACCTTCATCACCAGAGTCTGCGCCAAGCCACACCAGCAAACGTTCTTTAGATTCTGTCACCAGAAGCTAGCAATGAAGCAACTCCCAAGTGTTTATAATTAAAACAGATTCTGATTATTTATGTATAAGAACAAGAACTTGTATAAATAAAACACACATCAAATAAACCATTGTTCTTTCAATACTTTTGTTACCATCAAAACTAAAAGAGAATATGTCATGAAAAAATCTTGTTCTAACAATCTCCCCCTTTTTATGATGACAAACACAAGTATTTAAAGGACAATGTTGGGCATTTAATTTTCTCTGCAACATCAGGGTATGAGGTTTGTAAGCTCCCCTTGAGTCTTATAGTCCAAAGTTGAGTTTTATTGACTCTAACGCTAAGAACTACATTTTAAGACAAAATAAATGAGTCTTCTTAGTAACATCAGGGTCTAAGGTTTGTAAGCTCCCCTTGAGTCAAACAGTTCAAAGGTTGAGATTTGTAAGCTCCCCCTCAGTTCCATATTTAAGAAAAGCAAAATAGCAATATCTTAACTTTCTTTAACAACATCAGAATTTGAGGTTTGTAAGCTCCTTCTGAGTTTGATAGGCTAAGTCTGAGGTTTGTAAGCTCTTACTTAGCACTATGTACAAGCAAGTTAAAATATGTTGCCCTTTTAACTTCCTTTGGTAACACCAGAATACGAGATTTGTAAGCTCTTTCTGAGTCTGATAGACCAAGTCTGAGGTTTGAAAGCTCTTAGTTAGTTTTATGTACAAGGAAGTTAAAATATGCTCTGGGCTAGGTAACCAAAACAGAAAGTAAATAACAAGAAAATAAATGACCAATATATACAACTGAATGGGTACTCAATGGGTTCAGTTTCCACTTAAATACTTACTATTGTTTCTCCCCCTTTTGTCACATAAAAAAGAAAGAAATAAAAGAAGGAAAAAGAAGAAAAGAAGGAAAGGAAAATAATTTCCACTAATTAATGCAATTCAGATCATTACTTGATCAATTTCTAAGAGAGAAAAGTAATCAAGTAGCAAGGGTCATTAAGGATTGTGCAAACTAGTTATTGGTCAAAAATAGTCTCAAGAATCAAGCAAGAGATCTTATTCCAACGATTTAGGATACTCAGAAACTACAATAAAAAGGACCAACACCTAGTTCATTTTAAACAACGTCTTGAAGAGTAACGGAGTCATCAGTTGAGAGCAATAAGAAATCAGTGATAACAGAGATCTCAAAGCGTCTAACAAGACAAAAAATCCAATAATGTCAGAAACAAGTTGTGTCTGCATCATCTACTACTGGCTCTGTGCTTCTTACAAAACCTACTTCAGATGAGGCAACATCAGCAGCTCCAAAACATCCCTACAAGAAGGATCCTTCAGAAGCTGCTATGAGACCACGAAGAAAGATCATGAAGAGAACAAGAAGGAAGCAGCTCACCGAGATGTTTGACCAGCTTGCGGTTCCCGAGCCAGAAATGGAAGATATTGTAGAATATGAACCGGATATTAATTATGGTAGCTACTAATTTTGTAGAAAAAGAATGACATAGAACCATTTGTTTCTAGGTCAATCCATTTTCCTTTTAGGAATAATTTATAATACATTAACAAGTTTACTGAAAGGTGTTTTGAGCAAATTATTTATTTACATAGTATGCAACAATCGTCCAGTTAACCTTGAGACTTTCTGAAGGAGTATTAGAAAAGTGAAACTGACAACAGAAACATCAGTAAAACTAATCAAACATTAACTCATAGTTGTTCAGAGAATCTTAAATAGGTTAGACTGCTAGATAATATTTCCAAGAGTTATTATTAGAGTACAGATAAGATTTAACCAATACTTAAATAGTTTTAAACTCAAGACCATGTAAATGTAACGTCTATAAAAAGTACTCAAGTAAGCTTTCTTCCATCATCACTTAATCCCCAAAACACCAAGATGTACAAGAAAAAGTAAATATAGGTTCCAAAGAGAGATTTCAGGAAGGCAACATTACTGAATGCAGCAACTCAAGTAAACTAAGGCAAAACAACAGCTGAAGGATCTGCAAGTAAGCAAACAGCTTCAGAAGTGCTCTCCTCAACAACATCTTTTGTGAAGACAACCAGAAGGAGATCTTCTGGGTCCAGACGCAGACAACAGATGAAATAGGAGACTATAGAGTTTGCTATGGAAGAATGGCAAGATTATTTAGATAGTCTGGACATGTCAGATGATCATAGGTAGATCCTTAGGGCCAATCCAACAAACTAGAATCATCTAATTGTCTTGTAATAGCTTCCTTTCCATTAATGAAATAAGTTGCAAACATTGAGTACTTTTACCTATTTATTTTAGATTCTCGTGAACAACATAGAATAAATATTCAACAGTTTAAAACTGAAGACAAGCATGAAAAAACTCTGAATTTATTAATAAGAAGCTTAATACAGAGATTTCAACAGAATACAAAGCATACCTATGCAAAAATCTAACATCAGAATCTTTCATAGATAACTTCAAACTTGTCTCTCCAAATCTTAGAAGAACTAGCCTCATAACTTATGTTAACCCCTTGCTGAACAACTATCTCAGAAATAACTCGTCCATAAGGAATGAAGAAGGTCTTTACCTTTTGAAAAGAAGAAAGAGACATTTTCAGATGGTCAAACATAACTTGAGGAAGATCAATCTTTGAATCTAAATTAAGAAGTAGAAGCAGATCTTTTTCAATAGGGTCTATAAGGTCTAAATCTTTATCCTTAGGAAATAAGTTTGAATTCAGAATCTGATTCCAAACAACAACATCCGGAAGAAGATTTGAGACATCTGATGTATTAGATGGATCTACAAAGATACGCTAAGTAGGAAGATAGTGTTCCCAAACAAGAGTTCCTGTGATTTCTCCAATCTCCTCACAATTGCTCACATTTTCAATTGCTTTAGAGGTTACTATAATAGAAACACCAATTACTCTAGACAGAATAACATACTCAGAATTCAGCTCAACAATGGAGGCATTAATCCAAAACTCTTTGACAAGACTTAGATAAGTGAAACCACAAAGCATCTCAAAGTAGCCATTACAACCTTGTTTAGACACGGTCTTCTAGAAGTTGAAACCAATCTTAAGCAACTCTTCAAAATCCATAAACTTTTCATTGATGACAACCATCTGATTCAAAGAAGAATGAACTGAGGAACTCATCTCAGGTTTGGTTTGATCAGCACATAATTAGGAAGAAAAGAAAAAGAAGAAGAATAACTAAACAAGAATCCTACAAGAATAAGAATCTTGTCAGGAAAAGGACACAATGATGTTACACAATACAGGGAATAGTAACAGCGAGTACCAAAAGAGAAAACATCATTACCCAGAGGTTCTTATCCAGCAAATGTTTCAATTCCACAAGATGAATTTCACCTTATGAAAATTTAAGCATTATAAAAGTTTTTGGAATTTTTTTTACTTAAACTGTTATGTCAGACATAAAGAATCTTCTTCTGAGTCTCAGAAAGAGGCAACTTTCAAAAGCTATCATCCATCAGAGTCTAGTAGATCTAGACTAAGATAGAGATATCATCTGTCAGCTACAATACTCTAAGATTCTATTCAGAACTAGCACTTCATCTTGAAACATGAGTCATGAGTTATAAATGAATATTGATTTGAATTCTAGACAGCTAACACACAACAATAATGACACAGAAGGTGAAGAAACTATTTCCATAAATAAGATCATCACCTGGCTTAATAATACATTTAGTATAGACAAACACAACAGAGTTTCCTCTTAAAGATTTAAGAAGTTCTTATTTTCAAAAGAACTTCTCTAGAAGCCTAATAGAAACTTTGTATTTACACCTATACAAATGTTTCATTGAATCAAAAGATAAACTAGAGAAGAACAAGCATACATTTTTTGGCCAGACTCGATTCAGTATTCGGACTTGACCAATAGAGTCTAAACACAGCTTTGAGTGGATTCTGATTCAATGGCTGTCTAACCATTGATTCCACTACTCTCACCAAATTTAGTACCACCAGTACTTGAATCTGGGTTGTTGGCTCTTCCTCCAATAAATGTTGTAAACAACCTTATAGAAGATGCCTCTTCTTATTTCCTTGATATCTGTAGCAGATACATTATGATACTCATATTTCTATAAGACCATACATATAAGTACAAACAAACTCTTCTTTACCTTATGTCTCTTCTTGATAATAAAATCATAAACCACTCCAGCATATAATTCTAGAACGAGACATGATACGAACAAAATATTGTTCTAAGTAGAGTCACTAATCTTATTGTATAGGATTAAATCTTTTGACATTGAAATTAATGACAAGCTCAGAGCCAGATGATGCTAACTATCATAAATTGACATAAAGCAAATCAAAGTATTGTCTTAGTACAGCTAACAGAACCCAAAGAGAGATTGAAGACTTCTCATAGAAATGTATTTTAATACAACTTTCATGATGATCCTCAGTCAAGAAGCAATGGAGTTTCCTAAGATATCACCTTAAGGAACAGACTCCATATTATCAAATATTTTGAAACAAGATGGATTTGACAACATCTCTTGCTCTTTAATACTTGATTTTTATTTTAGAACACGTATGCTTCTTTTCATCTGTATCCTGCACTAATATCAGCTTAAAAAGTTTAGACGTTGACGAGCATCTGATATTAGGTTCTGATAGTGTTTCTTCTTACCTTCAGATCTGGGAAATCAATTGAAATACAAGTATTTAAGAAGCTTTTGAAGCTATTCTTCTATCAACAGATATCACAATCCATTCAACTAGTATGGAAGTTCTTCTGACAAGAAACCTAAGTTTCTTATCATTAGTCATTCCAACGAACTTGAGCTAAATTGAGAAGGTGATCAGTTGAATAGTTTTTAATCATCTAACTTCATTTCTTTCCTTTGAAGACTGCAAGAAAACCCTTCAGAACATAGCAGATTCAAGATGTAAACATCATGAGTAACTGTGATCTTAGATTTAAGTCTCAGAGCAATCTTCTCAGAATTTGCTTGAAAAGATTAGATAAAGTGTAACTGTTCAAGCTTCAAAAACTGATCCCCACAAATCCAAGCACAAGAATTCAAAGATTGTCCAAGCATCAGACACATCAATGATGTTGATATACTCAGAAGTGAGATAGAGCATCTACCAGAATGCAACTACCTCTGAAGATATTCAATATGCATCTTGATGAGTCCTAGCCTTTGAGGTTGGCATCAATTTTGGTAAAACTAACTTGACAGCAAGATATTGGACAAGATGTCCTAACATGAAGAACTAACCGAGGATCAAGATGTTGGACAAGATGTCCTATCATGATGATTTGACATCTTTGTCTGTTACTTTTCATTTTTAATTATGCTATTTTTTAAATCCAAATATCAATTTATTCTGGGACTATTTGTTTTTCCTAGGTGGCGTCCAAGATTGTGGAATCAGAGATTCTTATTATAATTTGAAGATGTTGTTTCTAAGTGTGGAGATGTAACGCCCCAAATTTCGTAGAATATTTAATTTATTTATTTAAATATTATATTCGTGAATTTCGGTGATTTGTGTGGATGTCGGTGATTTTATGAAGTTTTGGGTTATTTAATTAAATAATAGCATATGTTATGGAATATGATGTATTATTATTCAAATTAAATAATATTAGAGGAATTAAGGGTGAAGTGGACATTTGAGGAGAATTAGTGGGGGTAGGATGGGAAGAGCACATTTAGGGGTATTTTAAGAGAGAATAGTGAAAGGAACTCATTATTCGTATTTTTCTTGAGGAAGAGGAAAAGGTGCTCTGAAGAACAAGTGAGAGGGAGGCTAGGGCATAGAAGATTTCCGACGAAACTGCGAGAGAAGATCGAAAGAAGCAAAACTCTAAGGTATGAGGAGTATCACTTTACAATATTTGTGATATAAAGATTAGGTGTTGTGGGTAATTGGGGTTTTGTGGGAAAACCTAGGAATTGAGGTTAGGGATGATGGATTGTGATGATTTACTATGCGATGATTGTTGTTATTAATGTATATATGATAGTTATAGGTTATAATAACATAATCTGTGATGATTTGAGGAAAAATATGGGTTTTGGAGTGTGGAATCGCAGATGGGGAAGTGCTGTTATCGCAGGGTTTTTCTGCAGAAATCGCAGAGCCCGCTTAGCGCGGTCTAGCGCGCATAGCGCGGTCTGAGGAAATTTCGCCTCTTCGAGGCAGTGAGTGGCGCGCTTAGCGCGACCTAGAAGTGAAAATATTATTTTTTATTGAATTAAAATTCATGAAAAATATCTGTCTTGTGTTATATTGATGCTGTGATGTGGTGGTGAATTTCTGCTATGTGTTGACGTGTTATATGTGATGAAAATGATGTTTTGATGATTATATGATGATATGACGTTATTGATGCTTATTAGATATTTGTATGTGATGTTTGATGATAAAATGATGATGTGAAGTACCTGTAGCACCCCAAAATTTGCCCTCATTTTTCTAACCTCTAACTGGCTTATGTTTCCTTTTCATTTGCATTATCACTAGGTCATAACTGCATTAATCATACATTTGCATGAGCCCCTAAGGCGTGGGATCAAGGTATCATGTGCAAGCTCAGGGTTCTCTCTTGTTGTGCGACTCTCATTTTCATTCAGGGTTGAATTCTCATCAAGTGTATCTCCTTCAAGTTCTCTTAAGAGTATCAGGTAGCTTCTTCATCATTTTGCGCCTAAAGCAAGTGGTCCAGGTTCTTATATTTTGTGCGAAGTGGTTGATATTCATCAATTGAAGATGGTGGTTAGGGTTACATGACGAATGCATCTTGGTATTCAGGTTAACGGAGTTTATTGATCGAAGTGGGAGATTGGTTGAGAATACGAGGTTGCTTCGGATTTGAAATTTGAGATGAATTAAACATGTTAAGACTGGTCATGTGGATCTCTTGGAATTCACACTTCATTATTCATATTCATTTTCTACCCATTAACCTTTTCATACCCAAAGTAAATCCATATCCATTAACCCATTTTCTTAACCTTTTTTTCCAATCCATGTTCAAATCATTTTTTTGTTCTTAAACCAATTTCAAATTCCTATTTTAGATCTTTTTTCTAAATTCAAATCCAAGTTTCATATCCATTTTGAATTATTCTTTTTATCCACATTTGAAAATCCAAATTTCATATCCAAATGAAGAATTCACAACAAAAAAAGCCAAGATCCTTCCATAATTGACCTTCATTAGCACCGAAAAGGGAATTTGGTTACAGAAGAGGAATTGGTTAATGGGTTAGTTGGGATTTTTCTACGTCCTAGTTATGCAATTCCATTGGTGGGATGTTTCCAGCCCATTGTTCAAAATTTTGCAAATAAAGTTGTTGCTTTACTTCGCCTTGTACCAAATTTGAATTCAATACGGGATGACCACATGTTGAGATGGTAAATAAAGCAGAAGATCCTACATTTGTGCAGGATATTATTCTACTGGTACGAACATAAATCAAGCAGGCTCACACGACAAATGAACCTTCACAAGTTATAACAAAATTTTAGAAGAAAACTTATACGGCAGAAAATTCAATCAAAATTCACAAAAAAAGCCTCAAACACAATATACATAGCAGTTCATAACTGCCACTGACTACCTAACTATAACCAACAAAATCTCTAACAGAATTTTTCCTCTAACCAACTTTCACAACTTCTAAGAGGAAACCTCACACTAATCTCCTTCGTCTTCAACCTTCAATCTCCCTCTACTCTTTCTTTCAATTACCTTCTATCTCTAATCATCTTCAATTACCCTTTTTGACACCACTTTTCAATCTTGATTCTCTTCTTCGACTTCAAGGGACCTTCAATTCTCTGCAACCTTCTTCATCACCAATTCAGAAACGCCATCACCAATTCTCAATCCAATTTCCTGTAACACAATTCACATACATCAATTCTTCAATACCAGTTCAATTCCATAATTCAGCACCACCAAAAACTCACTCACCCTCAAGATTCACGCAACAACAAGCAAAAAAAAAAAAGAAGAAGACGATTGAATCAGAGTGTTCATCGTAGCCAGCTTCTTCGATAATCAGCCTTCTCCAATTCCTCATCAATCTTTACCTATTTTGAAGCTATTTCCACATCGCAGTGTTCAATTTGCAGTTCGTAGCGGCTTCGCGAAAACCTGCAAGCAAAACTCAACATCAACAATTCAACAGAACATCAGAAAAAGTGAATTTGAGCGCGATAAGATTGAAGAAGAAAAGAAGCTAGGGGGAAGGAGATCGAAGCATTACCGGTGAAATCGTCGACGCCGATTTGGATCTTTTGGAAGCTTCGGATGAAAGTTCAACGAGTGAGATAGAGTTGAATCAAAGAAGAAAATGATCACCGTAGAATCAAGAAGGAAGAAACGAAATCAGTACCGTTGATGTGGGTTTCGCGATCGACAGGCTTGTAGGTACGCAATCTCATCGATTCCTCTATGGCCTTGGACCTGAAATCCAGATTCCATTGTGGTTTTATTGAATTTGCTATGTTTGTTTCTGTATGCGCGATCTCTTTGTTTGATCAGTTCTATGAGTAAATAGTTCCGGATTCGTAAAGAGGATAGAAAATGACTAGGGGTTTATGTTGGTACTTTTAGGATTAAGGGTAGTTGGCCGGAGAAGCGCGGCGGCGACCACCGTGCACCACCATCTTCTCCAGTAGAAATTAGGGTTCCGGCGAATAACTTAGTGAGAGAGAGACGTTTGAGAGAGAGATGCTTGAGAGCTAATTATTTGATTCGTGTTTCTCATTTAAAGAAAGATGCGGGGATAAGATTATGGTGGTGGCGGTCCACTCCGGCGGTGACACTTGTCACCGTCTGGTAGGGCCACCTGATTAATATAATGTGTGCATCCCACGATGATTACCACGCACCTTGCATTTTCACCCCTTTGATTGATCCAACGATGGATCCAAGGGCTCAGATTAGTCAATAAGTTGATTAAGGCTCCACCGTGTTTCCTCAGGCCAATGAGCCTCTTGGGCCTATTGCCTTTTGCTGATTACACCCCGAATCTTGAGCCCCATAAAGAAGTGAACTGGAATCTCTGCTTTAGCGCACCCCCCTGGTTCTTCCATTATTCCTATTTTCTTTTTTGTACTTGTTTCAAAATCTGATTCTAAATATAGTTTCGTGCCTCATAAAATTCCAATAAAATTCATGTATATTCTGGGAGGTGTTAATTAATTTTTGATGATTTTTAATTCCATTTTAGGGGCTGTTTGATATTTTTCTTAGGTTTTGGAAAGGAATGTGTTCTTAATGGTGTATCTTGTGATGTAGGTTATAGAATGTGATTTTACCTTGACAATTTGGAGCTGATTTTTTATGTACATTTAGGAATTTGATTGTTTAACATCATGGTGATTGATTGGTGTATCATACTTGAGTTTTGGGATACTTTTGAAGTTAATCTTTTGAGCCTTAATTCGTATGATCATCATTGACGTTTGTGCTACGTTTGCAATTATTTGAGGGATTTTGGTGCTGATATGAACCCTATCTTTTGTATGTGATTACCTACTAGACTTGGAATGACTTGGTTGATTACCCATAATTTTAAAAGGAATTTTGCTATTCTTCACGAATTTTCCAAGGTGAACATATTATGTGTAAGCATGCATAAAGATAGGATATGTTTAGGACTTGTATGAGGGCGCTTTGAGCCAACTTTGAATATGAGTTTTAGCATATTATTAAGTGTATTTTTATGCACAATTTAGACATGCTTGAGTATTGCATTGGATCATTTCACATGCCTTAAATGATGTCTTCTTTGTGTGTATGTGAACTTGAATTTGTGTTTCACTTTGGCCACTTCTTTTGATGCCACTTGTATGCCATGTTCATGATTGTTTTTGGGATTCAATTAGGAAATTTTATAGGTCATTTGCCTCTGGTGTGTGAGCTTTAACATTGCCTTACCATGTCATTTCATTTGCCTTACTTGAATGACGATTTTACATACTTGTATGAGAAGTTTAAATGTGATTTTGCTCATGGAATGAATTGACTTTGGAGAGAGAGTTTAATGCAAACCTTGGTGACACTTTGAGATTGGTTTTAAGCAGGCGTATTAGTTGTTTCACTTCTGACCTTGGTTCATTTTCACGTTTTATTTCAATTCATCTAACTTGTAATGGCTTTCTTTTGTTGGTTTACCTTTAACTCCAAAGTAGATTAGACTTGTAGCATAGTTGTAACTTGACTTGTAATTTCATAATACTTTTAGGTCTTTCACTTTGACTAGTGTGACTCAAATGTACATAGTCATTAGACTTAGGTCTTTATGTTGTACATACACTCTCTTGTTATTACTAATGTCTTTGGTTCACATGTGCAAGGTGCATAAAGGAGACATTCCAAAGGTGGTTTGACCATTTCAGTTTGTAAATAAAAACTTGTTTCTCACTTGGTTGGCTATTTGTTTATAGGTGCTTTCGTGACTTGCTTTCGTTGCTTTGCTACGGATTCATATCCTTTTGGTAGGACTTCTTATCTCTTCACTTCTCTTTAATGCTTTCAAATGCCATGAGAAGTAGGAATAGTCGATGCCATGATAAGTAGGATTGTATGGAAAGCCCTCAAGTGAGGCCATGATTGTTCTTATTTAATATTGTGCCTAAAGACCTCCAAAGAGGCATCCTATTCCCCATTTACCCTTGTAAGACCTCCAAGGAGGCAATTGACGGAAGGTAGGGTTCGCAATCGACCCCCGTCATTCTGGTTGAGTCGTTCTTAGCTCTCATTACATGATTGAAGCTTTGAACATTACCTACTCTTGTTATCGAGTCGGTCAAGTGGAATGAGGGTTTAATAATCAAACCCCCACGCCTTGTCTATAGCTCGCATTGACCAATGCTGATGCTTATGTGATCTGATTCACATATTCCCCTTTCTTACTCTGCTCTTCATGGTTCTTGATACCGTTGGGTGAGCACCCCTACTTCCCACACCTAGCTTGTTTGCCTCGGTTGATATGACCCCTTGGCTAAAGCTCCCTCTTTCTTATTGTGATTGTGTGATATTATTGTTAACTGACACTGTTTACTCCTTAGTTGCTTTTATTTCATTTTGTGATTGATTCATCCTGTGTTTACTTGTCTGATGACATGATCCCGTAGGATTCCTAGCTCCATTTAATTTCCGATTAAGTCAGAGATAGGAGAGACATTAGGATAGCAATCCATGCATGCTAACATAGGTAGCATCCCCCTTTTAAACTCAACCTTAGGGCCATTTTTTGCATGACAACATTAGGATAGAATTCCCTTTAGTGTTTTCTTTTTAACTTGAGTTTTTTCTTCTCATCTCATAATCTTTCTAAAACACTTAATAAAGGTTAAACGTGTATTGCGCAGGAGCCTTAAATGTGGGAAGTGAATAATGGGGGGTTTCCCTTCATTCTTCTAGGGTACTTAGTGTACGTCCTATTGGGGACGATACGCGACGTATTCGTTCCAATGTTGTAGACTTGGGTGCAATGCAAGTTACAAACAACTTCAAAAACACTTCTTGTCTAAAAAAACATAAAACAAATTCAAACCTTTTTATCCTTCGGGATTGCTAAGTTTCAAACCTCATTTTCAGAAAAGGGCACGTTACTTCCGTCTCGTCACAAACAGGCATCGACCCTAACTGCAGGACGCGAACTTAACGTCGCTCATAAAAAACACCGACCTTGGTTAAGTCGAACTATGACTGCTCTGATTTCCTCTTTCTGGTTAGATTGAGGATACGTAGGCACAAGACGACGAAGTCTTGGCGAGCAACCTCCCCCCTAGTTCGTGTCTGAACTACGTTGACTCTGATTTTCCTATTCCCGAGGGAATACGTAGGCCTAGGACTCCGAGGACGTCCTATCGAGTCACTTCTTTTTTATTTTCTTCTTTGTTTCTCCATTCTTTTTTGTTCCTGTTCCTTCTCCTTTCCAGTAGCAGTGGAGCTCCAGATGACGGAACCCTTTGATCGAGATAACAAGCGTGGATCCCATCGAGTACGATGGACGTGTTGGGTGCTAACACCTTCCCTTCGCGTAACCGACTCCCTTACCCGTTTCTCTTGGTCACGAGACCATGCTCTTTTCCTTTCCCTCAGGTTTACGCAGTGTTTCCTTTCCATCTCTTGGGATAAATACACATTGCTGGCGACTCTGTTTCCACGCCACATTCGCGTTTGTACTTGGATGAAAATCCAGAGAGCGACAGTACCATGAGTATATTGACGATTATGAGATGACGATTCATGATGTTTTGATGATTAAATGACGATGTGATTAACATGATATTTAATGAATGATGATACACTTAATAACTTTTGTTGATGATGATGATTATGACATTGTGCATCATGCATTCATAGCATTTAGACTTCGGTCTATTGATGATGTTAGGACTTCGGTCCAGTGACAATTTAGGACTTCGGTCTAGTGGTGGCTTCAATCTCATTGTGCGGATTGGAGTATTTTGTGACGTGCTCCCTTGTGGAGGGTTGATGGCCTAGTGTCCATTATTATGACGATTTGGAACCACATGCATTCTATGACATTGTATTTCTTCCTTGGTGGCATTGCATAATTGCATATGAGTGATATTGGTGATGTGATGTTTTATGTGATGTTTTATATGATGTTTAGGGCGAGAAGCTGTAGTATGTGATGAAAACAACTGTTGCCTATTGATGTCTTTTCTTTATATGAATTATATTGAATTGTGATTACTCACCCTGCCTGTTTGAATGTTGCCTCCATGTGGGTAACGTGCAGGTGATCAGGTTTAGCCGTGGACGTCTTCGAGGACTTGAAGTTTATTTGCTTTGGTCGATTTAGAGGGTCTTGCTCTGATAGTGTAACATCGGGTTGGGGTCCTTTGAGTTGAACTATGTTGTTTCTTTATTTTGGTGTTATTTGATGATGTGGTTTTATTTGAATTATTATGACGTTTGTTGAAAACCGTTTTAATTGGAAGTTTTGAATTCCGCTGCCATGTGAAGGTTTTTGATTTAATTTTGATGGAAGTCCCTTGGTGTATAGGGCAATTATGTTATTTTGAGTTTATTGAGAAATGTGCACCCTTTGAGGTGATTATTACTCTGATATTTTGTGTATTTTTGTCGTGTTTATTCGTGGGGTAGAAAAGGGTGTTACATTAGTGGTATCAAAGCAGGTCGGTCCGTCGGCCAGGTTGTCTAATGTTGTTTGTTTCCCTAGTGTGCGACATGTGTGTAAAAACACTGTCGACTCTTGTTTTGTTTTCCATTTTTGTAGGTGGGGAATGAAACAAGTGGGGGAGAAAATGGTGCTTCTCCAAGGTGCTTCGAGTATGGAGCAATGGCTAAGTGCAGTGTTGGATGCTATGACGGTTTGGTGAGATAGTTTGTACCGCCTCGTGATAGTCGGCTGTTATTGACAAATTAAGGAACTGATCACCCTTAATCTCTTGTTGATAATAGACGGGATCATGTGGATGGGATGGACGTGTCTTGTGAGCTTGAGTAGTGTGCACGGTGAATTGTTGGGGTTAAGTCGGGAGCTTACGGATGGTTTTGATGAGTCAATGTAGACTATTAGGTTTGAAGATGAGGCGAATTAGAGTTTCTTGCCTGTCAGTCAAATGGGAATATCTTGAAGAGAACGACCAGGTATGGTTGATGTTTGCTCTTTAAAGGATAGAGAACAGTGTGGCGACTAGTGATATGCCGGTGGTGTGTGACTATTTGGAGGTGTTCCCATGATATATCAATGATTTACCACTATAGTGTGGAGTGTAACTTGCTATCGACCTGGTACTCGATGCAAGCTCGATGTCGGTGTTTGCGTACAAAATGTATGTTTCTGAATAAGTGAATTGAAGGAATAGCTAGGAGAATTGCTTGAGAAGAGGTTGTTCGACCGAGTAGCTCCCTGGGGGAGGGGGTGCTCCTGTACTGCTAGTGAAGAAGAAAGACGGTAGCATGTGGTTGTGTGTTGATTAAAGGCAGTTGAATAAAGTGACGATAAGGAATAAGCATCCGCTTTCGAGAATCGACGATTTGATGGATCAGCTAGTAGGTGCCTGTGTGTTCAGCAAGATTGATTTGAGGTCGGGTTATCATCAGATTTGAGTTAAGCCTGATGATGTTTCGAAGACGAATTTCAGGACGAGGCATGGAACTACGAATACACCGTGATGCCGTTCGTATATCTAATGCACCTGGTGTGTTCATGGAGTATATGAATCAGATTTTTTCATGAGTATTTGGATAAGTTTGTAGTGGTGTTTATCGATGATATCTTGATATATTCTAGATCCGAAGAAGAACATGCCGAGTAATTGAGGACTGTGTTGCAAGTGTTGAAAGAGAAGAGGCTGTATGCAAAGCTGTCGAAGTGTGAGTTCTGGTTGAAGGAAGTGAGTTTCCTTGGCCATGTGATTTCAAGTGCGGGATTGCTGTTGATCCTTCTAAGATTGATGTCGTGTTACAGTGGGAGACTCTGAAGTCTGCTACTGAGATACAGAGTTTTCTGGGATTAGCGGGTTATTACCGCAAGTTTATTGAAGGCTATTCTAAGTTGGCATTACCTTTGACTCACTTGACTCGAAAGGGTCAAGCTTTTGTGTGGGATGTAGCTTGTGAAGGGAGTTTTGTGGAATTAAAGAAGAAGTTGATGATTGCTCCAGTGCTGGTTTTGCCCAATCCGAGCGAATCTTTTGTGGTGTACTGTGATGCGTCGAAGATGGGTCTTGGTGGAGTATTAATGTAGAATGGACAAGTTGTTGCCTATGCTTCAAGACAATTGCGAGTTCATGAGAGGAATTATCCTACACATGACTTGGAATTAGCCGCGGTAGTGTTTGTGTTAAAAATTTGGAGACATTATCTGTTTTGCTCTAAATTTGAAGTGTTCAATGATCATAAGAGTCTGAAGTACTTGTTCGATCAGAAAGAATTGAATATGAGGCAGAGAAAGTGGTTAGAGCTGTTGAAGGATTTCGATTTTGATTTGAGTTATCATCCTGGCAAAACAAATGTAATGGCCGATGCATTGAGCAGAAAATCATTGCATATGTCGATGCTTATGGTGCAATAGTCGGAATTAATTGAGCAATTCAGATATTTGAGTTTGGTATGTGAAGCGACTCCTGACAGTGTGAAGTTGGGAATGTTGAGGTTGACTAGTAGTATTCTGGAAGAAACCAAAGTGGGACAACAATCCGATTTAAAGTTGGTTGACCAATTGACTTTGATTAACCAAGGTAACAGAGGTGATTTCCGAATTGACGAGAATAGTGTAATGATGTTCAGAGACAGGGTGTGTGTCCCAGATGTCCCATTTTCTAAGAAGAGCATTCTTGAAGAAGGACATCGAAGTGGGTTGAGCATTCATCCCAGTGCTACGAAGATGTACCAGGATCTGAAGAAGTTGTTTTGGTGGCCAAGTATGAAGAAGGATGTTGCAGAGTTTATTTATGCGTGTTTGACTGGTCAGAAGTCGAAAGTTAAGCATCAGAAGCCTTTAGGTATGATGCAGCCGTTGAGGATTTCAGAATGGAAATGGGATAATATTTCCATGGATTTTGTGGAGGGGTTACCGAAGACGGCTAAGGGAAATGATTCCATTGGGGTGATCGAGGATAGATTAACTAAGTTGGCACATTTCTTACCGATGAAGATTAATCATTCCATGCAGAAGTTAGCCGAGATGTACATTGAGGAGATTGTGAAGTTACATGGGGTACCTTCGAGTATTGTGTCGGATAGAGATCTGAGGTTTACATCAAGATTTTGGAAGAGTTTGTAAGATACTTTGGGTACTAAGTTGAGGATGAGTTTTGTCTACCATCCGCAGAAGGACGGTCAGACAGAAAGGACTATCCAATCTTTAGAAGATTTGCTGAGGGCTCGTGCGTTGGATCATGGAGGATCGTGGGATAGCCATTTGCCATTGATTGAGTTCACGTACAATAATAGTTTTCATGCTAGTATTGGAATGGCGCCTTATGAAGCTTTGTATGGGAGAAGGTGTAGGACTCCGTTGTGTTGGTATGAGTCGGGCGAGAGTGTTGTACTCGGGCCTGAAATTATGCAAGAGACAACCAAGGAGATTAAGAAGATCCAAGAAAGAATGAAAGCTTCGCAGAGTCGTCAAAAAAGTTACCATGATAAGAGGAGGAAAACACTTGAATTCCAAGAGGGAGACCACGTGTTTTTGAGAGTGATGCCAGTGACTGGTGTGGGTCGAGCTTTGAAGTCTAGGAAGCTCACTCCATGTTTTATTGGCCCATATCAGATATCGCAAAGGATAAGAGAGGTAGCCTATCGAATTGCTTTACCTCCGTCACTTGCGAATTTGCACGACGCGTTCCATGTGTCTCAATTGAGGAAGTACATTCCAGATCCGTCGCATGTGATTCAGATGGATGATGTACAAGTTAGGGAGAATCTGACTGTGGAAGCATTACCTGTGCATGTTGATGGTCGAGAGGTGATGCAGTTGCGGGCTAAAGACATAGCTTTGGTGAAGGTGTTGTGGGGTGGACCAGCTGGTGAAAGTTGGACTTGGGAACGTGAAGATCAGATGAGGGAGTCGTATCCGACTCTATTCCCTTGAGGTAATTTTCGAGGGCGAAAATTCTTTAAGTAGGGGAGAGTTGTAACGCCCCAAATTTCGTAGAATATTTAATTAATTTATTTAAATATTATATTCGTGAATTTCAGTGATTTGTGTGGATGTCGGTGATTTTATGAAGTTCTAGGTTATTTAATTAAATAATAGCATATGTTATGGAATATGATGTATTATTATTTAAATTAAATAATATTAGAGGAATTAAGGGCGAAGTGGAAATTTGATGAGAATTAGTGGGGGTAAGATGGGAAGAACACATTTGGGGGTATTTTAAGAGAGAATAGTGAAAGGAACTCATTATTCGTATTTTTCTTGAGGAAGAGGAAAAGGTGCTCTGAAGAACAAGTGAGAGGGAGGCTAGGGCATAGAAGATTTCCGGCGAAACTGCGAGAGAAGATCGAAAGAAGCAAAACTCTAAGGTATTGGGAGTATCGCTTTACAATATTTGTGATATAAAGATTAGGTGTTGTGGGTAATTGGGGTTTTGTGGGAAAAACTAGGAATTGAGGTTAGGGATGATGGATTGTGATGATTTACTATGTGATGATTGTTGTTATTAATGTATATATGATAGTTATAGATTATAATAACATAATCTGTGATGATTTGAGGAAAAATCTGGGTTTTGGAGTGTGGAATCGCAGATGGGGAAGTACTGTTATCGCAGGGTTTTTCTGCAGAAATTGCAGAGCCCACTTAGCGCGGTCTGAAGAAATTTCGCCTCTTCGAGGCAGTGAGTGGCGCGCTTAGCGCGGGTGGGGCGCGCTTAGCGTGACCTGGAACTAAAAATATTATTTTTTATTGAATTAAAATTCATGAAAAATACCTGTCTTGTGTTATATTGATGTTGTGATGTGGTGGTGAATTTCTGTTATGTGTTGACGTGTTATATGTGGTGAAAATAATGTTTTGATGATTATATGATGATATGACGTTATTGATGCTTATTAGATGTTTGTATGTGATGTGTGATGATAAAATGATGATGTGAAGTACCATGAGTATATTGACGATTATGAGATGACGATTCATGATGTTTTGATGATTAAATACGATGTAGATTAACATGATATTTGATGAATGATGATGCACTTAATAACTTTTGTTGATGATGATGATAATGATGTTGTGCATCATGCATTCATAGCATTTAGACTTCGGTCTATTGATGATGTTAGGACTTCGATCCAGTGACGATTTAGGACTTCGGTCCAGTGGTGGCTTCAATCCCATTTTGCGGATTGGAGTATTTTGTGACGTGCTCCCTTGTGGAGGGTTGATGGCCTATTGTCCATTATTATGATGATTTGGTACCACATGCATTCTATGACGTTGTATTTCATCCTTGGTGGCATTTCATAATTGCATATGAGTGATATTGGTGATGTGATGTTTTATGTGATGTTTTATATGATGTTTAGGGCGAGAAGCTGTAGTATGTGATGAAAACAACTGTTGTCTGTTGATGTCTTTTCTTTATATGAATTATATTGAATTGTGATTACTCACCTTGCCTGTTTGAATGTTGCCTCCACGTGGGTAATGTGCAGGTGATCAGGTTTAGTCGTGGACGTCTTCGAGGACTTGAAGTTTATTTGCTTTGGTCGATTTAGAGGGTCTTGCTCTGATAGTGTAACATTGGGTTGGGGTCCTTTGAGTCGAACTATTTTGTTTCTTTATTTGGGTGTTATTTGATGATGTGTTTTATTTGAATTATTATGACGTTTGTTGAAAACCGTTTTAATTGGAAGTTTTGAATTTCGCTGCCATGGTTTTTGATTTAATTTTGATGGAAGTCCCTTGGTGTATAGGGCAATTGTGTTATTTTGAGTTTATTGAGAAATGTGCACTCTTTGAGGTGATTATTACTCTAATATTTTGTGTATTTTTGCCGTGTTTATTCGTGGGGTAGAAAAGGGTGTTACAGGAGACACTTTAGGAAGCTTAGGATTGAAGAAACTATTCTAGAGGAGAATTTGTTGCAGATTCTGTGGAAAAGAATTGTTGCGGTTTTGAAGCCCAAATCCAGTCTTGTTTATGGTTATAAATAGGATGGATTTAACCTAGAAAAGGTGTGTAAAAATACATTGTTGCCTAGTGAGTTTAGGGTTTGTATTTTGTGAGCCTCTCTTGTGTCGTGTTGATACTAGAGCTGGACTATTTACATTGAGTTGTAATTTCTCTCACTGCTGTGATTGAAAGGGAATTGAAAAGGGTCTCATACCTTGGAAATATCTTAGGTAGGAATTAAGCACGGGTAGTGATTAAGTGATAAGTTGTAAACTGAAGGTGTTTAGATTAGAATTAATACTATCTAGTGGATTTCATTCCTGTCTTGGTAGCCCCCAGATGTATGTGTTGTTGTTCACCGAACTGGGTTAACAATCTTTGTGTGTTTGTTTATTTTCTGCATTTTGTGTTCTGCTCCTTATTGTCCTTGTGTGTGAAGCAGAGATCAAGTGTCTCAAAATCTCTCAGGACATCTTAGATTTGCTACCAAAATTTCTCATCTTCTGAGCTAATGAAAGAGATTTTCAAGATAATCATCTTTACACCATCAATTTCTATAGTAATACCTCTTTCAAGGATATTCTAGATACCTTCAGCAACCCTTTATCAAGACCAATGAGTTAAAAATATGTTTAGCTTTTCCATCATTTAAATTAAGTGGAATCATCCTTTGAATATGGTAGGAAAATTCGTATGATATTTTTCATGTGGCAATTGATTCCTTCTTGAAGAAGAATTATACTTTTCTTATTGGATCATTATCTGCACCACTGTTAGCTGTTAAGCACAAACCA
Source organism: Lathyrus tuberosus (assembly GCA_022829125.1). Lineage (NCBI taxonomy): Eukaryota > Viridiplantae > Streptophyta > Magnoliopsida > Fabales > Fabaceae > Lathyrus > Lathyrus tuberosus. The sequence goes on from JALAZF010000117.1 coordinate 9,351,368, forward strand.
TGCTCTGATACTAATTGAAGGTGTGAAAAGTACACAAGAAAGGGGGGGGGGGTTGAATTGTGTTTCGCGTTTTCTTTAATTTAACTTCTAATCAGAGTTTCATAATCAGAACTGGTGTTCAGATTCTGTTTTAATTCTTTGGTAGCGGATATAACAGAAGTAAATAAATAACAACAGAAGACACAAAATATTTATCATGGTTTCTCCCCTAACTGAGAGTACTCCAGTCCCCTTGCCTCACAAGAGATTTTCATTATAACCACTTCATGATTACAATCGCTTATGATTCTACATAAGTCTTTTACACTTGCTCAGACCAACTATCTAAGACTTTCTTGCTTAGAGCATATGTCTAAGATTTCTGATCACATCCTATGACCAAGCCACCTGCTCTTCTGGCCATCCAGATTAATACTTCCTTGCTCACATCCTCTGACCAAGCCACCTGCTCTTCCGGCCATCCAAATTGAGACTTCCTTTCTCACATCTCTGATCAAGCCACCTGCTCTTCTGGCCATCCAGAATGAGACTTCCTTGCTCAAGCAGCACTTGAGACTTTCTGCTCACGTCCCTTAGACGAAGACTTTCTCTTTGCTCAATCTGCCTAGCTGAATAAGACTTTCACAGCTCAAGCACTTAAGCAATGAGACTTATGTGGCTTAAGCATATGAGCTCAAGACTTCTACTCAATCAGCCTTGCTGATTAAGACTCTTAAAGCTCAAGTACATAACAGAAGACTTATGTAGCTCAATCATATTGGCTTAAGACTTGTTGCTTGAATCCCAATAAGACAAGACTTTTACTTAAGCACATAGCAAGAGACTTTGATCTAAACTACTGAACATGCCCAGCAGGATAGAGAACAAGGTGTACATGATACAAGTATCAGAGATACGAGAAATCCCATAACAAAGACCTAAAGCACTTAAGATTTCTAAGATATACAATGTTTAAGAAATCTTAAGGCTTTTACAATTACAACCTACAAACAAAAAATATGCATATTACAATAGAATTGATAATTGCTTGATCTTGCTACTCCTTCGTCTAGAGAATCCTTGTTCTAATTTTTAGTAAGAACCTTCAGCCATATTTATAGCCTTTGCAGAAAACTAGCTGTTGAGGAAGTAACTTGATCAAGTGTCTTTGTCTTTGCCCCATAGTACAAGAGACGTTAAAGATGGATGTACAACAGATTCTGAATCTAGTGTGTAACACATTTAACCTTTGAGTCTTCAAGAGGTTCTCATACTGATAGAGCTGTTAGAAGTAGTCATCCATAAAGCATGTCAGCTTTTCTTGAGCCTTACAATCTGTAGACCCTGACTAAAATGCTAATAAGACAATACAATTTAATTTTTGCAGTATGGATGACTTCTAGCTTTATCACCAACTCTAAGTGGTACCAGATTCTGATATACAATTGCCAAGTGTAGTGACTCATCTAAATACTGGACCTTCAGCACCAGAGTCTGCGCCAAGCCACACCAGCAAGCATTCTTTAGATTCTGCCACCAGAAGTTAGCAATGAAGCAACTCCTAAGTGTGTCTAAGTAAAACAGGTTCTAATTATTTATGTACAAGAACAAGAACATACATAAATAAAACACACATCAAATAAACCGTTATTCTTTCAATACTTTTGTTATCATCAAAACTAAAAGAGAATATATCATGAACAAATCTTGTTCTAATAAATCTAAATTTTCTTATAAGACAAAAGGAGGGAATAGCTAAGGCATACAATAAAAAGGTTAAATCGAATGCCTTTATAGTTGGTGATTATATTTGGAAAGCCATCTTGCTTATGGATCGAAAAGATATAACTTTAGGTAAATGATCACCAAATTTGGAAGGGCCATTTTAAATCATTCAAGTATTTTCAAATAATTCCTATGAAGTTGAAGAATTAAATCATGAAGGTCGAATTCTGAGAATAAATGGTAAGTAATTAAGTAAGTAAAAGCCTATGTTGTAGGAAATTTGAATAATGTGAAATTATGTTATATGCAGGGACCAATGTTGGACCACATGTCTAACCCAATGAGTTCAACATCTTATACCAGGTTTGGTAGATGATATAAAACAAGATAATGAATCATAAAATAAATAAAGAACATAAGAGAATTGTTAACCCAGTTCGGTGCAACGTCGCCTACGTCTGGGGGGATTCCAACCCAAGAAAGGAAATCCACTCTCAATAGAATTAGTATAAAGTGTCTTAGATGAACAACCTTTGTTCAATGCCCTCTTATTAATTTTACCTGTGTATTTCTATTTAGAACTTCACCTAAATATGAGACTGTTATAATAGTACTATAGGTGGGTTTTTGTTATCGTCTACACATGGATTGTCCGGATATCTGATGTTTGTCACTCAATAGTTTACCGTTTCAAGAAAAAGGGTTTCAAAGTTTGGTTCATAAATTGTCACGATTTTAGTAGCAAAGCTTATGAATTCTAAAGTGTTTGATTGACAAAGTATATCAAAAGTAGTTTTCATTTACCCTAACTTATACGTATTCTTTCAATCTTGCATGTGAAGTCAGATCCGATTAATATCATCGCGTATTCTCTCAGCACCGTCTATCTCTAGAGCGGCGTCGTGAGAAATACCGTATTCAGCGCTACACGATCTCTCCATATAACAACCAATATAGTAAGCTTTAAGTTCAATACAAAAAATATCAACCATAGACCGATCTCTCCAATCTATAAATCGGTAGATGAATATTTTAAGTTAAGTTCCATAAAATTTATGTCTAGAGTTTCACAAAACAAGAATGGATCATTAAGAACAAAAATATTCATCATATATTAATCATCACTTGTTCACATACAAGGCCAATCAAAAGAAATACATAAAGCTAAGGTAGACTACCTCTACCTTTGATACAAAGGAAATTAGCTACCCATAACCATAGTAGCTTGCTTTAAAAATCTTGAGAGAAGGTGAATGAGCATCCACGTCGAAGAATCAAACTCGGATGCAAATCCAGCTTCTATTTGGAAAATGCCACTCTTTGGTGAAGAAATGCTGAAAAATGAGGTTCTATGTGAAAATGGGGGTTATTATCCCCAAAAAGTGTGAAAAGTGCTTATATAGTACAACTAAAGTTTGTCAAGTTCTCCCAGCGAACCTCACTTTATGGCACTTGAAATGCATTTGAAAAATTAAACCGCCCCTGACGAAATCACAAAGTTCACTTTGCAAACACTTCTTTTCCCAACAAGCTTCTTCACTACAAGTTCGTACACCGAACTTATGGTCCTTTAGCTACTGCCTCAAATCTGGGATGGTTGGCTGGTCCTTTGCTGCAACCTGGCCCAGCGAACTTAGTGCCCTTTTCTTATTGCCATCATTCTAAGATGGTTTGCTGAGGCTTAGCCAAGAGCTCGCCCAGCGAACATTCGTTGTTGTTCCTCGCTGGTTGTTCACCCAACGATCATGCTAAATCTTCACATTTGCTTTGGCTTCCTTGTCAAATTACTCGTGTCTTACACTTTGATGTTTTATGCCTAATTCCTGCATAATAACACACAAATCAAAGCAACCAAAGGTATTTGCAACATATTTGAAGAATAGCATGAAGCATGGAATAAATCAAACAAAACATAACAAATGAGATGAAAAATGCCAATAAATATGGATCAAATTAAAGCATGTTTGACATTCAACAAACTCTCCCTAACTAGATCTTTGCTTGTCCTAAAGCAAAGTATGCCTCTCATTGAAAGCAACAGGATTTGCTCAAGCATTTAATTCAACCAAGAGTGGATTTATGGCTCAAATTAACAAACAAATGCGCACAAGTAATATTCACCACTTCCTAGAATCAAACAATGAAAAAGAATTTAGTTCTTAAACAAATATCATGCAATGTTTCAATTAACAACTATATTCTCTTGCTTGAATCACTCTAACACTCCTCTTCGAATAAGAATGAAGAAATTAACGTGTTTGCAACCGCGGGGCAATTTCACTCACCTGACAAACAATGCAAATACAATTCAATTAATACATTCATCTAATAAATCAATAATGAAATCATGGAAGCAAGAAGATCACTAAGGTCTTTAAAGGTTGTAGTTTGGTTAGGTTCACAACAAATGGACATTTCTAAGGCCATGGATTCAAAGTTGCTAAAGCAAAAGAAACATTCACTATACAAGGTTATGTACACACTACAAATTCATCCAACACTTTCTTTTCTCAATTGTTCACCCTTCCAACTTCCTTTATGCACATTATTCACTTTCTATTTTTTTCTCATCCAAACAAGCATGTTTTTTCTTTTTCTTTTTCACATTCATATTCACAATTTTCTTTTCAATGATTGTTTGAAAATTTTCAAAATTTTGGAGTAACCTACCACTTTTCTTTTCACTCTCCCCAACTTGAATTCAACCAAACCTCAAGTGAATGCTCCTTGCTTTTTATGGCAAGGAAATCAATTTAAACAATTGTTCAAAGGTTCAAGAATTTTTTTTAGAATCCCACACAATTCAATGATGAACTAACTTTTAGTTTATGTACAAACACCAAATTCATCACTAAAGTAGGATCTAAACTATTAAGCTCAAAGGGGTTAGCAAATTCTCATTTCTCATGGGTAAGTTACTTTTTTGGGATATGGTTGTGCTCATTATCAACAATTGTCTTGATCATTTCTAATGCTTCCACAAAATCAAAATAATCACATGATTAAGCATGAATCAAATGTATTAAACAAAATTTATCAGTCATCATATGCATATAGTAAACAGTGGAGATTTCTCACAAATTTGTGGCTATTTAAACCTAAGTGAAACAAGCATTCAAACAAAGTTGCAAAATGAAACAAACATACATTTGCACAAAAAAAAACATAAGCATTCTAGCATCCTAGAAAGAGGTAACCATGTACCTTGTTTGCATTTACATGATCAAATAATATCATCACCATCCACACTTGGGAGAATCTTCATTGGATACTTTTAACAAATAACAACCAATCTAGAAGTTCTCACATTCAATCACCAAAGAAAGAAACATTAAATTCAAAAAAAGCTACCAACAACCAACAAAAACTAGAGTTGACCATTCCTAAATTGAAGAATTCAAATCAAAATAACATAAAAACAAAAAAAAATGTAATTTGAATATTCTTGAACTGAAGAATTCGACTGATATAACACTAAAATATGTAAAACACCAACAAAAGTACGAGTACCCAAAAGTGGTACATGCAAACATTATCCAAAATAATCCACAAAGTGGATATTGTACAACACCAAATAAAATACAATCAAAATAATACAAATATAGCAATGATATAAGCTAAACAGAAAATGTCACTTTGTAGCAACCAAAGGAATTAGGCTAAGATTATGCTCAGAGCATCAAAAACTAGTCCTCATCAGACTCGGTCTCCTTATCCAAATTGACCTCCTCTCTAGATCCAAAACCGGCATAAGTACCAGCATCTTCATCATCACTAGCCTCCTCAGCGTCATCAGCCTCATCAGTATCAGCTACACCCTCCCTGTAACACCCCCTTTCTATACCCCCAAATAATCACATAATCATTTAGACACATATTAAAAATTTCGTCAGAGTATAATTATAAACGTAGTATAAAAGAGGTATGTCACATTATACATGAAATTAAAACATTCAACACCTGCTCAACAATTGATATGCAACAGTGGGGTAACTTTGCAACAGAGGAACTTAGTCCTTACACCCACATCTCAATATTTAGAATAAAAGCGGAAAATCTAAACATTGAATAACATCCAACATATATATATCATCAAGTATTATCCACCAACATAATTCATGTTTACATAAACATTCATCAACAAGATACATGTACAAATGTATCACAAGAGAATCATATACATCCTAGCTACCCGGTGCTACATATCAGAGCCGACCGACCAAAAGAATGGAGACACGCTCCACAAAAAGACCACCAGCATACCTACTCTGCAATGCCTCATAGGGCAACATAAAATATCAGAAGGGTGAGAAATATTATCATAATAACAATGCATATAATTATATATCTTAGCATAAAAATACACATATTCTACATTCTCACCACAATTCGTCACAACTCACTCATATACATCACAATGTATATATATACAAAACCAAGCATATTCATCATGCATACTTTCACAATTCTTATCATTCCACATAAACATACATATTCATGTTTATTCATCAATGCACAATTATAAAGATGATAAAGGCAAATCATAGAGACCGACTCCCGACTCTATGCAAATGCAATGCAGTACCAACTCAATCATCTCAAGTTCACTCAGGAACTTATTGGAACCATCGCTCGTTACCAATGTAACTCCCCGTCGGGCCTACGATGTTCACCCATTGCTCACACCTCACATAGGCACACAATGTTTATGGATTGCTCACACCTCACATAGGCACACAATCCGATTGCTCACACCTCACTTAGGCACACAATCGTTTGTAATCATCGCTCACACCTCACCTAGGCACACGACGTTACAACGGATTCTCATTAGAATCATACAACACAAGAATGTACATCATTATGCTTCACATACAAAATGACTCAAGACATTCTTGAAATGCATACATATTCACAATATATTCATGCATTCATCTCATACAATCACATACAATCTATATACATTCACATCAATGCACTATTGTATGATTCACATCCAAAACACACATTCAAAACGGTAAAAGTCGCTAAATAACACTATTCCCGACTTTCCGACTTATTTAATCGGCTAACAGCCCCAAACTCCTCACCATAAGAAACTACAGCTCAATAGCTATCCAACGATACCAAGAATGTAAAAATTGGGTAAACGGAACTCAAGTTACGAAAGAAAAACGAAAACGATATTTTGAAAAAGTCCCATTTTACAATTGACCTGACCGTACGCGTATGCACCCAAGTCGTGCGCGTATGGCCAAACCTCGTACGCGTATCATACGCATTTCACCAGATGGCCAGGAAAACATGCAACCCATACGTGTATTGGCCCTGAAATGCGCCACCCATACGCGTATTGTCCAAGTCAATACGCGTATGGCCTGCCCCAATACGCGTATGGCCAGACAAAATGCAGAATTTTTCTGCAGAATATTTTCTGTGTTTTCCACCCTAACCACACCCAAATTCATCATCTAAACTCAGAAAAATACCAATTTAATGTACAACAACATATATCTATCATGTATCAACAACAAGGAACACGAAACCATCATTTCCAACACGATTAAATCGAATTCTAACCCTTTCTATAAAAATGGGTTTATACAAAAACTCATAAAAATCAACAACAACAACAACACAATCATACATAATGATATACATTGATGAGATAATAAGATTTCACACCCTTACCCGGATTCCAAGCTTGCTAGATGATTGTTCTTGATGGTTTTCTAGGTTTTTCCAAGTTTTCTTCTCTTTTCTCTTCTTCCTCTTTCTTTCTCTCCTTTTTCTCTCTATTTCTCCTTTCTTTCTCTTTCTCTCCTATTTCTTCTTCTTATCTCTTTTTCTTTTATATTTCTTTTCCCACTTTCTACTCAAATTCAGTTAATTCATTTTCTCACATAATTCTATTTCTACTAAATTTCTAACTTATCATTAATTGAGAAATGTCCAAAATACCCTCCATTCTAATTTCCCCGAAAACTCTCAAAAACGGTAAAATATCATAACATGTCAACATAGCATATTAACACACCAATTTCACAAATAAAATAATTTATCACTCAATTTAAATAAAAGACTCAACAAAATGGGAATAATCGGAATCGGGGCGTTACAACTCTCCCCTACTTTAGAAATTTTCGTCCTCGAAAATATTACCTGATTCAAATAACTCCGGATACGACTCTCGCATCCCACTCTCTAGTTCCCAAGTCATATTGCCTTCCGCAACGCCTCCACATGCTACTTTCACAAGCGCAATATCCTTGCCTCTTAGCTTCTTAACTTCATGGTCCAAAATCCTAATCGGTAAGGCTTCAACCGTAAGGTTATCTCTCACTTCAACCTCGTCCATAGGAATAACATGTGACAGATCCGGAACATACTTCCGAAGTTGCGAAACATGGAATACATCATGCAAATTCGAAATATTCGGAGGCAACGCCACACGGTAAGCCACAACACTAACTCGTGCAGAAATCTGATACGGACCAATAAAACGAGAAGTCAACTTCTTCGACTTCAAAGCACGACCCACACCCGTAACCGGCGTAACTCTCAAAAACACATGGTCGCCTTCTTGAAACTCAAGATCTTTCCTTCTCTTATCATGATAGCTTTTTTGTCTACTTTGAGAAGCTTTCATCTTTTCACGAATAAACTTCACTTTCTCCGTCGTTTGTTGTACCATCTCCGGTCCAACTATCGTCCTCTCACCGGTTTCATGCCAACACAAAGGTGTTAGACATCTCCGACCATACAAAGCCTCAAATGGTGCCATACTTATAATTGAATGAAAATTATTATTGTAGGCGAACTCAATCAATGCCAAATAACTATCCCAAGCACCACCTTGCTCGAGCACACAAGCACGCAATAAATCCTCCAACGATTAAATTGTCCTCTCGGTTTGACCATCCGTTTGCGGATGATAAGCCGAACTCAATCTTAGCTTAGAACCCAAAGCCTTTTGTAAACTCTCCTAAAACCTCGATGTGAATCTAGGATCTCTATCCGATACAATACTCTTAGGAACTCCATGTAACTTCACAACCGCAAGAACATAAATCTCGGCTAACTTCTCCAAAGGATAACTAATATCAATTGGAATGAAGTGAGCAGATTTAGTAAGCCTATCAATGATTACCCAAATAACATTATGACCTCTTTGTGTATTCGGAAATCCCGTAACAAAATCCATCGATATACTATCTCATTTCCACTCCGGAATGTCCAACGGTTGCATCAATCCACTAGGCTTTTGATGTTCCACCTTAGACTTTTGACAAGTTAAGCACGCATACACAAATTGAGCCACATCCCTCTTTAATCCGGACCACCAAAAGATTTTCTTCAAGTCTTGATACATTTTATTCGCTCCCGGATGAATACTTAAGTTACTTCGGTGTCCTTCTTCCAATATCATCTTTTTCAACTCCGCATCATCGGGAATACAAATACGACCACGGAATCTCAAAACTCCAAAATTATCAACCTTGAAATCCTCATTCTCACTCATCATTAAATCAACGAACTTCAAATCCAACTTTTGCTTTTCACATACGGTTGCAAGAAAATCATTCGTAACATGTAGTATACCAAGTCTCACACTTCTCGGCGTCATTTCACAAACCAAACTCAAGTCTCTAAAATTCTCCAAAAGTTCCCATTCTCTCATCATCAATGCGGACATATGTAACGACTTCCTACTAAAAGCATCGGCCACCACGTTTGCCTTACCCGGATGGTAATTCAAACCAAAATCATAATCCTTCAAAAGCTCTAACCACCTTCTTTGTCTCATGTTCAATTATTTTTTATCAAATAAATATTTCAAACTCTTGTGATCACTAAAAACTTCAAATCTTGCACCATAAAGATAGTGCCTCCAATTTTTCAAAACAAACACCACGGCCGCTAACTCCAAGTCATGTGTAGGATAATTCTTTTCATGCACTCTCAATTGTCTTGAAGCATAAGCCACAACTTTTCCATCTTGCATCAAAACACCACCTAAACCAGCCAATGAAGCATCACAATACACAATAAATGGTTCTGTCGGATTTGGCAAAATCAAGATCGGAGTCGTTGTCAACCTTCTTTTTAGCTCATTGAAACTCGCTTCACAATGAATATCCCAAATGAAAGCCTTTCCTTTACAAGTCAATTGCGTTAACGGAAGTGCCAACTTCGAAAATCCCTCAATAAACCTCCGATAATAACCCGCCAAGCCTAAAAAGCTTCGAATCTCCGTAACCGATCTAGGAGCCTCCTATTGCATCACCGCATCAATCTTGGATGGATCAACACTAATACCACTACCGAAAATAACACGTCCAATAAAACTTACTTCCGACAACCAAAATTCACATTTCGACAACTTAGCATACAATTGTTTCTCTTTCAAAATTTGTAACACAATCCTCAAATGCTCTTCATGCTCCTCTTGAGACTTAGAATAAATCAAAATATCGTCGATGAACACAACCACAAAACGATCTAACTGTTCATGAAAAATACGATTCATGTATTCCATAAACACACCCGGCGTATTAGAAACCCGGAATGGCATCACGGAATATTCGTAATGGCCATACCGTGTCCTAAAGGCCATCTTTTGAATATCCTCTCCTTTCACATGAATATGGTGATATCCCGATCTCAAATCAATCTTGATAAAAACACGCGCACCAACCAATTGGTCCATCAAATCATCGATCCTTGGAAGCGGATACTTGTTCTTAATTGTCACCTTGTTCAATTGTCGATAATCAATGCATAACCGCATACTCCCATCCTTCTTCTTTACCAACAATACCGGAGCACCCCAAGGAGAAACACTTGGTCTTACAAATCTCTTGTCCAACAAGTCATTCAATTGCTTCTTTAATTCTACCAACTCCGATGCCGACATACGATACGGTGCCATCGAAACCGGTCTAGTACCCGGAACTAGATCAATAGAAAACTCAACTTCTCTTTCCAGCGGTACATCCGTAATATCCTCCGGAAACACTTCTGGAAAATCACACACCACTGGGAACACATCGAGCTCAACTTTACTCTCCACCAACAATGATGTAAACAAATCGAACAATTGAGCTTCGTCCGCTAAAAGTTTCTTCAACTCTTTAGTGGATAGGAAACTCTCATCTTCATCATCTTCCAAAGAAGGAAACCTCACTAACTTGTGATAGCAATCTATATGAACTCGATTAAATTGCAACCAGTTCATACCCAAGATTACGTCCAATCCCTCCAACGGCAAACACATTAAATCCATAATGAAGTCTTTACCATACATGGTCAAAGGACAACTTACACACACCAAAGACGTAGTTACCGACCCTGAAGCAGGAGTCTCAATAACCATCTCACCACCCCAAGAAGTCATAAACAAATTCAAACGCTTAGCGCACTCATGAGAAATGAATGAATGAGTCGCTCCCGTATCAATAATAGCAACTAAAGGCGTACTATTAATAAAGCAAGTACCTTTAATCAAACGGCCTGCACTAGTAGTGTCCGTCCCCGCTAATGCAAACACCTTTCCGCCCGCTTGAGTTTGTTTCAGCTTAGTACACTTAGTACTAATGTGACCCACTTCTCCACAATTATAGCACTTCACCATATTCCTTCTACAATCGGTAGTAGCATGCCCAAGGCCTCCACAGTTAGAACATTTCACCACGGTCTTCCCACACTCAAATGATTTATGACCCATTTCACCACACTTGTAACACTTAACGGAACCGGGACCTCCTCCTCCAGATCTTTTCTCAAAGTTTCCCCTATGCTTGCCCTTATCAACGGGTGTCACATAAGGTCCACTTCTAGCTTGTTGCTTTCCCTTCCTCTCATTCAAACTTTTGTAATGTGTAGAACGAGCCTTGCTATCTTCCTCGAAGATTCTACAACATTCTGTCAAATCCGTAAACCTTCTTATCCTTTGATATCCCACAACTTGTTTAATCTCGGGACGCAAACCATTCTCATACTTAATACACTTTGAGAACTCAGCAGTAGTTGTAGCATAGTGAGGATGGAATTGAACCAACTCCACAAACTTAGCAGTATAGTCCACCACAGACATACTACCTTGTTTCAATTCAAGGAACTCCATCTCCTTCTTCCCTTTCACACTTTCAGGGTAATACTTCCTCAAGAACTCAGTACGAAATAAATCCCAAGTTATCTCTTCATCATCCACCTCAAGAACTTGACGCATACCGACCCACCAATCGTCGGCTTCATCCTTCAGCATGTGAGACCCAAGCCTCACCTTATTCTCCTCCGCATAGCCCATGACTCTGAAGATCCTTTCAATATCTTTCAACCAAATTTGAGCACCATCGGGATCAAATCTTCCTTTGAAGACCGGTGGTTGATTCTTCCTGAACTCGTCATTAGCATTCACGTTCGGCGCACCTTGCACCGCCCTAGCCATTGCTTCCAAAGCAGCAGCCATCGCATTGTCGTTTCTACCAGCCATATTCTGATCATTCCCAAAAATGACAACAAGGTTAAACAACAGTTCAACCATCACAACAACAAGACAGACACAACTGACTCAACACTAGCTCTGATACCACTTTATGTAACACCCCCTTTCTATACCCCCAAATAATCACATAATCATTTAGACACATATTAAAAATTCCGTCAGAGTATAATTATAAACGTAGTTTAAAAGAGGTATGTCACATTATACATGAAATTAAAACATTCAACACCTGCTCAACAATTGATATGCAACAGTGGGGTAACTTTGCAACAGAGGAACTTAGTCCTTACACCCACATCTCAATATTTAGAATAAAAGCGGAAAATCTAAACATTGAATAACATCCAACATATATATATATATCATCAAGTATTATCCACCAACATAATTCATGTTTACATAAACATTCATCAACAAGATACATGTACAAATGTATCACAAGAGAATCATATACATCCTAGCTACCAGGTGCTACATATCAGAGCCGACCGACCAAAAGAATGGAGACACGCTCCACAAAAAGACCACCAGCATACCTACTCTGCAATGCCTCATAGAGCATCATAAAACAGCAGAAGGGTGAGAAATATTATCATAATAACAATGCATATAATTATATATCTTAGCATAAAAATACACATATTCTACATTCTCACCACAATTCGTCACAACTCACTCATATACATCACAATGTATATATATACAAAACCAAGCATATTCATCATGCATACTTTCACAATTCTTATCATTCCACATAAACATACATATTCATGTTTATTCATCAATGCACAATTATAAAGATGATAAATGCAAATCATAGAGACTGACTCCCGACTCTATGCAAATATAATGCGGTACCAACTCAATCATCTCAAGTTCACTCAGGAACTTATTGGAACCATCGCTCATTACCAATGTAACTCCCCGTCGGGCCTACGATGTTCACCCATTGCTCACACCTCACATAGGCACACAATGTTTATGGATTGCTCACACCTCACATAGGCACACAATCCGATTGCTCACACCTCACCTAGGCACACAATCGTTTGTAATCATCGTTCACACCTCACCTAGGCACACGACGTTACAACGGATTCTCATTAGAATCACACAACACAAGAATGTACATCATTATGCTTCACATACAAAATGACTCAAGACATTCTTGAAATGCATACATATTCACAATATATTCATGCATTCATCTCATACAATCACATACAATCTATATACATTCACATCAATGCACTATTGTATGATTCACATCCAAAACACACATTCAAAATGGTAAAAGTCGCTAAATAACACTATTCTCGACTTTCCGACTTATTTAATCGGTTAACAGCCCCAAACTCCTCACCATAAGAAACTACAGCTCAATAGCTATCCAACGATACCAAGAATGTAAAAATCGGGTAAACGGAACTCAAGTTACGAAAGAAAAACGAAAACGATATTTTGAAAAAGTCCTATTTTACAATTGACCTGACCGTACGCGTATGCACCCAAGCCGTACGCGTATGGCCAAACCTCGTACGCATATCATACGCATTTCACCAGATGGCTGGGAAAACATGCAACCCATACGCGTATTGGCCCTGAAATGCGCCACACATACGTGTATTGTCTAAGTCAATACGCGTATGGCCTGCCCCAATACGCGTATGGCCAGGCAAAATGCAGAATTTTTCTGCAGAATATTTTCTGCGTTTTCCACCCTAACCACACCCAAATTCATCATCTAAACTCAGAAAAATACCAATTTAATGTACAACAACATATATCTATCATGTATCAACAACAAGGAACACGAAACCATCATTTCCAACACGATTAAATCGAATTCTAACCCTTTCTACAAAAATGGGTTATACAAAAACTCATAAAAATCAACAACAACAACAACACAATCATACATAATGATATACATTGATGAGATAATAAGATTTCACACCCTTACCCGGATTCCAAGCTTGCTAGATGATTGTTCTTGATGGTTTTCTAGGTTTTTCCAAGTTTTCTTCTCTTTTTTCTTCTTCCTCTTTCTTTCTCTCCTTTTTCTCTCTATTTCTCTTTTCTTTCTCTTTCTCTCCTATTTCTTCTTCTTATCTCTTTTTCTTTTCTATTTCTTTTCCTACTTTTTACTCAAATTCAATTAATTCATTTTCTCACATAATTCTATTTCTACTAAATTTCTAACTTATCATTAATTAAGAAATGTCCAAAATACCCTCCATTCTAATTTCCCCGAAAACTCTCAAAAACGATAAAATATCATAACATGTCAACATAGCATATTAACACACCAATTTAACAAATAAAATAATTTATCACTCAATTTAAATAAAAAACTCAACAAAATGGGAATAATCGGAATCGGGGCGTTACACTCCCCCTCTCCAAAGTTTGGCCTGGCCTCAGGCCAACCAGCATGAGCTAAGAATTTCTCCCTAGTCATGATCGATCGCTCCACCGAAGGCTCTCGATACTGTAGCTGTAAAACCTACATAGAATCATGTATATCAATCATGGCACACTGAGTAGCCACCATCCAATCCCAGTTGTAGTTGCAGATCACCCTCTGAAATGAGACAAAGCCCTGGGAGCCTGCAACTCTAGAACCAGAAGCCTCTCTTGCTCCTGAACCTGTACCTGCACCAGCACCAGAAGTCTGTCCTCCTCTCATGCTCTTGGGCCTGCAAAACTTATCCACATAATTGTTATCAATTGCAGCTGGAATGGTAAACTTATAGCAAGAGGGTAACTTCACCCTTGAACGCACACATAAAGCCATGATTAAACATGGGAAAACCAAAAGGCAATTAGCTTGCGACCCTGGTTTGATAGTGCTTTCTACCACTGCATGCATCTCGTCAGCAATAATCCGAGTCACATCAATCTGTGTATTAATCAAGATATTGTGGATCAAGTGTGAAACTGGAATGGGCACAATGGAGGTATACGAATTCAGCTTAATGTTCGTTAAAACCAAGAGAAGCACTAGTTGTGTTAGAGGACGCATATCCTCCTTGTGATATCTCTTTGGAACCCTAGATGGGTTCAGTTCCACCAACTTTCCTTCCCTTAACAAGGCACCAGAAACCTCCTCAATGCCTTTATTCAACCTCAAAGTCCTATGGTACTCATCCAATTCATCCTCCCCCAAGGTAAGAGGTCTAGCCAGCACATGGTAAATAGTATTCCTATCAAACTTCACCTCTCTTCCACAAACTTGTGTAGTCCAAGAAAAAACCTCATTGTCGTCCATAAGGGAATTAGCGTAGAATGCCCTTACGAGCTCCACATTATAACTATCACAAGGTGTAATTAGCTTATCCCACTTTTCTCGTGAAGAATAGCAGCTATCGCCCGATAGGAGCCTCGGGGGTTAATATTAAACCTTTTCTTAGGAAATACGCTTCTTCTCTCCAGAGCAACATATCTTGCAGCCTGCTTTTGCCCCTTTAAACTGATCAGTATCAAATGAAATTAGTTGTTGACCAAATGAGCTTTCGACCTTTCTTTTCTTAGAAGGAGTCGTTCTTGGAGGTGCCATTTGCACAACACCAAACATAACCAGCAAACAAAACACATGACACATTAGTAGCAAAGCAAAGCACAAAAGACCAGAGTAAGAAATCATAACACAATTCAAAAAATAAAATTGATGTCATGTTCGCCTTGGGTTCGCCTAGCAAAAACCAGCAAACACTCGCTCCAGGTTTGCCCATCGAGCTTAAGGCGAACCCTGCGAATTTGAAAAATTCCAAGTTCTGCCTATTCAATCTCAACACAACAACAATGCAATTTCTACCATTCAATCAGTGTTATCCAATTTTTAGAATGAGTACCAAGTAAACAACAGCAACCAAGCCACATTGTTCATGCAAAGATTCAAAGTTCTTAAAATTAATTCATACCAATTTCACTTTAACCTAAGCAAGAACACCTCAAACTCTAAAAAATTCTTAAAGCTCAATACATAAACAAGTATAACAATGCTAACCAATACAAATTAACATGCATAACAGATTCACAAAGCCAAGAAGAAGGTTTCCAAAATTTATCACATCAACCCTAACCACATGCTTCAATATTAACAAGGAATGAATAAAAGAACTCAAATCTGATATGAATTAGATAGAGAGAATGGAGATTGAACTGAAACTTGGAAAAATTCTTCACTTGCAAAGATACAGGTGAGAGAGAAGAGAATGTGTGTTGTGTGTACCACTCTTCTACCCCCAAGAACATTCAAAACAATTAAAAGCAAATATATCAGAGTACATCACCACAAGGGTGCCACATTTCATCATAATACGTCAAAATAACAACCTGCTCTATAACACAGGTTATGTCATTGTAATTCGAATTAAATACTACGCAGTGGAAAAAAATCAAAACTCCAAACAAATTATAATTCAAAAACGTCTTAAAATAAGAAGCTCATAACATTATAATGTCAACAAAGAAAATAACATAATCGTTCGACTCAAACGTCCCGACCCGATATTACATATCAGAGCAAAACCCTCTAATCGACGGAAATAACCAAAATACTTCAAAAGCTAAGTCTTCGTGCACCAAGTGAGCTAGTCCTGATCACCTGCACGTTACCCACATGGAGGCAACATTCAAACATGCAAGGTGAGTAATCACAAATTGTTATACAAGATATAAGGCAAAAGATATAGTAGCCACAAAAATATCATCATCAAATCATTCACATTATCATCATACCATCAAATCACAATCACCACAAACATCAACCATTTTACAACATCAATCAACACGTCACCGCGCAATAATTATGCAATGTCACATAATATGGAATGCAACAACATAGACTCATGCATGTGGTACCAACTCGTCATATTGATGGACATTGGGCCATCACCCTCCAAAGATCCCCACTAATAGGATCGATTCTACACAAGAACCGGAGCACGTCACAAAACACATTAATCCACACAATGGGATTAAATCCACCACTGGACCGGAGTCCTAAATATTCCATGAATGCATGATGCAAAACGTCATAATAATCACCATCAAGAATCTTCAAAATTGCATCATCATCCATAAGTATTCATCAAGCAATCATAATACAACATCAAACACACTCGTCACAATTCATCCCAATACATCACAATTCACCATGTTACAATTGTCACGACACAATTCCCTTATTTTATCCCATTTATCATCGTTATTTGTTTTCCCTATGTTCAACTACACCATCTTAGTCTTACGGATCAAGGGAAACTGCATTACATGCAAAATCAGGACGGAAATCGCGAAAGTAGAGAATTTTGGCTACAGTTATGCCCACACGTGTATGGCCATGCCCCATACACGTATGGCCCTATTCCCTCGCCCCTGGCCTGCGTATCCTACGCGTAGGGCCATCTGCCCAGGCCATTCATACGCGTACCACCTTGAGCATTACGCGTATGACCAGAGAGGGCTCCCCTCTCAAAACTCCTCCCAAACTTCCCATACGCGTAAAGGCTTGCCCATACGCGTACGCCCCTTTCCACAAGCTTCCCATACGCGTATTGGCTCTACCATACGCGTATGGTCACTCCACCATACGCGTACCCTACGCGTATTGGCAGAGGGTCGTGCTGGCCCTGGGAACGGGTGCGTACCATACGCGTATCACCCTGGGAATGTCTCCTTCATACACGTATGACCTCCCTCCATATGCGTATGGCCAGACGCACATCAAAAACCTAGATTTCACATCTGTGCAAAATTTTCCCCATGCAACACCTTCAAACTTCTAAATCAGACCCAAAACTACCTTCGATTCATCACATATTCAAAGTTCTAATCCTATTTCATTGTTTTCATCAATTATTTCTATTATCAGACCCTAATTCGTTAACCCCAAACCCACAATTTTAGATCTGTTCAAAGTTCATCACAACAATAACAACATTCAACACGAAGTTCATAGCAGACATCATATACAGAAAATGTCACAAAGATCAGCATATAATTTCATCATATTTTCATCAATTGACACACAACACACAAATCCTACATCTACCTTAAACCCCATATCAGACATAATAACCCGGATCACCCCCATACCTTGAATTTCCTTGGAAATTGACTTCTTTTTAGCGTTCTACGGGTGATTTCCTCGGTTCTCTGTGCCCTAGCTCTCCTTTCTTAGTTCTCTTCACTTTCACGATCATACTGAATAAACCTCCCTAATTCCCTCTTTTCCTTTTGTCATTCTTACCCCTTGGAACCCAATTATGATTTTCCTATCTTACCCTTACTTATTCCACCTAATATTACCATCTTACCCTCAGTGTTCCTCTCAATTTATTTTAAATATTAATAATAATCTAAATAATATCATACACATTATTCTATTATTATTACTACTAAAATAATTCTAATTAATCACTTAATTTCGAAAGTGTTCTCATTATTCCCTTAACTCAAAAATATCCCACAACGCAATACTAATACGTCATGCATCACAATACTTCACCAAAACTCACCAAAAATCAAGGGATAATTATAATAAATCGATTAAATAAATATTATAATTATTTTGGGGTGTTACATTGTGTGTGTTGGAAAGTGAAAGAGACAAGAGGCAAGGGAAAAACAAAAGGGGAAGTGGGGAAAGGTTTGCCCCACAAAATCAGTAAAAGGCCATTGGGCCCACATAAAAATATAACTTAAGTGATGTGGCAGAAAAATTGTCATTTTTCTCTGTCTCGGTCAGTTCGCACAATGAACTTCCAATGAGCATTCGCCCTAGGTTCGCCCAGCGAACTCAAGGTGAATGAGACAGATTTTTGAAAAAAATTTCTTTTCTTCATTTTCTACCACAGAACTTCCTATAATAATTTAACACTACAAAAAAATTAAAGATGAATGGGTACTTACAATGATGGGATGCCTCCCAACTAGCGCTTTGTTTAATGTCGTTTGAGCTCGACGGTCCGACGGTTGAAACCTCAGAACTAAAAGTACTTGAATTAGCTTCCGTATGAAACCACTAACACAAAAGGTCCTTAATCATTGTCATAACCAGTTTTGGGTCCACTTTTTCGTAAGAAATAAAAATTCCAACATGACTTCATCATAGCCTCCTAGGCCTCTTCATCCTTATTTTTGAACACCGCTTCAATCTTTGCATCTTCGTATTTCTTTTTCATTGAAGCAACTCTTGCATCTTCGTCTTTCTTTTTCCTCATCGTAAATCTAGCATCTTTCTTTCTCACATGATCATCATCCTCCAATTGATTTGAGTACACCACACCTTTGAAAAGTGTAAAACACACTTCTTCATTGTTAGTCCTCACCTTCATTGTACCTTCATCAACATCAATTAACATCCTAGCGGTCTTTATGAAGGGTATTCCAAGGATTATTAGTGTATCCTCATATTCTTCTATGTCCATGACTACGAAATCAACTGGAAATAAAAATTTGTCAACTTTCAATAAAACGTCTTCAACAACACCATGAGGACGAGTCCTTGACTTGTCCGCAAGTTGCAAAGTCATGTTGGTTGATTTCATCTCCATGTTCTCAAGTCTTTTGACCACGGATAAAGGAATAAAATTAATACTAGCACCCATATCGACCAAAGCATTGCATTTGAAATCACTACCTATAGTTATAGGTAGAGCTACTCTTCCTAGATCTCCTTCCTTTTGCAGAAGAATGCTTTAGATGATAGAACTATAGTTTGCATTGAGCTTAATGGTTTCTTTATCTACATACCTCTTCTTCTTTGTAAGTATGTCCTTCATGAATTTTGCATACTTTGGCATTTGCTCTAGAGCCTCGGAAAATAGAATGGTTATTTGCAACCGGTTAAATATGTCCAAGAATCTAGCATAATGGTTCTCATTGTCTTTTTTCGTCGGAGCATTTGGATACAACAACTTTTTCATTGGAACTTCCCTATCATGCTCCTTTCCTTTCTTACTTTTTTCTTCTTCTCCTCCTTCAACTTATTTTCTACACCCTCCTTTTCAACTAACTCCTTATCATTCTTTTTTTCAACTTCTTCCACAATTTCATCCTCCTTTTCAACTTTAACATTTTTCTCAACTCCTACACCAATTGTTCTCCCACTCTTAGTAAAGATGGCTTTGCAATATTCATTCAGATTCACTTGAGTATTAGTCGGAAAGGTTTCTTTATGTTGGTCAGCTTGTTGCTTGGACAATTGTCCAACTTGAGTTTCAAGGTTCCGAATTGCCGCATCCGTACTCTTTTGAGTGGAGATAGACATTTGCATGAATTAGTTAAAAGTTTCCATTATCTTTGAACTTTCGCCTTGGTTTTGTTGCAGTTAGTTGTAACTTTGATAAGGTTGACAGATAGAAGATCCTGATTCTTGCCTCCATCCTTGTTAGTAACCTTGGCTATTACCTCTTTGTTGGTAGCCTTGGTTATTGCTTTGATACGGTGGTCTTGGTTTGTAGCCTTGATTTTGATTTTTTGCATAGTTGGCTTCTTCAACAACCTGTGGACAATAGCCGGTAGAATGATCACATTTGCATAGTTCACAACTTGCTACATGTTGATTTTTGTTGGGAACTTCTTGTTAGAACAAGATCTTGATTCTGCATTTAATCTCTAGTTTTGATGATAATAATGCATATATTTTATATGTAACAATTTGGTACTCTAATTCTATCTTAAGTGTGTAGATATACAATTCTCATTATAATTAACTTCTAGTGCAACTCAACAAGATTTTGATACACGCTAGAGTTTCTAAAGAAGAAAATATGTGCTCCTCAAGAAAGCATCTATTTCTAAATAAAAGGATTCTGAAGATTCTGATCAATGTTAAAGTTCAACATACATGATAAGGATCAAAAGCTCAAAGTCTAAAGTAAAACGTGAAGACCAAGAATCCGTACAAACGGATCTTTCCTAAAAAGTCTAAAGTAGAGATTTTGCTCATAATTGACCAGAAAGCTTTCTAAGCTTTTACTACTTCTGCTCTCCAAGGATTCTACCGTTGAAGACAGCTAGCCTATCTCAAATACCTTCTTATCCCTCAACGTATATCTCTTGAGGTTATAAATAGAAGACTATGCTGCATTGCAAAGGATAACTATTCACAAGTCAAAACGCTAAATTACATACTCTGTCAAAGAATCTCAAAACACAAAGAGTTGCTGCTCATATTTGTGTAGAAATACTATTCTTAAATTTGTTTCAACTTTCTTATTAAGAAGAACTATTGTAAACATTCTTGTAACACTTTTTAAGTGATTTTCCTTCAGTGACTAAGTGTGTTAGTCAGTAGACTCGTGAGGGATAAGTTGTTGTTGAACAATTTAGAGGTTGGTTGTAAGTTTTCCTTGAGTGACTAAGTGTGTTAGTCAGTAGACTAGAGAGGGATAAGTCATTGATGACTTAGAGGTTGTTGTAATTTTGTCAAATATTAGTGTATTAAGTCCTTGTAATAAGGAAAAATCACCTTGGCGGGTGGACTTGATTGGCTTAGTTAACAGTGAACCAGGATAAACCAATCGTGTTCTTTCTTTCTGTGGTCCATACCTTTGTTTGCGTGTGTGTGTTACAAAGTCAATTGAAAAATTTGTAAAACCCAATTCAAACCCCTTTTCTTGTGTTTTTCTCAACCTTCAATTGGCATCAGAGCTCCGACTCTCTTATTGATTTTCATATTAAACACTTAACCGTGTAGAGAGATCCAGCGTGAGAAAAACTCTATGGCCACTTCCAACACAAACGAAAGAGACATTTACAACGCCAAGCCTCCTGTATTTGATGGAGAAAAATTTGACTATTGGAAAGATAGAATAAAAGAGTTTCTTTTTAGGTTATGATGCAAATCTTTGGGATATAGTGACAAATGGTTATGAAACACCATTTTCTGCTATTGGAATGCCCATTCCAAGAAGCAAAATGAGTGATGAGCAAAAGCAAGACTTCAAAAATCATCACAAAGCAAGAACCATTCTTCTAAATTCTATCTCATACAATGAGTATGAAAAAATTACTAACAAAGATACAACAAAGGATATTTTTGATTCCTTGAAAATGACACATGAAGGCAATACTCAAGTCAAGGAAACCAAAGCTCTTGTGTTGGTCCATAAATATGAAGCCTTCAAGATGGAAGAAGATGAAACTATTGAATCCATGTTCTCATGATTCCAAACCTTGGTAGTAGGACTCAAAGTTCTGGACAAAGGGTATACTACTGCAGATTATGCTAAAAATATTGTGAGAAGTCTTCCTAAAAAATGGAGGCCAATGGTTACTACATTAAAGTTGTCCAAGGATCTGAACAAAATAAGTTTTGAAGAATTAGTTAGCTCACTCAGAAGTCATGAAATAGAGCTAGAAGAAGATGAACCTCAGAAAAAGGTTAAATTTATTGCCTTAAGATCAATACCAGAAAGAAGTAAGTCAGAGAAAAATAAGGCCGTTCAAAATGAAGATGAAAACTCCGATTGTGAAGATTCTGATGACGAAGACGAATTGCTTCTCTTATCAAGAAGAGTCAGACAACTTTGGAGAAACAGACAAAACAACTTTCGAGGATCCAGAAACAAAGGAGATCATCTATAATCATCTTCAAGAAGAAAAGTAAGTAATGAGATAACTTGTTATAAATGTAAGGAACCTGGACACTTCAGACAAGATTATCCAAAGCTCACAAAGAAAAGCTTCAGAAACGAAAGATTCAAGAAGAACATGTTTAAAGGGAAGAAGAAATGTCTTATGGCTAAAGCTAGCGGGATTATACCTGAGTGAATCACACACTCAAAGATACAACAGAGTCGCCACCAAACTTTATTTAGTCCCAAAGGACAGGGAAATATCGATAAAACCCAAGGGGAAGAGAAACGGGTAAGGGGGTCGGTTATACGAAAGGAAAGTACTAGCACCTTACGCATCCATCGTACTCGACGAGAATCATTTTGATTGCTTCTAGGCTTGGATGGTTTATCTATCCAAAGGCTAATAGCTAAAGAAAAGGGAGAGAAGAGACGAAGACAGAGAGTGCTCGCGGAGGATTAGGGTCCTCATGCCTACGTACCCTCATAGTGCAATGAGGAAATCAGAGCTCCGTAGTTCCTGGAACCAAGGAAAAGAAAAGGAAGGTGGCTCGCCACGATTTCACAATCTCGTGCCTACATATCCTCATAATGCAATGAGGAATTCAGAGCCTACGTAGTTCGGGGAACCAAGACAGAAAAGGAAAAGGAAAATGGTGTCAAAACCAAGAGCAAGAGAGGTAGAAAGATTCCACTGGGGAATGCAAAAGAATTGGTGTCAAAACCAAGAAAGAAAAACACAAGAATAATAACAACTCTGGTGAGGAAAAAATGAAAGAATGGTGTCGAAACCAAGAAAATAAGGGAGCGAAAGAACAATAGTGACTTTACTAGGGAGTAAGCAAAAGGATGGTGTCGAAATCAAGAGGATGAGTGCAAGGGATATTGAATCGAGACAAAGTAAGATTTGCTGAGGATTCGGTATATTAACTGACTGGCAGTGGTTAACCGAAGAAAAAGAGAGTATGACTCTATGGGGAAAAAGAAGTTGGCGTCAACAGACAGGCTGTGATGAAACAGAAGGAGAGAGTACTTAACCAGAAAGAGGTGTTTGACTCCGATAGGATTTTAGTATATTAATTGATAAACAGTGGTTAACCGATGAACGAGTGTAGAACCAAGCGAAGGTTGTGACCAAAAGGACGGGTGTGGAACCAAGCGAAGGTGGTGACCCAAAGGAGGGGTGTGGAACCAAGCGAAGGTTGTGACCCAAAGGAGGGGTGTGGAACCAAGCAATGGTTGTGACCCGAAGGACGGGTGTGGAACCAAGCGAAGGTTGTGACCCAAAGGACGAGTGTGGAACCAAGCGAAGATTGCTAACTATTGGGGATTCGGTACTAACAAAAGGACTGTTATTAACCGAAAAGAAATGAGTAATTAACCAAGAGAAGGCGATTAAATCAAGAGAGGATTAGTATGTTAACAGAAGGACTATGATTAACTGAGAAAAAGTGCGAATTGGTGTTTTAACTGACAAGCAGTGTTTAATTGAAGAATGGGAGGAAGAACCAAGAGATGGTTGTGAACTCCGCTAGGGTTTAAGTGTTTAACAGGAAGACAATGATTAATCGAGGAAATAGATTGAGACTTTGCTGGGGAAGAAGAGCAATTGTTATTTAACAGAAAGACTGTGACTAACCAAAAGAGAGAATGATTACAACTCTTATGGGGAGTGAGCAAGCAATGATTAACCAAAGAAAGGGTGTTGAACCAAGATGAGGTTGTTAACCCAAAGCGAAAAAGATCTTTAACCAAGGAAATGGTGATTGATCAAAGGAAATATTGGAAGGTACAAGAGTGAGAGAGATCAAGAATCAACTCGACTGGGAATTGAGAATGTTATAGTTTGGAGATAGAGATGATTATTCTAGGCACAGGGTCATTCATCCCCTACCCAAAGTAATCAGAATGAGTGTATGAATTCTCTAATCTCATCCTTTCTCTAACACCAGAGTATAGTGTGGAAATCGAAATTGACAGAGTAACAGCGCCAACTTGTACAGTGCTCTAGTGCGCCGTGCAGACCTCCGACTCAACAGGGGATAAAGAGAACAATGCTCTAAGGATCCTAAAGAGAGAAGAGATGGGAGATTGACTAACCAAAACAAAGTTTCGATTAATCGATCAAGGTAAATGATCAAACCAACAATCTTCCAAATGAATCAGAAGGTCGTAAAAGCAAATGTGCGGAATATCGATTGTACAAGATTGAATTTGCTCAGGAAAGAACAAACTCAATTTGACCAATAATGAAATTGGAAAGCATTACCAAATGTCAATTAGCATGCTTCACAAATCATTTTATCATGTGAACAAAAGGTGCAAGAATCAATATGCTCATACAATGTCAAGAATGCAAACAATTTCAAGAACCAACAAATCGTGCATCGAAATTTTGCATACAATGCTTCAATAAGAAGTTAAACAGCTCATAAAACATCCACAAATATCAAGTATATTAAGCCATGGAAGTTAAATGAGGAAAGAATGTCAAACAAGCTTGGAAAACCCAAAAATGGCATTCTGTCACAGTGGTAATCAATTACCACATGCAGGTAATCGATTACCTGCCTGAAAAAAGCAAAAATGTGGAAAAAGGGTAGGGTAATTGATTACCCATATATAGGTAATCAATTACCACTGTGACAGTGGCAAAAATCAGCTTTCTAAAAAGCACTACCAGCAACTAATCACTAATCCAATCAACCACATGTTATGGCATGCATTTGTGCACGAAAACTATACGAAGTAGCAACAATTAATCATCAATTGAAAGCATCAAACATAAAGATCAAAGATCAAACAATCACATGATTAATCAACACCGAAAAGATATCGAAACTACATCATAAACGCGTGAAAGTGATCGAAAATAGTAAATCGAGCAAGGAGTACCAACCTACAAGGTAGAGAATTGCCTTGGTGATTGTTATGAGTAAAATGTAGTGAGAATAAGCCAAGAAAACCAGAGGATTCCAAGCTTGTGATCAAATCGTAGCGAAACCGATCAAAACGCGATAAAAGCTCCGAAATTGAATTTGCACCGAAACGATTGAATCAATCACTTGAATTGAAGTAGAAGTTGTTGTAATTGCAGAGATCTAAGAAGAAATGCAATGTGATGGAGGTTTAAGCTCAAGATAAAGCAATTTTAATGTGAAATTTGCAACTCTTCAATGGTGGAAAATTGAGCTCTAATGTGGTTTTGGGAAGAAGATGAAGATGAATGTGAGGTTGCAGAAAATGCAGAGAAAATTGAGAGAAATGAGAGAGTGAAGAGTGAAGAATTGTGAAAATGATTGAAAGTTTTGGATCCCCCTTCCATAAATGTGAAGGTTTATTTATATATATGCTAACTTTGGAGTAGGCTAGGTTTGGGATTAGCTTTGGAGCTTGCTTTGGAGTTAGTTACATTTAACACACTGAGCCAGAAGTTGACTCAGTTAGTTATTTCTTAACTCAGTGGAGAAATCCCAATGTAAGCTCAAATCAAATGGTCTTCATGCTTGGAAGTGAAGTTACATGGTAGTCTTGATTCAAAGTGATGTATTGAAATAAATGCCTTGAAGTGTCTTGAAAGGTCTTGAACTGTCCAGAACATTCCACACAATGCTAGAACCAAGTAGACCACAAGAGAAAGGAGAGTGAAAAGTTGTTGTCATGAAAATGCAGTAGAATCTGCCATTGTACATAGGGTAATAGATTACTTCATTTTACCTAGCAAAATGGTAATCAATTACCACAGGCAAAACTTGCCTAAATTGCTTAGAAACAAGTGCTATGGGCTCGGTTCCGATTTTCCACCTCTTGATTTGATGAATAGGCATGGAGACCCTTATTTTTTGATTTTGTTGATGATGTAATGAACTTGGGAGGATATAATTAATTGAGATTTGAATACCTGAACATTCCTGCAACAAAAATCATAGAGAGAAAGTGCTAATGCATATGCTAGCGATGTGAATGCACATGTTTATGCAAAAGGCAAAAAGGGGAGGTCAAATTTTGGGTTAAAACAACTGCCCTTATTTAATCCTCTTGAATCTGAATGTTCGAATTGCGACAGATTTTCGATGATTCGAGGTAGAAGGGGATTAAATAAAAGAGTAGCTCGAAAATTTGGCCGACGACGACAAGAGGAA
Organism: Lathyrus tuberosus; assembly: GCA_022829125.1. Classification (NCBI taxonomy): domain Eukaryota; kingdom Viridiplantae; phylum Streptophyta; class Magnoliopsida; order Fabales; family Fabaceae; genus Lathyrus; species Lathyrus tuberosus. Next base: position 9,378,310 of record JALAZF010000117.1, read on the forward strand.
ATTTTTGCAAAGGGGAATGTTAAGAGTTTTGATAGGTGAGGAGTTTGGCTGAATATTTGCTAAAGAGATGAATCAGTCAAAGGGGTGTATGCTTGATGCATATGCTATGTATGTGTTGTTCTACATAATGCTTGATATCATGTCATGCAACGACGTAAGGATTAAAGTAATATGCTGCGGGCATGCAAGGATTGTAGCAAAACGGACTTGACATCCTCAGCTGGGGAAGGAAACCACAAATGGCGACGACTCTGCTGCGGAAATAGCCTATAAATCTCAGATTTCTGAGCTATTATCATTATTGTTGCTTGGGATGAAGAAACTTGGACGATCTTTAAACCATGACTGACTCAGCTTAAGGGAATTCCAAAGTCCGGACGATCTTCACTGCTTGAGGAAAATAGGAAACCGAAACACACTGCCGCTGTAGAACGATGATTTCAACCTGCTGTGAATGATGCACGACCCTTGTCGGGGATAAGACAACGAACATGTCTCTGTTTAGGGACCAATCATGGTTCTGCAGGGGGAATTATGGCTCTACTGGGGAAATGAAAGGTAAATAACCTTTTCCAAAGAACCATAATGGTGCTTGCCGGGGATCAAGCTTGCAATGGAAACCACCGATCATCCCTTAAGGGTTTACGGTAAGGCATGCAATGCATAATGCTTTCTCTATTGATTTAGCTTTTTATTATTCTCAATGCTTTATAGTATTATGTGATCACAAATAATTGTTAATTTTGCAAACAAAATACTGAAAAGAGATAATTGAGAAATCAAATGATGAATTTTATTGAATATGAAAAGGTTTGTACATAAGGTGTGTACAAGGATGCAAAAATCCTTGATGAGGAAATTTGCAATAAAAATTGAAAAACAAAGGTAAATGGCAATATGAAAATATGTTTTGCATTGATCACAACATTGGCTACCATCCACTGTAATTCTAGGTTCCAATGCCTTGCACCAGTTAATGATGACTTGATTGCTCTATTATCGTCTGAGGTCCAGCTATGATGAAAATAGGCTCAAGTGGTCACAGTCAAATGCCTTTATCCCTAATTTTTGCTTGGACATTTTTTATTTATTTTTTTCGTCCACCCGGATACCCATTTTTGCCTAAGTCTCCCTTTCGGGTTTTCAACTTAGTGGGCTATTATTGTTTTTTACTTTTGTCCCTAACTTTTGCATGGACATTTCTTATTTGGTCCATCGGGAGACCCATTTTTGCCTAGATTGTCCTTGCGGATGTCAATCTAGTGGGCTCTTTATTCATATTTTTTTCAGGCATAATATTTTTTGACTGCGTCAGAGTTCACGGGCAATGGTAACTCCTCCCCATCCATGGCGGTGAGGATCACGGCTCCGCCTGAGAAGGTCTTCTTGACAATAAAGGGTCCTTCATAATTGGGAGTTCACTTGCCGCGTGGATCCGAGTGAACAAGGGAATATCGCTTGAGCACGAGCTCACCTTCTTGGAACGCTCGAGGGAGAACTTTCTTATCAAAAGCTTGCTTGAGGCATCTCTGATACAATTGACCATGGCAAACGAAAGTCAATCGCTTCTCTTCGATGAGATTCAGCTGGTTGTATCTGGATTGGACCCATTCAGCTTCATCAAGATCTGCTTCCATGATGACTCTGAGCGAGGGAATTTCAACTTCAATGGGTAGAACAACCTCCATACCATACACAAGCATTTGCGGAGTTACCCCAGTAGAAGTGCGAACTGAAGTTCTGTAGCCATGCAATGCAAAGGGAAGCATTTCATTCTAATCCTTGTAAGTTTTGGCTGTTTTCTGGAAAATCCTCTTGATGTTTTTGTTTGCTGGTTCGACGGCACCATTCATCTTGGGCCGATATGGTGAAGAGTTTTGATGCTCGATCTTGAATTCTTGACACAACTCCTTCATCATCTTGTTGTTCAGGTCAGTGATAATACTTCTAGGAATACCATAGCGACATATTATCTCTTTCTTGATGAATCTGACAACCACTTGCCGTGTAACATTTGCGTAAGAAGCAGCTTCAACCCACTTGGTGAAGTAGTCAATGGCAACTAGAATGAAGCGATGACCATTGGAAGCCTTCGGCTCGATCATCCCAATCATATCGATACCCCACATAGAGAAAGGCTAAGGAGAAGTTAAAAGATTCAATGGAGTTGGAGGCACATGGATCTTGTCACCATATATTTGACATTTGTGACATCTTTTTGGCAAAGTTGTAACAGTCTACCTCTATTGTTGTCCAGTAATAACCAGCTCGAAGGATCTTCTTAGCCATAACGGGCCCTTTGGCATGTACACCCTCACAACCCTCATGTATGGATCTTATGATCGTGTTTGCTTCGTGTCTATCCATGCATCTGAGCAACACAGAATCATAATCCCTCTTATACAGTACCCCACCACTCAAGAAGAATTTGGCGCAAAGTCGTCTAAGAGTTTTCTTGTTAGTGATAGTAATACCCTAGGGATATTCTTATTTTTCTAGATATCTTTTGATGTCGTAGAACCAAGGCTTATCATCAGACTCATCCTCGATTGCTAAATAACGCGCTGGTTCATTCAAATGATCAATACGAATAATAGGAGCTTCGTTCTTCCACTTGACCTTGAACATGGATGCCTGGGTGGCAAGAGCATCAGCTAGTTAATTTTCTTCCTTAGGAATATTATGAAAACAGATTTCATCAAATTAGGGAATCAATTTCACGATGTGCTTTTGGTACGGAACCAGCTTGGAATCCCGAGTTAGAAAGTTCCCTCTGACTTGGCCAATCACCAAAGCAGAATCTCCATACACCTCGAGAATCTTGATTTTCATGTCAATTGCCGCTTCATTACCGTAGATGCATGCTTCATATTCAGCCATATTATTGGTGCATGCAAAGCATAATGTGGTAGTGAAGGGAAGATGAAATCATGTAGGAGAGATGAGGATAGCACCAATTCCACGACCTTTAGCATTGGAGGCACCGTCGAACACGAGCGTTCATCGCGCTCCTGGTTTGGGTCCTATGTCAGGGTCTCGAGTTTCATAATCTCTGATAAACAAAACATCCTCATCGGGAAAGTCAAACTTCATTTGTTGATAACCCTCTATAGGTTGATGAGCAAGGTAGTCAGACAAGACATTCCCTTTTATTGCTTTCTGGGTAACATGTTAGATATCTTACTCATTTAATAACATTTGCCACTGAGAAATTCTTCTAGACACAACAGGCTTTTCGAATATGTACTTTATCGGATCCATTTTGGATATCAATAAAGTAGTATGGCAAATCATGTATTATCTTAGGCGTCGAGCGGCCCAGACCAGAGCATAATAAGTTTTCTCCAAGAGTGAGTATCTGGTCTCAAAATCCGTGAACTTCTTGCTCAGATAGTAAATTGCACGTTCTTTTCTGCCAGTGTCATCATGTTGACCCAATACACATCCCATTGATTCATCGAGAATAGTGAGGTACATGATTAAAGGCCTACCGGAACCGACGGTACTAAGATCGGTGGTTCTTGCAAATATTTTTTATCTTGTCAAAAGCTTCTTGACAATCATTGTTCCATTTAACTCATTGATTTTTTCTTAGTAATTTGAATATCGGTTCACAGGTAGCCGTCAGGTGAGAAATGAATCTTGAGATGTAATTAAGTCTTCCCAGAAAGCCATGAACTTATTTTTCTGTTTTGGGAGGCGGCATGTTCTGAATTGTCCGAACCTTGTCGGGATCAACCTCAATGCCCTTCTGGCTCACAATAAAGCCCAACAGTTTACCAGATCGAACTCCGAAGGTGCACTTTGCAGGATTCAACAGTAATATGAATTTTTGGAGTTTGTCAAACAGTTTCTTCAGATAGACCAAGTGATCATCTTCCGTCTTGGACTTGACAATCATATCGTCCATGTAAACCTCAATCTCTTTATGGGTCATATCGTGAAAGAGGGTTGTCATGGCACGTTTGTATGTTGCCCCTGCGTTTTTAAAACCGAATGGCATGACTTTGTAGCAATATGTTTCCCAAGGCGTGATGAAAGTGGTCTTCTCCATATCAGCTGGGGACATCTTGATCTGATTATAACCTGCAAAAACTCCCATGCATTCTGGAGAAAGAAGAAGTAAGTAAAAAGGTTTGTCAAAAGCACTATCGTGGTATGATAGGCTCTCTCTTGTATTTGACTGTTTCTCGTCCAGATATTCTGTTTAGTGTATGTCTGTGTGCTTGTTTCCAATCAGATCCAAGGGAAAATCATTTAACAGCTATTAAGAGAATCCTAAGGTATCTAAAGGGAACAACTAAACTTGGCTTAATGTATAAGAAAACATCAGAGTACAAGCTATCTGGTTATTGTGATGCAGATTATGCTGGAGACAGATTAGAAACGAAAAGTACTTTTGGATACTATCAGTTTCTAGGTAACAACCTCGTTTCCTTGGCAAGCAAAAGGCAATCAACCATTGCTCTATCTACTGCAGAAGCAGAATACATCTCAATGTCACTTTGCAGTACCCAGATGCTCTGGATGAAGAATCAACTAGAATATTTTCAGATTCAAGAGGGTAACATTCCTATCTTCTGTGATAACACAACTGCTATTTGCCTAAGTAAGAATCCTATTTTACATTCTCGAGCTTAACACATTGAAATTAAATATCATTTCATCAGAGACTATGTTCAGAAATGGATTTTAACTCTAAAATTTATAGATACAGACCATCAGTGGGCTGATATTTTTACAAAACCCTTACATGAAGATAGATTTATGTTCATTATGAAAAACTTAAATATGGATTTTTGTCCATAATAAATTTTATCCGTATATGTTTAATGTCCTTCTGTAAAAAGAGATTCTGACGTTAAGCAAATATTTTTGATTTATTTATTTGTCTTTCTGAATAAAGATACTTCTACATGTTAGAAGATGTCTTGATCAGAAACTTGTCTAGTCAGATACCTCTTGGTATTCTTAACTTTGGGAACATCAAACGTGTTCACTTAAACAGACGGCTATGATTTCTTGTGACACTTGTCCAATATCAAATCATACCTTACCGTTGAAGTGACAACTCAAGCATTGTGATTTGTTGAGACTAGGTTTTAAAATAATTACTCCCTATTTTTTTGTAATCATCAATTTCTCTCTTTAAATACTCATTATCTCACTATCACACACTACGCTACTCTTTCACTTCCCACACTTTTTTTCTTAGAAACCCTAAAAACCCTTTGTGTTCCGTAACTTCATCATCTTCATCAATGGATCCTCAACAAATAAGTGTGTACAACTTCTATCAATAATCACAACATGCATAATCATCTCAAATGGTTTCTACTACTGCTTAAACTGCTTCGATGTCGCTACATCAATCGTTATCTACGTTCCAGAAACCAGTTGAAGTTCATATTGTGGATCGTCCACCTCACATTCATCTCTCGACTCCTTTTGAAGAATTTGAAGTTCTTTATGAATGGTTGGTAGATTTTGATAACCTGTTTGATAATTGTTTCGGGAACGAAATGCTCAAGGTTGGAGAAATTACTTTGATCGTCTCTATGGTCCCATCTTCCCTAACCTAATCAAGGAATTCTGGAGATTTGCTGATGTTGATGATCACTTCATTGTGTCATATGTTTTGGGAAACAAATTTGTCATCACAGAGAAATCTATCGCTACCTTACTTGGAATGGAGAGCACTAGTGGAAAGCGTATCTATAAAATGAATTTAAAGTCAAAGTTTCTTTCTGAAGTGATAAACCTAGCTAACTTCACTCAATCATCTGATGGAAAGCCACCCTTTAAGATCCAGGATCTGTCTAAAGAACTTTGCGTCTGGCTCAAGATCATTTTGGGTTGTATCCATCATAGACCTTCATCAAGTTCATCTAACTTTATCAACGTTGATCAGAAATACATGTTGTATTATCTGCTGAAAGGTGAAAATATCGACCTTCCTTCCATTCTCTTCAAATATCTCAGAGATTTTGTAAGAGAAACCAGAAATGATGGAAAGAAGCCTAGAAACTACATTCCTCTTGGTAGACTTATCTCAGATATTCTGATTGAAAGTGGTATGGTTGATCATCTAGAAAATTTGAAATTCAAAGAAGAATTAGAAATTCTAACTGGAACACCTATGAATAGCAGAAATCTGAAGCGGGTGCAAATTATAAACGAGATAAGAGTTGAACCAAGTATGGCTAAAGATTGGGACAGTTTGAAGTCAAGGAGAATGATAATAAATGGATTTCCTCTGTTCACCAAGATTGACTCTATAGAAGCTACAGTGGAGTACATTAAGATGAGTGAAGATGAAGGATATAATTTGTCTAGATTTTCGTTTGAAGATCTACCAGATATAGTCCTTGATCAGATGAGGAAGAAGAGATCCCATAATAAGACCCCTTAGAAGAAGATTGTTAAGAAGCAAAAGAAAGGTTTGCATCTGGGTGAAGCCAGTACGAAGAATACTTCACTTGCATCCTATCCAGAACCGACAAGTAAGTCTTCTGACTCTTCTATGACTGCATCTGTTCTTACTAATAGAAATGTGTCTTCATCTATTCCAACACCACCTTCAATATTTTCAACCATAGTTACAACCTCATCCATCCCTCTTTCTGAACCACCATCATCTCAGAAATTTCCATATTTTGCACCATCTACACAACTTTTTCAAACCACTTCCACTTAATTAACCCCCACCATATCTTTAAATATAACTCCCACCATATCTTTACCATTAACTCCCACCATATCTTTACCATTAACTTCTAACATCATCACTCAACCCATTTTTGGAGAAATTCCTACATAACCTATTCCAACAACCAACCCTTAATCACCCACATCCTCAACCTCTCCACACATAAATGCAATAACCATCTCTAATAATCCTGACCCTTCATCACCAAAAACAAATTCTGATTCAGACTCTGATCAAACACTTTCCAATCTAGTTGCTTTTGATGAAGAAACTCAAACACTTCCTAAACATCAACCTTCTGATCTTCCCCCTCCTAACCTTGATGAAGTCATTTCTATTTTTAAAGACAATGTAGTTAGGAGAGTCAAGAAACTTTCTGATGAATCTAGTTTTAGTGCTGACCCTTCTGCTCTGGGTGCTATCTGGAATCAATTCAATCGATGGATGTCTTTAGAGTTTCTAAAGATAAAAAATCTCTCTAATAAAATAAAAGAACACTTTATTTAGAAAGCAGAAGAAAGATTGGAAGCTTAGAGAGAAGCTGAAGAAAAGTTAGCTGCAGAAAGAGAATTAGTTGAAAGACAAGCTAAGGAATCCCAGAGAGAAGCTGAAGAAAAGTTAGCTGAAGAAAGGGAATTAGTTGAAATACAAGCTAAAGAAGCTCTTGAGAGAGAAACTGCAATGAAGAATCAAGAAAATGCTCTAAACGTTGTTGAAAGGTCAAATAACCCTACTTCTGATCTGTAGCGGTAAAATTGGTGAGTATAAGTTATTGATTAACTTAACTCGTAAAGCAAGAGTCGCCACCGCACTTTTATTTTATCCAAAAGGAAAGGAAAATGGCCATACTTTACACAGAATACCATGGTTAGGAGCTTTACATCTCATCAAAAAAATGACTCATGTCTAATTCTTTTTGAAAAATTTAAAAGAAAAAGGTGCATAAAAGCACAAAAAGTTTGAATGACTTTTTGCATTTTTAAGTCTTTTTTGAAATTAGTCAAAGTATGATTAACATTGATTGACATTTATTAAAGAAAACAAAGTTTGAAAATCACTTGACCAAAGTCAAGGTTTTATTATGAAAGCGGTTTTAAGTTTTTGAAAACAAGAAGGTTTTGAAAAAGAGAGGAGATTTTGAAAATTGAAGAAGGGGTGGAGAAGAAGAGACTATCCTAGTGCATAAAATAAAAGTTAGGATAAGAAAGATCTAACCACATGGAGGCACTCTTCAAAGCATAATAAGAAAAGAGTTCCATCCTCTTGAGCCAATAAGCAAGCCAAATAAAGGCTAAAATACCAACTTCATAATGATCCAAAGCATAAGGGAGAGAATCCTAATTCTAAATCCATAAGTCCATAATCAAGAGTAGAGATCCTCCAATGCAAGGGATAGTGGCCATAGTCCAACATTAAGAGCACAAGTCTTTTAGTGGTTTAATCCTTTATTAATGTTTTAGAGTCCAAATGGACAAAAAGAAAAAAAAAGCACAAGATAAAATGGTCCAAATGGACAAAAGAAAAATGACATAAACATAAACATGATATGATATAATGACATAAAGCATATAAAAAATAAAGAGAGATATGGAGCGAGAAGGAAACATAAACAATATAGTAATATAATAGTATATACATAATAGTAGCACAAAGGCACATGTGCCAAGAATCCTCAAAAAGACAACACCGAATATTCCGTCTCGCGTTTTGAACTATATGGTTGAACAATGTGCTTAGGTCAAGTTTAATGAAGACTTGTTAGAAGATTGATAAAATCAAAGCCTCTACGCAACAAGCTTCAAAGATTATGAGCCTAATACAATAGAATAACCATGCTTGGGCGGACGATCATAAGTTCGGGCCACGAAAGTTCAAGGTCCGATTCGGATGGGGAGGGACAAATGTAGCGCTATGTTAAGCAATCACCAAGTGACTTATAAAGAAGTCACCCTAATCGAGGCCGGTCAATAGTGATCTTTGTGCTAATGCACGCTAGGTGATTGATATGTAAATCGTCACCCGAAAGCAATACGACACGAAAAGAAAATAGGTAGCGATCTAGTATTGATCAAGAATTCAACAAAGAAATTCTAAGATCCATAAGACTTTCATTGATCAAAATAAAATGAAATAGATGAAGAGAAAGCCAAATTGAATTACAATATCAAGAACCTTTCATCTTCAAGTTCAATCACCTTTAATTGATAGGTTTAAGTGTGAAAACATATCACTAATTCAAAGCACCTCAAATGAATTCAACAATTCATTTAAAGATAGATTTGAACTAATGAATGTTTAATTACTTTAACCATATCCAAAGTCCATTGAAATTGAAGAGAAATTAATCTCAATAATGCACTTCAAGGTCAAAACAAAAATAAAGGGGAAGAAAAAAAGAGGAAAAACCAAAACAGTCCCAAAAATAAGCAAAAAACACATTCTGGACACTAATTAATCGATTAACCATTTCATGTGTAAAAGTGTTAATTGATTAACCAGTGGAAAATTGCAATTCTGGGCGCAAAATCCAACTGTTAATCGATTAACCAATTCGTGCTTGTTTTTGTTAATCGATTAACACTGTAAAAATAGCAGCAAATCAATTTGAAAATTACAAAATCCTTGATCAATCATTTCTTCAAACACCTCATGATCAAGGATGCAAATGTGCACGAAAAATCAAGTAAAACAACAGCAAAAACCAGCAATCAAACACAATTACAAGATCCAAAGGATCAAGTAACAAGAATCCACCAAGGATCTACATTATGGAAGATAAAATTGTGATCACGACTTTCTGAGTCTAACGGTTACTAACTGCAAGTACACAACCTATCACGTAGTAAGAAAGATATCGATCCCACAGAGACCTGATAATCAACCTAGTGCTATGGTTTGTTACTGTGTTTAGCTAAGGCGAAGATGTTTTGGTTTTAAGTTCAAAAAGGGAAACTAAAGGGAATCTAAATTTTTGGACTAAACTAGTTAAGATAAGGATATCGATACGTAACTTAGTATACCATCGTGGATTCAATAAGACTTAAGCTTATAAAAATGAGTCACATTATATTTCTGTAGAAAATATCAGTTTAAAAACCCTCACCTCACACTCTCGTGGATCTTGCTTCAGACTATATTCCTAAATCATAATGTCTGCTCTCGCTAGCCCATTTGAGTTTAAAAACACTTTTTGAAAACTAATACAGTCTAATTAACTTTAAAGCGCTCTCGCTGTTTTTAAAACCAATGCCCGATTTCAGCTATCCGGTTAAAATCTCACACTCTCGTGGATCTTGATCCTAACCTTTACTACCTTTTTACTCTCGTAATAAAAGTTCAGTTTTTATTAAGAAATCGCGGCCAGAAAATAAGTTGTTTATGGTTTTAGCTTAGAATTATCGAATCCATTCCGGTTAACTTAATTACATACCGATAAATCAGATTTAGCTAGACATATTAATTAAAACGAACATGCATAAAAATAAATTGCAAAACAATAAATTAAACATTGCAATGGGAAACGATAATGCTATTATTACGATAATGAATAAAAACCTGATAAATTTGCAATAAGTTGATTCTCGCAATTCCTCCACAAGTCGGTAGGCTTTTGCTCGATGTAATGGAATAACAAATGATGAAGGCAAGATTGAAAACAAAATTATAACTATGGTGCAATAGCTCCTCAATGTGAGAAACTATCACTATTTCAAGTGATGGTAAACAAGGAATAGGAAACGAAACAAGGAATGCAAAGAAAGTAAAAATTCGGAAATATAATTTTGCAGCAATTCGGGTAAATTCTCTATATCGTGTGTCTCGTTGCTCTTCAATCCCTTCTGTATTTATAGCCAAAGCATTGCCTTAACGTTGGAGAAAATATAGGAGCACACCCTTTGGTGGTTGAGAAGTCTAAGGGAGACTGGCTCAAGTGAGTTGAAACTGAAGTTGAGAGAATGTAGGAAGTGTTGATCGTGCGTGTGCATTGGTCTGCTTTGTCCACGTCTGCATTTCTGAACGTAATAACCACTTTGGTGGGCGTGACGGTCGTGATGACTGTGTGATGAGCGTGGTGCACTTTTGGATTGCGTGACGGTCGTGGTGAGTGTGTGACGGTCATCACACACACCACTTTTCATTTTCTGTTCTTTTTCTTAACATTTCTTCCTGTTTTCTACTCTTTTCTTCATGTTTCTCTACTTTGCTCCTTTTTAGCTTGGACAATGAAATACCTGTGAAAACACTAGAATACTTGCGGGATAATCTGAACTTGGACTGAAATAACATAATTATTAGTCGTAAATCAAGGCAAATATATGATACATTTTCGTGTTATCAAACTCCCCTACACTTGAATCTTTGCTTGTCCTCAAGCAATTAGTCAGTAAGAATGTCGGACAAGTTTTATCAACCACACACATGACATACCTTTTGTTTTGAAAATTTTTTGTAAGGTATTTTTGGTAAGATGACGGATACTCAAGTAAAACAATAAAGATACATTAGTGACACAAGCAACAAGCATAATCATAGACCCCCCTCTATACAAGTCAGTTCTAATCATTCTATTATAGCTCAACCTAAAATTTCTCGTATCTATTTCACCCGGTTACATTCTAGCGCAATCACAATAAGCCATTTTCCTTTACACGTACGTAGTGGAGTAGCCGGTTAGTGACTTTGATCCTTTTTAACACGGGGTCTGGTACACAAGTTTGGTACCCCTTTATATATATCCTAATCGTAGGTTGTGGGGGATCAAACCGTAGTTCGCCCTACCGAGTTCAGAACCAGGTTCCTCTGAACCAACCAACAATGGATTCTTTCTTTCTCGTCATAATACTTTTGCAACCGTAGGTTTGGTGCATTTTTCAATTTTTCACAACAACGAAGCATACAAAAGCTATTTAATGATTCGGCATCAAACACTTATCTTCATCAGCTCTCGACGTGGTTTGTGTTTAAGACGGTGCTGACTGCTAGTATAAACTACTTGGGGTTACTTTAGAACTAGAACTGAGGGTATCGGTATAATGGGTATTGAAACTGATATCGCATATGCAAGAGGTCTAAGGTGTCAAGACGGTATCAATCTTGTTAAATTTTTCTCGATTTCCAATGAGCTTAGGACAATGAGCTTAGGAATTCTAGGGTAATGAGCTTAGGAATTCTAGGGTAAGCCTGTGGTAAGTTGGATACTTCTTTCTAGAAAAACCTTCCCATCCTATCTGGCTAAACATAAAGTCTATGCTATCTTCTATACCTAAGGCAGTCATGGTAGGTCCATGGGCAAATTTGGTTAAGGCCATAGGTCTGCGAGAGAGAACCTCATAGCGGTGCCATTGGACAGCGTCCCTGAATAGCACAACCATGGTGTCTTCGTTATCCATCTTAACAGTTAGTCGGAAAAGTAAAGCAGATGTAGAAGGAAGAAGGTAGAAAGACTTTAAAAATCCTGTAGCATGTAATTATAAGATCAGCAAAGCAGTTTCCATAAAATTTTTAAATTTTTGAGAAATGAAAATAAATAAAAATGAAAAAGTAATGAAAATAAGATTAAGAAAGTAAAGGGAAACAAAAACAAATAAAAATAGGCTTAAGAAAAATGTAAAGAAGTTTAAAAAGAAATGAAAATAAAAGAAAGTTAAAAGGAAAGGAAAACAATCTCGTGGGTTGCCTCCCACTAAGCACTATTTTTAACGTCATAAGCCTGACGAAAGCTTAGTGATAATTCAGTTATAGGGATGAGCGGGCAGCTCTAAAAGTCTTAGACTATTCAAATAGTCTCTGTTTGCAATATTATGATAATGTTTTAAGCGTTGCCGTTTACTATGAATGGTTCACTATTTCTTCCTTTTATTTCTATCGCTCCACTTTGAAAAACTTTAGAAATTTCAAAGGGTCCTGACCACCTAGATCTAAGTTTTCCTGGAAAAAGATTAAGTTTCGAATTAAATAGGAGCACGACGTTTGCCACACTAAATTCTTTTCTAGATAAGCGCTTATCGTGCCATCTCTTAGTTCTTTCTTTATATATGCGGGCGTTCTCATAAGCATCTAGTCTTAGTTCTTTAATTTGTACAAATCTAAGATTCATTTTTCTCCTGCGGCAGCATAATTTAAATTGAGGGTTTTAATAGCCCAATAGGCTTTGTGCTCTATATCTACCGGCAGATGACAAGATTTTCCATAGACTAAAATGGAGTGGTTCCTATGGGGGTTTTGTAAGCGGTTCTGTAAGCCCATAAAGCTTCATTAAGTTTAGTTGACCAATCCTTCCTAGAGGTAGCGACAGTCTTTTCTAAAATTTGTTTTATTTCTCTATTCGAAACCTCGACTTGTCCACTGGTTTGTGGATGATATGGTGTCGCCACACGATGTTTGACTCCATATTTTGATAGCAGTTTATCGAATATTTTAGATATGAAATGGGAGCCACCATCACTAATGACGAGTCTTGGCACACCAAATCTAGGAAAGATTATGTTCTTAAAGAGCTTTATCACTACTCGTGTGTCATTTATAGGAGAAGCTACAGCCTCGATCCATTTGGAAAAGTAATCGACAGTGACGAGTATGTACTGGTTACCAAAAGTAGACGGAAATGGTCCCATGAAACCTATTCCCCACACATCAAAGACTTCTACTTCTAGAATGCCCTTTTGAGGTATTTCATCGCGTCTAGAGACGTTACCAGTGCGTTGACACCGGTCGCAATTTATAACCGCGATATGGACATCTTTCCATAGAGTAGGCCAAAAGAGGCCAGCTTGCAAAATCTTAGAACAAGTCTTTGAAGTGCTTGCGTGCCCACCTTAGGGCGCGGAATGACAATGAGAAATTATGTCTTCCACCTCGTCTTCGGGTACACAACGACGAAAAATACTATCGGCGCCCCTCTTGAAGAGAAGTGGTTCGTCCCAATAATAGTGTTTAAGGTCGTGGAAGAATTTCTTCTTTTGTTGATCAGTTAGATCAGGTGGCAGTACTCCAGCTGCTAGATAGTTGACAAAGTCAGGATACCATGGCAGCGTGGTCTTAGTGTAAATAGATTCTACCACTTCATTAGTTTCTGTATCAGTATAAGTCAGGGATTGTTCTATTGTATTGCTTTCTAACTGGGCTAAGAGTCTTTCATAAGGGAAATCGTCATTAATAGGTACTAGGTCTGGTTGGATGTTTTCCATTCTCGACAGGTGGTCAGCTACTACATTTTCGGTGCCTCTCTTGTCCTTGATTTCCAAGTCGAATTCTTGTAGGAGTAGAATCCACCTCAGAAGTCTCGGTTTGGCGTCCTTCTTGCTTAATAGGTACCTGATTGCGGCGTGATCGGTGTAGATGATTATGTTTGCTCCTACTAGGTAGGAACGAAATTTATCTAATGCGAACACGACAACTAAGAGTTCCTTTTATGTGGTAGCGTAGTTCATTTGTGCATGATCCAAGGTTCTACTGGCATAATAGATTGCGTGAAGCTTTTTGTCCTTCCTTTGTCCTAGGACTGCACCTACAGCATAGTCACTTGCGTCGCACATGATTTTGAATAGTTTATTCCAATCGGGGGGTTGCATAATGGGTGCTGATATTAAATCTTGCTTGAGTGTTTGAAATGCGTTCAAGCATTTGTCATCAAAGACGAATTCAACATCTTTCATTAACAGCTCAGTTAGGGGTTTGGTTATCTTAGAGAAATCTTTAATGAAACGTCGGTAAAAACTGGCGTGTCCTAAGAAACTTCTTATTTCTCTAACGGTTTTTGGTGGCTGGAGATTTTCTATAACTTTGATTTTTGCTTTGTCGACTTCGATTCCTCTGTCGGATACTATATGTCCTAGCACAATTCCTTGTCGGACCATGAAATGTCATTTTTCCCAATTCAGCACTAAGTTGACTTTTACACATCGTTCGAGCACCATTTCGAGGTTTGATATACATCCTTCAAAACTTTCCCCACAGACAGAGAAATCTTCCATAAAGACTTCCATTATACCATCTAAGAAGTCAGAGAAGATGGACATCATGCATCTCTGAAATGTTGCGGGTGCGTTACATAATCCGAAAGGCATTTGCCGGTAGGAAAAAGTTCCATAGGGACATGTGAAAGTAGTCTTTTCTTGGTCGTCAGGATGGATATGAATTTGGAAGAATCCTGAATATCCGTCTAAATAGAAAAAATGGGAGTGTTTAGCCAGACGTTCAAGCATTTGATCTATGAAGGGTAAAGGGAAATGATCTTTATGAGTGGCTTTGTTTAGTTTTCTATAATCGATACACATTCTCCATCTGGTTTGAGTACGTTGTGCTACAGATTCGTCTTTTTCATTATTGATGACTGTAACACCTCTTTTCTTGGGTACCACGTGAACTGGGCTAACCCATTCACTATCTGATATTGGGTATATGATTCCTGCTTCTAATAGCTTTTTCACTTCTCTCTTAACGACATCACTCAGAATGGGATTGATTCTCCTTTGATGTTCTCTAGAGGTTTTACAGTCCTCCTCAAGTATAATACGATGCATACAGATAGAGGGACTTATTCGTTTCAAGTCTGAGATGTTATAGCCTAAAGCAGTCGGGTACTTTCTCAGGACATGCAATAATTTCTCGGTTTCTATTTGTCGTAAATCTGCGTTGACTATAACTGGTCGTTCGAGTTCTATATCTAGGAATTCATACCTTAGATCTTTGGGTAATGTTTTCAGTTCTACAGATGGTTTCTTTGGGCAAGGCATAAGGTCAGGAGTGAGTGCGAGACATTTACTTAGGTTGTTATCTTGGTATTCACCACACCAATTATCATCTTCAAAAATGGGTGGCATCGGAATTCTCAGCACTTCAGAACACGTGTTTTGGTGTTTTTCCATTTCTTTAACGCATTCATCAATTATATCTAGGAAGCAGCACGAATCTTCTATAGCAGGTGCTTTGAAAAATTGTGAGAGAATGAATTCTACTTTTTCTTCACCAACCTCGAAAGTCAGTTTTCCTTTTTTCACATCTATGATGGCTCCGGCAGTAGCTAGGAATGGTCTTCCTAAAATGATAGGGATGTTTGAGTCTTCCTGGATGTCCATGATTATGAAATCGGTAGGAATATAGAATTGTCCTATACGTACTGGAACGTTTTCTAGCATTCCTAGAGGAAATTTCACTAATCTATCAGCTAGTTGTACAGACATTCTTGTTGGTCTCAGTTCTCCCATGTTGAGCCTTTTACAAATGGATAAGGGC
Source organism: Lathyrus tuberosus (assembly GCA_022829125.1). Classification (NCBI taxonomy): domain Eukaryota; kingdom Viridiplantae; phylum Streptophyta; class Magnoliopsida; order Fabales; family Fabaceae; genus Lathyrus; species Lathyrus tuberosus. The sequence goes on from JALAZF010000117.1 coordinate 9,394,253, forward strand.
ATTAAACTGATGCTGGCTCCTAAATCACACAGGGCTTTGTCTATGACAAACTTTCCAATCACACATGGTATAGAGAAACTACCAGGATCTTTTAGCTTATGAGGCATGTTGTTTTGGATTATTGCGCTACACTCTGCAGTAAGCATAACAGTTTCAGTATCCTAGAGCTTTTTGTTATTAGTTAATATTTCTTTTAGGAATTTAGCATATGAGGGCATTTGTGTGATTTCTTCTGTAAAAGGTATTGTGACATTTAGTTGTTTCAGAAGTTCAACAAATTTCTTAAATTGGCCTATGTTTTTAGATTTAGCGAATCTTTGGGGATACGGGATAGGTGGTTTATAAGGCGGCGGAGGCACATACGGTTTTTCTTTCTCTTCGGCCTCTTTGCCATTATCTTCCTTCTCATTTTCCTTTGGTTCGCCTTCCTTTTCAGACTCCTTACTGGGCTTTTGGTACATGGCTGGATTTTCGATTCTTGGGTCAGTGGGTCCTTCTAGTTCTGTTCCACTCCGAAGTGTTATAGCTTTTGCATGTCCCTTCGGGTTAATTTGAGTTTAACCTGGAAGGTTTCCAGCTGGGGCAGCGGTAACTACTTGTTGTTGAGCCACTTGTGAGATTTGGGTTTCTAACATTTTGTTGTGAGTGGTTAGAACGTCAACCTTGTTGGCTAATTGTTTGATCTGCTCACTGGTGTGAACATTCTGGTTAAGGAACTCCTTGTTTTGTTGAGCTTGTGCAGCAATGAAGTTCTCCATCATAATTTCAAGGTTTGACTTCTTAGGAACGTTGGGAACGTTAGCAGCAGGTTTTTGATATCCTGGTGGCACAGCTGGTGCTTGGCCAGGTGCATACAAAGCGTTATTGTTCTTGTACGAAAAGTTTGGATGGTTCTTCCAACCAGGATTATAGGTATTTGCATATGGGTTTCCTTGAGCATAGTTCACTTGATCAGCGAAGAATCCTGCTAAAATTTGGCATTCGGGGGCAGCATGTCCAGGTACTCCGCATAATTCGCAGTTTGGACCTACGGCAGCCACGGTGGCTGCGGGTGTTATGGTCAAGCTGTCTATCTTTTGAGCAAGGGCATCTACCTTAGCGTGGACATGATCAAGAGTACTAACTTCATACATTCCACCTTTCGTTTGAGCTTTCTCCACTGGCGTTCTTTCACCTCCCCATTGGTAATGGTTTTGAGCCATGCTTTCGATGAGTTGATAGGCTTCGGTATAAGGTTTGTCCATAAGTGTACCACCAGCGACGACATCTATTGCCATTCTTGTATTGTACAAAAGACCATTGTAAAACGTATGGATGACTAACCAATCTTCAAGACCGTGATGCAGACACATCCTCATCATGTCTTTGTATCTCTCCCATGCATCGTAAAGAGACTCAGTATCTTTTTTTCGAAATCCATTAATTTGGGCTCTCAGCATAGCTATTTTGCTTGGTGGGAAATATCGGGCTAAGAACACCATTTTCAACTCATCCCACGTAGTGACGGAATTTGATGGCAAGGATTGCAACCAAGCCCAAGCTCTGTCTCTTAATGAGAAGGGAAAAAGACGTAGTCTTATTGCGTCTGCAGTCACACCATTTGCCTTCACTGTGTCTGCGTACTGCACAAATTTGGTCAAATGTTCATTAGGATCGTCCGTAGGATTTCCAGAAAATTGATGTTGTTGTATGGCTGACAGCAATGAGGGTTTCAACTCGAAATCGTTCCGGTTGATAGCGGGGGCAGCAATGCTGTTGTGTGGTTCTTGCTCAGATGGGGTAGCATAATACTTAAGAGGACGGTTCTGTGGTCCTTCAGCCATGTTTCATTCTTTGACTGGTTCAGGATTATGAGCGAGAAGATCGGGAATATTATACTTGCGTTGATACTCAAGTATTCTGCATCTTAAATGTACGAAACGCTCTAATTCGGCGATTGGTGGTTGCAAGTCTCCGGTTTGTGAGCGAGTACTTGCCATACAATCGAGAAAAAGGGAAATAAAATTTGTTGCCTTAGTCTATACTGCGCAACAAAGAATTGCACTATTGACTAAATCAAAGTCCCCGGCAACGGCGCCAAAAACTTAATCGCGACTTTCTGAGTCTAACGGTTACTAACTGCAAGTATACAACCTATCGCGTAGTAATAAATATATCGATCCCACTGAGACCTGATAATCAAACTAGTGCTACGGTTTGTTACTGTGTTTAGCTAAGGCGAAGATGTTTTGGTTTTAAGTTCAAAAAGGGAAACTAAAGGGAATCTAAATTTTTGGACTAAACTAGTTAAGATAAGGATATCGGTACGTAACTTAGTATACCATCGTGGATTCAATAAGACTTAAGCGTATAAAAATGAGTCACATTATATTTCTGTAGAAAATATCAGTTTAAAAACCCTCACCTCACTCTCGTGGATCTTGCTTCGGACTATATTCCTAAATCATAATGTCTGCTCTCGCTAGCCCATTTGAGTTTAAAAACACTTTTTGAAAACTAATACAGTCTAATTAACTTTAAAGCGCTCTCGCTGTTTTTAAAACCAATGCCCGATTTCAGCTATCCGGTTAAAATCTCACACTCTCGTGGATCTTGATCCTAACCTTTACTACCTTTTTACTCTCGTAATAAAAGTTCAGTTTTTATTAAGAAATCGCTGCCAGAAAATAAGTTGTTTATGGTTTTAGCTTAGAATTATCGAATCCATTCCGGTTAACTTAAATACATACCGATAAATCGGATTTAGCTAGACATATTAATTAAAACGAGCATGACGGTCGTGATGACTGTGTGATGAGCATGGTGCACTTTTGGATTGCATAACGGTCGTGGTGAGTGTGTAACGGTCGTCACACACACCACTTTTCATTTTCTGCTCTTTTTCTTGACATTTCTTCCTGTTTTCTACTCTTTTCCTCATGTTTCTCTACTTTGCTCCTTTTTAGCTTGGACAATGAAATACCTGTGAAAACACTATAATACTTGCAGGATAATCGGAACTTGGACTGAAATAACATATTTATTAGTCGTAAATCAAGGCAAATATATGATACATTTTTGTGTTATCAAATTGAAGCTTCAACAATGGTGAGAGATGAATAACCAATCCAAATTCTGAAAATTCCTTCAAATTGCACCAAGATCCAAACTCCAAAGCCTTGATCTACAAGAATTAATGAAGAAAACAAGTTTGTTTCATACCCCAAATTTGTCCTACCCTCTCATTTTTCTCATACTAAGCATGTTGGTGCTTCATGGACTTCTCTCAAGATCATCATATGGTTTAGGCTATGGAGATTTGGTTTGTACTCTTTGTAATTAGAGGCTCTTGCAAGTGTGGTAAAGATAAAAGAAAGATGTATCCTCATGACCAATTAGTCAAGATACGGTTTCAAGCTGATTTAAAGATATGGTCCAAGATGATTCTAGCTGATCAAGTACAATGATTAGAACCTATTTCCTCAAGACCAGGCTTAAGATTGCTTGAAGTTTTAATTCATGATCAAGAAGATTTTTAACCATATTCCAAGTGTGACGCTGAGGCTGTATGGTTAAAACAAGCTAAGAAATGGCCATTCCAGATTCAAGGAAAAGATAATTCATGTTTCAAGTCATATTCTTCTGATTTCAAAGCATGATTGTTTCACAGTGAAGTTGTTGGTTCTATATGATGCAAGTGGTTAATTTTAAGATTAATTCTTGTTTGATTCATTGATCTAGAATTTTCAACCCATTCAAGGCCTAAGATTGGTTCATGGAAGGTTTTGTTGCTCAAAGATTAATTCAAGTTTTTTAGTTCATTTCACAAAAGGTGGAATTTGGTTCTTGGATCAATTTGAGAAAGTATGAGTTTTAGGCGTCATGGTTCTAGTCAAGAATCGAAAATCGCAAGTCATGGTTCAAATAAGCACAAGGGGGTGCATAACCATCCAAGGCCCAATAACATGCTTCTTTTCATCAAAGCCCATTTGACATTACTAGAAAAGTCTAAAAAATTATATTTAGTGATCCATTTTACAAGTCTAAAATTAATAAAGTTTCATCACATTTCATTACAAAGGGTATACGAGTATAAGCCCATTACAAGAGTTTCAAACAAATAATAAAGTTCAAGTCCAAGAGTGCATCATCTAAAAGGCCAGTTTCCAAAATTAGGCCATATATACTACAAAGAGGGTGCTCCAAGTCAGCATCCATCCAAAAAGAAACAATTTTCTGCAACAGTCAAGGTGCTTCATTACAACAACGAGCTCCCTCATTTTCATGCCAAATTCTTGCTCCTCATGCCAGCCAGTGCAATATGGAAAAAGAAATGGAATAAGTCAGGACTTAACATATGAGTTCACTTTGTATCACAACCAATTATATCGTTACAAACTTGACACAATCAGTAAACAAAATCAATAAACAAAACCTGTAAACAAAAGTCTAAGTGAGAAAATTGAAAAGAAGTTATCACTAAAGCAAGCCAAGAGAAAAGTTTACATTGCCAAACGAAACCAACTTCTGCAACATTCCAAACACGGTTGAAAATCACAAATTGACCACAGGCCCAACATTAAACCATTATCAGTTTGTACACCTTGAAGCCATCAAAACCAATTCACCCAAAATCCAGTTCATTCCTAACCAGTTCTAAGATTCAGTTTGTCATTCTAATTCATTTTAAAAAATGTAAAATCAAGTCAAAATCTGCAGCAGTGAGAAAAGGACTAGAGGGGATATAGTCTGAACAAGCAGACAAAGGATGCAGAGCATAGCAAACGTAACAGAGCCTAAGGTTTCACCAAATTGGAATTCCTTTTGAACATCAAGAAAGCATTCCAAGCAATACCATAACAAGGCTTCAACAGCATCTTTCAAGAAAATCAAACCCTAAATTCTGAGCCTATAAATAGACCTCACTATTCACTCAAAAATCACCGAGAAAAACCCTAGCGAAGCTCTGCTAAAAGCAACCCCAACCCTTACTAAAGCTCGAATCCTAAAAAGCTTCTTAGAGTTTCACACTGAAACTCTAAGATAGTGAGCTTAGCCACTGTCTCACATTGAAGCTCTGCTAAACCTGAGCTAAACCCTTCACTACGAACACACCACAACGCATACTCAAAGAAGTTTGAAGAGAAGGGAGGAATCAGAAGCGAACTAAGTAGATAAGAAAGAGACGATTCAAACTCACCAGAGGTAAAAATCATGAAACTCTTTTCTCCATTTTTTGCGTTCCATGGCAAGATGTTGTGTTCTCTGTTGAATGTTGATTTTTGGCCATTGATTATTGTTTATCTTGTTGATATTTCGTTGTTATTGATTCTCAATGTTGGGGTTTAGGAATTTATGATTTGAAATTTGTTAGAAACTAGGGTTTCTGGGTAGAGTTTTAAGCAAGATGTCTGTTTTTGGGCTCATGGTGATTTGAATGAGAGAGAGAGAGAAAAGGTTATCGTGAGAGACGTGTGTGTTTGGGTCTATACTGACCGTTCCTTGCATCATTTTATTAAAGAAAGTCATTTATTTTTTTTATTTCAATATAATGTCACCGCTTGATTTCCCCCAAAACGTGTTTATGTGGCCATTCTGCATATTGTCGTGGCATTCAATAGAATATTGAGGTGTGTGACGTGTGGCTTTAGTCTCATAGGATACCATTTTCTTTTAAATTATTATCATTAAAAAACAATTTATGGGGAATCAGTATGTTGCCTTTTTCTAGATTTTTTTCGTCCGCCATTTAATGGGTTTGTCTGCCACATGTTAGGATAGGGTGAAAATTTAAGGCGTTGAATTTTCTCTCCCTCTCTTTAATTTAGTTGACCGTGCTCTCCATTAGATGGGGATTATTCTGACCGGATTTAGGTCATTTTCTTGGGCCCAGGTTGGATTCATTATGAGGCTCACATTTCATTATTAGGGGGTTTAATCCTAGTGGTATATAATTAAGTTCTAAAAAAAACTTTCAATTAATTTAAGGTTTAGTTAATTAATTCTGTAATTAAGTATAATTTCTAAGCCATAAGATTATTATCTTCTATTATAAGATTAATTGATAAATAACGTTGTATTAATAGTAACTTTACCCCAGCATAATTTTCTTAATACCATTTAATTTATAATTACCCTAATTCAATTTATCCAAAACTTAAATAACATTTATTTAATTAAATCTTAATTAAGTACTCAATTTCTAAAATAATTCAAACTATTTTCTAATTAAATATGAAAGTAGTGGGCTCTTGGGGTCCAGCACTCCTTGGATACTTGGATGAATGCTCTTGAGGCGCACGCTTTGAGTTGTGTTCATTCCGTCTTTCATTTATTAAAAAATACTTAAAACAGTTAATCTTTGCTTAGGCAAAATATAATTAACCCTTAATTAAGTTAAAAATCATAATCTAAAAATTTCCTAATCATTTTAAAGTACTTAAAATATTTAATCTACTCAACCCCTACAAATACAATATTTTCTCAAATTAAAATTCTCAATCTAATTAAATTCCTAATAATTTTCTCAAATCAAGTTAAATTATAATCGCTTTGCCCAATCATTAACTATTTTCTTAAATCAAGTCAAATTATGAAATATTTAGGTTAATAGTTCTAAACTATCTTCTTAATTAAATTATGGAAGTAGTGGGCTTTTGGAGTCTAGCACTCCTTGGGTCCTTGAACGATCGCTCTTGGGACGCACGCCTTGGGTTGTGTTTGTTCCGTCTTCCATTTCTAAAATACTTAAAATATTTTAATCTAACTAAAACACTTAACTTTTAAAACACTCTCTTAATTTAAAAACTATAATTCAAATTTTAAAAGCAACTACTTAATCTTTTACAAACATTCTTTTAACCTAAAATCGTAATCAACTCTGAAATAATTAAAATATTTTCTTATATAAGATATTTAAATCAATCTTCTTAAATCTTTTCCTAACTAATTATGGAGGTAATGGGCTTTTGGAGTCTAGCACTCCTTGGGTCTTGAAACGATCGCTCTTGGGGCGCACGCCTTGGGTTGTGTTCGTTTCAATCTTCTATTTCAAAACCTAAAATCCTTCAATGTTATTAAAACACTTAACCCTTCATCTCTAAACACTAATTCAATTAACGCATCTAAAATACATCAAATTCAAATCTTTCTCTTAATCAAACTACGAAAGTAGTGGACTCTTGAAGGCTATCACTTCTTGGGCCCTTGAATGAATGCTCTTGAGGCGCACACTTTGGGTTGTGTTCATTCCGAACTTTCTTCCTCAAAACACTCGTTCTAATTATGTGGACAAGTAGGCCAATTGTCCAACAAATACAATTTCATAATTAATAGAATGAAAAAGGTGTCGCTGAGATCTAGCATCTCAGTAATACCCCGATTAATTGGTTGCGAGGCCGACGTCTCGTTTATCGAATAGTCGTCATTCTTCCTCTAAAATACTTAGCAAACCAAACACTTCTTACGCAACCAAAACCCAAAAACATACGCAAATCAAACTCTTTTATAATCAAATCTTTAACACACTTAATTCATACTCAAACAACTTTCACAAAAAGAACATTGTTTAGTCCATTCTTCCACGCATATGAACTAGTGCTTCAGCCTCCCATGACGAGCTGACAAGCCAACGTTTAGCAGTTAGAATGCGAGCTAAACACTCGTTCTCTTAAAAAACACAAACCAACAAACTGTAGTCCCACGAACTACGAATGCTCTGACTTTCCCATTGCACGAGGGAATATGTAGGCCCAAGGGTTCTCAATCCTTGCCGAGCACACTAATAAAAACCACCCCATTTTCCTCTAGAAAGAAATAATCCTTTAGAAGATAAACAAACAAACCTAGCTAACATTTCTCACGAATCGAATCAAGAGGTTCCCGTTGAGTACAACAGATGTAGAGGGTGCTAATACCTTCCCTCTTGCGTAACCGACTCCTGAACCCGAATTTGGTTGCGACGACCACGTTTTTATCTACCTTTAAAGGTTTTATCGATATTTTCCTTTCCCTCTTTGGGATAAATAAAGTTCGGTGGCGACTCTGTTTCGAACAGTTTTTTCCGCGTCCATCGCGAGGATTGTATTTTTCGAGGTACGACAGTTTGGATGAAGGTTTAGCTCAAAGTTGAACAAGATTCAATGTGAATTATTGTTAACTTTCAAGAGAAGAAAATTGAGCTTTAGTGAAATTTGGTAGTTGGAGAGAGAAATTGCAAGAGGTTTTTTGGCTATCAAAAACTTGTCAAAATGAATGAAATGAGGTCTCTATTTATAGAGTTTAGGTTTAGAAATTTGGTGGTTTGGAATTTGGTTTGGAACAAAAATTAGGATTGGAATTTGAATTTGGAGGGAAATTATCAAAAGAGTGATGATTAGTGGAGGTACATGGTGGGAATTAATTGAGATGATGTAGGGGAATTAAAATGAGATGGTCTAGAATATTCCACATGTGACCAAAATGATGAAAATTGGTGCCAAAATGCTGCAGAATTTGAATTTGGCACATTTTCTCCAAAAATGCACAGGTTAATCGATTAACCATTTGTAGTGCAAAATGTGCTGATCGATTAACGCAGTGAAAAAAAATGAGAAAATTGGCTTTTTGATGTTTTGTCTTGGCTCTGGCTTGATTTTTCTTGCTTGTTAAAGAAGGCATGGAAATAAACACATGAACCTTGGAGTCTCTTGAATAATAATCAATTAAATCCTGGAAACTCTTGATCATATGATTTTTAAATTGTTTGCAGATCAACTTTGACTTTGTTCAGATGAAATTCATTCGAGCTGTGGGACTGATTTTGATATCCTTGATCCAAATTCTTCCTGAAAAAGTTAGTAAAGGAAAAAAAATCAAACATATTTTTTGGATTTTAATTAGGAGTTAGTAAATATAAACAAATATAAACATCAAACAAACAAGAGAACAGGGGTGCTTGGCGATCTCACTCAAGAACAAGCCTTCAGAGGAGGGCAAGAGAACCAAAGCTTGTGATCTTGTTTGTGGTATGAGATGTAAACGACATGTGGGATCTTCGGGGTAAAAATTAGGGTATTACAGCTGCCCCTATTTAAGTTTCTTCTATCCGGAGATACGAAGATGGGCATATTTGTCTCAACGAGATAGAAGAGACTTAAATATAACAATAACCCAATTTTTGGCCCTAAGAGACCACAAAATGATATGATCGTGCAAATGATAAGAAGACACAAGACCTTTGTGGGGAGAAACAGGAGACAAACGAAAAGCTGGGGGAGCAAAAAGAAAAGACTCCGCAGGAGAAAACAAAAGAGGGAAAACACATCCCAACAGGGGAGTAAACAATCTCCGCTGGGGAAGACAAAAGAGTAAGATTCCTCTAAGGGAAAATTACCAACACCAGAAATAAAAGAGGGATAACTCGTTCCGACAGGGAGAGAAAAATCTCCGCTGGGGAAAAGATCATCTAATACTAGACATCCGGTAATAGCATGATCAAAAAGGAAAGATTGCCAACCACCAACAAAGTGGCAGCTACAACAAAGCAATCAACCCAAAGGATATGAGAAATATTACCTACTACCAACAAAGGGCAGGACGACAAAGGTAATAATCTCACAAAGGGGTACGAGAAATATCACCTACTACCAACAAAGGGCAGGACGACAAAGGTAATAAGCTCGAACATGGAGAGATTACCAACTATCAAACAAGTGATAACTATAACAAGGTAATCAAACCGGGCTATATTACCTACTACCAACAAAATGGGCAGGATGACAAAGGTAATAAGCCAGCTATATCACCTATTACCAACTAAACGGGCAGGACGACATAGGTGATAAGCCAAAAAGAGGGATTACCAACTATCAACCAAGTAACAGTTACAACAAGGTAATCAACCAAGGGTATGAGAAATATTACCTACTACCAACAAAGGGCAGGACGACAAAGGTAACAATCTCAAAAGGTCTGAGAAATGTCACCTACTACCAATAAAAAGGCAGGACGACAAAGGTGATAGACTCGAACAGGGAAAGATTACCAGCTATCAACCAAGTGATAGCTACAACAAGGTAATCAAACCCGGCTATATTACCTACTACCAACAAAGGGCAGGACGATAAAGGTAATAAGCCAGCTATATCACCTACTACCAACTAAACGGGCAGGACGACAAAGGTGATAAGCTTGCATTGGAAAAGCAAGGGACCAAAATTCAATCTAGGAATAAACTAGAGAGAAATGGTCAAACAAGACTCATCCTGAGGAGGAAATATCTCAACTAGGGATTAATTCCATCCAGACAAATGAACTGGGGAGGAAGACTAAAACAAATATCTTCCACGAGGCATAACCTCGGTGGGGAATTAACAAAGATAGGCATTTTCTGCTTATGGGTCGACGCTCTAAATGGAGAGAGGACACACACGATCCGCGAGGATAACAGCACCAGAGAGCAAAGAAGCACCAACACAGATGCAAAATGCACAATGCAACAATAATATGCTATGCATAACAAAAGAATATGCATGCAATGGGTATGAGCGTGAATATGCTGACAAAACAGACACAAGGATAAACAGAGGGTGGAATAAACAAAATGACACCACTGAATGCTTGGCTAATCTCAACAAGATGGAGATATCAACAGCTCTGCTAGGGATTTAGCTGAAGAAATCCTGCAAGAGATAAACAAAAGCCATCAAAGGAAAATAAATCCTATTACAAGGCTCAAATCTTGTTGGAGAAAGAAAGATACTCCTTGGGGAGAAATCCAAATATCAATCTTCTAACATCAACGATCCATAAAGAGGATAACCACATAAACTCTGCTTTAAGGATGGCGAGAAAGCTGTCGGGGAATCATAACAATCCAAATCTTTCTGACCTTTCCTGGGGATAATAAACAATTCATAGGAACTTCCACTTCAATAAGATGAGGAGATCTGCTGCGAAAAAATAATGAATCTGCTGGGGATTGTAGACGCATAAACATCTATGCAAAATCCATTGGGAAAACAAGGCAGATCTGCTGGAGATACGAGAACGCTCTCTGTGGATTAACCAAATATGAGCAAAACATCCTTGACTTGCTGGGGAAAATAGCAAAAGGTCAAACTGTGGGGGATTTTAGATCAATACTCATCATAAATGAGAGAAAATCCAACAGGTGACTACTATATCAATATCCCTTGAACGGAGATATCATCAGCGACTTCACTAGGAAATAGCTGCAATAGTGATGCACAATCTTCTCTGAAAACAAACAATCTGGAGAGAAGTACATCCCGGACTTGCTAAGGATGATAAGAAATTAACATCACTACTCTATGCTTGGGAAAAAATCGAAACCATAATGCGCTGCCTCCGTTGGGGAATCAGCAAGGAGAAATCTCTGGGTACAACAACCTGGAGAGAAAAAATATCCACAAGGCAAGATAAAACCTGATAGGTGGCTACCGTGTCAATATTCTTAGAGGGAAATAACATTGCTCATCGCTTGGAGATGTCCAAATCCACACATCTAGAGGGTAAATATCTGAGTGAGGATTCTTTACATGATTTTTTGCCAGGGAGAGCAAAAGAAATGAATTTCTGTATGGGGATTAACACCAATGAGAGAGGGTCTTAAAAACTGCTCAACTTCCTGACCGTAACATAATCAGCTGGAGAAAATCTGGATCGAGACATAGTTAGGGAACAACCAAATAACACTCGTCTGGAGAAAACACAAACCGGTATTCAACTCGGAAATACTAGAATATAATTCCATCACATCATAATAAACTTCTGAAGGAACCCATTATCTTGTCAACAACTGATCATGAACAAACTCTACTGAGGAAATATCAACAAACTCTACTGAGGAAATATCAACAAATTCTACTGGAGAAGCATCAACAAACTCTACTGGGGAGGTGTCAGTAAATTCTACTAGAAGAGTAAGAACAAACCCTGCTGAAGAAACACAATGATCTTACCATTCTTGGAATAACCGTTGACTTTCCTTTTTATATTCATAAAACAAAGGAAAATGTTTTTATAATTTTCAAAAAATTTAAATCAATTATTCACATTTTGTTTCAAAAATCATCAAAAATAAATGAAATTTTGCAAACAGAAACAAAGTAAGAATTGCAAACAAACGGACAAAGGCCCAAATTTATTAATAGAATGGTAGTCCGCAAATGGCATAACTCCATGGATCATTACAAAGTTTGAAAAATGGTAAATACATGAAAAGGGTTACATTGAAATACAATGACCACTATTCTCCCTAACAACTTTAAATTCCATTGTGCTCAAAACTTTAGCCGAGGATGATTGAAGCATAATCTTTAATGGACAATGTTGCTTTCAACAATCAAGACTGGCCAGATGCAGTTACTTGCCATGATCCCTAACTTTTGTGTAGATTGCCCTCTCGGGGTTTCAATCTACCGGGATGATTATTTCTGTTTTTGTCTCTAATTTTTACCTGGATCGCCCTTTCGGGTTTTCATCCCACTGAGACGCTCATTTTTGCCTAAGCCGCCTTTTCGGGTTTTCAACTTAGGGAGCTGTTTTTTATTTTTTAGGCGAAGTATTTCTTGATTGTATCGGCATTCACAGGACAAGTGAACTCTTCAACATCCATAGTTGTAAGAAGTAATGCACCTCCAGAGAAGGCTCTCTTAACAACATATGGGCCTTCATAATTAGGAGTCCACTTGCCCCTAGAATCAGTGGTAAAAGTTGAGATCTTTTTGAGAACGAGGCCGCCTTCTCTAAACACACGAGGTCGGACCTTCTTATCAAAAGCTTTCTTCATTCCCTGTTGATACAATTGTCCATGACACAAGGCCGTCATTCTTTTCTCTTCAATCAAATTCAACTGATCGTATCTACTCTGACACCATTTAGCCTTAGACAATTTAGCTTCCATCAAAACTCTCATAGAAGGGATTTCAACTTCTACCGGGAGCACTTCTTCCATACCATAAACAAGAGAGAAAGGGGTTGCCCCTGCTGAAGTGCGAACGGATGTACGATACGTATGCAAAGCAAAAGGGAGCATCTCATGCCAATCCTTGTAAGTAACAACCATCTTCTGAACAATCTTCTTGATATTCTTATTAGCAGCTTCAACAACCCCATTCATCTTAGGTCTGTAAGGAGAAGAATTATGATGCTCAATCTTAAAATCATCAGATAATTCCTTCATCATATTATTATTCAGATTCGACCCATTATCAGTGATAATCTTGCTCGGAACACCATACCGTCAGATGATTTGGTTCTTGACAAACCGGACCACTATTTGCTTGGTCACATTAACATATGATGCCGCTTCAACCCACTTGGTAAAATAGTCAATAGCCACCAATATGAAACGGTGTCCGTTCGACGCTTTGGGCTCAATCATTCCAATCATATCAATACCCCACATGGAGAAAGGCCATGGAGAGGAGATAACATTGAGAGGAGTTGGAGGTACATGAATTTTGTCAGCATAAACCTGGCACTTATGACATTTCTTCACATATTTGCAACAATCAGATTCCATTGTCAGGCAATAGTAACCTGTCCTTAACATTTTCTTAGCCATTGCATGCCCATTGGCATGGGTACCAAAAGATCCTTCGTGAACTTATTTCATTAACATGTCTGCTTCGTGTCTATCCACGCATCTGAGCAAGACCATGTCATAATTTCTTTTATACAACACATCATCATTCAAGAAGAAACTACCAGCCAATCTTCTCAAAGTCTTCTTATCTTTCTTGGATGGCCCAAGTGGGTACTTTTGATTCTGAAGAAATCATTGGATATCATAATACCACGGTTTATCATCAACAACCTCTTCAACTGCAAACACATGAGCTGGTCTATCAAGGCGCATAACATCGATTTTTGGCACATCATTCCACCGATTCACCACAATCATGGAGGATATAGTTGCTAAAGCATCCACCGTTCGATTCTCTATTCTGGGTATATGGTGAAACTCAACCTTATTAAAGAAAGTTGATATCCATGTTGCATAATCTCGATAAGGAATCATATCAGGTTGACGTGTCTCCCATTCCCCTTTAATCTGATTAATCACGAGGGCTGAATCTCCGTATACATCAAGAATCTTGATTCTTAAATCAATAGCTTCTTCCAGGCCCATGATACACGCTTCATACTCTGCCGCATTATTTGTGCAAGTGAACATCAACCTTGCAGTGAAAAGAATATGAGAACCATGAGGAGTAACAATTATTGCCCCAATACCATTGCCATATTCATTAACAGCTAAATCAAACCCCAACAGGATCTAGGCTCAGGGCCTTCATTAGATAATGGTTCTTCACAATCTTTAACCTTTAGGTACATCACATCCTCATCAGGAAAATCAAACCTGATAGGTTGATAATCATCAATTGGCTGGTGTGCTAAATGGTCAGCCAAGACACTTCTTTTTATGGCTTTTTGAGTTCGGTACTCGATATCATATTCTGACAACAACATTTGCCAACGAGCAATCCTCCCAGTCAAAGCAGGCTTTTCAAAAATATACTTGATTGGATCCATCTTGGATATCAACCAAGTAGTATGATTCAACATATACTGGCGGAGGCGCTTGGCAGCCCAAGCTAAAACACAATATGTCTTTTCAAGCATTGAGTACCGAGACTCACAATCGGTGAACTTCTTTCTCAAATAATAAATTACAAATTCTTTTCGACCAGATTCATCTTATTGACCCAGAACACAACCCATAGACACTTCCAGCACAGTTAAATACATGATCAAAGGTCTTCCATCCACATGAGGAGACAAAATCGGAGGTTCAAGCAGATACTCTTTAATTCTTTCAAAAGCTTTCTGACAATCCTCTATCCAGACACAACCCTGGTCTTTGCGAAGAAGCTTGAAGATTGGCGCACATGTGGCAAACATATTGGATATAAATCGAGAGATATAATTCAAACGTCCCAAGAATCCTCTTACTTATTTTTCTATTTTGGGCGCAGGTATTTCCTGAATAGCTTTAACTTTACCAGGATCAACTTCAATGCCTTTTTGGCTGACAATAAAGCCCAACAACTTTCCAGAACGGACACCAAAAGTGCATTTATTTGGATTCAAACGAAGCTTAAACTTTCTCAAACGTTGAAACAACTTCAATAAGTACTCAATATGATCTTCTTCAGTCTTCGACTTACAAATCATATCATCCACATAGACCTCAATTTTTTTATGCATCATATCATGGAACAAAGTAGTCATAGCTCTCTGGTACGTTGCACCAGCATTTTTCAAACCGAAGGGCATCACTCTGTAATAGAATGTTCCCCAGGGTGTAATGAATGTTGTTTTTCCCATATCCTCGGGTGCCATCTTTATTTGATTATAACCGGAAAATCCGTCCATAAAAGAAAAGATACTGAATTTAGTAGTATTATCTACCAACATATCAATGTGTGGCAGTGGAAAATCATCTTTCAGACTCGCTTAATTCAAATCTCTGTAGTCAACGCACATTCGGACTTTTCTGTCTTTCTTTGGAACAGGCACAATATTGGCCACCCATTGAGGATACTTAGAAGTCACAAGAAAACCAGCACCAATCTGCTTTTGAACCTCCTCTTTGATCTTTACAGCCATGTCGGGATAAGTTCTTCTCAATTTCTGCTTCACGTGTGGACATTCAGGCTTCAATGTCAAATGGTGCTCCACAATATTAGTATCAAGACCAGGCGTGTCTTGATAAGACCAAGCAAACACGTGAACATATTCTCTAAGAAGCTCTATAATCCTCTTTTTAACATCTGGCTGAAGCAGTGCCCCAATCTTGACTTCTTTTATATCTTCATCTGAACCCAGATTAACCAATTCTACCGGCTCTTCATGAGGCTGAATGGTTTTTTCCTCGTGCTCAAGCAACCAAGAAATTTCATCTGGAATCTTCTCAATAACCTCTTCTTCAGCTCCAAATACAGGGAACTCAAAGTTGGGAGATGGCATAGGGTCATTGTTTTCAATGGTTTAATAATCAATCTGCATAATGATTTTATGCTTAATTTTAGAATATGAACAAGAAGTGCAAGTATTATGCAGATAAAAAGTGATTATCACATTGTTATTATTATTTTTTGTTTTTTATGTTACCATTTTTCAAAAATAAAGCAAAAAGGGAAAACATAATATGGATAAACAAAATAACATTTTATTGATGATGATAAAATTTGAAACAAAGCACTCACAAATTCACTTTCACCTTGGGCAGAGTGAAAGGATTTTTGAAAGAAACAAAAAAAAATTACTTTGAAATATGAATAACAGTGGGAACATCAACAACTATCCAATTCTGGCAGATCTGTCCATGTGTCACGAAATTGGGAGGTTCTTCCTCTTCACCATCTTCAATGATGGCAGCAGTAGAGTGATCTTTGTTGATGAACCCGGTGCTGTGAAAGGCCTCATTAATATGCTTTAAATCCCTTCTAACTGTACTAGACATAAATCCCAAACCAGTTTTGCCTAGGTTATCAACCACATCAATAACTCGGCCCCAATCGTCAAACTGACCAGTCTCTAGTACATGCAGAGCATCTTTCAAAGAAGACATGGGTAACTCATTCTTCTTAACAGCTTTATCATAAATGGAAAGAGCTTGGAATGGAGTTCCAACAATTTCGTCGGCATCAACATACGAAAAGGATGAAAGATGGCTCACCAACATCGCTTGATCGCCTCCAACAAAATTTCAATTTCTGATGAAGAGTCGAAGTCACTGCCCCAGTTTCATGAATCCAGGGTCGACCAAGCAGACAACTATAAGCAGGACGAATATCCATTACTTGAAAAGTAATTTGGAAGAAGCATTGTCTTATTTTGATTAGAAGATCAACCTCTCCAATCACAGTTTTTTTAGATCCATCAAAAACTTTAACAACAACCCCACTATACCTCATGGGAGCACCTTGGTACGAAAGCCTCGACAAAGTAGATTTTGTAAACACATTCAAAGAAGAGCCATTATCAACCAATACATTGGAAAGTGCATATTCTTGACAGTTCATAGAGATATGTAAAGCCAAATTATGATTTCTCCCCTCCTCGGGTAACTCTTCATCATAGAAATTCAAATTATTGCATGCTGTGAGGTTGGCAACAATTCCATCAAACTGATTAACAGTCACATCATGCTCAATATATGCTTGTTCCAATACCTTCTACAAAGACTCCCTATGAGCTTCAGAATTCATCAGTAGAGACAACACTGAAATCTTGGACGGGGTCTACAAGAGTTGATCTACAACACTGTACTCACTCTTCTTGATTAATTTCAAAACCCCATCCTCAAAATCCTTCTTATTCAAACTACTGGACTGACCAGAAGTGTCGACATTACTCTCATCTTGAGGTCGCTTGCCAGCAACAACATTCTCCATAATCTTTGGAGGCTCAGAAGCAAAGACAAGACCACTCCGGGTCACTATACTAACATCAACAATGCTTACCACAAAAGACAAAGAAGGAATAGGCACTTCCTTACTTTCTTCTACCATGGTATCATTGTACTTATACAGAATAGCCTTGTCAGATTCATAGGGTATTGGACCGGGCAACCGAATAACCAAAGGTGTAACAGCAGTCTTCCGACTGTCATAAGAGATAACAATTCGTTCAGGAATATTAAAGTGTGGAACAATAACATTTACCTCATTCTGATATTCATCTCTTTTAGCAGTGACCTCAATCAAATTCTGATCCATTATCCCTTGAATGTCCCTCTTTACTATCACACAACCACGCAGATTCAGAGAACAGATGCAACTAGCTGCATAATCATGATTAATATCATGGTATTCACTCAAAAGTGCATGCATTTCCACAAGAGATATTCAGATCCAACGGATATCAAATTTTTTGAATGTACCGGGACAACCATAAACCATATTGACAGATGCCTTACCATGATTGAGCAACGGATTCGATTGTACATTAGGATTGGAGTCTTCGAAAGACAAAATACCACTTCTAACCAACCTTTGCACTTCCATCTTTAATGGATAACAATTATCAGTATCATGCCCAGCTCCTCCCTGATGGAAAGCATAATGAGCTTCAGGATTATACCACCATGGAGAATCTTTTGGAGCAGCAGGTGGTGCACGGGTCTGAACAAGATTCTTTTGAATTAAACCAGGAAGCAAATCGGTATAGGTCATCGGAATTGGATCAAAATCCTTCTGATAACAACCTCATTGATTGTTTTATTAATTAGAACATTGTTGATGAGCAGCTTGAACAACAGGAGTTGAATTGATAACAGGCGTAACAGATGTAACATGTTGCTGACATTGATTATTCTTACTATAACTCTTTTTGCGTCCTCCACGGGAAATAACATTGGTCTCACCCTCTTTCTTCTTGGCAAGTCCTCCCCCATATTTCATGGAACTTCTGGCAGAATTACCATCTTTTGACGAACGTCCCTCACAGACACCTTCTTCTAATCTCATCCCCATATTAACCATCTCAGTGAAATCACTCGGGGCACTAGCAATCATACGCTCATAATAGAAAGGACTCAGAGTTTTCAAGAAGATTTTAGTCATCTCTTTTTCTTCCAAAGGGGGATTAATCTGAGCATCAATCTCGCGCCACCTCTGTGCATATTCTTTGAATGTCTCCTTATCTTTCTGAGCCATTGCTCGAAGCTGGTCACGATCAGGAGCCATATCCACATTATATTTATACTGCTTTACAAAAGCCTCACCCAAATCTTCGAAAGTGCGAATTCGAGTGCTGTCGAGTCCCATATACCATTTCAAGACTGCACCAGACAAACTGTCTTGAAAGTAGTGAATGAGAAGTTGATTGTTATCAGTCCAAGTCGACATCTTACGAGCATACATAGTCAAATGGCTCAACAGACAAGAGTTACCCTTATACTTTTCAAAGTCAGGGACCTTGAACTTATGTGGGATCTTCACATTAGGAACCAGACATAACTCATGGGCATTCTTCCCAAACAGTTCTTTACATCTCAAAGCTTTGATTTCTTTCTGCATTTTAGCAAACTGGTCTTGAATCTCTTCCATTCTATCATAAGCACTGACATTTTCACTTGGAGCAGTGTGGAAAATCTGTTCTTCACCAAAAGGAACGGTATGGACCATGGGCGGTGGTACAGACATCATAGGCTGAATGGTAGGAACAACTGGAACTTTAGGAGGTGGTGGTGGTTGATAAACTTCAAGAACAAAGTTGATAGGCATGCCCCAGGGGAAACCAGGAGGCATGGAGTGTTGAGGAACACTAGCCGGCGCCACATAGATGGGCGTAGAGACAATCTCAAAAACGATTGTCCTTTGCACAGGAGTTGAAAGTGGAGGAGGAGGGGGAGGTTGATTCTGAGCAGCAACCAATGATTCCATCATAGTAGTGAGTCTCTCCAAACTATCCTTCAAAGTTGTCACTTCCTCACGAAGCTCACGGTTCTCTTGTTGCAACCGATCCATCTTCTTCTTCAGATTAGCCCGAATATTATACTGGTGATACAACTTGATTGAATGAAGATCAAAGGGAAACATAAGACACCTGGAAAAAGGCAAGAAATAATGCAGAAGATGATGCTTGATGTGCAATATGAAAATGTTTCATTCAAATTTCAAGGATCTTTAAAATATAAAGCAATTGCAAACATCATAAAGAAATAACAATTTTTGAAATATGGATAAACATCTCATTTTATTGAATATTGGAAAGAGCTACACTTGGAAGTTCAAGTTACAAAGGATCAAAATACAATAAGAAAAAGCTAGATCCTAAAGATCCTAAGGAGCGTTTGATGACGATCCAAGCTGATACTTCTTTTGGAGTCTCTTAATCTCTCTCTTATAGTTGTCCTTCATGGCAGTCTTCTCTAATACGAGCCGATCCACGTCACCCTTCCAAGCACCGAAAGTAGGAGGATAAGATGATAAAGTAGTTGAGGAAAATAAATCCTCTCCACATCTCTTCACAACACGTCTCTCAAGCAACTCAATCAAGTCATCTTTCTCCTTCATCTACTTTTGCAACTCTAACTTCTCAAGGTTTGAAGCGTGAAACTTGGATTCCCAAAGATCTTTTTCTTCCTTTATCTTGGGAAAAGCATCTTGAAGAGTATTCACATCATTAGAAGGAATAAGGAGTGATGTAGCGACCACTGTAGACATGGGTTTCTCAAAATAATAAGGCATTTTGAGCTCCTATAGCTCTCTCCTTCACCCAAAGCGTATAAGGTTCCAAGGCAATGTAAACTTGTCTCCCAAGTTGTCCTTTACCCATTCTATGAATCTTAGTCCAAGCATGAGCCATTCTTTTCCTTAAACCAAGAGAGTCACTCCCTCCTTGGAAAAACAAACCCTCTAAATGAATATTTTTAGGCTTTTCCTTCATCATATAACCAAGTTGAAGGGCGAGCTAAACTCGGGTTGTAGTTAATTTCTCCTTGTATGCCAAGAAGAGCCACATTGGCGAATTCCCCATAACTATCAATAATCTGGACACCATCATAAACAGAAGAAGACCAAGTAATATCAGCATAAGTAAGGGACATGATCCTCTGAGACCACCTGAAACAACTCTTGTTCTCCTTAAAAGCCGATGAATGTGGCAAATACGAAATAAACCACTTGTACACCAGAGGTGTGCAACAAACAATGGTATCATTCCCCTTAGAAGTCCTATGATGGATGGAGAAGTAAGTATCACCAAGTAAAGTCGGAACAGGGTTCTCAATCAAGAAAATCCTAATAGCATTAACATCCACAAAGTTGTCAATGTTAGGGAATAAGACTAGTCCATAGATAAGCAAAGCAAATATAGCCTCAAATGCCAATGTGCTACCAACATTATCAAACAAAGTGGCTTTCCCAATCAAAAACTTAGAAGTCAAACCCTTGATGCTTCCTTTGACCTTAAGGTTAGCATCTATACAGATTTTATCAAATGGGTGGCTTCAGCAATATCTTGGGGCTTAAGAGTTTCCTCCAAACCAGTATAAGGAACCTTATCAGAAACTGGTATACCCAACAGATAAGCATACTCTTCCAAAGTCGGCATGAGCTGATAATCGGGAAAAGTAAAGCATTTGTAGATAGGATCATAGAACTACACAAGGGTGTTCAGAATTCCGTCTTCAATGTTGGTAGAAAGAATAGATAGAAGTCTCCCACGACGAGATCTGAAATCTGCACGATCAACTACCAAGAACACTAGCTTTTTCAACTTTGTAAGATCAGGAGCTTTGAAACAGTACTTTTGAGTGTTTCTCCTTCCAATATCCATGATCACAATATTTGTGATGTTTGCAAAGGAAAATCTCTAAGATCCTTGAAAATTGATTGAAACAAAATATCCATGAATGCATGCGTGCATGATCCAGCAACCACAAACAAGATTACACAAAGCACACGGGTTCGAGGTTCTGAGTCACGAGCATGGAGTCAAGGGTAAGAACCTCCCACAATGGTATATACTAGGCTTTATATCCACCTGTAAAACAAGGTTCTAAAAAGTTCCCAGAGTCATAGATCCATCTTTTAGATATTATCGGCTTAAACGACTACTCGTCAGCCAATAATATTATCAAGGGAAACTCGTCTGAGTGTGGTATCGCGTAACAACTGATTCAAGTCTACACCTGAATAGCCACCGCACCATGTCCTAATAAGGCCAAGATGGGTTAAAGGTTCTACGGTCCTCAGCTTCTCAGGCTCCCAGGTCAGAAAAAGTAATGTCATTCACGACTACTCGTATGACATCAGTAATCCCAAAGGGGCCTCCACTGAGCGGGGGATCTCAAGTCAGCTTAGTAAGGACTACTCCCCGTAAGCCGAACAATACTATACCACTCTTCTATCATAAGTGCACTCAAGTCCGAGTATAGGACTTATCTCACCACATAGAGATCACCAAGCACCCTGACAGAACAAGCAATAACAAACAAATCAAATAAAAAGCGATAAATAAATCAAAGTAGGCTGAACCCACTAGGAACCAGATATCCCCAGCAGAGTCACCACTTTTCTGTAGCGATAAAAATGGTGAGTATAAGCTATTGATTAACTTAACTCGTAAAGCAAGAGTCGCCACCACACTTTTATTTTATCCAAAAGGAAAGGAAACCGTGCGAACAAAACCTAAAGAGTTCTAAAAAAACAAGAACAAATAAACAAAGTCTGGGTAAGGGGGTTGATTATGTTAAGGGAAGGTGTTAGCACCCAAAACGTCTATAGTACTCTATAGGAACCCTTTGAGATATCTATCGCTTTTTGGTTTGAAAAGAGATTGGGGAGGTGAGGAGAGAAATATTTTTTAAGATTTTTGTGTTTGGAGAGACTCATCGCCTCATGCCTACGTACCCACAAAGTGCAATATAGGATCAAAACCTCGTAGTTTGTAGTACAAATAACAAAAATTTATTGGTTATGATTCATTTTATCTTGAAAAGACAACCCGTCATTCTCAAGAGAGAATACTCAACTAATTACCCAAAGGTATTGGAAAGAGGCATTTGCATCACATTAAGATGGAGGATTTGCTTGGATTAACATCAACAAGACTATCGCTTCAACATCTAAGTGGAAAATGGCCATACTTTACACAAAATACCATGGTTAGGAGCTTTATATCTCATAAAAAAATGACTCATGTCCAATTCTTTTTGAAAAATTTAAAAGAAAAAGGTGCATAAAAGCACAAAAAGTTTGAATGAGTTTTTGCATTTTTTAAGTCCTTTTTGAAATTAGTCAAAGTATGATTAACATTGATTGACTTTTATTAAAAAAACAAAGTTTGAAAATCACTTGACCAAAGTTAAGGTTTTATTATGAAAGCGGTTTTAAGATTTTGAAAACAAGAAGGTTTTGAAAAAGAGTGGAGATTTTGAAAATTGAAGAAAGGGTGGAGAAGAAGAGACTATCCTAGTGCATAAAATAAAAGCTAGGGTAAGAAAGATCTAACCACATAGAGGCACTCATAAAAGCATAATAAGAAAATAATGTCATCCTCTTGAGCCAATAAGCAAGCTAAATAAAGGCTAGAATACCAACTTCATAATGATCCAAAGCATAAGGGAGAGAATCCTAATTCTAAGTCCATAAGTCCATAATCAAGAGTAGAGATCCTCCAATGCAAGGGATAGTGGCCATAGTCCAACATTAAGAGCACAAGTCTTTTAGTGGTTTAATCCTTTATAAATGTTTTAGAGTCCAAATGGACAAAAAGAAAAAAAAAACAAAAGCACAAGATAAAATGGTCCAAATGGACAAAAGAAAAATGACATAAACATAAACATGATATGATATAATGACATAAAGCATATAAAAAATAAAGAGAGATAGGGAGCGAGAAGGCACAAGTGCTAAGAATCTTAAAAAAGGCAACACCGAATATTCTGTCTCGCGTCTTGAACTATATGGTTGAACAATGTGCTTAGGTTAAGTTTAATGAAGATTTGTCAGAAGATTGATAGAATCAAAGCCTCTACGCAACAAGCTTCAAAGATTATGAGCCTAATACTATAGAACAACCTTGCTTGGGCGGACGATCATAAGTTCGGGCCACGAAAGTTCAAGTTCTGATTCGAATGTGGAGGGACAAATGTAGCGCTATGTTAAGCAATCACCAAATGACTTATAAAGAAGTCACCCTACTCGAGGCCGGTAAATAGTGATCTTTGTGCTAATGCATGCTAGATGAACGATATCTAAATTATCATCCAAAAGCAATACCGCACGAAAAGAAAATAGATAGCGATCTAGTCTTGATCAAGAACTCAACAAAGAAATTCTAAGACCCATAAGACTTTCATCGATCAAAATAAAAATAAATAGATGAAGAGAAAGCCAAATTGAATTACAATATAAAAAACCTTTCATGTTCAAGTTCAATCACCTTTAATTGATAGGTTTAAGTGTGAAAACATATCACTAATTCAAAGCACCTCAAATGAATTCAACAATTCATTTAAATATAGATTTGAACTAATGAATGTTTAATTACTTTAACCATATCCAAAGTCCATTGAAATTGAAGAGAAATTAATCTCAACAATGCACTTCAAGGCTAAAACAAAAAGAAAGGGGAAGAAAAAAAGAGGAAAAACCAAAACAATCCCAAAAACAAGCAAAAAGCACATTCTGGACACTTGTTAATCGTTTAACCATTTCATGTGTAAAAGTGTTCATCGATTAACCTGTGGAAAATTGCAATTCGGGGTGCAAAATTCAACTCTTAATCGATTAACCAATTCCTGCTTGTTTTGGTTAATCGATTAACACTGTAAAAACGGCAGCAAATCAATTTGAAAATTGCAAAATCCTTGATCAATCATTTCTTCAAACACCTCATGATCAAGGATGCAATTGTGCACGAAAAATAAAGTAAAACAACAGCAAAAACCAGTAATCAAACACAATTACAAGATTCAAATGATCAAGTAACAAGAATCCACCAAGGATTTACATTATGGAAGATGAAATTGAAGCTTCAACAATGGTGAGAGATGAATTACCAATCCAAAATCTAAAAATTCCTTCAGATTGCTCCAAGATCCAAACTACAAAGCCTTGATCTACAAGAATTAATGAAAAAAACAAGTTTGGATGAAGGTTTAGCTTAAAGTTGAACAAGATTCAAAGTGAATTCTTGTTAACTTTCAAGAGAAGAAAAGTGAGCTTTAGTGAAATTTAGTAGTTGGGGAGAGAAATTGCAAGAGGTTTTTTGGCTATCAAAAGCTTGTCAAAATGAATGAAATGAGGTCTCTATTTATAGAGTTTAGGCTTGGAAATTTGGTGGTTTGGAAACAAAATTAGGATTGGAATTTGAATTTGGAGGGAAATTATCAAAAGAGTGGTGATTAGTGGAGGTACATGGTGGGAATTAATTGAGATGATGTAGAGGAATTAAAATGAGATGGTCTAGAATATTCCACATGTGATCAAAATGATGAAAATTGGTGCCAAAATGCTGCAGAATTTGAATAATAATCATTTAAATCTTAGAAACTCTTAATCAGATGATTTTTGAATTGTTTGCAGATTAACTTTGACTTTGTTCAAATGAAATTCATTCGAGCTGTGGGACTGATTTTGATATCATTGATCCAAATTCTTCCTAAAACAGTTAGTAAAGGAAAAAAAAACAAACATATTTTTTGGATTTTAATTAGGAGTTAGTAAATATAAACAAATATAAACATCAAACAAACAAGAGAACCAAAGCTTGTGATCTTATTTGTGGTATGAGATGCAAACGACATGTGGGATCTTAGGGGTAAAAATTAGGGTATTACATGATCCAGTGTTGAAGACTCTGGAAAGCATTCAGAAGGAACAAGAGTTATTCAGAACTAAAATGGATAAGCAATATGAAGTTACATCCAACATTCAGAATGTGCTTGCTCAGATTCTTCAGAGGCTCCCTCCTCCTCAACCTTAGACACTTTCTAGGCTACCCCTTAGTTATTTTGTTTTTGTTTTGTTTACCTTTTTTATTATGACAAAAAGGGGGAGTAGTAATGAAGAAATTATTTTGATAAAAATATATTGTTCTCTGAATCATAATTATGAAATTCTAACATAATAAATGCACATAACCCTTCTTAGAATGTTTTTCATGAACAATATTGAAACCTTGGCAATCATGACTATCTGATGCATCTGATAAGAAACAGCCTTGAACCTACTTTGATAATTAATAAGAATCAGCTCTGACAAAATATTCAGAAAAACTTAGTCAGACATTATTCTGGATCTGATAAGACCAATTAGGCTCTGTTATCCCAAATCTGATAAGATTTTTATAAGTCTTAAATTCAGGGGGAGCTTGATAAAAGGAAGTTATTTCTAAACGTATCTTTGTCATCACCTATTGATTATTTTTGTACGAAATTGTTTCATCAAAATACATTTTTTTGTCATTATAAAAAAGGGGGAGATTGTTAGAACAAGATTTGGTTCTACTGGTTATCTCTGAGTTTTGATAATAACAAGGTAATATTTGTGTGAAAACAATTTTGATACTCTAACGGTCTGTTATTATGAAGTTTTAACAAACATGTTCTGACTCTAATAGAGACCATATGCAACGTCATTCTGGCATGACAAAAGTCGCTTCTGTGCCAAAGAAACAAGTATTCTTCTGTACCTACTCATACTCAGAAATATTCTAAGAAGACAATATGTTGCTGCTGAAATGCTCTCTTGGATTCTGCCTCTGAGCGTGACTTTGATGATTTACTTCTGAAGGCATTCTAGCTTCTGAAGTTGTTCTCTTCTGAAGACTATGTGTTAAAGACTCTGAAGATAAGGTTTTGCTGAACAAAGTTCTAAAGAATCTAAAGGCTTAAGTTTCTGAAGACTAAGTGCTAAAGACTGTGAAGACAAGGTTCTGCAGAACAAAGTTCTGGAGACTCTGAAGACTTAAGTTTCTGAAGACTAAGGGTTCTAAAGAATAAGTGCTAAAAATTCTGAAGACAAGGTTCTAGTGAAGAAATTCTGAAGACTCTGAAGACCCAGTGATCAACTCTTGTACTCATGCTTCAAACATCTCTATCCAAAAGCCTCTGATGTATAGAAGATAAGATCAAAAGTTTAAGAGGGAAATAGTACATAATACATATCAAAACGTTCCATTCCACTACCCCGATTTTATGGTGAAAAGGACAACTTTTGTGTACGATTTTCATCCCTACGTAACGACATTTTTTCGAGTCGCCAGCTCACTCAAGGATATTTTGGGTCTGCCCTCCAACGAATCTTTTACTGGCTATATAAGGAATTGATAACTTAAAGAAAATTGTGATGAACAACAACACAACAACGCAAGAACACAACAATGAAAAATTCATGCTGTGTACAATTTTATTTAAGTATTTTTAAGATATTCATTGTGTTTATATCTGCTTGAGTAGAAGCATTTCATTGTAAACATTTATGTTTCAAAAATTGTTGTTTGTAATTCCTTAAGGGACCAATTAGGTCAGAATCCTTAAAAAGACTAAGACAGTTAGTCTTTGTGGTTGTTAGTCACTAGCGGTTGCTAGTGCAGATTGTAATCAATTGATTATATTGGATTAAGTTCTTGGGTATAAGGCAAAATCACCTTGGCGGGTGGACTGGATTAGCTTGAGAGTTTTCAAGTGAACCAGGAAATATCGTGTGTCTTTCTCTCTTGTTTAGTTTCTTTGTGATTTCTGTTTGAGTTTCATAAAAAGCTTTCATTTTTTGAAAACCCAATTCAAACCCCCCTTTCTTGTATTTTTCTCACACCTTCATGCGTGTGTGTGTTACAAAGTCAATTGAAAAATTTGTAAAACCCAATTCAAACCTCGTTTCTTGTGTTTTTCTCAACCTTCACTTCTTGCATCTCTTTGATTTGTTGTGGAAGCTTTGACATTTGCTTTGTCAAGAACTCTACTTGTTGTGAGAGTACTTTATTTTGAACAAGAATAACATCATTCATTCCCAACTCGGTAATTCCCAGATTTCTTTGCGAAGTACCAGGTTGTGTTGACCTTGATGATTATTTAGTGTCATCCTATCAATGATGGACACTGCATCTTCCGTTGCGGAATATGTGAACTTGAGTCAAGTCATCAAAACCATGGCCCTTGCACTTTCTCAACATAGAATCTCTCCCAAGCTTCGTTGAGAGATTCGCTTCCTCCTTGCGTAAACTCCGAAATCGTCGTCTTGGCCTCCATAAATCGATCGTGGGGGAAGAATCGTTCAAGAAACTTCTCCTCTAATACGTTCCAACCTGTCATCACAAGAGTAGATTGGTCAAGATACCATTCATTCGCCTTCCCAATTAAGGAATGCGGGAATAGTCTCTTGAAAAAAGGTTCTTCTTCGGCTACCGGAGCTCCAGTTGCACCCGCTATCTCGTAAAACTTCGTGAGATGTGCAAACGGATCCTCGTAATCCATCCCTGCAAAGGGATTTTCATATAAACGAGCTAGGATTCCCATCTTCATCTGAGAATGCCTCTCGTTGTCGGCGTTGCGTGCAAACTGAGCATTGTGACTTGGACTATTAACACATGGGCTTAAAGCAAAGGGTGGTGGTGGTATTTTTGCCATGTTTGGCGTAACAATGGGTGTAGATGAAGAAGTTTCTCCGCGCTTTTGTCTTTCCTAGACAAGTGTATTTCTTTGCCTAGTTCTGCTATTGAGTTTTCGCACAGTTCTTTCAATCTCAGGATCGAAAAGAAGTTGGTCCGCAGGTACACTCCCTCGCATAAACAAAATATGCACACTTAACCAAGCAAATTAAACAGCACAAGAAAAATAAACAAAGGCAAGAAATCACAATACAAAAATCTGAAAATCAATAAACTATTGCAATGCTTGCAATATCAACAACAATCCCCGACAACGGCGCCATTTTGTTAGAATTGTACTATAGGTGGGCTTTTGTTATCGTTTCCACATGGATTGTCCTAATATCTGATGCTTGCCGTTTAATAGTTTACCGTTTCAAGAAAAATGGTTTCAAAGTTTGGTTCATAAATTGTCACGATTTTAGTAGCAAAGCTTATAAATTCTAAACTGTTTGATTAACAAAGTATATCAAAAGTAGTTTTCATCTACCCTAACTTATACGTATTCTTTCAATCTTGCATGTGAAGTTGGATCCAATTAATATCATCGTGTATTCTTTCAACACTGTCTACCTCTAGAGCAGCGTCGTGAGAAATATCGTGTTCATCGCTACACGATCTCTCCATATAACAACCAAAATAGTAAACTTTAAGTTCAATAAAAGCAAATATCAACCGTAAACTGATCTTTCCAATCTATAAATCGATAGATGAATATTTTAGGTTAAGTTCCATAAAATCTATGTCTAGAGTTTTACAAAACAAGAATGGATCATTAAGAATAAAAATATTCACCATATATTAATCATCACTTATTCACATACAAGGAAAATCAAAAGAAATACATAAAGCTAAGGTAGACTACCTCTACCTTTGAAACAAAGGAAATTAGCTACCCATAACCATGGTAGCTTGCTTTACAAGTCTTGAGAGAAGATGAATGAGCATCCACATCAAAGAATCGAACTCGGATGCGAATCCAGCTTCCATTTTCAAAATATCACTCTTTGGTGAAGAAATGTTGAAAAATGAGGTTCTATGTGAAAATGGGGGTTATTATCCCCAAAAAGTGTGAAAAGTACTTATATAGTACAACTAAAGTTTGTCAAGTTCGCCCAGTGAACTCTTTCTTCTCCCAGTGAGCCTCACTTTATGGAACTTGAAGTGCCTATGAACAGTTAAACCACCCCTGAGGAAATCACAAAGTTCACTGTGCGAACACTTCTTTGCCCAGCGAGCTTCTTTGCTACAAGTTCGCACAACAAACTTATGGTTCTTTAGCAACAACCTCAAATCTAGGATGGTTCGCTGGTCTTTCGCTGCAACCTCGCCTAGCAAACATTCGCTTCAAGTTCGCCCAGTGAACTTAGTTCCCTTTTCTTACTGCCATCATTCTGAGTTGTGAAGGTGCGAGAAAACATAAGAAAGCGGGGTTTGACGTTTTCAAAAATGAAAGCTTTTTGTGAAACTCAAACAAAGATCACAAATAAACTAGCAATGGAGAAAGACAAACGATATATCCTGGTTCACTTGAAAACTATTAAGTTAATCCAGTCCACCCGCCAAGGTGATTTCGCCTTATACACAAGGGCTTAATCCACTATAACCAAACTGATTACAACTGCACTAGCAACTACTGGTGACTAACATACACAGACTAACCGTCTCTTCTTAAGGATTCTGACCCAACTGGTCCCTTAAGGAATACAAACAATTGTTTGATCAAATATGATGTTTACAATGAAATCTTTCTACATAAGCTGATATAAACAAAATTTCTAACTCAAACTAACTTATAGAAAATCTATACAGTATGAACAATATTTCTTCTTTGTATTATAGTGCTTTACTGTTCACTCATGAATTTCTCTTATTTGTATTTATGTGTTTCTTTCTCGTATGAATCAGTGTCTCAATATTGCTCAATCTTTTCTTATTATTAAAATCTCTACTGATTCTTTGAGTGATCAAGTCTTTATATAGCCAGAAAAAAGATCTGTTGAAGGGAAGATCAGGAATATTAGTAAAATTGCTGGAGACTTGAAATAATGTCGTTATGCTGGGATGAAAATCGTACACTGAAGTTGTCCTTTGTACCACCAAATTAGGGTAGTGGAATGGTAGTGGAAAAGAACGTGTTTGACCTATACTATGTACTATTTTCCCTCACAAATATTTCATCTTCTTCTATTCATCAGAGGCTTCTGAATAGATATGGTTGAAGCATGATCAGAAGAATTGATCATTGGGTCTTCTGAGTCTTGAGTCTTCAGAGTCTTCAAAACTTGTTCAGCAGAACCTTGTCTTCAGAGTCTTCATCACTCCTTCTTCAGAACCCTTGGTTATCAGAAACTTAAGTCTTCAGAGTCTTTCAAACGTTGTTCAGCAAAACCTTGTCTTCAGAGTCTTCAAAACTTGATCTTCAGAAACTTAAGTCTTCAGAGTCTTTAGAACATTGTTCATCAGAACCTTGTCTTCAGAGTCTTCAAAACTTGATCTTCAGAAACTTAAGTCTTCAGAGTCTTTAGAACATTGTTCATCAGAACCTTGTCTTCAGAGTCTTTAGCACTTAGTCTTCAGAAGATAAATATCAGAGTTATATTCAGAGCCAGAATCCAAGAGAATATTGCATCAGCAACATATTGTTTTCTTAGAATCTTTCTGAAGCAGAATAGAAGCAAACTTGCTTCTTTGACGCAGAAGCGGCTTTTGATCAATTGAGAGTGACATTCCACATGATCTCTATCAGAGTCAGATCTATCTTTATCAGAGTTAGAACTTGTTTGTCAGTACTTTAGAAAACAAACGTTAGAGTACCAAAATTGTTCTCACACAAATACAACTTTGTTATTATCAAAACTTAGAGATATCTTGCAAAACCAAATCTTGTTCTAACAAGATGGTTCGCTGGGGCTTTGCTACGAGCTCACCCAACGAAGATTCGCTACTGTTCCTCGCTAGTTGTTCACCTAGCGAACATGCTAAATCTTCACATTTTCTTTGGCTTACTTGTCAAATTACTTGTGTCTTACACTTTGATGTTTTATGCCTAATTCCTGCACAGTAACACACAAATCAAAGCAACCAAAGGTATTTGTAACATATTTGAAGAATAACATGAAAACATGGAAAAAAATCCAATAAATAACAAATGAGATGAAAAATGCCAATAAATATGGGTCAAATTAAAGCATGTTTGACATTCAACAGAGACCTATCGTACTTTCTTTCAATCACTAACCCTGATGATCAATACAATAATCAGAATATTGATTGTATAAATTATAACTTAACTATCAAACCAATATCTATTCCATTAGATATGAATGCAGACGTTAGAGTGGTGGACAAACAATAACACAAACAAACGCCTCAAAATAGAAACCCTAACATAAAGATCGTCAACATTTGCGTACACCTCAAAAGTTAGGTTTGAGTCTCCTTAATTATAAATGCAACTTTTGGGCTTTTTTCCAATGGGAATAAGATGTGATAACGTCTAGATTTGTAGAGGATTATGTTTTTTATTTGTTTTTTCAAAAACCTCCAACAAAAAGATTTGTTTTGTTTTGATTCAGATTTAAATCTCTAAATAGTTAGATTTGATCTTATTCAATCTGCCAAACAAATCTGAATAACACATTTCCAAAAGATAGTAACAACTCTAATTGAAACACAACCATAATTTTTGCTAAGAATAACAACAACCATAGCCTGCTGACAAAGGCCAAATGTTGCACACATGTTGGAACATTGTGTCCCACATGTGTCATTTTCTTCACCAAAACATCTTGTGCACTCCATGTTGTTTTCAAAAATGCATTCAATCAAAAGGAACAACAATCTCCCCCTTTGGTAAATTTTGGCAAAATAAACACTTACAAAACTTACAAGATGTGCATGGGTAAATCTTCAAAAATACACACATAAGTAGCATACCATAGCAGAAGTAGTAGCACGCAAACAGAGACCAAGGAAAAGTGGTTGCTACACATCAAACATTAGAGATCACACACACACATAGAGATCATCTCACACATGCTATAAATATACATGCTCATAGTTGAAGGCCATATGCTAGGCCAGATGCTCTAACATGTGAGCATACAACAAAACATTACTCCACAAACACATCAGAACATCCATTTTAGCAGAAGTACCACATACACACCATAACATATACACACCATTTTTGCCACAATTTGGCAAAGGGATGAAAAAGAAAAACCAGATCAAAGTATACCCCATACAGGATCAAACATGAGCACAAATTTAGAACATCATAACTGAAAGTCACATCTTGAAACGCTGGGATCATTGTCAGTACAGAACCAATGACATTGTTAAAGAGCAATTACAACCCCAATAACAGAGAAACGAAAAGTATGCCCATATACATTGGCCAAAGGAACATAATCAAACTGAAATAACTGAAATCAGACAAAACCTTCAACTTCACTACCCAAAACTTCCACCTGATGAGAGAAAAGTGACCCAGTCTTCATCACCATCTGAGTCAAAATCACTTGCTTGAACAGGCTTCCTTTTTAAGAACTTCATTTTTGTCACAAACTTTTCCCAGTCACAGATGGTCCAACATGTGTTTTCATCTTGGTTTCATTATTTTCCAGACTAACCTTTTTTGACTCTGAAGCCCTAGTCTTCTTCCCAAACTTGTTTTCAAGCATTTTGTCCTCCTTAGCTTTAGATTTCCCAGGTGATTGACTCATTTTTGAAAAGAATGGAAAAACTTGAGATAAGGGATAGTGAACAACTTTATAAAAATAATAAAGAAAAAGAAAAAGAGTATTCTTGCTAGTAACGATGTACAAGTTAAAAGGAGATTTTGAAATAGGAATAATCAACCTTATTTCACGTGCAACACAAACCATAAGATAGAGACACTTTATTGTCATCCTTGAATGCCTCCCTAGCTTTGACTTTTATAAACTCACACATATGAAAATACCATGTGTAGCGTGAGATTTTTGTCGGTGACATGACCACCTTACTGCATTGGTTGGAATTGGGTGCTACTTTCTGATTTCTTATTTATCCTATGAAGCTTGAAAGGAAAGGGAAGCTATCTAAAACTAACCTTGCACGCAAATGTTTTCTTTAACAAAAGCTAAGAGATTGGGGGGTCCGGGGTCATGTTATATAAAGGGAAGTTGTCAATCACCCAATGTATATATGGTTATCCATAGACTTTTTAAGGCATATCTTTCTAATACTTTCAGGTGTTTATCTGTCATGGGTTGGGAAAGTTTCTCCTTTGGGAGTGTTTTTGTTGTTTTTTGGGTTTTCTGTTGTTTTTGGTAAGGTACTAGACCTAAGGTTTTTTATTTGTGTGCTCGCTAAGATTTCGCAATCTTATGCCTACGTAATCCCGTAAAGATAACAGGGAAATCAGAGCAATCGTAGTTCCTCCTATTCTATGGGAGGAAATATGTTTGGTGTCTTGTTTAAAGCCCAAGATTGAAGCTAAAGTTATTTGTGTCTTATTCAAAGCTCAAGATTGAAGCTAAAAGGTTTGACTGAGAGAGAATTTGTCATCTCTTAAGGGAGAAATCTCCCCTATTCATCACAACTGTTGAAGGATTGGTTATAAAGAGGAATTACTTTAACTGGAATGTATGGAATCCACCAATGCCATAATTTCCTTTATAAGGGAGGTGTCCTGAAGGAAGAAACTTTAACTCAGTGCAGAGCAACGCCATTTTTCCTTAGGAGTCTTCCATGCTAAGAGATTGACATTGGCTTGGATGTAAATAATCCAGAGGCTTGACACTTACAACAATTAGATGAAAGAGGAAGTTTACCGGGATAAAAGGGGGACCACAACTTGGATTTTAGAATCAACAAGTGTGCCACTTACAACAGTTATCTGGGATTAAGGTTTTTTGATTATCTATTTTAATATGTGATGTACAGAGAAATGTCTTCCTACAGAGAACTCTTGATTTCCTTTGAGGGGGTAATGTTGATTTTTGTGTGCCTTGATCAAAGCCCAAGGTTGAAGCTAAAAGGTTGACTCTACTAAGGGAGTTTTATATATGTCTTGCATAAAGCCCAAGATTGAGGCTGAAAAGAGATTGACTCTTCCGGGGAATGTTTTGTCTGTCTTGTACAAGGCCCAAGATTGAGGCTAAAAAAGATATTGACTCCACTAGAGAGTATAATCTGTCTTGTACAAAGCCCAAGATTGAGGCTAAAGGGAACCGACTCTACTGGGGAATGTTTTATCTGTCGTGTACAAAGCCCAAGATTGAGGTTAAAAAGAGATTGACTCTGCTTAGGGATTTTTATCTATCTTGTACAAAGCCCAAGATTGAGGCTGACTCTATTCAGGAAAAATCATTATATAAATCCTAAAAGGAGGCTGGCTTCTGCTGAGGATTATTGAAGTCCAGAGACAGGTTCAATATGTGTTAGGGAATCAACTCTTGTTGGGGTTTGAAGAAGAGTTGAAATATCAGATGCCTTGAGGTTCTGATTCTGTTAGGGTTTTACTGATGGTAAAGGTTTAAAATTGAGTATGAAAGCCTGTGGAGTTTTTAACTTTGTTGGTGATTAGTGTGTTGATGAAATGATCAGGGTTTTTCCTGTGCTTTTAGGAAACTTGGGGGTTTCTTTGAGATCCAAGAGGAGATGAGGCTTTCCAAGTCTATTGGTATGAAGAGGTTGACTCTTAGTTGGAGAATGATCTTTGTATGATGCCTAAGAGAAGGATGAGGCTGTCCAAGTCTCCTATGAAGTGGTAGGCTCTAGTATAGAGAGGGGTCTTTGTATGATGTCCAAGAGGAGGCTTAGGGTTTAAGGGATAAAAATCAACCCTTGAATGGTCTGATGTTTTGGAATTTTTTACTCTCCTGAGAATTGAACTAGTAAAAACTTCTAAGAAGCCCGAGGGTCCTTGTACTAAGCCCAAGAGGAGTATGGAGATGCTTTTAGGAAGCTTTTGGGTCCAAACCTAAGAAAAGTTCAAGAAAGGTTTCACCGGGAATAAGTCCTTTCTTTGCAGAACAGTTATAGGGTTTGAAGAAATTCAAAAGAGGTTTCACCAGAAATTAATCCTCTTTGAGGAATTGAATTTCTTGTACACATATTTCTAAGTTGTGACAGTCTTGAGAAAAGTTTAACCTAGAATAATGCCTTTCTCTGTTCCATATTATATAAGCCCAAGAGGAGGCAAGATTGTATCTGGAATTTTCTATGGGGAACTAGTTTTAACTGTGTTAAAAATGTAACCACTGGTTTGATCTAATCCTAGACCTAATTGCTGGGGAAAACTCTAAGCAAATATATACAAGCATATACAGATGAAATATATAAACAAGTATGTATTGAAGAGATAGTGGAACTTATAGTTGTATAAGCCCAAGCATGGTAACTACAATTGTATGGTTAGTTTCCAAGAAATTGAAGAAAGTTTTGACAATAACTTTGAATTTCAATTTGAATAAAAAAGAAAATTGTTTTAAAAGAAAGTTTGAGGCTTATACTCAACGAGAGACCCAGATGATCTCTTTTGAAAAGGCGACGATCACGTCGTAGTTTTGAAAACCACGGAGGGGCTTATACAATGACTGAGGCCCAAATTATTTTATTTACAAAGAGGATGGGTCTTACACTCTATTAGAGGCCCACAAGTTTATTTTTATACAAGAGTTAGGAGTTATAGCTCAAGGAGAGGCCCAAATGAAAAATTGTTTGAAAACGGCGATCGCGTCGAGACTTTTAAAATCGTATCGGGACTTATACAATGACTGAGACCCACAAAGGTTTATTTACAAAGGGATGGGACTTACACTCTATCAAGAGGCCCACAAATTGTTTTAAAAAGAAGAAAGATGGGACTTACAACCAAAGGGAGGCCCAAATGATTTTTGTTTAACAGGCGATGATCGCGCTGCAGTTTCGGAAAACACAGTGGGACTTATTCAGTGACTGAAGCCCAAAATTTATTTATGTGACAAGGGATGGGTCTTACATTCTATTAGAGGCCCAAACGTGTTTTGAAAAATGTTTATGAGGGTGAAAATAATTAAAACCGTAATTTGATTTAAAAATACATTTTAACTTGAATAAAAATTAATTAAAATGATCAAAATTATCAAACATGTATGAAAAACAAGTTGTGATCTTGGATTAATGTTTGAAAAATCATGTTTTATTCATATAATGATTTGAAAATCATTTGAATTTGAAAAATCAAGAGAAAGAAATATTTTTAAATGCTTAAAAACAAATAAAAAATAAATTCTTTACAAAAATATTAAATATATAAAATAAATAATACATTTGTGAAATTTTTTAGAATAAAATATTTTAACATTTTTTTGAATTTTCAAAAAAAGAATCAATTCAAAACATCAAAATTCAGAGAGAAATTAATTTTTGAATCAATTAATAAAAATATCAAAATATTCAAATATTAAAAAATTTGAAAAATGGCGCCAAGAACACATGTTCTTGCTCGCGCGTGCTCTGCCTCCTCAGATTTGCAAAACCTCTCATATCTCTCTGATTACTCAACGAAAATGACTTTTGTAAACATGAAACTTGCTCGTTTTTGAACAAGGATTACAACCATATAAATTAATTGCATTTATATTAATTGTGGAGTGAGAAATCAGAAGATGAACTCAAGAACCCTAATTTTTGCAAGAACATCATGAAATCCTATACACGATTTATACATAGCAATTGATTGAGGGTTATCACTCTATATACATGCAGAAACATGATGGTAACTCAAAAACACATTTATGATGCATGTAGTATTGAGTTTGAAGGCTTCAGGCTTACCTCTTATAGCTGGTGATCGAGTTTGATGATGGAGATGTTACATATGTGTTGTAAGGACTTGGACAACTTCAATATACCTTATGAAGTGTGTTAAGATGCCTGGCCTTGGTTGGAGATGCTTGGATCACCTTGTGGTACCTCAACTGCAAACAGGACTCAAGTGGATTTTGCGGTATATGATTCTGGTGTTCCAGATGAAGGATGAGTGTTTGACCAACTTATATATGATGTACTGGATGTGTTTAGATCATAAGTTGTGGTGGAATTGCTCTCTAACTCGAAATTCGATAGTGACTTACAAAATAATGCATTTATGGTTTTTTGAGAGAGATTTTGAGGAAAGCAAGTGTTGTCAAGCTTTGGTGTACTCAAACTGACCACAAATGACATCTATTTATAGTGTGTCAAGTTTGTTTTGGCAGCAATAGTGAATGGTGGCTGGTACAGTCCATTATCCAATGGTTGCATAAAGGAATGTCAAGTCTCCTCTAGCCATTGATTTGGGTCAATTTTGCAGGCCTATGGTCCTCTGATGCTTGAGTTTATCTTGACTCATTTGGTTGATCATGGACTGATACATGCCAGCTTTATGCATCCTTTAAATTCTTCATGACAAATTTGAAAGTTTTGGATTTTGAACTTTGAATGCTATTTGCCAAATGATGAGGTTTTTGACTTGCAAGGCTCTATGGCGTTGTAGCTCTGCAGAGATCATGTTCATTGCACTTTAGAAACTTGTCTTGTATGGCGACAAGGCTTGCCAACTCATGGAAAATTTGTAAAAATAGTTTTGGAGGTGTCATGTTTCCATGCTTGTAACTCCCTACTCAAGTTGCATTAGGATGAGTTCTTGTACATTTTGGAAAGCTCTCATGACATACTTTAACTTTTATGTCCAACATTGGTCTTGGTTTAGCTTGGATCATGATGAAAAATGGTCCAAAATTTTGTGAAAAACCTAGACAGATTCTGTCTAAAAAAATTTCTAAGTGTTGGAAAAAGTGGTCATTTTCATGTTTTTATGATTTTGATCAATCCATAACTCAAAATCCATGAGGATTTGGAATTTGATGTAGTTGACAATTTGAAGTATGTCATGTGAACTTTCATTTGAGCTTTGGATGAAAGAAAAAGCCTTGGGGTTTGGGAGTTATGACCTTGCAAAGTTGGAACCAAATCCATTTTGTTGCATAACTTAGAAAAATTTAAGTTTCATAAGGTTACCCCTTTTGCAAGTAACCTCACTTTTCTTGGTTTTTCTTGATGGATGATGATTAAAACCATTCATTAACATTGTTTTTTATTTAGGGGAGCCATATTTGTGAAAATTTTCAAAAAGTCAAACTTGATTTTGGGCACAGTTGACTTTTTGTCAGATGAGTTCCAAACTGTGTGATCTTCTATGTAATCAAGTTCTTGATCTAATTCAAACCTAATGGATGGATTCCATAGGTGTTTTAGAGTGTCTTGAATCATGTCCCAAGGTTTGGGAACATTTCTTGGTCCAAAGTCAAAGGTACAATTGACTTTTTCTTCAAAACCCTAATCATGGTCCAGATGAATTTGAAACTTGTGAATCAAGCTTCTTGGATCAATCCATTGTTGCAAATGGATCCATGTGGTGTATTTGAGGCCCTCAAATAATGTCTTGAGGTATTAGTTCATGTCTTGCCTCAAAAGTCTACTTAGGGGTGAATTAGGTCAAGAAACCCTAATTCCTAGTTTTTGATGAATGCTTCCTCTGAGGCTATTTTGACTTGATGATTGGCCTCATAAGGTTCCTTTGAGCATTTTGGATCATGTTTTGAAGTATTGGCCCATGCCCAGATGAAAATTTTCATCTAGAGGCCTTGGTCGACCAAAACCCTAATTTGGTGACACTGGCGATTTTGAGGCTTGATCCACTTGGAATGTTGCAATCTTGTGCTTGATTCTTGATATGGGAGACCTCTTTATCCTTCATGAATGTTTGAGAGGTTATACAAGTTGAAGATCATGTCAATTCCTGATTGATCCTTTGTCTAAGTGCTCTGGGAGGGTTTAAAACCCTAATTCTTGATTGTAGTGAATGCTCAACAATCCTTGAGAAGATTGATGAGGTATGATGGTACATCCATATTGATGTAAGGATCTTCACAATAATGGGAAATCTTGTGGTCAAAATTTGGGGTATGACACCATGAGCACCCCTTTAACATTTCAAACTGAGCAGCATCAAAAGCATTGGTGAATATGTCATCTAATTGATTTTTAGTTGCTATATGCTCAAGGTTTAAAGTTTTATCTTACACATGTTCCCCGATGAAATGATGACGAATGTCAATGTTCTTGGTTCTAATGTGTTGAACAAAATTCTTTGAAATATTAATAGCACTCAAGTTGTCACAGAATAATATCATGACATCTTGTTCGACATTGTACTCCTTAAACATCTATTTCATCTAGAGAAATTGAGTGCAACTACTTGTCATACCCTAAATTTTGACCACCAGGATTTCCCATCATTGTGCAAGTCATCATCATAATATGGATGAACCATCGTGCCTCATCAATCTCCTCAAAGATGGTTGAGCATTCACTACAATCAAAGATTAGGGTTTCAAGCCCTCTTAGAGCATTTAGACAAGGATCAATCAAGAATTGACATGATCTTCAACTTTTGTAACCTCTCAAACATCCACAAAGGATCAAGAGGACTCCCACACCAAGAATCAAGCACAAGATTGCAGCATTCCAAGTGGATCAAGCCTCAGGATCACTAGTGTCACCAAATTAGGGTTTTGGTCGCCTGAGGCCTCCATATGAAAATTTCCATCAAGGCTTGAGCCAATGCCTTAATGTATGGTCCTATAAGCTTAAAAGGATCTCAAGAGCCCATCCACAATGGCAAAATCACCTTGAGGGTCCATCTATCAAAAAATCAGGAATTAGGGTTTTGACCTAATTTAACCCTTGAGTTAACTTGTGAAGTGAGGCATGGCTTGAAGCTTCAAAATGAACTTCAAAGACCTCAAATACATCATATTGACATGTTTACAAGATTTGATTGACTCAAAGAGCTCAAATCATAAGCCACAAGAACTCAAGACCATCTGATCACAAATTAGGGTTTCTGATGAAAAAATCAACCCTACCCTTGACTGTTGACCTACCCATGATCTAAAACCTTGGGGAGAGGTCCAAGACATTCCTAAATAGCCTTGGAGGCCATCCATAAAGTTTAATTGAGCCCAAGGATTGATTTCACAAAAGAATCACAAAGTCAAAATTTCATCTGATGAAAAAGTCAACTGTACAAAAATCCAAGTTTGACTTTTTAGATTTTTGGTCAAACAAGGTTCCTTAACCCTAAAACAATATGTGATTTGAATCATCATTCATCAATAAAAATCAAAGAAAGTGAGTTAACTTGTAAAAGCGGTAACCAAAAAAAGACTTAGAATTTTTCTAAGTTATGGAACAAAGTGGCTAGGGTACCAACTTCCAAGGACCATAACTTGAGATCCAAGCAACCATCTTGGATAATCCAAAGCTGGATTTGTAGGTCTTGCTACACTCTACAAAAGCTTCAACTACATCAAACTCCAATTCCTCATGGATTTTAAGTTAAGGAGTGATCAAAATGGCTAAAAACATGAAAATGACATTTTTCCAACACTTAGTGAAATTTTCATTAAGTCAGAATCTGCCTTACTTTTTCCAAAATGTAGGGACATTTTTCATCTTGATCCAAGTCAAACCAGGTCTAGGGGTGATCATCAATGTTAAAGTATGCCATAAGGGCTTTCCAACAAGTACCAGATCATCTCCAAATTCAATTTGAGCAGGGAGATACAACCCTTGAAACATGGCATCATGATCTGGTTTTACAAGGCAGAATTGTGCACATTTGCCCGATTTGTCCAAATCTGATAACTCCAAGCCTTGTCATAAATTTGGACACATTAGAGGATCAAATCCAAGGGGGATGATCTGATCTCCAAGCCTCCCAAGTCCAAGAATCTACAAGTAGCCCTAACAAACCTAAAAAGGCTAAAAAGTGCCAAGACTCCAATTTTTTTTCCAAGCCTTTAATGGATGCACCAAGGTGGCATGAACTGAGCCTATTCCAACTAAATTCAGTCAAGACTTATCCCTGAACCAAGAGACCATGGGCATGTGCTCTAACCTCAAGTCAATGGCTAGAGGAGACTTGAGATTCCATTTGATCCACATTGGCCAAAGGCCTGCTGCAGTTGCCACACACTGTTGCTTGCAAAATAAACTTGACACACTATAAATAGGCCTCAATTGTGATCAGTTTGAGTACACCAAAGCACCCAAACTGATGCTTTCCTCAAAATCACCACTTTCACTCCAATTTTTCCTTCTAACTCAAGTTACTACCGGGTTTTGAGTTTGAGAGCAATTCCAACCAAACCAATCACACACACACACCTCACATATAACATATAGAAGTGATCCAAACTCTTACATAACATCTGTAACATCAGATTCTCAAAATCACCAGCCAATTGCTCAAGTTCTTGACAGATTTGCAGTTGAGGTACCACAGCCAGTTCCAGCTCAATTCAATCCACTCCAAGCATTCAAATACACTCCTTGGTGTCGTTCCCAGGATTTTCATCCAGGTACAAACGCGAAAGTGGCGCGGAAGAAAGAAAGAAGAGTCCCCAGCCAAGCATTTTTATCCCAAAGAAAGGGAAAGGTAATGCTGCACAAATCCAGGAGGAAGGAAAGAACAAGGTCTCGCGAACCAAAGAGAATGGGTAAGGGAGTCGGTTACGTGAAGGGAAGGTTATCGCACCCCTTCACGTCCTTCGTACTCGACGGGATCCACGCTTGAAGTACTGCTCAAAGGGTGATATAAAAGATGCTGGAAAAGGAATGGAAGATGAACGAGAAACAAGTGTAGGGAAAATAAAAGAAGTGCTCGAATGGGCCCTACCCCACTGCCTACGTATCTCATCGGGAACATGAGAATCAGAGCGACGTAGTTCCCCTAACTAAGGGAAAACTATTTTTTTTGTTTTTTAGGGAACGACTAATGTTCTAGCTTAGGTGTTGCAGGCTCGATGAATCGAGTGCATTACTGTATTGCAAGAGAACAAGGAGAAGCACGTTCGTACGTTGAGAGTGAGTGAGATGAGAAGAGAATTCCCGAGGGAAAGACGTTTTTGTTTGTTTGAAGTGTTTTGCATAGGTAAGTGTACCTAAGTCTTTTTCAATGGAATGTGCATCTCATGCATCATTCCAAAATGAAATGATGATGAAGTACACTAAGTATGAAGAAGATCCTCAAACTTACTTCCCAAAGTTAAAGGCTTAAGTGCAATAACCTATTCCCTTTATTAAATGTTTTTGTTGTTTTTAAATGAAGAAGTATTTTTTATTTTTGTTTGTGAAACCACTTCATGTTAAAGACTTGTACATCATGCTAGAAAACCTACAACACATTCCAAGATGGAATGTATGCAAGCCCCCCCATGGAATAAGGCTCATGGCACATGAAGATATTTCAACCTTTATTAGGTGTTTTGAAGTTGTTTTGAGATGAGAAAGGAGAGACTAAAAAAGAAGCAAAGGTAAAGACTAAAGGGGACTAAGACTCACCCTAATATTATCATGCTTGGAGATCCTAAGAGTTAAGTGTGGTATGAGAACCCTAAGCTAAAATAAGAGAGAAGAAGAGAGCAAGAGGTAATATAACTCACTTCTTAGATAGATGATGAGTTATAACCAAGAGGAAAGAAATTGAACAAAGAAAGCATTGAAATGCTTTGCACAAACACAAAAGAGAAAGCATTAAAAAGATGAGGGAAGAAAGTATGTGTGGAAGCATATCCACACACTCAACTTACCATTAGCCCCTACACAAAATGGTTAGTACCAAAACAATTCAAATATTGAAGTACAAGTGAAGGATGTAAGCAAATAAATCCTATTGTTCTAAAGGAAACTCTAGGAAGCTTCTCAAGGGCTAAACCTAAAAAGAATAGATCACTAAAGGGTGGTACCAGCTTAGGGCAGTAGAAAAGCCTATTTACATCCACCAATGGTTACAAAGGCTTACAATATCAATCTATGCCTAAACAATCTACCAAACATCAAAGGAATGCAATGATATGCACTAAAGATGCATCATGAACATTTAAGAGATGTAAAACATGCAATGATGCAATATGAATCACCACAACCAGTAGGAAACCAATTCATAAATGTCATTAAGTATCCATGAATTATCATCCATAATATGAGAATAAAACTCAAGAAGAAGAAGTGGGAAGAAGTAGAACAATGTCACACAAGAATTCACAATGTTGTTTACTTACAAAACAAGTCACAAATGAGAGTGAAAGGCAATTATGAATGCAAATGAACATGGGTCAGTAGTATACATGTTATAATATGACATGATAATGCACAAATGAACAAGTTTGGTTCATACACAAGTCACATTAGATATTAAGAAGAAAAGAACACAAGTTGAAGTTATGAATCAAAGATGAAGTATGAATGTGTATGGCATACAAACATGA
Organism: Lathyrus tuberosus; assembly: GCA_022829125.1. Classification (NCBI taxonomy): domain Eukaryota; kingdom Viridiplantae; phylum Streptophyta; class Magnoliopsida; order Fabales; family Fabaceae; genus Lathyrus; species Lathyrus tuberosus. The sequence continues at coordinate 9,437,698 of JALAZF010000117.1, forward strand.
ATAAATGCTTGAAGAAATGTCAAAGACCAGAGGTTAATGGCATATTATAATGCATATTAATGTGGATGAATGATCATACAAAGCATGAGTGCAAGGATCTAAGAAGATAAAGACAAGATGAAAAGATGTTCCAACATTGTTCAAGTTCACATAAAATGGCATACTTGTAATGCAAGTTATGAATGAAGGATGCAACATGAACATGAATAAGAATGGATGCAAGTCAGTACTGTATGATATGCTTGATCATATTAGAATGCAATAATGGTGTCACCAAGATGCACATAAAACATGTTAAGGCACATAAAAGAAGATGCACACAAATAGGTCAAACTTAGTTCATATAAGCAACAAACATTCATGAACCAAAACCAAAAGGCAAGTGACCTATAATCTAACATGATAGACCTTTAATATATAATAGATGACCTATGAAATGATCACATAAGTCCTAATGCAATGGCACAAGTGCCTCCTAATCAAACAAAGTTTAGAAGTCAAACAAAAGCACACAAATGTGACTTATAACAATCAACAAGGAAAAAATAGAAAGAGACTTAGAAAAAATATGAAATTAATTCACAAAGTACCTAAGTCAGAAGTTAAACACATGTCAAAATCTCATGCAAATATTAAAGAAGAAACTAGTTCAAACAAGTCATCAAAGCCACATTAGGTCAACAATGAATAATGCACAAAGATATGGTTCAAAAGCTATGCAAAAATGACTGTAAAAATACACAAAAATCATATGATATGCCTTGATATGTTGTTTAGACATGGAAAAAAGATTGAATGCAAAACTATTTTAGAACCATGCAAAATAAATTGCACAATGCACAAGTATCATGAAGAAAGTCAATTGAAAAGAAAATAAAAGGAAATTATAAAATTATGAGCAAAAAGTATTAAAACCAGAAATAAAAATAATGGAAAATTATTTAAATGTGTCAAGATGAGGTATAAATTTATTTGAAATTTTTGGGAATGATTTGGTATTTTTTTATAAAAGAAAATGAAACATATATGAAGATAAAAATAAAATGCTAAAATGAAATGGAGCAGGGGTGTATGCAAAGTAAAACGCCAGTTAAAAATAGTTTGGGCCCAATGCGTGGGAGTGTGAAAAGCAATTAAGTCCAGGTCTAAAACAAGCGTTGAAGTATATGCAGTTAAGGTGGAATTCAGTCAAACATTTGACTCAATCAGAGCCACATGATCAATCAGTCAACAACAATCAAGAAAAGTACAACAATCCAACGCATCACAAGACATGCACATGGTAACACCCATACACACACACACACACATGCAAGCATTCAGAGTCAAATAAAATGGCACGTGATATGGACACTCTCTCATTTATTCGCTGGCAGCATCCTAACCGTTCATTGCCTAAGATCTAACGGCCACATTTTAAAATTCCTAAAACCCTAACGAAACTTCTCACCGGCCGGAGAAGGACCTCCGGTCATCTTCTCCGGCCACTCTCCGGCGACTACAAATCCTCAAGTGTTCCAGAAATTCACAAAAATGATACCAAAACGTTCAGCATGCTTAGTAGGTTATAGATCCACCAATAGAAATCACAAAACATGCACATACAGAGAGAAACAATAGCATGAAGTTTGCCCTACGTTTCATATCTAAGCTCCTAAAGAGCCTATCAACTAGCCAGATAACCAATAGCTTTTAGTAAGCTTTAAAACCAGCAAAACAAGCTTAAAACCGACTTAAAATTGCAAGAAAGATTGAGAATGAAACTTGTTGCTTTGAGGATGCTTTCACCACAAGAAATCCAGAGGAAGCTTTGATGATTCTTTGAGAGTAAGGACTGGCCAAATAAAGGCAAATATAACTCTGAATTGTTTAGAAGCTTTAACTGAAAATGAAGAAGAAGCTTGAGAAGCCACACAACTACAACACCTTCACTTTTGTGCACTCAAAACCTCCATGGAAGATCAATGGCGAATGCTGAAGATGATTGCAGAGAATGTTGGTGTGAGAGGAGCTTTGAGAGAGAGAGAGAGAGAGACAATTTCAGTGTGTGTTTGAGATTGAAATGTGATGAATCTAACTGAATTTTCGTCCAAGGGTGGTTAAGAGCTTATATAGGAGTGGTTAAGTTCTAATTACTGTAGTTTACAGTTAGAAGTTGAGTTAAGGAGGTTAGTTAGTGGCTGAGTTAATTTGAAATTGAGAGGGAAGAGAAGTTCGTGAGTGTTGTTATTGTGTGATGCTGAACATGGTAACTTATGGTGAGTTGATAAGGATGGGTGATGTATGTGTCATGAAGCTGCAAGACTTGTGAAACAAGTTTGTTCTTTTTCTTATTTGGTGTATAGGGCAACATGTATGCATGTATGCGTAAGATGGTGTTGGTCCAAATGAGGAAAAGGTGACTGGTGTGAAGTGTATATGCGTGCAAACAAGCTGAAGCAACAACAACAATTCCATCAGTTTCCAATTTTGGCCAGCATGGTATGAATGAAAATGATGAAGTTTGAGAATGAAATTCTCCATGTTGGATGTATGAAATGACAAGGTTTTGGTGGCTATGGAAAGAGGATACATAAGAGAACATGTTTGGTGTTGAAATTAGATTGAATGAAGGCTTGGAAAGTGATGGAAAATAGCTTAGAATATCAAGGCATAAAACTGAATTTGGTGGGCAAGAGAATGCGCCCATGAGGCAAGCATTCTTGAGCATATTTTCAGTTGTGAGCATACCTCTTTGAACCCTCATATGACCCTTATAACTTGTTCAAATGAAAAAAACTCAAAACATGAAAGTTGTAGAGAACATGGAAATGAACAACTTTCATGTTGGAAAGTTTTTCATTTGAAGCTTCCTTGATAGAGAAAACTAGCTTGACATTTGGCACACCAAGTGTTTGATGAAATTATGGCCTGGAGGCCTGAATCTACCTTGCCATGACTTGAGATTTGCCTTGATTTTGCTCCACTTTGATTGATCACAACTCTCTTAATTTTGATCCAATGGAAGAGTTATTTATATGGATTTGAAGCTTAAGATGTGATCTTTGATTGTCTCAACTTGGGCCTGAAGTTTGAAGCTTTTATCTTGAATAAAAAATGCCTTGAAGTAGAGTGCAAAATGGTCCAAACTTGCCATTTTTAGAAACCCTAAGTTTCTATTTTTGGCAACTTTGTACAATTCTTGATTTTTCATGAATCTCTTGACATTTATTGATCAAATCTTGTCCAATGAACATATGTGACTTGAATTTCATGAATATGACCTTAAAAAGTCAGGAGTTGACTTTTTCCTTTGCACAGTTGACTTTTCCCCAAATTTCTTGATTCTCAAGCAACTGATCAATTGAAAAACTTTCTGAAATGAACCAAAGGGAAATATTTCATCCTTAGATACTTGAAATCATGTAGAAAACATTGAGATCAAGTTTGAACCAAAATTTCATCAGGAGACTGCTTGAATCCAAAACCCTAATTTTGACTGCTTTTGATAGGAGATAATGCACTGCCCAATCTTCTTGATGAATTCCCATCTTCCAATGACTTGTGGGATCAAATGGGATGTCCTATGATATAAGAGACTTTTGAGGCTTGTTGGGAGACCCTTGGCTCTACCTCTCTTGCTTTGAAAGATCAATATCTGAAAACCACTGATCACATGTCCTATGATGAACCAATGCTGAATGTTTATTTTTCTATGACTTGAATGTAATGCAATGCAATGAAAACATATGCTAAATGATATGAAAGATAAGAGGGCAAATTTTGGGGTATGACACTTGGCACCTAAGGATGCTATCCAGATCATTGGAACCTAGCTGTAACACCTCCATCACCAAACTCGATCACCAGCTGCAAGAGATAAGCATGAACTCTTCAAACTCCATGATGCATGCATATTTTACTGCACAATAATTTTGCCACATGTTCATAATCATGTATGGAGTAGTAACCCTCAATCAATTGCCATGAATCAATCGTGTATGGAATTTCATGGTGTTCATGCTGAAATTAGGGTTCTTGAGGTTCTCTTCTGATTTCTCACTCAATACTCAAAATAAATGCAATTAATCTATATGGTTGTGATCCTTGTTCAAAAACGAACAAGATTGGTACTTGAATCATGCAAAACCATTGAGGAATCATGGAAAAAAGTGAGAAAATGTAAATCTGCAGAAACAGGGCACGCGGGCAAGAACTTGGTGTTCTTGGCGCCCTTTTTCAAATTTTTTGAATATTTGAATATTTTGATATTTTTGTTAATTGATTCAAAAATTAATTTCTCTCTGATTATTTATGTTTTTGAATTGATTCTATTTCTCTAAATTCACTAAAATGTTTAAATATTTTATTTTACAAAAAAATCCAATTTATATTATTTATTTAATATAATTAGAATTTTTGTAATTAATTTCATTTTAATTGTTTTTAAACATTTTTAAATGGAATTCCTACTTTGATTTTTCAAAACCAATTGAATTTCAAAATCTCATGTAATTGAACATGATTTTTCAAAATATTTTTCAAAGTGTACAACTTATTTTTGAATATATTTGGTCTTTTATATCAATTTTTTCATTTAATTTCCTTTGAAAAATAACATTTTTATTTAAAATTAAGGTTTTCTCTTGATTTTAAATTTTCAAACACTTTTGGGCCTCTAATAGAGTGTAAGACCCAATCCTTTGTAAATACAAACCTTTTTGGGCCTCAAATGTTGTATAAGTCCCACTGTATTTTCAAAATCACGGCGCGGTCGTCGCCTTTTAAAACAAAATCTATGGGCCTCCCCTCGTGTTCTAAGTCCCATCTTTCTTTTTCAAAAAATCTTTTGGGCCTCTAATGGAGTGTAAGACCCAATCCCTTTTTAACCAAAACCTTTTTGGGCCTCAGACATTGTATAAGTCCCACTGTATTTTCAAAAATCTCGGCGCGATCGCCAGTTCAAAATCAAATCACTAGGGCCTCTCCCTGAGTTGTAAGCCCCATAACTTGTACAAAAATAAATCTTTGGTCCTCTTGAAAGAGTGTAAGACCCAACCCTTTTGTAAATAAACCTTTTTGGGCCTCGGTCGTTGTATAAGTCCCGATACAATCTTCAAAACAACGGTGTGATCACTGTTAAACCTTGGGCCTCTCTCTGAGTATAAGTCCCAACAATCTTTTCAAAAATAACTTCTCTTTTAATTTAGGTTCAAATATACAGTTGTTATCAAAACTTTCTTTAATTTCTCTGAACAACTAACAATACAGCATGGAAGCTTGCTCACCTGTAAGTTTTAACAACTTTCATTTACATGCTTTAATATATATAACTGTATTGTGGGGAGCTGCTCCTCTGTAAGTCCTTCCTTCATATCCTTTTTAATACTTGTCATATATCAACTATATATATACTAGTATACCTATTTAGAGTTTTCCCCGGCAACTAGGTCTAGAACTAGTTAAAGCCAGTTTGGTCACTCTTTAATACAGTCAAAACTAGATCCCCATAGGATTTCCAGATACAGTCTTGCCTTCTCTTGGGCTTAAACAATATGGAACAAAGAGAAAGGCAGTATTCTCGGTGAACCTTTTCTCAGACTGCCACTATTAGAACTTGTCAAAGAAATTCAGTTTTCCCCAGAGAGGATTAATTCTCGGTGAAACCTCTCTTGAATTTCTTCAAACCCTAGAACTGTTCATTAAAGAAAGGATTATTCTTAGTGAAACTTTTCTTGAACTCTTCTTAGGTTTGGGACCCACAAGCTTCCTAAAAGCATCCCCGCCTCCTCTTGGGCTTTGTACAAGGACCCTCCGGCTTCTTAGAAGTTCTCATGCCTTCTCTTGGGCTTAATACAAGGACCCTGAAGACCTCCTAAAGGTATAAGACAAAACTTAGTCATCCTTTGCTAGAGCAGTCTTTCCAGTGTCAAATCTCAAACCATTTAGGGTTGATTCTCATCCCTTAAAACACTTGCCTCCTCTTGGGCATCGTACAAAGATAAACTCTTCCGTTCTAGTAGACTTGGACAGTCTAATCTTGAGTCTCTAAGATATTCTCAAATTCCCTACAAACATAGAAGAAACACCGGTCATTCTGGATTAATTTCCAGTAGAGTTAAAACCCATGGGTTCTAAAACCAAGTCTCTCTCCTAAAAATCCCCCAGTCAGGGTCAGTTTATCATCAGTATAACATTATCCCAAATCAAAACCTCAAGGCATCTGATACCTCAACTCTTCTGGAACCCTCAGCAATAGTTGATTCCCCATTTGGACCTGCCTCGGGATCTCAATAATTCCCAGCAGAAGATAGCCTCCTCTTAGGCTTTGTATAATGATCTTTCCTCAGCAAAGTTAGCCTCCTCTTGGGCTTTGTACAATGATTCTCCCCAGTGGAGCTAACCTTTTCAGACTCTCTTGTTGAGTCAATAACCTTTTCAGACTCTCTTGTTGAGTCAATCTTTTCCCCTAGCAGAAGTTAGCCTCCTCTTAGGCTTTGTTTAATAATTTCTCCAGCTTATTCAGCCACAATCCTGGGCTTCGTACAGGACAGATAAAAGCACTCGCTTGTTGAGTCAAACCCTTTTTAGCCTCAATCTTGGGCTTTGTACAAGACATAAATCAATCTTCATAACCTCTTCTTAAGCTTGGGACAAATATCTCCCCCATCGGAGTTAATTCCTCTCAGCCTACTTTTAGGCTTTGAGAAATAATTTCCTAAGCAGAGTCAAACTTATTTCGGCCTCAATCTAGGGCTTTGTACAAGACAGATAATACTCTCCCGTAGAGTCAAACTTATTTCGGCCTCTATCTTGGGCTTTGTACTAGATACCTAAAATATCCTTAACCGAGTCAGTAAAGTCTCATTTTAGCCTTAATCTTGGGCTTTGTACAAGACAGATAAAGATTTCTTTCCCACAGAGTCAATTTTTTTTCAGCCTTAATCTTGGGCTTTGTACAAGACACATACAAACCCTCCCCGACGGAGTCAAACTCTTTCTAGCCTCAATCTTGGGCTTTATACATGACAGACAAAACATTTTCCCCAAAAAAGTCAGACTTTTAGCCTCCTCTTAGGCTTTGTATAATGATATCCCCAAAGAGTCAGCCTCTTTTTTGCCTCAATCTTGGGCTTTGTACAAGACATATAAACACTCTCTTGTTAAGTCGGTCATTTCCAGTCTCTTCTTAGGCTTTATATAAGGATTTCCCCAGTGGAGTTAATCAACCTCTTAGCTTCAACCTTGGGCTTTGATCAAGGCGCACATCCCCTATAAAGGAAATTATGGCATTGCTAGATTCACATATCCCAGTTAAAGTAATCCTCCTTTATAAACAGTCACCCAACAACTGTGATAAACAGACGAGATGTCTCCCCTTTAGAGATGACAAATTCTCTCTTAGTCAAACCTTTTAGCTTCAATCTTGGGCTTTGAACAAGACACAAATACTCAACCTTTTAGCTTCAATCTTGGGCTTTGAACAAGACACCAAAACATCTTTTTCCTCCCATTGAACTACGATTGCTCTGATTTCCCTGTTTCGTTTAAACGGGAATACGTAGGCATAAGATTGTGAAATCTTAGCGAGCATACTAATAAAAAACTCTAGGTCCAGTACCTTCATACCAATCAAAACTTAGGTCCAGTACCTTACCAAAAACATCGGGAAAACCCGAACATCAACAAAAACTCACTCACTTTCTCAAACTTTCCCAAGAAACTTTCCCAACCCATTAATGGATAAACACCATCAAGTACAAAGCGAAACCTAAAGCTAACCACCTGTGGATAACCACATATAGGATGGGTAATTAACAACTCCCCATTGTATAACCTGACCCCGACTCCCCGAATCTCTTTAAGCGTTTGTTCAGTTAAACATTCGCGTGCAAGGTTAGTTTTAGATAGCTTCCTTTTCCCTTCCAGCTTCATGGGATAAATAAGAAATCAGAAAGTAGCACCCCCTCCTCTTCATTGAGGAGAAAACCCAAATTCCGCGATAAGGTGGTTGCGTCACCGACAAAAATCGCACGCTACACTACTCCCTGCAACAATATACTTAGCTTCAGCAATAGATAATGAGACACAATTCTACTTCTTGCTAAACCAAGAGATTAAATTATTTCCAAGAAACATCCACCAAATGTGTTTTTTCTATCATCTGCACTTCAAGCCCAATCAACATCATAATACCCTACTAGTATCAAATTGGTACCATGAGAATAGAGAATACCATAATCACAAGTGCCATTTATACTTGATAATTCTCTTCACTTAAGTAAGATGACTAGCCGTGGGTTTAGCTTGATATCTAGAACAAACACCTATAGAGAAGGTAATGCCAGGTCTGCTTACTGTGAGGTAGAGCAGCCAACCAATCATGCTTTTGTATAACTTTGATATACATCAACCATTTTCATCTTTGGTTAGTTTCACATGTGTTAGCAGGAGTTCTCTTGTGACTTGAATTTTCAAGCCCAAACTTCTTCACTATACTCTTAGCATACTTGCTTTGATATACAAAAATGTTGTCTTCCATTTGCTTTACTTAAAGACCAAGAAAGTAAGTGAGTTCTTCTACAAGACTCGTTTCAAATTCAGACTTCATTTGGTCTGACATTCAACCAAATACAATGTCATCAACATATATCTGGGCTATCATGAGTTTTCCTCTATCATTCTTCACAAATAGAGTTTTATTTATTACACCTCTTTTGTATTCATTGTTGACCAGGAACTTAGTTAATCTTTCATACCAAGCTCTTGGGACTTGCTTTAAACCATAAAGATCTTTCTTTAACTTATACACACAATATGGAAAACTAGGATCAATAAATACCTTTGGTTTATTAACATAAACTTCCTCATTAAGATAGCCATTCAGGAAGTCACTTTTAACATCCATTTGAAATAATTTGAATTTAAACATGCAAGAGATTCCCAATAATAATATAATCGATTCAAGACGAGCTACTAGAGAAAATGTATCATAAAAACAAACTCTTCTATTTGAGTGTACCCTTGGGCAACTAACCTTGCCTTGTTCCTTGTAACATTACCATTTTCATCATATTTTTTCTTGTAAATCCATTTGGTACCAATGACATTTACATCTTCAGGTCTTGGAACTAATTCTCATACATTATTTCTTTTGAGTTGACATAGTTCCTCTTGCATAGAATTTTATCAAGAATTCAACAGTCAGTGCTTCCTTTATATTCTTGGCTTCAATCTTGTAAATGAAACATGTGTTGTCAATCATCTCTTTGGATCTGGTGATAAATCCTTCATTTAGATTTCCTATGACATTTTCAATGGGATGATCCTTCTTCTGATTGATGGTACCTTGTTCATTTGAGGATCTTTAGAATTTGTGTTTTGAAACTAAATGCCTGGCCCCTTGTTTAGACATCTATTGGGACATCAGTCTCTTAGGGAGATACACCATCTTCATATTCTTGCTTATGTTCAGAAGTATCATCAATGACAACATTTATTGACTCCATCATTATCTTGGTACATTTGTTATATACCCTGTATGATATGCTATTGATGGAATATCCTAGGAAAATTCCTTCATCACTCTTGGGATCCATCTTCCTTCTTTGCTTACGATCTGCTAAGAAGTAACACTTGCTCCCAAATATATGAAAGTATTTAACAATTGGTTTTCTCCCTTTCCACAGCTCATACTGAGTTGCTTTGGTTCCAGATCTTACGATTACACGATTGTGAATGTGACAAGTTGTGTTCATTTTTTCAGCCCAAAAATAGTAAGATAGGTTCTTGGCATGTAACATAACTCTAGCTGACTCTAGTAAGGTTCTATTTTCCCTCTCAACCACTCCATGTTGCTAAGGTGTGATAGGTATTAAGAATTCATGACCAATCCCTTCAAAGGAATAAAACTTAAAGAACTTAGAGTTTTCAAACTCTTTGCCATGGTCACTTCTTATCCTCGCTATCCAACTCCCTTTTTCTCTTTGGAGATGTTGACATAGCTCTTTGAAGACATCAAAAGTGTCAAATTTTTCTTTAATAAATTTTACCCAAGTATACCTTAAGAAATAATCCACACACACAAAGACATTATATTTTCCCACCAAGACTTTCAACTTCCATAGGCCCAGTGAGGTTCATATGAAGTAACTCTAAAACTTTGGTGGCGGCAAGATGATGAAGCTTATTGTGGGACATCTTGGTCTGCTTGCCTATTTAGTACTCTCCACAAATTTTTCCTTCTTCAATCTTAAGCTTTAGCAATCCCTTGATAGCATCTTTATATATGATCTTTTTCATTCTCTTGAGGTTGGGGTGATCAAATTTTTGGTGTCATATCTTAGTTTCTTCTAACTTGGATATCAAACAAGTTGAGGGATGACTTTTGTTTTGAGATACCCATACGTAACGGTTGTCTTTGGACCTAGATCCTTTCGTTAACACTCATTGATCTTTGCTGGAAACACCATATTTTGATTTATTGAAGCTCAAATTCAGACCTTGATCACATAATTGACTTATACTGATCAAGTTTGCAATGAATCCTTCTACCAGCAGAACATAATCAAGGCTAGGGAGACTTGGATAGACCAATTTGCCTAATACCCTTGATTTTTCCTCTTGCTCCATCACCAAAGGAAACATAACTATTGTAGTATGATTTTAACTCTTCTAGATAGTTCTTTTCTCTAGTCATGTGCCTTGAACATCCACTATCAAAGTACCAATATTCTCTAGAGAAAACTCTAAGAAATGTGTGAACTATGAGACATGTGACAATTTCTTTGGGTTTCCACACTTTCCTAGCTTGAATGTTCTTGTCTACTTTGAACCTTGGCTGATTATAAGACAGAGGGTGTTATATGACCATATATTTCAAAGTGGTGACATCTCCATGATGAGTTCTTGTTTCCTCTGTACTGAGGGTACATATGTTGAGCAGGATGCTGAGACATTGGGTCATTCATCATAAACTCAATTTTCTTCTTAGGAGAAACAAACATCTTAGTGGGAATTTTGATTCCTTTGTTCATGGAGATGTAGTCAAACCCTATTTTGTTCATCAAGAGCCTTAGAACCATTGTTGAACATATGCACAAACTTTTTCATATTATCTAGCTTGGATTTTAACAAGGTGACTTCCTCTTCCAGACCTGCAATGGTTGAGAGAAGTTTCTCTTTTTCCAGAAGTAGAGCACTGATAGTTTTATTTTGTTTCTCTACTACCATGCATGCTTCCTTCCACTGAGTGAGAAATAATATGTATGTTTCAGCCAACTCTTCATCAATCATTTCTTCATCACTATAATCACTACCAGAATCGTATTTTCCAATGAAAGCCATCACTTTGTTAGTTGTTTCTTCTTCATTCTCATAATAAGAATCAGACAAAGTGATTGACAATCCTTTTTTCAGTTTCTTTAGAAAATAAAGGACATTTAGCTTTAATGTGACCAAACCCTTCACATTCATAACATTGTGCTTATATGCCTCTGTTAGGTTTTCCTTCATCTTTGTTCTTGCTCTGGAGACTGATGTTAGACGCCTTGTCTTGGAAATTTATCCTCCATTTTCTATCCAGCCTTCTTAAAGCTTTATTAAACTTTCTCTCAACAAGAGCTATAACATCTGATAGAGTTTCACCTTGATCTTCATCCTCTTCAGTGTTGGAAACAACGACAATACTCTTGTTTTTCTTTTGAATTCTATCATTTATTGTCATCTCAAAGGTTTGTGAAGATACAATGAGCTCATCCACTTTGATGTTGCTTAAGACTTGGGTTTCTTCGATTGTTGTAATTTTGATATCAAACTTATTAGGTAGTACTCTGAGCATTTTTATGGCCTTCTTTTCTTCATACATATTCTCTCCTAAAGCAAAAGAAGTGTTGGCAATGTCACGAAGTCTGATGTTGAAGTCAGAGATAGGTTCATTTTTATTCTTTCTCATATTCGTAAACTTTGTCGTGAGGAGTTGTATCCTTGACATACGAACTTTGGATGTGCCTTCATGTGTAGTTTTGATCATATCAATCTAACAATGCTCTTGTCCACACCATTGAAAATAGAATTCAAGGCCTTAGGGTTTCCAAGAGCTTCATCATCTTCAGCATTTGTCCAATCATCTTTGGGTTTTAAGATTAATGTTTCATCTTCAGAGGTAGTCACAGGGTGTTTCCGTCCTTTTATAACAACCTTCCATGTTTTGTTGTCCATGGACTTGAGGAAAGCAACAATTTTGGCTTTCCAATAAGCATGCTACAAAATTTTGACACAAGTGAATGATAAATACAGAAAAGGAAGGTTAGTAAGGTTTTGAAAAACCATTATATCACCTTCTAGAAAGGTGAAATCGACTTGAACGTGTTCGAGGAAAATTCTCAAAGGCCATCGATAATTATGTAGATGATACTTAGTCGAAGTCTCTCTTTGGGCATGCTTTTTAAATTCATTTTCTAAGGATGACAAAGACCTATATAAATACCATCTTTGAGGTTGCAACTGAAAAGCTAAACCATGTTCCAAGTTGGTAATGGTGGAAATTTGGGAAGATGAAATTCCAAAGTAAACTCATATATATCTTTAACATAAGGAAGGAATTTGAGTTTTGAAACTTTATCAGTAGTTTTTTGTTGTAAAGAAAGAGCCGCATCATAGATAGTTTGACTAAGTTTACAAGGATCATACATAAATTCAAAATATTGTTTAAAATCTTGAATCTTTTTTATATGTATACCTTGACCTTTCTTCTTTTGGTTATGTAGAGAGGAAACGGTTAAACATTATCGCAGAGTTAAGTGATCCCCATAAACTTCACTATGGTATGTTGTTCTCTATTCTTCAAGTTCATGTATGCATAAATAAGAAGCTTGAAATTTATAAGGGATCAAGTTAATGACTTCTTAAGCATGAAAGTCCAAATATGCTTGATAATCCTTCTCCAACAGTATGGTGTTGACCAAACTAATTTCTTCTTTATGGATAAAAATAGACATTGATAAGAATTGGCTAAAGTCAAATTGTTGAGTCACCAGATTTGACTGATAACTAACGATCCCAAGGCCAGTTTTCCCTGTCGAAATTCTGGTCGACAGAATAGTTTGTTTGAGAAAAGCTACCCAAATATTGAGAGCTTCATAACGGTGTTTAGATGAGGAAATTGGGAATTCTCTTCTAAACCAATCTGGTCCATGATTTTGATTGATGAAAGGTGTCATAGAGGAAATGAATGTGGCATAAATTGCATACATAAATAAATATTTGGTAAAGGCTTCTTTTGTTGATAAACCAAAATCGTTTATGTAACGCCCCAGTTTTTATTAGATTTATTTAATCGAGTCGATTTAATTATTTTTGTTTTTATATTATTTTAGTCTTGGTTTTTATGTGGTAAATATGTTATGTTTATCGTTATTATGTTTTATCGCGTTTTGGGAGCGTTTGCGAGAAAATTGAGTGTAAGGGTACTTTGGTCATTTTGCTTGGTTAGATATTATTGCTTTTCTTAAAATAGAAACATAGAGATTAGAGAGAGAGAAAAGAAACAGAAGAGAAAAAAAAGAGAGTGAGAAGAAGAAAAAGAGGAAAACTTGAAGTTTAAGAAATCGATTCAACTGACACTTCAAAGCACGATTAATCGGGTAAGGGTGCGAAACTCGGTTATTATATGCTTGTGTATGAATATGTATGTGTGTGTCTAAATGTTTACTTGTTTTTCATAGTTTTCAATTCTAGGTTGAAATGAGAAAAATGAATAGAAATTGATGTTTTCACGGTTGGAAATCGATATGAATCACGTAGTATGATCGTATTATACGCATGAACATTGTTGATACAGGTTTTGATTGATTGAAAACATTTTGGTTGGAGAAAGTTGGATTTTGGGGTTGGGAACCGTGTAACCCGTAGCAGAAAATTTTTGGTTCTGATGTGATTCTCCAGGCGAATTGGGATTCGCCAGGCGAATTAGGTCTCGCCACTAGTTCGCCAGGCGAAGCGCTGGCGAAGAGGGATTCGCCAGGCGAAATCATAAGTCGTCAGGCAAAAACGGGGAGACAGAAATGTGTTAGCTACTGGAACTCTTGGATTTTTTCTAAATTGTGGTTTGCCACTAGTTCGCCAGGCGAAGTTCTGGTGAAGGGGGATTCGCCAGGCGAAATCCTAATTCGCAAGGCGAATCTGGAAGTTTTGCAATAAATTATTTTCTTTAAAAATTCATAACTTTTGATCCGTAACTCGGATCGAGACGTTCTTAGTACCGTTGGAAAGCTAATAAGATGTTCTTTCTTATAAAAATGGTTTTGGGATTAGTGGCCGATTTAATTGTGTCTGGAATTTGGAAACGTGTCGTTTTGTTGACTTTTACCGTCGTAATTGTGTGCGATTGATGTATTATCATGCGATATGCTTTTTATATATAACGTATAGCTTGTGTGCTGTTATATGATGTGAATACATGTGATGAAATGTTGTGATGATGGTTTGTGTCCTTATGGAAAATAAATGCCTTGTTTTGGGTTTGATTGCAATGCATGATTATTGATGTTGAGATGGTTCACATGGTTATATATGTATCTGCATTTGATTGTCATGAGTCATTAGTATGCCATGCATCATGATATGCACCATGTGATGTCGTGTGCCCTTGTGGGGTGTGAGCGACGAAACGATTCCAGAGGGAATCTGCTGTAACGATTGTGAGCCTTATACAAAGAGTACATAAAGTGACATTATAGACGATCGTGAGCCTTATACAAAGAGGACCTAAAGTGATCGGATCATGAGCCTTATACAAAGAGGACCTAAAGCGATCCATAAACGTCGTGAGCCTTATACAAAGAGGACCTAAAGCGACGTGGAACATCGTTTGCCCGACGGGGAGTTACACTAAGTAACAAGCGATGGTTCCAATAATTCCTGAGTGAATTAATGATGATGAGAATGATGGATGGAATAGTACCGCATGCATAGAGTCGTTGTGTCGGTCTCTGTGCATTTGCATCAGTCATGAATGGATTGATTATGTGTGGGAATTGTGAATGGGATTGATGAGTTGATATATATATTGGTGATGAATGTATTGAGCATGATTGATATGCCTTTGTGATGGATGCATGAATTATGAATTATTTTGTTTTGTATTTGAACTATGGTGTACGTTGTGGTGAGAATGTTTTTGCATGCGTATTACGTGTTATTATATAATTGTATGCACTTATATTATAATTGTGTTTCTCACCCTTCTGTTGTTTTGAATGCTCTATGAGGCATTGCAGATTAGATGCTGGAGGTCTTTTTGTGAAGATTATGTCTTCATTCTTTTGTCGGTCGGCTTTGATATGTAGCACCAGGTAGTCGGGGAGATCGTTATGTGATTATGTGTATATATATCTTTTTGGATTTTGCATGTATGGCTCTGTATAGGACAGACAAACTTCTATGTTTATATATAAGATTTCAGTTGCAGATTTTCTGCTTTTATTCTGTATCTGAATTGTGGGTGTTAGGAACTGAGTTCCTCTGTTTATGTTGCTACCTGATTGTTGCATATCTATATGAGCAGGTTGTTATATTTCATTACTTTGATGTGACGCTCCAATCTATGCCATGAATGTTTTAATTATACTCTGATTATTTGTTATCGCTTTAATTACTCGGGGTATAGATTAGAGGTGTTACATTAAGTGGTATCAGAGCTAGTCTGTGTCGGTCATTTTGACCAAGTTGTTTGTTGTGCGACAGTTGTGTTCTGGCGAGTTGATTGTTTAACCATAGTTACTGTTATTAGATATGAACAGAATATGGCTGGTAGGAATGATGTTGCTCTTGCTGCTGCTATGCAAGCTATGGCTCAGGCTGTGCGGAATGCACCTAATTCTGGTGGGAATGATGGGTTCAGGAAAAACAACCCACCTATCTTCAAAGGAAGACATGATCCTGATGGTGCTCAGATTTGGCTTAAGGAGATTAAAAGAATCTTTTGAGTGATGGACTGTGCTGAGGAACAGAAGGTGAGACTGGGTACTCACATGTTAAAGGGGGAGGCTGATGATTGGTGGGTTAGTACGCGTCATGTGTGGGAAGCTACAAGTGAAGTTGTCACTTGGGCTTTGTTTAGCAGTGAGTTTTTGAGGAAGTATTTTCCTGAAGATGTTAGAGGAAAGAAAGAAATAGAGTTCTTGGAGTTGAAACAGGGTAACATGTTTGTTACTGATTACACTGCTAAGTTTGGGGAGCTTGTTCAGTTTTATCCACATTATGCTGAAGCAACTGCGGAGTTTTCCAAATGTGTGAAGTTTGAGAACGGGTTGCGTCCCGAGATCAAACAGGCAATTGGTTATCAAAGAATTAGGAGGTTTTCAGATTTGGTGGATTGTTGTAGAATATATGAGGAGGATAGCAAAGCTCGTTCTACTTATTATAAGAGTGTGAACGAAAGGAAAGGAAAGCAACCGTTTCGTGGTGGTCCTTATGTGGCACCAGCTGACAAGGGAAAGCAAAGGGATAATTTTGCTAAAAGGCCAAGTGGGGGAGGTATGTATAATCCTCTGAGATGTTTTAAGTGTGGTGACTTAGGACATCGTCAGTTTGAATGTAGAAAGGATATGAGGAAGTGTTCCAATTGAGGAGGTATAGGACATGTAACAGCTGATTGCAAGAGGAATGGGGTGAAGTGTTTCAACTGTGGTGAATCTGGTCATATTAGTATGAGGTGTCCGAAACCAAAGCAAGCTCAAGCTGGAGGGAAAGAATTTGCATTGGCAGGAACTCAACCTACTAGTGCAGATCGTCTGATCAGAGGTACTTGTTTTATTAATAGTATGCCTTTAGTTGCTATTATTGATACCAGAGCGACTCATTCGTTTATTTCGTGTGAGTGTGCGTGGCATTTGAATCTTTTGTTGTCGTCGATGGGTGGAGAGATGATTATCGATACTCCAGCATTGGGGTCGGTAACTACTTCTCTAGTTTGTTTAAGTTGTCCTTTGACCATTTATGGTAAGGATTTTGCTATGGATTTAGTTTGTCTACCGTTGGAGGGTTTAGACGTAGTTCTGGGAATGAATTGGTTGCAGTTCAATCGAGTTCATATCGATTGTTATCATAAGTTGGTAAGATTTCCTTCTTTTGAAGAAAACGAGGAATCGAGTTTCTTATCTACCAAAGAGTTGAAGAAACTTTTGGTGGATGGAGCTCAGTTGTTCGGGTTGTTTGCATTGTTGACTGTGGATAGTCAAGTTGCAATCGATGTGTTTCTAGTCATGTGTGATTTTCCGGAGGTGTTTCCGGAGGATATTTTTTATGTGCCGCCAGAAAGAGAGGTGGAGTTTTCTATAGATCTGGTTCCTTGTACTAGACCTGTATCTATGGCACCATATCGTATGTCGGCATCTGAGTTGGTTGAGTTGAAGAAGCAGTTAAATAAATTGTTAGAAAAGAGGTTTGTGAGGCCGAGTGTATCGCCTTGGGGTGCTCCAGTTTTATTGGTGAAAAAGAAAGATGGAAGTATGCGATTGTGTATTGATTATCGCCAGCTAAATAAAGTGACGATTAAGAATAAGTATCCTCTTCCGAGAATTGATGATTTGATGGACCAGTTGGTAGGTGCGTGTGTGTTTAGTAAAATTGATTTGAGGCCAGGCTATCATCAGATTAGAGTGAAGGAGGAAGATATTCAGAAGACGGCTTTTAGGACACGATACGGACATTACGAATACTCTGTGATGTCGTTCGGGGTTTCTAATGCGCCGGGAGTGTTTATGGAGTATATGAATCGCATATTCCATGAGCATTTGGATCAATTTGATGTTGTGTTTATTGATGACATCTTGATTTATTCTAAGTCTCGGGAGGAACATGCGGAACATTTGCGTATTGTATTGCAAATTTTGAAGGAAAATAAACTTTATGCCAAGTTGTCCAAGTGTGAGTTCTGGTTGTCAGAAGTGAGTTTTTTTGGGCATGTGATTTCAGGTAATGGTATTGCTGTGAATCCATCCAAAGTAGATGCAGTTCTAAAATGGGAGGCTCCTAGATCTGTTACTGAAATTAGAAGCTTTTTGGGTTTAGCTGGATATTATCGAAGATTCATTGAAGGCTTTTCCAAGTTAGCACTTCCATTGACCCAACTGACTTGTAAAGGTAAAGCGTTTATTTGGGATATTCAGTGTGTGGAAAGTTTTAGTGAGCTGAAGAGAAGATTGACTACAGCTCCGATTTTGATCTTACCGAATCCTAGTGAACCGTTTGTGGTGTATTGCGATGCGTCTTTGAGTGGTTTAGGTGGAGTGTTGATGCAAGAAGGTAAGGTTGTGGCTTATGCTTCGAGACAATTGAGGGTTCATGAGAAAAATTATCCTACTCATGATTTGGAATTAGCTGCGGTGGTTTTTGTATTGAAAATTTGGAGACATTATCTCTACTGTGCAAGATTCGAAGTCTTTAGTGATCATAAGAGTTTAAAATACTTGTTTGATCAGAAAGAGTTGAATATGAGGCAACGTAGATGGTTGGAATTTTTGAAGGACTACGATTTTAGCTTGAATTACCATCCTGGTAAAGCTAATGTGGTAGCCGATGCGTTAAGCCGGAAATCTTTGCATATGTCTGCTTTGATGGTTAAAGAGTGGGAAATTTTGGAAGAATTTAGAGATTTGAGTTTGGTGTGTGAATTGACATCTGATAGCGTGAGGCTTGGTAAGTTAAAGGTCACTAATCATTTTCTGTTGACCGTTAGCGAGAAACAGAGGCTGGATGTGAAATTTGTTGATTTGATGACGGTTGGAGATAAAGGTGTGAATGGTGACTTTAAAGTGGATGATCAGGGTGTTTTGAGATTCCGTGGTAGAATTTGTATTCCTGATGATTCGAAATTGAAAAAGATGATTTTAGAGGAAGGACACCGGAGTAGTTTGAGTATACATCCGGGAGCTAATAAAATGTATCAAGATTTAAAGAAGATCTTTTGGTGGTCCGGATTGAAGAGGGATGTGGCTCAGTTTGTTTATGCGTGTTTGACGTGTCAGAAGTCAAAGGTAGAACATCAAAAGCCTAGTGGATTATTGCAACCGTTGGATATTCCCGAGTGGAAATGGGATAGCATTTCTATGGATTTTGTGTCAGGGTTACCGAATACTCAGAGGGGACATAATGCCATTTGGGTGATTGTGGATAGGCTGACTAAATCGGCGCATTTCATTCCGATTGACATCGGTTTTTCTTTGGAGAGGTTGGCTGAGATTTATATCCGTGTGATTGTGAGATTACATGGTGTTCCGTTGTGTATTGTTTCAGATCGAGATCCGAGGTTTACTTCCAGATTTTGGGAGAGTTTGCAGAAAGCGTTAGGTTCTAAGTTGAGATTGAGTTCTGCTTATCATCCTCAGACGGATGGTCAGACCGAGAGAACTATTCAGTCGTTGGAAGATTTGCTGAGAGCTTGTGTTCTTGAGCAAGGTGGTGCTTGGTATAGTTATCTTTCGTTGGTTGAGTTCACATATAACAACAGTTTCCATTCGAGTATTGGAATGGCACCTTTTGAAGCGTGGTATGGAAGAAGATGTCGAACACCTTTGTGTTGGCATGAATCTGGTGAGAGTTCGGTGGTTGGACCGGAGTTAGTTTAGCAAACTACAGAAAAGGTAAGACTTATTCGTGAGAAGATGAAGGCTTCTCAGAGTAGGCAGAAGAGTTATCATGATTGAAGGGGGAAAGATCTTGAGTTTTGAGAAGGTGATCATGTATTTTTTAGAGTTACACCGGTGACGGGTGTTGGACGTGCATTGAAGTCGAAGAAACTTACTTCTCGGTTTATTGGTCCTTATCAGATATCCGTGAGAGTGGGTGTTGTGGCTTATCAGGTGGCGTTGCCACCGAATCTTTCGAATTTACATGATGTGTTCCATGTTTCACAGCTTCGGAAGTATGTTCCAGATCCCTCACATGTGATTCCGATGGATGAGGTTGAGGTAAGGGAGAACCTTACGGTTGAGGCATTACCGATGAGGGTTTTGGATCGCGAGTTGAAGCGGTTAAGGGGCAAAGATATTGTACGTGTGAAATTAGCGTGGGGAGGCACTGTTGAGGGCAATTTGACTTGGGAGTTGGAGAGTCGGATGCGGGAATCGTATCCGGAGTTGTTCGTCTCAGGTAATATTTTCGAGGACGAAAATTTCTAAGTGGGGGAGAGTTGTAACGCCCCAGTTTTTGTTAGATTTATTTAATCGAGTCGATTTAATTATTTTTGTTTTTATATTATTTTAGTCTTGGTTTTTATGTGGTAAATATGTTATGTTTATCATTATTATGTTTTATCGCGTTTTGGGAGCGTTTGCGAGAAAATTGAGTGTATGGGTATTTTGGTCATTTTGCTTGGTTAGATATTATTGATTTTCTTAAAATAGAAACATAGAGATTAGAAGAGAGAAAAGAAAGAGAAGAGAAAAAAGAGAGTGAGAAGAAGAAAAAGAGGAAAACTTGAAGCTTAAGAAATCGATTCAACGGACACTTCAAAGCACGATTAATCGGGTAAGGGTGCGAAACTCGGTTATTTTATGCTTGTGTATGAATATGTATGTGTGTGTCTGAATGTTTACTTGTTTTTCATAGTTTTCAATTCTAGGTTGAAATGAGAAAAATGAATAAAAATTGATGTTTTCACGGTTGGAAATCGATATGAATCACGTAGTATGATCGTATTATACGTATGAACATTGTTGATACTGGTTTTTATTAATTGAAAATGTTTTGGTTGGAGAAAGTTGGATTTTGGGGTTTGGAACTGTGTAACCCGCAGCAGAAAAATTCTGGTTCTGATGCGATTCGCCAGGTGAATTGGGATTCGCCAAGCGAATTAGGTCTTGCCACTAGTTCGCCAGGCGAAGTGCTGGCGAAGAGGGATTCGCCAGGCGAAATCATAAGTCGCCAGGCGAAAACGGGGAGACAGAAATGTGTTAGCTACTGGAACTATTGGGTTTTTTCTAAAATTGTGGTTCGCCAGGCGAAGTTCTGGCGAAGGGAGATTCGCCAGGCGAATCTGGCAGTTTTACAATAAATTCATTTCTTTGAAAATTCATAACTTTTGACCCGTAACTCGGATCGAGACGTTCTTAGTACCGTTGGAAAGCTAATGAGATGTTCTTTCTTATAAAAATGGTTTTGGGATTAGTGGCCGATTTAATTGTGTCGGGAATTTGGAAACGTGTCATTTTGTCGACTTTTACCGTCGTAATTGTGTGCGATTGATGTGCTATCATGCGATATGCTTTTGATATATAATGTATAGCTTGTGTGTTGTTATATGATGTGAATGCATGTGATGAAATGTTGTGATGATGGTTTGTGGCCTTATGGCAAATAAATGCCTTGTTTTGGGTTTGATTGCAATGCATGATTATTGATGTTGAGATGGTTCACATGGTTATATATGTATCTGCATTTGATTGTCATGAGTCATTAGTATGCCATGCATCATGATATGCACCATGTGACGTCGTGTGCCCTTGTGGGGTGTGAGTGACGAAATGATTCCAGAGGGAATCTGATGTAACGGTCGTGAGGCTTATACAAAGAGGACCTAAAGCGACATTATAGATGATCGTGAGCCTTATACAAAGAGGACCTAAAGCGATCCATAAACGTCGTGAGCCTTATACCAAGAGAACCTAAAACGACGGGGAACATCGTTTGCCCGAAGGGGAGTTACATTAAGTAACAAACGATGGTTCCAATAATTCTTTAGTGAATTATTGATGATGAGAATGATGGATGGAATAGTACCGCATGCATAGAGTCGTTGTGTCGGTCTCTGTGCATTTGCATCAGTCATGAATGAATTGATTATGTGTGGGAATTGTGAATGGGATTGATGAGTTGATATATATATATATATATATATATATATATATATATATATATATATATATTGGTGATGAATGTATTGAGCATGATTGATATGCCTCTGTGATGGATGCATGAATTATGAATTGTTTTGTTTTGTATTTGAACTATGGTGTACGTTATGGTGAGAATGTTTTTGCATGCGTATTACGTGTTATTACGTAATTGTATGCACTTATATTATAATTGTGTTTCTCACCATTCTGCTGTTTTGAATGCTCTATGAGGCATTGAAGATTAGATGCTGGAGGTCTTTTTGTGAAGATTATGTCTTCATTCTTTTGTCGGTCGGCTCTGATATGTAGCACCGGGTAGTCGGGGAGATCGTTATGTGATTATGTGTATATGTATCTTTTTGGATTTTACATGTATAGCTCTGTATACGACAGACAAGCTTCTATGTTTATATATGAGATTTCAGTTGCAGATTTTCCGCTTTTATTCTGTATCTGAATTGTGGGTGTTAGGAACTGAGTTCCTCTATTTATGTTGCTACCTGATTGTTGCATATCTATATGAGCAGGTTGTTATATTTCATTACTTTGATGTGACGCTCCCGTCTATGCCATGAATGTTTTAATTACACTCTGATTATTTGTTATCGGTTTAATTACTCGGGGTATAGATTGAGGGTGTTACAGTCTAAGGTCAGAAGAGCAAACCTAATAGCTTTGACTCGTCTACCTTTGACATGACTTACTAAATCAGACAGGATAGCAACCTCCATAGAGGGTTTGAAAATGGAATTAAGCCAGAGTTGCAAAAGTCATATAGGGCCATAAGTCAAAAGTTTTTCTTTAGAATTGGTTATGATTTCAATTCAAAAGAAGCAAGTCCTAAGGATTCATAAAGAGAACCTAGGATCAGTTTGTTGAGGCAGACATTGTGCCCCTCATGAATCTGGGTTGCTAAAGTTATAAACTTCTAAGTTATTTGGAGAGAACTAAAGCAAAAAATGAGGTGAGATAATCAATGGGTAAGGAAAGCAATGTGCTCGTAGTCAGATACTTCTTCACCTTGGTCATAATGGTCTTGAATGTAAGTGTTAAAGCTAGGATGGGTGAAATAAAAATTGGGTTTGATCTTATTTTTGAGATTAGGGTTGAAAGTATCCTTAGTTGGTCGAAGGCCTGTAATGGCAACAACGTCGAAAAGGGTGGGAATCATCATTCTGCATCGAATATGGAATGTGTTGGTCGAACCTTCCCAAAAATAAAGGGCTAATATGAGCATATTGGTGTTGTACTTAGGACTCGTTCTTGACAATTCTATCAAGTCAAAAATGTCTTGGTTTTTCAATAATTGTCCTCTCTGTTGTTCCATTTTGTTCAACCAATTGAGATAAGCTTCATTATTGGTAGAAGGCGAAGAACAAAATACATGTTGGGGTGAATACATAAATTCTAACTCAAAGATTTTGTCCTTAAAGGCACGGGGATTTCATTAGGGTAAACAAGAAAAAAAATTCTTAACTTAACAGGTTTCATAGGATTTTTGGCAAAGGACACTGAAATGCATGAGGTTTACCTGTGATAGAGAAGGGAATTAGTGTCTGGGAAGTCCAAATGAGAGTTTTTTTTTCTTTATTGGTGGTTCTAGAATATAAGTGTGATTATTGGAGTAGATAGGACTTGGAATGTCAGTAGTAGAGGGCATTGAAAGTTGTTTCGTTGTACCACAGGAAGAAGCCATTATTTTTAGAACTTGAGAAGAAAATAGTTGTAGGAAAAAAAAACTCATAAGGTTCACAAGAGATAGTAATGTGGCAAAGAAGAAAAAAGAAGCGAAAGAGAGGTTATATATAGAATCTGAAGTGAAACCTTTCAAAAAATTTCCTCCGAAGTTAAAACCCACAAACGTTTTAATATACATTTTGTTAAAAAAACATTAGTAATTTAATAATTTTATCTTTTCATTTAATATGATTAAGTAGTGTGGCCCACAATGACCTTAGAAATCAAAACTATGATGGTAGATGCTTGCACGATGCAGACGTGACAGTTGAATGAAAATAAGTATGGTGTCAGTTAAACAACGAAATTCATGATGACTGTGACGTATGTAGGATGACAGGAATAATGTTGTGAATTCGAGTAAAAATGCCATACTGTAGACATGATCAAAAAATGACCTTTTTGGGGGACACCTGTTAGCCTGAAAATTTGAGCTTAGCATTTGACAAGAAGGTGTGATATAAAGGTATGAAAATACTGAGTGTAAGATGACCAGACTATATGTTTGACATATTAATTGTTTCAACAAAGGTGATGAATTCAACTCACCTATCAGAGATGATGAATTCAACTCATCTATTATAGGCGATAAATTCAACTTTCCTATCAAATGTTTTAGGACTTAGAATATTCTTAAATCTAAGGAATTGGTGACCTAGGAGCAGTTTTGACACCAAATCATAAGATTCGACAGAAGAACTCTTCGACAGAGGCAGTTAGAGGATTTGAAAATAGTTTCGACAATGGTAGCATTTTAAGACAATTCAGGAATCTGAAGACACTTGGAAACACAGCTGAAGGCAGAAGCCTGCGTAGCAAGATACATGTCGAATCTTGGAGAAGTAACTGTTTGCGTTAGTTATGAATGTACATAATATATAAGTAGATTTGGTCTCTAAGACAAGGGTTCATATTTTCATTCTATTGTCCTTAGAACTCATATATCCGAGTCATAAATATTAAGAATTTGTGAGAAATGTATAAACTTGAGTCCCACTTTTAATTCAAACACTTTTTTATCCAATTGTTTTGTTGTTTTCTTTATTTACTTTATCTTTTTAAAATAACTATGCAGTTTGTTTCTTTACATTCTTATCAAATTTTTATAGATTCAAAGATAGAATCTTTAAGCACAAACACATTTTGCACAAAATGTCTTTAAGATTTTCTCGAGTTTAATCTTTAAATGAACTAAAATTTGTGATTTGTTTACTAAAAATACCCGTAAACATCACCATATTATAAAATTGAATAAATGATTAAGGTACTTTTGATTTATCCTTCGACAAAAAATACAAATTACTTAAAGAACAACAAATGATAAATGAAATCTATCATCTTACACCATAAATAATATAAATATGGGTGTGTCTCCAAACTACTAAAGGCAAAATACTCTTTTTGGTCCTTTAACTTTACCTTGGGGTTCATTTTGGTCCCTTAACTTAAAAAAGTGTCATATTGATCTCTTAACTCTTCAAAACGTTCCATATTAGTGTTTTTCGTCTTATTAGCGACCGAAAAATTCAAAAATCAGTAGCTAAATTTGTAGCTAATAAGACAAAAGGGCTAATATGGAACGTTTTGAAGAGTTAAGGGACCAAAATGACACTTTTTAAAGTAAAGGGACCAAAATGAACCCCGAGGTAAAGTTAAAGGACCAAAAAGGGTATTTTGCCACAACTAAATGAATAAGATCAAATAGTTCAGCAATTTAGTAAGAGATTAATTGGAATACACTGTCACTGTAAAACTATTTTACACTGTCATCCAATTAAAATTAGTTATTTTGACATATGAGAAGAGAGAAACATGAAAGAAGTGGTCATTAAAATAGTTTATTTATAATTTTTTTTTAATATTTTTAATTCCATAAATATGTGTCAAAATAACTGATTCTAATTGGATGACAATGTAAAGAAGTTTTATATTGACAATGTATTCCAATTAATCTCTTTTAGTAATTATCGATAATGACCAAGGTTCTGCAACTCAAGAACAAAATAGCCATAACAGAAAAGAGAAGTATTGAAGAAGAAGAAGTAAAGTTTGTTATTGCTCATTAACTGAATAATACAAAATGGATAACACTATATATACAAGAATAATGAGGCCCAATAATGATATGCCAGCTATGTAACTACCTTATCTATTTACATAAAAGAGAATAAGAGTAAAATATAAAGATATATTCTAATATGCCCCCTCAAGTTGGACTGTGTAAACTGCAAAGTCCTAACTTGGTCATAATGGATGAAAAAGCTGGAGAATGTAGAGGCTTGGTGAAAGCATCTGCAAGCTGAGCTGAGGAAGAAATAGGAAGAAAGTGAATTAGGTTGGAGGTGATCTTCTCGCGAACCACATGGCAATCTAATTCAATATGCTTGCTTCTTTCATGAAAGGCAGGGTTATGGGCCAGATAGATAACAGATTTGCTATCACAGTAGACAGAGGTTGGTTGAGAAAAACTAATCCTGAAGTCATTGAACAGATATTGTAGCCATTGGATTTCGCAAGTGAGAGATGCTAGAGCTCTGTATTCAGCTTCTGTTGAAGATCTTGAGACAGTGTTTTGCTTCTTGGATTTCCAGCCAAGAAGGGATGATCCAAGAATAACACATAAACCAGTAACGAATTTGCGGGTGGAGGGACATCGTGCCCAATCAGAATCAGCAAAGGCAAACAACTTTAGAGAACTAGAAGCTGAAAAAAGGATACCTTTGGCAGGAGAAGACTTTAGGAATCTCAACACTTTGGTAGCAGCCTGATAATGTGACTCAAGGGGATTAGAGACATATTGGCTCAAATGTTGCACTACAAATGAGATATCAGGCCTAATGTTTGTCAAGTAGATTAATCTTCCAATTAACCTTCTATACATTGTAGGATCCGTGAGAGGCACACCATCAGTTGGGGATAGTTTAAGATTAGGATCAAAAGGAATGGAAGATGGTTTGGCTGCAAGGAATCCTGTATCCTCCAAGAGCTCAATGGTGTATTTCCTCTGGTTCATGAAGATGCCTTTTGTGGATCAAGCAATCTCAAACCCTAAAAAGAATCTGAGCTGACCAAGGTCTTTTATCTTGAACTGCTGATCAAGTAGAGTCTTAACATACTGAATTTCAGACATAGAACTACCAGCAATGACTATATCATCCACATATACCAGTATTGCAATAAAACTATCTTTGTGAGATTTCACATACAAGGAATGATCAGCTTGTGATTGAGAATAACCTAGAGAAATTAAAAAGGATGAGAGTTTAGAGTACCATTACCTGCTTGCCTGTTTGAGACCATATAAGGATTTCTGTAACTTGCACACCTGAGATGGAGATGAATTAGAAATGCCAGGAGGGAGTGTCATATATACTTCTTCATGTAAGTCACCATGAAGAAATGCATTGTTGACATCCAGTTGTTCAAGGTACCAGCCTTTGATAGCAACAATGGACAAGAGGACTCTCACTGTTGTGATTTTGGCTACAGGTGAAAAAGTGTCAAAGTAATCTATGCCATCCATTTGTGTGTAACTTTTGGCTACCAACCTAGCTTTATACCTCTCAATGGAGCCATCTGCTTTGTATTTGATTTTGTAAATCCACATGCATCCAATAGGAACTTTCCCTGGTGGGAGATCAACAACACTTCATGTTTGATTCTCTTCAAGAGCAAGAAGTTTAGCATTAATAGCATTCTTCCAACAATCCATTTTAATAGCTTGGTTGAATGTTTTTAGTTCAATGTTAGAGGAAACAGAAAAACATAAATGCTTATAAGATGGTGAGCAGTTATCATATGTAAGAACAGAAGATAATGGATATAAAAATTTGTAAAAGTTATTAGATGCAGTAGAATAACAGTGATAATCTTTGAGATATTGAGGAGGGTGAGTAGACCTAGAAGAATGTCATGTGGGTAATGCAGTATTTTATGCAGAATTTTGGGTGGGAAAAGTTTGGTTAGATGTTTGGTCTACAGCAGGAAAAAGTTCAGAGGGTAAGTGTTTCATGGACTGATTTATATTAGAAGGTGAACTGTTAAGCAAGGGATGGCTATGTCCAGGCATAGGTGTAGTGTTAGGCATAATGGCTGAATAAGGATCAGAATTATGATCAATGTCAGGGATATGAGTATCTTGAGACACAGGAGAGGTATTGTGTAAGGTCACATCAGCAGAAGTAGGGTTAGCAGGGTGAGCAGAATTAGGACTAGAAGTAGGGTGAGCAGAATTAGGCTGGGGAGATGTAATAGTAGCACTGTCATTTGTAGAAGTGGATATGTCAGATGAAAATGACATCTCAGTGGTACTATGTTGCTGACTAGGAAAGAAGTTATGTGTCTCAGTGAAAGAATCATCAAGGTTTGGAACAGGTTGTGTAGGGGAGACAGAAGGAGGATGTTGATGTTTAAAGGGAAAAATGGTTTCATAGAAAATCATATTCCTGGAGATAAAAATGTTGTGATTTTCAAGATCATAAAGGATATAATCTTTTGTACCTTCCTTGTAACCAATAAAGATAGCCTTCCTAGCTCTAGGATTGAATTTTGTTCTGTGAGCCTGGAGGAAACTAGCATAGGACAGACATCCAAATACCTTTAAATGAATCATGGTTGGGGGTTGCTTAAACAAAAGCTCATAAGGACACTTAGAGTTAAGAAGAGGTGTAGGCAACCTGTTAATAATATGGACAGCGTGTTGAATGCAAAAGTTCCAAAGATTCAAAGGTATATTAGAATGAAAAAATGGCTCTAGCTACATTAAGGATGTGTTGGTGTTTTCTTTCTACCACCCCATTTTGTTGGGGTATCTCAACACAAGTCCTTTGATGAAGAATACCCTTGGACAAGAGAAAATCAGATAAGGCAAGGAATTTTGTTCCATTATCTGATCTTAGACATTTAAGGGTGGTTTAGAATTGGTTCTCTATCTAGGCTATGAAATTGATAAGGCTAATCTTTGTTTGATCTTTGGTTTTGAGGAAAATGACCCAAGTATGTCGTGTGTAGTCATCAACAAGAGTTAAAAAAATATTTGTGTCCTAGAGTGGAAATAGTAGAGAAAGGACCCCATAGGTCAGCGTGTAAAATATTAAAAGGAGCATCAGAATGAGATATGCTATTAGGAAAAGGAAGTTTTCTTTGTTTAGCAAGGTGACAAGAGTCACAAGGTACATTGTCTTTATTACAAGTAATAAAAGGGAAAGATTTTTAAATGGTATGTAAACTTATATCTGATATGTGGCCTAGTCTTAAATGCCACAAATTACAAGAGGAATGAGAAACATAATTATTAACAGAAGAATGTGAAGGTGTGGAATCAAGAACATAAAGCCCCCTGTGCAAGCTAGCTATACCAATCATTGCCTTGGAATGATTCTGCAGAATGTGGCAAGTGTTGGCAGTAAATTGAACAAAACATTGATTGCTATCAACAATTTTAGCTATGGAAATAAGGTTGACATGAAAACTAGGAACATAAAGCACATTTTGTAAAATAAGGGAAGGTGATATAGCAACTGTGCCAGAGATAGATGTCATAACCTGTGAACCATCAGGTAAACTAACATGAATGGGAACTATGGTGTTATGTTCAATAAAGGATGACAAATCAAAAGAGAAATGATCAGTAGCTCCAGTATCAAGGATCCAAAGGTAAGGGTTCTTACCATTCACATTGGTGGAGTGAGAGTGCATAACAAAAGGTGAGGTAGAGACAGAATTGATAGTAGATTAGGGCTTGGACTGTTGAAGTAAAGCTAGAATGCTGTCATACTGCTCTGTAGTAAAACCAAAAAAAGGTGAAGTTGAATCCAGAGGAGAAGTGTTGGTTGCATTGTTGGCAGTTGTAGACAGTGAAGAGGATGTAGTCCCTTGAGCCTTAACTTTGTTTCTATAACCTTAACTTTGTTTCTATTACCTCTGGGAGCATTGGAACCTTGATTTCTAGCACGAAAATTTGTCGAACCTTGCTTAGCAGTATGAGTTCCTTCATGTGCTTGAACTTGTAAGACAGACGCTTCATCTGTTGAACCTGTAGAAAGAACAACACCAAATGCAGAGCTATCCATTTCGCGTTCTTGTTGAATAACCAGTAAAAAAAACCTTGTCAATATCCGGTAACGGATTCATTATCATAATCTGAGATTTTGAGTGAGCAAATTTCTCAGTTAATCCTTTGAGAAATCGTATAACATAGTCTTGCTCCCTATACATTTTAACAGACGCAATGGCACCACAAGAACAAGGAATGGCGCAAGAACAAAACGAAATTGGTCGGTAATTCTCTAATTCATCCCACATTACCTTCAGCTGTGTAAAATACTTGGAAAAGTCAAGAGTACCTTGACGGAATTTGTATAAGTCTTCTTGAATGTCTGAAATGCGGAAGATATCTCCGTGAGAAAACCTAATATGTAGATTCTTCCATACGCCGACTGCAGTATCGATCCATAGGACGGACTTGGCTATAGGCTCTAAAATTGATCGCTGAATCCACGCAAGAACATTGGTGTTGCATCAAATCCATGGTGCATACATTAGATCCGAAACAGGTGGTATTGTTATGGTTCCATCGATGAATTTCTCCTTATTCTTGGAGATTAGCGCAATGTGCATCGATCGAGACCAGGTATGGTAATTCTTGTCAGTGAGCAGCGGCGTAACAAGAACGAGTGTTGGATTCTCGTTCGGATGTAGATTATAAGAATTTGCAGAATTGGTTGTGAAATCGGCGTAGCTGTGGTTCGCCATTGAAGAAACAAGAAAATGAATGTGATCAGGGAAAAAGCAAGAGGAACGAAGAAGACAAAACAAAAAACAGAAGTAGATCGCAAGAAGAGAAAGAAGAAAGAATGGCTCCCAGAACTTTTGAAGCTCTGATACCATGTCGATAATGGCCAAGGTTCTGCAACTCAAGAACAAAATAGCCATAACAGAAAAGAGATGTATTGAAGAAGAAGAAGTAAAGTTTGTTATTGCTCATTAACTGAATAATCCAAAATGGATAACAGTATATATACAAGAATAATGAGGCCCAATAATGATATGCCAGCTATGTAACTACCTTATCTATTTACATAAAAGAGAATAAGAGTAAAATATAAAGATATATTCTAATAGTAATACTCAGAAAAATAATTCAGTGGTTCTTTAAAATCCGAAAGATGTCACATTTAAAAGACTCAAAAAATTATCTTATAAATAATGATTGAAAGATACATTTCATTTATCAAATATAAACAAGATATACAAATACAAGCATGATTAATTCTGAGGCAGTGCAATGAGGTTTAAAAATAAGTAAAAACTATACCAGTATGGTAAATATAACCATAAGAGTATCAAATATAAACAAGATATATAAATACAAGCATGATTCATTCTGAGGCAGTGCAATGAGGTTGTCTGCATGTTTAGAATTTAGCCAGTTCTTGCAGTTGGTCCTGTGAATGGAGCCATAAAAAAATTAACATGCATTTTAAGCATAAGCAGCTTTTGAAACAGAAAGTGGTAATGGTAAAGCAATCAATCAATGAGAACCATTAATGATTCATTTGATCAAAATAAGTGAACTTTTTGCGATAATGCGGAGGGAATAGAGAATAAGAAAATGCAATGTATGAAATTATGAATAAGCAATGTGAAGTAACACAAACCTCTGTGACAAACAAAGCATGGAAACCATATGGAACTCTTTGAGGCAATTCTACAACTGCAACAGGTTCCGCTGACATTGTTTTTGCATCTACGACATGCACGAATGATTTCCTACGGTATTCAAGTTAAACAGGAGATTAAGAAAAACAAAAACTAAGCCACATAAGTCAGTGCTATGTGCGCAGAGGAAATTGATACCCGGTATTCTCATCATGTACAAAAAAGATCAAGTATCCGTCATCTTCTTCAGAATCGGTGCCAGGGACGCGTGGCACATAAACAGCCTCAGAGCCAAACCTTCCTGGTCCCAAGTCATAGAGACCTTGAACATTTCCTCCAACTTCAAGCTTTGTTTTTCCAGAATCTGGCTCGGCGTGCAAATCAAATTTAATAATCCCAGTTACTTTAGCCATGCGGTCTAACGTGGTTCCATACACGTATCGTTGCTTCCTGATGAAATGAAAATAGTAAATACAGGTTGTGGCAGACATGCATATACTGGATTACTGTTCTGACTCCACCTTAAAACATAAGTAAATTGGAAAGTACATATGGTAGCACTGTAATACTCATCTTCAAATAAGAGTGTTACAAAAAAGAACGTGACGATAAAAAACTATCAAAATGACATATGCTTAATAGGGGAGCACAACCCAACCCGATGACACAATCCTTCTCGAGAAGCTAACCTGCCAGTGTAGCTATCATTGACCCTAGGAAAATCTACAGCAGATGCTGATAGTGTCTTTTGAGAAGCTTCACCAGTTTTCATGTTAAATCTCATTTCATACCTGGAAAGAGTTCAACGAATGTAAATATAGAGTAACATCCATTGATATTTTCTTCATAAATTGCATATAAGAATAAGTCATTTTACAGCTCATTTGGTATATTATAAAGCTTTTCCTTGACAGCCCAGCAGGCCACGTCCAAATTTGGATTCTCCATGCGGCACGTGATCAAAACTATTTCATCCTCCTCCTCCCAAGCATTGGCTACGGGGAAAATGAGTCAAATAAAAGATGAAAATGGACAAATTCGTCAGAATTAAATAATTTACAGCACAAGTTGAAGCATTTTTTAACTAACTTTAAATCGTGATACATTGCTGCTATTCTATTTTGAAGTGATTTGCATGTTACTGAAAGGTGTTTCCAAATTGGCCTCACTTTTTTTTTAAAAAATCTTCAGGAACTTCAATTTCACAATCATTGGATTTTACAAATGATCATTATAGAATATCAATCAACATATTATATTAAGTAGAAACAAAGCAAGCAAACATACCATTGTGGAAAATGAAGCAATTTGGTAGTTCAAACCATCTGATATGCTTCTCGTCCTTAGCATACCGAGGTAGGACACCAAAACGAGCTTTCTTGGTTGAATCAAATGAGTATATCAATGTCTTATTCTTTACCATTTCCTGAAAAATACATTTCAATCAACAATTCAAGATTTATTTTATTTTCATCAAGTGATATTACTAACAAACTAATCTTTAGCCAGATCATATGAACTACCTTTGGCCTAAAGTACAGAGGAAGGTCCATAAATATTGAATAATTCTTTGTGATGGCAAAGTCATGCATCAAAACGGGATCTGATATTGTTATTGGAACAGGATCTTGCATAAAACCATCCTTTGATATTACCCTGTATGTGACATATGGTGCTGTATGGGAATATCCAAATGTAAACATCTCCCCTGCATATAGGAAAGTTATTTGTTGGAAATTAGAATTACTTCTCCATAAAAATTTTCAGCTTAATCACTTATTTGAAGATGGTTTCACCAGTAAATGGGTCAACTTTTGGATGGGCAGTGAAGTTATGGCCTAATCTCTTGTCATAATCTAGCATGCCAAGTGTCTGCAAATCACCGTCTTCAAAAACTTTAATAGCATCTGCAAAATTTAAAATGAGACTATTTCAGTGCCATAGTAGAATAAGTAAATACAATTATCGCTAGTCAAAGACTGTGATACAACTGTGAATTAGCTATATTTTAAAAACAGAACCAGAGATCAAACCAGTGAGACCTCCGGGTCATTTCAATTGATTCTGTTGGCTCAACCACATTTGAACCATGTGACAAATAAAATAAAATAAGTACTCACAAGGTTTGTCTCCTTCTGAGAGTGCTAGAAGCTTGTGATGGTGATATACAAGAGCTGTATTAGCTGGTAAACATGAGAGTATGAGCACAAGTTAGATTCATATCTTCAAATCATATACAAGAGCTAAAAATTCATAACACAGGTTACCTGTTCCGTGTCCATAAGAAACATCCAGTATTTTCAATTTTTCTCGTAACATTTGTATGTTAACCATTAACAGTCCAAATAGGCCTTTGAGATCTCCAATCTGAAAATAACAAACAAGAAAAAACATTTATCTTGTGCAAGTGTAAAACAAGCATTTCTATCACTAGTATATTTTTCTCCAAGCTTCTATAATTTTACTATCTTTATATACCTTCAGAAACTTAGAGTCTTTAAAGTATTCTTCCTGTTTAAAACGAGAAGTTTTCACGAAGCGGGAAACATATGAAGCTTTTCCATCTTTGATACGCAAACCATGGATCATTCTGCAAGTAATTGATATGTAGATCAATATTCAATGACTATATACCAATATTATGAACTTGTTATAGTAAGTGAAACCAGAATAACACACACCCATCTCCATCAAACCTGCAAAAACACAGAGAGAAGAGAGAAAGCGCCGTATGAGCATAAAACTCCAAATTATGAATATATGTTAAGTTCAGAGAAACTAAAAAATCTCCACATCCATACTAAACCTTTCCGTAAAAAGTAAACACGGGAAAAGAAAAATCAATATGCTAATTAGATTGGTGCAAGATCTTATAATATTCTGCTCAAAGCATACAAGAAAAGGGTAAAAATTTACCAGTGATAACCCGCCACAGAAGAAAACTTTGGATTGGGCCCCACCCTAACAAACTCTCCATTCAAGCAATCCTGCAATACACATCAAATGGTATGTGATGAGCAGCAAGACCTGATATTGCTCTAAAGAGGCTAGTCTCCCACAACATGGTGAATCACAGCTTAAAATCACATTGTGAGTTGCTCGAATTTAGCGAACGAAAACTCCTTGAATAGAATTGTCTCTTGAGATCTTTGAGTTCACAAAAAAAAATCAAATATTTGAAGTAACATTCTAATATTTCAAAAATGGAGTGAAAACACCATCTCAAAAAGTCAAATATTTTAAATGATGAGTAACA
The DNA here is from genome assembly GCA_022829125.1 of Lathyrus tuberosus. Classification (NCBI taxonomy): domain Eukaryota; kingdom Viridiplantae; phylum Streptophyta; class Magnoliopsida; order Fabales; family Fabaceae; genus Lathyrus; species Lathyrus tuberosus. The sequence continues at coordinate 9,472,225 of JALAZF010000117.1, forward strand.
CATAATTGATGTTTACATCAATGAAACAGTAACTCCAACACAGACACCAGGACACGACACTAACAATAACACTCTCGTGATACGGACACCGACACTGACAATGACACTCTCGTGACACGGACACCGACACTGTTACTTATATAATAATATTTGAGCTTCAAAACTAATGTCTTGAATTCTTCATTGATAATTTCAATATATGTTAAACTATTTTAGATGTGTGGGATTTGTCCAAGAAATATATAAGGTATGTTAAAGCAAAGAGAAAAACAAATTCTTTTTTGAAACATTGGTCTTAATAAATATAAGACAAGTGTTATAGGTGCAGGGCCGGCTCTTTGCAAGTGCAGCAAGTGCTACAACACAGGTCTCAAATTTTGGAGGGATCCAAATTTTGAAAGCTCCAATTTTTTTTCATAAATATTAATAAAAATAAATAAAATTATTATAATAAAATCTCAATAAATCAAAAAAATGATATGATAAAATCTCAATATATTCAAAAAATTTGATTGATCAAAACTCAAATAATTATAACTAAATTTATTTTTAATTAATACATAATTATATTTTTGTGTCTTTTTTAATTATTATAATATTTTTTTAAAACTTTAGGCTCATTTTTGAAATTAGCACAGAGCCTCCGAGATGATTAAGTTGGCCCTACGTAGGAGTGTCATCCATGTGTCGACTGATTCAAAGAGTGTCAAAGCGAAAAAAAACATTCTTTGAAGACACTTGACTTTGTCAATATTTTTTTACTTTTTCGACACATGTCGTAGAATCTAATACAAACATCTAGAGACTGACACATGTCAGACACGACAGAACTTCTCGTCCGTGCTTCATATCTCAAATTTAGTAATTACCTCACTTTAAAGTGAAAGTATACAAATATAAATTCAATTCAATCAAAGTTAATTTCCATTATAACATTTATTCATTTTTCTCTGATCATCAAAATTCTGTTAACACCATATATAGGTCTTCAATTTCAAATTAAGAAAAGAAAACAGAAAGAAGGAATAGAATTAACCGGAAGGTAGCCTTGCACAGTAAGATCCTTAACCGGAGGCGTCTCATCTTTAACCGGTGCAAAATTACCGGAAAGCCAGTAATGAGGAAGTGAAGAATCATAAAACAGCTTGACTATAATTTTCTCCAACAAATCAACGGCTTTCGAAGTGAATCCATTGCTAGGTTTTGGTTCCACCTTCAAAATCCCTCCATTTTCCTTCTTCTCATAAGCCATTTTGGAGATTTACGTAAATGATAGGTTTGTGATAGTGGTGTGTAAAAATATTTGTGGGTTCTTGTATGGTTTCACAATGGAAAATCACAGTGAGCAAAAAGCTATAGTTAGTAGCTTCTCAAAATCACGGTAGAGAGTTTTAAAAGAGCGGTAGCGGTGGTTACGTAGGATCTAGATTCTATTCTCTGCTTTGAAATGTCCTCCTTTTGTGCTTTCTTGTCTTTGCATGAGTTGTCGTCATGCTTTAATTATTCCTTAATTAATTAATAACATCATCCAAAAACATATATATATATATATGCAAAAACCTTTTTAACCTTTTCTTCTACATCATACATCTTATCATTTTGAGGTTATATTTTGTCAAAATCACCTTTTTCTCAACTAAATTTTGGTCTTGATTCAAAGTTTATCATATTCCCTCTTTTCAAGACAATTTTTTGGGTCCACTTTTTCTCTACTTCAACTATTATTCAACCAATTTTTATTTCTAGTCTCAAACAAACTGATTTTTACATATATCTTTTCGTCTTCTTTTATTTGGCCTGAGCAGTCTCAATTAGGGTGGACAAATTTAAGCTGAGTAATTGAAATTGACTGATCTGTTGTCTTTTTTTTTAAATGGGTCGGGTCGATCGGATGTCAGATTTATTTAATTGTTTAATTTAGATAATATATGATTGTTTCGGTCAGACACAAATATTTATTGTAGATCCGTCGAAAATTTAAATCGATCGAGCTTAATTAATATATATTTTATATATTTTTATTATTATATAACTTGACTCACTACAAAAATGAGGCTTATAATGTTACAAAATATTATTATTGGCTTAAATGCACTTTTGGTCTCTTTAATTTGGCGTTTTTACACTTTTGATTCCTCTATTACAAAATCTGTGTTTTTGATCCCTTTAGTTTGTTGCGTTTTGCATTTACTTGGTCCCCCTTACAAAACTGATGATTTGTCTTATTTTTTAATGACATGGCATATAATATTTTATTCCAGCTCATAATAAATTTGACATGTCACAAATTATTTGCCTTGTCATGTTTTTAATTCCATATAATGTTATTAATATTATTGTTTAGGCTTATAAATTGGGGATTTTATTCCATAATTGTTTTTTATTTAAATAATATATTAAAATATTAAATTAAAAAAAATCAAATCTTCATAAATAAAAAAGTCTTTATATCTTCACTTTCATAAATCAATTCTTTTTACAAATCAAATCAAATCTTCATCCCTTGGCTTCATATCTTCAATTCAAATCAATTCTTTTTCTAAATCAAATCAAATTTTGGCTTCATATCTTCATCCCTTGATTTTTTCCAAAAAAAACCTGCAATATTCAACAACATAACATCAATTGAAATCTGCAGAAAAAAGTAAAAAGTATTAAAACAACTTTTCAAAAAACAAAACAGTATGTGCCTAATTCAAACCACTTTTTATATTATATTTTTTTTAATAATAAAGAATAAACATAAAAGGGTAGAAAATAGGAAAAATAGATAACACTCTTCCATCTCTCTCACGATCTATTCTCTGTTTCTCTTTCTATTCCTCTCATGTTCATCAACCTTCAACCCTAAATCAAATTCACGCGGATCTCTCTCGTGGCATAAAATCAAACCAAAATTTCTTTAAATCAACAACAATTAATAGATCAAGAGTTACAAAGCATCACCAATGGGAAACAGAACATATCGCTATCGATGGTGGTAGGATGCTCGCCAGAAATAGTTTTCTCTTGGGCCTCTAGGCCATTTGGTTTTCTTTGGTTCTCCAAGTTCTGAGCTTAACAGTTTTTCATCCTTTTCCTGGTTTTGTTTTGCAAGATACAACAAGTTGTTAAATCAAATCGTGAATCTAGAGATTATGGAATAAGGAAGATGAAGAGAGATGAAGAAAAGAGGATTATGGAATAGGGAAGATGAAGAGAGATGAACAGTTTTTCTGGTTTTGTTTTTCTAGAGATTATGGAGCTTAACAGTTTTCCTGGTTTTGGTTTTGTTTTTCTAGGGATTATGGAATAGAGAAGATGCAGAGAGATGAAGAAAAAAGGATTATGGTTCTTGAGTATATATGAAAAACAATTATTAAAAAAAAAAAAATTGATAAAATATAAAAAAAATAATTATTAAATGTATTTTAAAATAAAATAATGGTTTAATTAAAATAAAAGTCAGATTTATTGACATGACACCATAGTCAAAGTGTCACCTCATTGAAAAATAAGACAAATCATCAGTTTTTGCAAGGGGGACCAAGTAAATGCAAAACGCAACAAATTAAAGGGACCAAAAACACAGGTTTTGTAATAGGGGGATCAAAAGTGTAAAAACGACAAACTAAGGGGACCAAAAGTGCATTTAAGCCATTATTATTTTTATAATTTAATGTTGACATTGTGTATTCCCAAAAATATAAGACATGTAATATGAAATTTTGAATATTATTTAATTTATAATTTAAAGTATCATAATTATTAAAATTAATGTCAAATGATATTGAAAATATTATTATGTAAGAATAGTTTTTTTAATAATAAAAATAATAACTCTTTAACTATTTTAAAAGTTTTATATTTTTTATAAGAAATTCAAAATGATAATTCCTAAGTGCTCAGTTTGGCAGCAAGTTTGTCCTTATTGTAGGGGTCTATTTTACACAAATTTGGCATCAATGTGAAGCTAACATGGAAAAGAACAAGTTTCATGTGGAGTGCAAGCTGAGAAAATACTTGGAAGATGCTCCAAAATGGCTCCACATTCGTGTGAAACAAACTGATTTTTGACACTTAGAAAATTCTAGTTCAATATGCATCTCATTTCATGGTGAAACCCTAACTTTGATCCCCCATATCTCTCAATTGGTAAAAGCTTTTTGGACCAAATTTTCCACCATGATGAAGTAGGAAGTATGATCTTCAAATTCAGCTCTAAAGTGTTCTAAATAAATTCATAGATTGTTCACAAATTGGCCATAAAGTCATGCACCTGACAAGGTCAAAAACTTAGAAAAAATTCTAAGTGTTTTGAATTTTGCAACAACTTGAAACCTCAACTTTGGCCATCAATTTCTTCCACTTCAAGAAAATTTTTGGCTTCTAATTTTTATCAACTTGTAGTATCAAATGCCCTCTTTAAATACAGCCCTCAAGTGTTTCAAGTGGATGCTTGAGGAAGAAGTTATAACCTTTAAAAGTTGGTCATTTGATCGTGGATTTTTGTACTTAGTGAAATTTCAAGAAATCCTAATTTGGTCAATTCTTGATCTTTTCTTAATTTGGCTTGATCAAACCCAGTTATATTCCATATTTTCTCGATTCTTGACTTGAGGAATCCGTGTTTGATAAAAAAATGTCAAAAGTCAAACTTTGACTTTGAGCATATGTTGACTTTTCATCAATTGAATCAAAATTCTTCAATTATCCATAGATCCAACTTCTTGAGCCAATTTAATCACATGAATGGACCACAATGATGCATTTGTATCCTTTGAATCACATTCCAAGCCATGAGATCATGTTTTGGTCAAAAAGTCAACATCAAGCTGACTTTGACCAAAACGCTAATTTGTAGCACATGATGGATTGAAACTTGATGAACTTGAATTGATGCCAACTTAAACTTGGTCATTGATGGAGGGAAACTATTGATCACTAAGCATGAGTTGAGGAGCTTGAGATGTTGAGGATCACACCAATCTTCTACTTGATCAAACACTGGAATTCTCTTATACAAAACCCTAACTTGTGGACATGGCAAACAAGACACACACAAGAAGTGATTGATGTTATATAAATTATGTAAATGAAGGAACTAAAGTGGGGGAAAATTTTGGGTATGACACCTATGTTTGGGATGCGAATTGTGAATTGAGCTTTTAGGAACTCAAGAAAAAGTTGATGCCTGCTCTAGTTTTGATTTTATCGAATTCGAGTGAATCCTTTGTTGTGTATTGTGATGCTTTGAAGATGGGTCTAAGAGGTGTGCTGATGCAGAATGGTAAGGTTGTAGCTTAAGCTTATATATAGTTGAGATTCCATGAAAGGAATTATCATACGCATGATCTTGAATTGGCAGTAGTGGTATTCGTGTTGACGATTTGGAGGCACTATCTGTTTGAGAATCGAGGTGTTCAGTGATCACAAAAGTTTGAAATATTTATTTGACCAGAAAGAATTGAATATGAGGCAGAGGAGATGACTCAAATTTTTGAAAGATTATGATTTTGATTTGAGTTACCATCTAGGTAAGGCTAATGTTGTAACTGACGCATTGAATAGGAAGTCTTTACATATGTCGATGTTAATGGTTCGAGAATTAGAATTGATCGAGCAATTTAGAGACATGAGTATGGTATGTGAAAAGACTCCTAATAGTGTGAAGCTGGATATGTTGAAGCTGAGAAGTGGTATTCTTGAAGAGATCGGAAAGGGTAAGAAGACCGATGTGAGATTGGTTGACTGACTTGTGTTAATCAATCAAGAGAAGGGTGGTGACTTCATAATCAACGAGAATGGTATGGTGAGATTTAGAGACAGGATTTATGTACTAGATGTACCTGAGCTTAACAAGAGTATTCTCGAGGAAGGTTACAGAAGTGGGTTAAGTATTCACCCTAGTGCCACTAAAATGTACCAAGACATGAAGAAATTGTTTTAGTGGTCAGGAATGAAGAAGGAAGCAGCTGAGTCTGTTTATACTTGTTTGACTTGCCAGAAGTCGAAGATTGAACATCAGAAGTCGTGGGGTCTGATGCAACCGTTAAGTATTCCGGAGTGGAAGTGGGATATCATTTCCATGTATTTTGTGACAAGTTTACCGAAGACAATGATAGGGTGTAATTCTATTTGGGTGATTATAGATAGGCTGACTAAATCAACTTATTTTATACTGATTAAGATCAGTTATCCTTTACAAAAATTGGACGAGTTGTACAATTGAGAAGATTGTTAGTCTGCATGTATTCCGTCGAGCATTGTGTCGGATAGAGATTTGAGGTTTGCGTAGAGGTTTTGGAAGAGTTTGGAAGAGGTGTTGGGTACCAAGCTAAAGTTGAGTTCCGCTTATCACTCGCAGACATATGGTCAAACAGAGAGGACCATCCAATCCTTGGAGGATTTGTTAAGGGCTTGTGTGTTATAATAAGGAGGTGTTTGGGATAGCTACTTGACACTAATTAAGTTCACTTACAATAACAGTTTCTATTTGAGTATTAGGATGGATCCGTTTGAGGCATTGTATCGTAGGAGGAGTAGGACACATCTGGGTTGGTATGAATCTAGTGAGAGTTTGGTGATTAGACCGGAGATCGTGCAATAAACTTTTGAGAAGATCAAGATGATCCAAGAGAAGATGAAAGCTTCATAGATTCGCCAGAAGAGTTACCATGATAAGAGGAGGAAAACACTTTAGTTCCAATAGGGAGACCATGTGTTTTTAAGAGTTACTCCAATAACCGGTGTTGGTCGAGCTTTGAAGTCTCAAAAGCTCACGCCACATTTTGTTGGTCCATACCAGATCTTGCAGAGGATAGGAAATGTGGCCTATCAGATTGCCTTGCCACTGCCGCTTGCTAATCTTCATGATTTGTTTCATGTATCTCAATTGAAGACATACATTTCAGATATGTCTCATATGATCCAAGTGGACGAAATAGAGGTGAGAGAGAACCTGACTGTTGAGGCATCGCCTAAGAGAATAGAGGATCATGAGGTGAAGTAGTTGCGTGGTAAGGAGATCGCTTGGTGAAGGTAGTATAAGGAGGACCAGCTGGTGGGAGAATAACTTGGGAGCTTGAGAGTGAAATGAGGGAGTCGTATCCGACTCCGTTTCCTTCAGGTAATTTTCGAGGGGGGAAATTTTTCTAAGAGGGGGAGAGTTGTAACACCCCAAATTTGATTAATTAATTTAATTGAATTATTTAGAATTATTTGATTAATTGATGTTTATAAATTATTGTGTGATTGTGGGGGTAAGTATACTTGGAATAGAGGTATATAGAAGTAAAATAGTGGTTGAGTGGTTTATAAGTTATTATAATTTTAATTAATTATTAGAATAAATACTATTTTATTTGAATTATTTAATTAATTAGTAAAAAAATGATGAAATTTGGCCATTAGTGAGAATTGAAGAAAATAAGTGGTAAAAATAGAGAGGCTAGTAATGAGTTAGGCAAATTTCATAATTGAATAAAGTAGTAGGGTAGTATATATTCTAAAAATAAGGAAAGTGAAGGTGTGAGAAAAACACAAGAAATAGGGGTTTGAATTGGGTTTTCAAAATGAAAGCTTTTTGTGAAACTCAAACAAAGATCACAAATAGACTAACACTAGAGAAAGACACACGATATATCCTGGTTCACTTGAAAACTATCAAGTTAATCCAGTCCACCTGCCAAGGTGATTTTGCCTTATACACAAGGACTTAATCCACTATAACCAAACTGATTACAACTGCACTGGCAACTGTTGGTGACTAACAATACACAGACTAAACGTCTCTTCTTAAGGATTCTGCCCCAACTGGTCCCTTAAGGAATTCAAACAACTATTTGATCAAATATAGTGTTTACAATGAAATGCTTCTTACATAAGCTGATATAAACACAATTTCTAGCTCAATCTAACTTTGAGCGAATCTATACAGTAAGAACAATCTTCTTCTTTGTATTGTGTGCTTTACTGTTCACTCATGGATTTCTTGAGTTCTTTCTCGTATGAATTAGTGTTTTGAATATTTCTCTTTTTTTACACTTGGTGTCACACATGATTCGTTGAATGATCAAGTCTTTATATAGCCAGAAAAAGATTCGTTGAAGGGCAGATCAGTAATATCAGTAAAATACCGGCAACTTGAAATAATGTCGTTATGCTGGGATGAAAATCATATACTGAAATTGTCCTTTGTACCACCAAATCAGGGTAGTGGAAAAGAACGTGTTTGATCTGTACTATGTACTATTTTCCCTCACAAACGTTTCATCTTCTTCTGTCCATCAGAGGCTTCTGAGTTGATATGATTGAAGCATGATCAGAAGAATGAATCATTGGGTCTTCAGAGTCTTGAGTCTTCATAGTCTTCAGTACTTGTTCAGCAGAACCTTGTCTTCAGAGTCTTCAGCACTCTTTCTTCAGAACCCTTGGGTATCAGAAATATAAGTCTTCAGAATCTTCAGAACTTGTTTAGCAGAACATTGTCTTCAGAGTCTTCAGAAGTTGGTCTTCAGAAACTTAAGTCTTCAGAACTTGTTCATCAGAACCTTGTCTTCAGAGTCTTCATAAGATAAATATCATAGTTAAATTCAGAGCCAGAATCCAAGAGAACATTGCAGCAGCAACATAGTGTCTTCTTAGAGTCTTTCTAAAGCACATTAGATCAGAAGCAATCTTGCTTCTTTGACGCAGAAGCGACCATTAAGAAAATTTAGAGTGACGTTTCACATGATCTCTATCAGAGTCAGAGCTATCTTTATCAGAGTCATAATTATCTTTATCGGCGTCATAATTATCTTTATCAGCGTCAGAATTATCTTTATCAACATTAACACCTGTTTGTCAATACTTAAGAAAACAAACGTTAGAGTACCAAAATTGTTCTCACACAAATACAACTTTGTTATTATCAAAAGAAAGAGATATCTTACAGAACCAAATCGTGTTCTAACTATCTCCCCCCTTTTTGTAATGACAAAACAATGTATTTTGATAACACAATTTTGTACGAAGATAATCAGAATTGACTCAGATAAGTTCAAAGAAAACTTCCCTTTATCAAGCTCCCCCTGAATCTAAGACTTAACAAAATCTTATAAGATTTGGGATATAGAGCCTGATTGCAGAGATCTAGACTGATCCAAAATATCAGAGCTTGATTATAGTGGTGATGCATTCTGATAACGGAGCTTGATTAAGTAAATCAAAGCCTGATTGATATCAGAATCATTTTGCCAATATAATTATTTTTCCTGAAAAACATTATAAAAAGATATGCCATTTAACGTGTTAGAATATTAGAGCTATGATTAGAGACAAGACATTTATCAAAATAATTTTTCCATATTAATACTCCCCCCCTTTTTCTCATAATCAAAAAGGGTGAGCAAAATTTAACTTAAGCATTTTGATTTGAGAGAATTTAGATAAGTTAAATTCAGTACTTTTCCTCCTTTTATGGCAATCAGTATTGAAATGCAGTAAGATAAGATAAATGCAAGTAAGGAAAATTCTTCATTGATAAAAGCAAAATGCCAGGGGCGCAGTAAGGAACAGAATCACAAAATAGGAAAACAAACAAACAACAAGGACAACGGACAGAAACAAAAATGATAAAAGAAAGAGAGACCAAGCAACCAAGAGACCAACAATGATGAAACACCCGCCAACCAGCTATCTCATTCCCTGATGATTGTTTCAGAATAGTTCATGGGAGAACACCATTCAGTAACAAGTTTCTCATTCATTCTGATTTGTTTTAAGTGAGCAACAACTCCTCGGAGATCAAGAATGTGAGAGATAACTCTACTGTAGGGAATCTGAAATGATAACTCCGCTCTTAAAGAAAGAATTTCTCCTTTCAAGAAGTTGAATATGGACCGAGGCAGGTTTATCTTAATCTTGGAGATTAAGAAGAAAATGAAGAGCCTGTCCATTGCAGAGAGCCTTCCTGTTCCCCTTTCCCTTGGTCTAAGATTCGTTCCCATGATTTGGTACCAGACTTTAGCCTCAGGGGTGAGAGAAGAGGGACTGCCAGCAGATCCTTCTTGAAGATAAATGATGTGAATGTGTTTAGCAAACCAGTTATTTCCTCTATAGTATTCAACACATTCGCCATCCTCTTTACATTCAATAGCTTGAGAGATGATTGAGGAGTTAATCATTATGGGAAATCCGCACACAGTAGACAGAATGCAACAAATATTAGACTCATATGCAAGGATGCGAGCATTAGCCCAGAACTCTTTTACAAGGACTGGATAGATAGGTCCAATGAGAATTTCAAGATATTTATCCTAGTTTTGGTAGATGATGTCTGAGAGAATAATGGTATGACCATTTTCAACAAGATTGTTGAAATCAATAGAGTATTCTTTCAAGAGATCCAAGTCAGAGATTTCTCCCTTAATAGTTTTAGACGACATAGTGAAAGCAAGAAGGATAGGAGTGAAAAGCAAGTTTAGAAAAAGGATGAATAGTTATAAGGAGAAGTGTGGTATATAAAGAGAACAAAGAGTGAAAGCAGTAAATAACAATAAAGACAAGATGAATTGAGACGAGTAATTCATCATTTCCAATACAAGGGATACAAACAAGAACAAAGAATGATAAAGGAGTGTATCAGTCTCCAAAAGATCACAGATCAATATACATTATTCATATTATAACATCAATCAATTAATACAAATAAATGTATACTCGAAAGAGAGAGGGCAGAAACTGACAAAGAATAAAGGAAGGTAGACATGTGTTTAGTTCCAAGATACCTTTGTCTTACATACATCTTTATGAATGCATAATATGGGAGGAAGACGTAAAGATTTAAACAGATATCAAGTAAATTTTCAAATCCAATGCGTTAAACATGATTATAGAGATATTAAGGAGTAATAGGAAATAATTACTTGAAACCTGATCTCATGAAATCACAAAGCTCGAGGTGTCTCTTCAACAGTAGATATGATTTGATTTTGGACATGTGTCACAAATAATCATAGCCGTTTATTTTTCAAGAGAGCATGTTTTGATGTTTCCAACGTCTAGAATACCAAAAGGTATTTGACTGGACTAAATTCTGATCAGGACATTTTCTAACTTGTAGAAGTATCTGTAATACCCTAATTTTTGCCACTAAGATTCTCTGCTTTCCATGTGCATTCATGCATACAAACAAGATCACACATTGGTTCCCTCTTTCATAGGATTGTGCCTTGCAGGGATCTTTGAGTATGTGTGTGTTTGTTGGTTGTTTTATTGCTTAATTTGTTTATGTTTAATAACCTTTAATCAAAATCCAAAAATATTTTGTTTTCTTTCACTAACATTTTCAGGGGAAGAATAGGTTAAAAATACCAAAATTAGTCCCTCAGCTCGAATGAATTTCATCTGAACAAAGTCAAAGTTGATCTGCAAACAATTCAAAAGTCATCTGATCAAGAGTTTCCAAGATTTAATTGATTATTATTCAAGAGACTCCAAGGTTCATGTGTTTATTTCCACACCTTCTTTGACAAGCAAGAAAAATCGAGCCAGAACCAATACAACACATCAAAAAGCCAATTTTCTCATTTTTTCACTGTGTTAATCGATTAACACATTTTGCACCGAAAATGGTTAATCGATTAACACGTGCAATTTTTGGAAAATGGCAGCAAATTCAAATTCTGTAGCAATTGGCACCAATTTTCATCATTTTGATCACATGTGGAATATTCTAGGCCATCTGATTTTAATTTCCTACATCATCATAATTAATTCCCACCATGTACCTCCACTAATCACCACTCTTTTGATAATTTCCCTCCAAATTCAAATTCCAAGCCTAATTTTCATTTCCAAACCAAATTCCAAACCACCAAATTTTCCAAGCCTAAATTCTATAAATAAAGGCTTCATTTCATTCATTTCACAAGTTTTTGAGAGCCAAATTCACCTTGCTAAAATTTCTCTTGAAGCTTTTGATAGCCAACAAACCTCTTGCAAATTCTCTTCCCAACCACAAAATTCACTCAAAGCTCACTTTTCTTCTTTTGAAAGTTAACAAGAATTCACATTAAATCTTGTTCAACTTTGAGCTAAACCTTCATCCAAACTTGTTTTCTTCATCAATTCTCATAGATCAAGGCTTTGATGTTTGGATCTTGAAGCAATTTGAAGGAATTTTCAGATTTGAAGTGGTAATTCATCTTTCACCATTGTTGAAGCTTCATCTTCATCTTCCATAATGTAGATCCTTGGTGGATTCTTGTTACTTGATCCTTTGGATCTTGTAATTGTGTTTGATTACTGGTTTTTGCTGTTGTTTTACTTAAAATTTTGTGCACGATTGCATCCTTGATCATGAGGTGTTTGAATAAATGATTGATCAAGGATTATGCAATTTCAAATTGATTTTCTGCTGTTTTTACAGTGTTAATCGATTAACCAAAACAGGCACGAATTGGTTAATCGATTAACAATTGAATTTTGCGCAAAAAACTGCAAGTTTACACTGGTTAATCGATTAACCTAATTGCACTATGAAATGATTAATCGATTAACCAGCATCCAGAATGTGTTTTTTGCTTGTTTTTGGGACTGTTTTGGTTTTCCTTCCTCCTTCTTCCCCTTTCTTCTTATTTTAACCTTGAAGCACATTGTTGAGATTAATTTCTCTTCAATTTCAATGGACTTTGGATATAGTTAAAGTAATTAAACATTCATTAGTTTAAATCTATCTTAAAATGAATTGTTGAATTCATTTGAGGTGCTTTGAATTAGTGATATATTTTCACACTTAAACCTATCAATTAAAGGTGATTGAACTTGAAGATGAAAGGATCTTGAAAGTGTAATTCAATTTGGTTTTCTCTTCATCTATTTCTTTTTATTTTGATCGATGAAAGTCTTATGGATCTTAGAATTTCTTTGTTAAATTCTTGATCAAGACTAGATCGTTACCTATTTTCTTTTCGTGCGGTATTGCTTTCGGATGACGATTTACATATCGTTCATCTAGCATACATTAGCACAAAGATCATTATTGACCGGCCTCATTGTAGGGTAATTACTTCAAAAATTACTCGGCGATTGCTTAACATAGCGCTACATTTGCCCCTCTTTGTCCAATTCGGAATTTGAACTTTCGTGATCCGGACTTTGATTGGTCGCGTCAATCCAATGTTGATTAATTTTTTGCATTAGGTCCATAACCTTTGAAACTTGGCGTTGTAGAGGCTTTGGTTCTACCAATCTTCTGTCAAGTTCATTAACCTTGACCTAAGTGCATTGTTTAATCACTATAGTTTAAAACGCGGAACGGAATAATCGGTGAAGGCTTATGGCACTAGAGCCCTTGTGCTACTAATCACTAACTTCTAACTTCTTTATATTTCCTTCTCGCTCTCTATCTCTCTTTATTTTCTTTTATGCTTTATGTCATTATATCATATCATGTTTATGTTTATGTCATTTTTCTTTTGTCCACTTGGACCATTTTATCTTGTGCTTTTATTTTTTCCTTTGTCCATTTGGACTCAAAAACATTAATAAAGGATCAAACCACTAAAAGACTCGTGCTCTTAATTGTTGGACTATGACCACTATCCCTTGCTTTGGAGGATCCTCTTGGTTTGATTATGGACTTATGGACTTAGAATTAGGATTCTCTCCCTTATGCTTTGGACCATTATGGAGTTTGATATTCTAGCCTTTATTTGGCTTGCTTATTGGCTCAAGAGGATGGAATTCTATTCTTATTATGCTTTAAAGAGTGCCTCCATGTGGTTAGATCTTTCTTATCCTTAGCTTTTATTTTATGCACTAGGATAGTCACTTCTTCTCCACCCCTTCTTAAATTTTCAAAACCTTCTGCCTTTTTCAAAAGTTTCTTGTTTTCAAACTCAAATCCGCTTTCCTAATAAAACCTTGACTTTGGTCAAGTGATTTTTAAACTTTGTTTTTTTAAATAAATTTCAATCAATTTTTAATCCTATTTTGACCATTTCATAAAAAACATAAAAAACACCAAACTCATCAATCTTTTTTTTTGTGCCTTATGCACTTTTTCCCTTTAAAACTTTTTCATAAGTGTAGACATGATTCATTTCTTTAAGCGGAATTATTCGCTTGGAAATGACGACTTGTCTTTACACTTAAAATCAACCAAAACAAACAAATTTCATTCCTTGTACCACGAACTACGAGGTTTTGATCCTACATTGCACATCGTGGGCACGTAGGCATGAGGCGATAAGTCTCTCCAAACACAAAAATCTAAAAAATATTTCTCTTCTCATCTCCGCAATCTCTTTTCAAGCAAACCATTTTCAGACCAAAAAGCGATAGATATTTCAAAGGGTTCCTATAGAGTACTATAGACGTTTTAGGTGCTAACACCTTCCCATTGCGTAACCAATCCCCTTACCCATTATCTGTTTGTTCTTGTTTTTTTAGAACTCTTTAGGTTTTGTTCGCTCTTTTTCCTTTCCCTTCGTGGATAAAACAAAAGTGCGGTGGCGACTCTTGTTTTTTTTAGTTAAGTTAATCAATAGCTTACACTCACAAATTTCCCCGATACAGTATCATGAATCAGAAAGTCAATAAATAAATAATTAATACACTTTGTCTAACACCATAATCTTATATCAGACGTTCTGGTAGCCTGACATATTAAAATATTATCATCTCATTCTGGACAGGGTTTGATAAATAAGTTTTCCAGAATGAATACGAATCTATCTTAAGCAAGGGGTTTTGTGAAAATATCAGCCCACTGGTGATTTGTATCCACAAATTTTAACTAAAAAGTACGCTTCTCAACATAGTCACATAAAAAGTGATGTGTTATTTCAATATGTTTTACCCTAGAATGTAGAATAGGTTTCTTAGATAAACAAATGGAAGAAGTATTATCACAGAAGATAGGAATGTTACACTCGTGTATCTGATAATCTTCAAGTTGATTCTTCATCCATAGTATCTGAGTACTACATAGAGATGCTGATATGTATTCTGCTTCTGCAGTAGAGAGAGCAATTGTTGATTGTCTCTTGCTTGCCCATGAGACGAGGTTACTTCCCAGAAATTGACAGTTTCCAGAAGTACTTTTTCTTTCCAATCTGTCTCCAGCATAATCTACATCACAGTAACCAAAAAGCTCGTACTATGATGTTTTCTTATACATCAAGCCATGGTTAGCTGTTCCTTTTATATACCTTAGGATTCTCTTAACAGCAGTTAAGTGAGTTTCCCTTGGATCTGATTGGAAACGAGAACAAAGACATACGCTGAACAAAATATCTGAACGAGAAACTGTCAAATACAGAAGAGATCCTATCATACCACGATAGAGCTTCTGACAAACCTTTTTACTTACTTCTTCTTTCTCCAAAATGCATGTCGGATGCATAGGAGTCGTAGCAGGTTTACTTTCTGATATGTTGAATTTCTTCAGAAGTTCTTTTGCATACTTGCTCTGATGAATGTACGTTCCTTCTGTTCTTTGATCAATTTGAATTCCCAGAAAGAATATGAGTTCTCCCATCAGACTCATTTCAAATTCAGCCTGCATTAAATTGGAAAATTCCTTGCACAAGGAAATATTAGCAGAACCAAATATAATATCATCAACGTAGATTTGAACAATCAGAATGTCATTTTTAAAGGTTTTACAAAAGAGTGTTGTATCCACTTTTCCTCTGGTAAAGTCATTTTCCAAAAGAAAGTTACTTAGACTTTCATACCAAGCTCTGGGAGCCTGTTTCAGACCATATAACGATTTTTTAAGTTTGAAAAAAAATCTGGGTTTTCAGAACTCTCAAAACCAGGAGGTTGGTGCATATACACTTCTTCAGAAATATATCCATTTAAAAATGCACTCTTTACATCCATTTGATATAAAGTAATGTCATGATTCACAGTAAATAAGATTAAAATGCGAATAGATTCTAACCCGACAACTGGTGCAAAGGTTTCTGTATAGTCAATCCCTTCTTGTTGCCTATAACCTTATGCAACCAGTCGTGCTTTGTTTCTTACGACCTCACCTTTCTCATATAACTTGTTTATGAATACCCATTTAGTTCCAATGACGTGGACACCTTTGGGTTTTTGAACAAGATCCCAGACGTCATTTCTGGTGAATTGATTGAGTTCTTCTTGCAAGGCCAGAATCCACTCATTCTCCTTAAGAGCTTCATCAACTGTTGTTGGTTCTATCAGAGAAACTAAACCCAAAAGGGTTTCTTCAGAATGTCTGAATGATGAACGAGTTCTGACTGGATCGATTTTATCTCCCAGAATCAATTCTTCAGAATGAGAAGTCTTTAATCTATTCTTCTTCTGATGAGATGGGTTATTTTCAATTTATGGTAAGGTTGTATCTGAATCTGGAGAATTTGCATCTTTGTCTGCTTCTCTTGAACCTTCTTCTTCTTTAGATTCTGATAAGGTGATCTTCAGATCTGCAAACTTTTCAACTAGCTTTGACTTTTTAGGGTCAAGTTTATCATTGAATCTGACATGAATTGATTCCTCAATAATTCGTGTTTCTGTGTTATAGATTCTGTAGCCTTTAGAGCATTCAGAGTATCCTAACAGTAAACACTTTTGAGCTTTGGAGTTAAACTTACCAAGATTCTCTTTAGTGTTCAACATAAAACAAATACAGCCAAAAGGATAAAAATATGAAATGTTGGGTTTTCTATTCTTCCACAATTCATAAGGAGTCTTACCCAGAATAGGTCTTATTGAAATTCTGTTATGAATGTAACATGCTGTATTTACTGCTGTAGCGCGGTTTTTGTGGTTTCGAATCACTATCGCTTTGGTACTACAGTTCGATTCATTTTTTATCCTGTGAAGTTGATTAAGGAAGGGAAATAGATGTCTCTAATTAACCATGCTGGCATACTGAGTTTAAACAGATGACTGTTAGTTTACAGATGCTATTAAGATAATGGGTCTCCCTTAGGCTATTTAGTTAAGAGTAGGGGGTCTGGACTGTGAGGCTTTCGGTAAGGTATTAGATCTGATGTTTTTTTGATTGAGGTATGAAGGTACTGGGTTTAGAGTTTTTTATTAGTGTGCTCGCTAAGATTTCACAATCTTATGCCTATGTATTTCTGTTTAAATGAAACAGGGAAATCAGAGCGATCGTAGTTCCTCCTATTCTATGGGAGGAAAAGAGGTTTTGGTGTCTTGTTCAAAGCCCAAGATAGAGGCTAAAGGTTTTGACTGGGAAATAATTTGTCATCTCTAAAGGGGAATTATTTATTTTTTTGTGCCTTGATCGAAGCCCAAGGTTGAAGCTAAGAGGTTGATTGGCTCCACTGGGGAAGTCCTTATACAAAGCCTAAGAGGAGGCTAAAAGTTTGACTTTGACTCCGCCGGGGAGTTTTTTATGTGTCTCGTACAAAGCCCAAGATAGAGGCTAAAATGAGAAATTTAATCGACTTGACTGAGGATAGTTTGAGTGTCTTGTACAAAGCCCAAGACGGAGGCTAAACGGGTTTGACTCAACAAGAGAGTGCTTTTATCTGTCCTGTACGAAGCCCAGGATGGTGGCTGAACAAGCTGGAGAAAGCCTAAGAGTAGGTTAACTTTGCTAGGGTGAATCTTTATACAAAGCCTAAGAGGAGGCTATCTCTGTTAGGGAAATCTTTATGCCAAGCTTAAAAGGATGCTGGGAAAGACTGTCCCAACAAGAGAATGGTTTTTATCTGTCTCGTACAAAGCCCGAGACTAAGGCTAAAAGGGATGACTCAACAAGAGAGTGCTCAAAGGTGATTGACTCAACAAGAGAGTCTGACTCAACAAGAGAGTCTGAAAGGGTGATTGACTCAACAAGAGAGTCTGAAAAATAATTGATTGACTCAACAAGAGAGTCTGAAAAGGTTAATTCCACTGGGGAGAATTATTGTACAAAGTCCCAGAGGAGGCCGGGTATACTGAGGAAATGGTCCTTATACGAAGCCTAAGAGGAGGCTAGCTTTTGCAGGGGATTCTTGAGATCCCGAGGCAGGTCCAAATGGGGAATCAACTCTTGCAGGGGAATGCAGAAGAGTTGATAGATCAGAAACCTCGAGGCTCTGATTTGAGATAGTGTTATATTGACCCTGGTTGGGGAAATTCGGAAGAAAGGCGGGGTTATAGAACCCACAAGTTTTAACTCTTACTGGTGATTAATCCAGAATCCGGGGCTTCTCCTATGTTTTGGAGGGGACTTGAGAATATCTTTGAGACTCAAGGATATTTAGTCTGTCCAAGCCTATTGGTATAGTTTTATCTTTTGTATGATGCCCAAGAGGAGGCCGACTCGTTTAAGGGATGAGTATCAACCCTAAAATTGGTCAGAGAGTGTTGACCTTTTTTAGAAAGATAGCTTTGACGAAGGATGACTAAGTTCTGTTCCTATACCTGTAAGAGGTCTTTAGGGTCCTTGTATTAAGCCCAAGAGAAGGCATGAGAACTTCTAAGAAGCTGAAGGGTCCTTGTACAAAGCCCAAGAGGAGGCGGGGATGCTTTTAGGAAGCCTGTGGGCCCCTAAACCAAGAGAAGTTCAAGAAATGCAATTCACAGAGAAGAGATCATTCCAGGAAAGTTCGAGGGTTTGGAAGAAACTCAAGAGATGCTATTTACGGAGAATAGATCAACTCTGGGGAGTAGAATTTCTTTGACAATTTCTAAGTGTGACAGTCTGAGAAAATGTTCACCGAGAATACTGCATTTCTCTTTGTTCCATATTATTTAACCCCAAGAGAAGGGAAGACTGTATCTAGAACCCTATGGGGATCTAGTTTTGTTTGTATTCAAGAGTGACCAACGGGCTTTACCTATTTCTAGACGTAGTTGCCGGGGAAAACTCTAGTATATGTACAGTTGATATATGACAAGTATGTAAAATGATGTGAAAGAATACTTACAGTGAAGCAACCCCACAATACAGTTATATATAGGGAAGCAGTGAATGAAAGCGGATAAACACTTTCCCGTTGTAGAGCTTCCATGATGTTTTGTTAGTTGTTCAACAAAGAAATTAAAGAAAGTTTTGATAACAACTATATATTTGAATTCAAAATCAAAGGAGAAAGTGCTTTGAAAAGATTGTTGGGGCTTATAGCTCAGGGAGAGGCCCATGTGGACAGTGATCGCACCTTCGTTTTGAAAATCGCTAGGGACTTATACAATTGTCTGAGGCCCAAAATGTTTGGCTTTCAAAAGGGGTTGGGTCTTACACTCTATTAGAGGCCCAAAGTTTTTGTTTTTGAAAAGGAATGAGACTTATAGCTCGAGGAGAAGCCCAGTTGGTTTTGTTAAAAAAGGCGACGATCGCGCCGTTGTTTTTGAAAATACAGTGGGACTTATACAATGATTGAGGCCCAAAAGTGGTGTATTTACAAAGGGGATGGGTCTTACACTCTAATAGAGGCCCATGAGTGTTTGAAAAAGATTTGTGAGGGTGGAATTAATCAAAACCCTAATTTTGTTAAAAATGGAATTAATTTTGTTAAAAAATTAATAAAAATATTGAAAACATGTGAAAAATGAGTGGTGATCTTGGATCAATGTTTAAAAAATCAAGTTTTTATCCACAAAATGATTGGAAACCAATTAAGTTTGGAAAATCAAGGAGGAAAAATATTTTAAATGTTAAAAAACAAATAAAAGATTAATTCTTTGCAAAAATATCAAGTATATGAAATAAATAATATTTTTGGGAATTTTTGGTAAAATAAAATATTTTAACATTTTTGTGAATTATTAAAAAAAGAATCAACTCAAAATCATAAAAACTCAGAGAGAAATTAATTTTTGAATCAATTAAATAAAATTACAAAAATTCAAATATTTGAATTTTGGAAAAAGGGCGCCAAGAACACCCAAGAACACGCGCGTGTTCTGAGTTTTGCCCAGATTTGCATTTTCTCTCCAATCTCACTGAATACTTGATGAAATTACACAATCCACATATCAATCTGCTCGTTTTCAACTCAGGATCATGTCTATGGTCTTTAATTTAATTTATTTTAAGCATGGAAAAAGAAATCAAGACAAAACCTCAAGAACCCTAAAATTTTCATGAATACTGAGAATTTTGATACACGATTCAAACAAAGCAATTAATTGAGGGGAAACATTCTATGCATGATTATGAACATTTGGCAAAAGTATTGTGCGAGGAAATATGCATAGATTAAGAGATGACCAAGTTTAGGCTTACTTGAAGGTCGTGACAGCAAGAGCAATGTGATTTTTGAGTTGGAGGTGTTACAGACGAGTTGTGATGATCTGAAAGGCTACCCTACACCATATGGAGTATGTTTAAATGCTTGGACTTGGTTGAAAATGGCTGGATCACTTCATGGCATCTCAATTGTAACTTGGTTGAAAACTTGAGCAGCTGGCTGGTGATTTTGAGAAATCAGTGTTACAGTTGTGTGTTTAGTGTTTGATCAGCTCACATATGATGTTTATGAGGTGTTAGAGAAATTGGTTTGAGTGAAATTGCTCTCTACTGAAAAATTCGATAATGACTTGCTAAGAAAGGCATTTTTGAGATAGAGAAGATGACTTTGAGAAAGGCAAGTGTTGTAGGCCTTTGGTGTACTTAAACTGGTCACAAATGAGCTCTATTTATAGTAGAGCAAGTTTGTTTTACAAGGAATAGGGAATGGCAACTGGTACAGGTCTGTGGCCAATTATGTCACTTTGGAATCTTAAGTCTCCTCTAGCCATTGACTAGAGGTTAGAGCACAGGCCTTTGGTTCCCTAGTTCAGAGATCATCCTTGACTCATTCAGTTGGAGTAGTGTTAGTTCATGCCACCTTGGTGCATCCATTGAATGCTCCAAAACAAAATTGGAGTCTTGTCCCCTTTTTAGGGTTTTTAGGGTTGGCATGTTATTTGTAGTTCCAAAGACTTTGGAGGCTTATGGATCAGTGTTTGTTCCTCCTTGGTCCCCCCCTGAGGTGTTCAGATGGATAAACTTGTTTGTCATTTGCACAAATTGCTCAAATAGAGCAAAATGCACAAATCTGCCTTGTTATGACAGTTGCAGCAAGGCATATTGCCACTGTCATAACTCTTAGCTCAAATGGAATTTCATGGGGTTCTTGGACATTTTGGAAAGATCTCATATGATACAACACATGTGTGATCATAGTTTATTTTGAAATTTTTTGGATCCAAGTGAAAAATGCCCCTACATTTTGAAAAAGGTGAAACAGATTCTGACTTAGTGAAAATTTCACTAAGTGTTGGAAAAATGTCATTTTTGGGTTTTCAGCCATTTTGATCATTCCATAACTTAAAATCCATGAGGAATTGGAATGAGGTGTAGTTGACACTTTTAAAGTATACCATGAGAGCTACAAATCCATCTTTGGATCAGCCAAAATGGTTGCTTGGATCACAAGTTATGATCCTTGGAAGTTGGTACCCTAGCCACTTTGTTCCATAACTTAGAAAATTTCTAAGTTTTTATGGTTACCCCTTTTACAAGTTATCCCACTTTCTTTGATTTTTCTTGATGAATGATGATTCCAATCACACATTAACATCATTTTAGGGTTGAGGAACCATAATTGTGAAAAATCTCAAAAAGTCAAACTTGACTTTTGTGCACAATTGACTTTTTATTAGATGAATTTCAAACTGTGCGATCCTTGGGGAAATCAAGTCCTTGAACTAAATAAAACCTAATGGCTATATTCCATAGGTGTTATAGGGTGTATTGAATCATGTCCCAAGTTTTGGGAGCAGGTCTTGGTCAAAAGTCAAAGGTACAGTTGACTTTTTCCCTCGAAACCCTAATGGTGGTTCAGATGAAATTGAAACTTGTTAATCAAGCTTCTTGGATCAATCCATTGTTGCAAATGGATAAATATGGTGTGTTAGAGACCCTAAAATCGTGTCTTGAGGTCTTGGCTCAGGTTTTGTCCCAAAAGTCAACTTAGGGGTGAATTAGGTCAAGAAACCTTAATTCCTGATTTTTTGATGAATACATCCCCCGAGGTTAAATTGACTTGATGCTTGGGTCCATGAGGTCCCATGAAGTATTTTAGGGTATGCTTTGAAGCATTGGCTCATGCCCAGAGGGAAAATTCCAACTGGAGGCCTTGGTCGACCAAAACCCTAATTTGGTGACACTGGCGATCTTGAGGCTTAATCCATTTGGAATGCTGCAGCCTTGTGCCTGATCCCTGGTGTGGGAGTCCTCTTAATCCTATATAGGTGTTTTAGAGGTTATACAAGTTGAAGATCATGTCATTTCTTGATTGATCCTTTGTCTAAGGCTCTGAGAGGGTTTGAAAACCCTAATCTCTGATTTTAGTAAATGCTCAACAATTCCTGAGGAGATTGATGAGGCATAAAGGTACATCCATATTATGATGATTGTTTGCACAATGATGGTAAATCTTAGTGGTCAAATTTGGGGTATGACAGATGCCCCTATTTAATCTTCTTGGACCCGAAGGTGCGAATGGCGAAGGTATTCGGGGTGCAAGATGATTAAATATCGGAATACCCAAAATTTTGACTGTGATTATGAATGGTAGTTTGCTCATCCATCTTCTTTTGCTAAGCGTTAATGCTTAGAAAAGGTAAAAACTTCCCCTCGATCCTGGTTTTCAGCCAAGGAACTGGTCTAAGTTTCCTTTGTCAATAAACTTCCCCTCGGTCCTGGTTTCCTACCAAGGAACTGGTCTCAGTTTCTGATGTAAACTTCCCCTCGATCCTGGTTTCTTACCAAGGAACTGGTCTAAGTTTCTGATATAAACTTCCCCTCGATCCTGGTTTCTTACCAAGGAACTGGTCTCAGTTTCTTTTGCAAACTTCCCCTCGATCTTGGTTTCCTACCAAGGAACCGGTCTAAGTTTCCTTTGTCAATAAAATTTCTTGACAAGAGACGCTATTTGTAGCGGTTTTCCTCAAAATTCCCGCCGAATTTCCCTGGAGAGATGCCATTTAATGGAAAAAGTTTTGATGTCAGACTTGCTGGGGAAACCCGTCCATCTGAGCTATAGAGGTGTTCAAACTTCTCTATTGGAGACGCCATTTGATAACTCTACTGAGGAAAACGAGTCTCTTGAGAGACTGCTTTCGCTTAGGGATATTACATCATACTTTTCCTCGAGATCTTCTCGGAGGAAATGCCATGTGATGTAATCCAATTTGGAGGTGCTGATGACCTTTTCGTCAGCGAACTTTCCGAAGAAGAATTGCTGTATTGCTGAATCTCTGATTAAGAGGCTTTCCCTGGGGATTTTCCTTAATCCGGGAAAGCGAAGATATCATCTTCAATGGTGAAGAGTGACATTTGTCGAAGGTTTTCTTGCTTTTCAAAGGTTCAAGTTATCAAAGTGGTCGAGGACCTTCTCTAATCCATAAATAAACTGGGAGAGAGATTGCTTAGGTGATCTACCTCCTGACGAGGAAAGAACTGACAACTCGATTGAGAGGACTTTTATCACTTGGGGATAAGACCGACCAGAGTGATAGTGATGCAATATGAACATGTATATGAATCAATAATGCATGATGTATGTATGTTTATGCTGACAAAACTGACACGACATACAGACTTGCGGATGAATACGATTGGATACTCTGCCACTGCAGGGAATGAGAAGTATCACTGGTACAAGATAGAAATTCTGCCTTGCTTAGGAGAGAGAGGTTCCTGCAGGGAACAACGTTGATTCGGCTTAGGATATAAGAACTCGGTCGGGGATGTCGGACGAAATAGTCGTATCTGACACAGCTGATCCTTCATTCAGGCGCACTAACTTAGAAGGAGTACTTTGATTCTGCACTTTGAGGTTCGATTACTTCTGGAGAAGCGATTGATGTGATTTCGATGTTCAACAGTCAAAAGAAATTGCCATCTTTATTTTAAAGGCAGAAAAATTTTGACAAGTAAATTCATTTTTGTTTTATTTCAAGCATCGTTGATCATGTTAAAATGTATCATTCTATAAAGCTAAAACAAATAAGAATTGCAAACAAAAGCACTAGGGCTCAAATTTTATTGATAGGATGGAAATCAACCAAATGCGTGATTCCATGGAGTATTTACAAAGTTAGAAAATGGTAATTTAAGGGAAAAGGGCTACATTGAAACATAACGACCACTATCCTTCTACCAACTTTGAATTCGGGACATCCTGAGCTTCTGTCGAAGATGACCTTGACTGGAGTTTTCTCTGATGGATGGCATCACTGCTGAGGAGTTGAACTGATCAGACGTAGTTACTTGCCATTAATCCCTAATTTTTGCCTGGATTGTACTTTGAGATTTCCAATCCACCGGGATGATTTTTGATTATGTCTCTAATTTTTGCCTGGACCGCCCTTTTGGGTTTTCAATCCACCGAGACGTTTTTTTTTTATTTTTTATTTTTTATTTAGGCAAAGTATTTCTTGACTACGTCAACATTTGTGGGGTAGATAAATTCCTCTCCATCCATAGTTACAAGCCTCAAGGCACCGCCTAAGAAAGCTTTCTTGACCACATAGGGGTCGTCATAATTCGGAGTCCACTTGCCTCGAGAATCAGTGAGAAATGATTGTATCTTCTTGAGCACAAGGTCTCCTTTCCTGAAGACACGAGGTCGGACCTTTTTGTCAAACGCTTTCTTCATCCTTTGCTGATACAACTGACCATGGCATAGTGCCGCTATTCGCTTTTCTTTGATCAGATTCAATTCGTCGTGTCGACTTCGACACCATTCTGCTTCTGTTAGCTTAGCTTCCATCAATACCCGGATTGATGGGATCTCTACTTCGATGGGGAGCACTGCTTCCATGCCATATACTAGAGAAAAAGGGGTTGCCCCTGTTGAAGTGCGGACAAATGTATGATAACCGTGAAGAGCATAGGGTAACATCTTGTGCCAATATTTGTAGGTTACAACCATCTTTTGAACGATCTTCTTGATGTTCTTATTGGCCACTTCTAGCGCTCCGTTCATCTTGGGTCGGCAGGGAGATGAGTTATGGTGTTCGATCTTGAACTCAGCGCACAACTCCTTCATCATCTTATTGTTCAAGTGGGATCCATTATCAGTAATGATCTGGCTTGGAACACCATAACGGCAGATGAGATTGTTCTTGATAAATCGGACCACCACTTGTTGGGTTACATTAGTGTACGATGTTGCTTCGACCCATTTGATGAAGTAGGCAATGGCTACCAGGATGAACCGATGTCCGTTTAACGCTTTAGGTTCAATCATACTAATCACGTCGATTCCCTATATAGAAAAAGGCCATGGGGAAGAGAGAACTTTGAGATTCGTTGGCGGTACATGGATTTTGTCTGAGTATATCTGACACTTGTGACACTTCCTCATGTACTTGATGCAGTCGGACTCCATGGTCAACCAATAGTACCCTACTCTTAGAATTTTTCTCGCCATTGTATGTCCATTGGCATGAGTGCCAAAGGATCCTTCGTGAATTTCCTTCATCAGCATGTCTATTTCTGGTCTGTCTACGCATCGGAGCAGGACCATGTCAAAGTTTCTCTTATAGAGTGTATCACCGCTTAGAAAGAAGCTTCATGCCAACCTTCTGAGGGTCTTTCTATCTTTTCCGGACGCCCCAAGTGGGTACTCCTATTTCTGAAGGAAGCATTTGATATCGTGATACCAAGGTTTATAGTCTATGACTACTTTGATCGCGAAGATGTAAGCGGGCCTTTTCAGGCGCATTATGTCGATCTTAGGTATGTCGTTCCATTGACCTACACTAGTCATGGAAGAGAGATTGGCAAATGCATCAGCCATGTGATTCTCTTCACGAGGGATATGATGAAACTCGATTCTGTTGAAGAAGGGTAACAACCTTCTCGCATAGTCTTTGTAAAGAATCAATCCTGATTGGTATGTGTTCCAATCTCCTTTGATCTGATTGATAACCAGGGCTGAGTCGCCATAAACATCCAAGTTCTTGATCCTTAAGTCAATCGCTTCTTTGAGACCCATGATACAAGCTTCGTATTCGGCCTCGTTGTTTGTACACTTGAATGTTAGTCGGGCGGTGAAAGGAATGTGGGTACCCTGAGGTGTTATAATGATTACCCCAATTCCGTTTCCATAATGATTGACAGCTACATCAAAGATTAGTCCCCATTGGGAACCTGGTTCTGGCCCTTCACTGGGTAGCGGTTCATCGCAATCTTTCATTTTCAAGTACATGACGTCTTCGTCCGGGAAGTCAAATCCGACTGATTCCTGATCGTCAATCGGTTGATGAGCTAAATGATCGTCTAAAACACTTCCTTTTACGGCCTTCTGAGCGTGGTACTCGATGTCGTATTCTGATAACAACATCTGCCAACGGGCAATCCTTCCCGTGAGAGCAGGTTTTTCAAAGACGTACTTGATTGGATCCATTTTGGAGATTAACCAAGTAGTGTGAAGAATCATATACTGGCGAAGATGTTTGGCTACCCAAGCCAGAGCACAGCAAGTTTTCTCGAGCATAGTATACCGAGTTTCACAGTCTGTAAATTTCTTGCTCAAATAGTAGATGGCAGACTCTTTCCTTTTGGTTTCGTCTTGTTGGCCAAGTACACAACCCATAGAGTCTTCCAAGACTGTTAAGTAAATGATCAGTGGTCTTCCTTCCACTGGAGATGATAGAATCGGTGGGTTCAACAGGTATTCCTTGATACTGTCGAAGGCAGTTTGGCAATCTTCTGTCCAAACGCAGTCCTGATTCTTTTTGAGTAATTTGAAGATCGGTGCACATGTCGCGGTCATGAGGAATATGAGTCTGGAAATGTAGTTCAGACGTCCCAGGAATCCCCTGACTTGTTTTTCAGTCTTTGGAGAAGGCATTTCTTGAATGGCCTTGACCTTGTCAGGATCAACCTCAATTCCTTTCTGGCTGACGATTAACCCTAAAAGTTTTCCTGAACAGACACCGAATTTACACTTATTGGGATTCAAGCAGAGTTTGTATTTTCTCAACCGCTCGAATAACTTTGACAGGTGGGTTACATGCTCCTCTTCTGTTTTAGATTTAGCAATCATGTCATCGACATATACCTCGATTTCTTTGTGTATCATGTCATGAAACAGGGTAGTCATGGCCCTTTGATAGGTTACCCCGGCGTTCTTCAAGCCGAATGGCATTACCTTGTAACAAAAGGTGCCCCATGGGGTGATAAAGGAAGTTTTCTCCATATCTTTCGGTGCCATTTTTATATGATTATAGCCCGAGAATCCATCCATGAAGGAGAAGACTTTGAACTTTGTTGTACTGTCTACCAGCATGTCAATGTGTGGCAATGAAAAGTCATCCTTCAGACTGGCTTTGTTCAGATCCTTGTAGTCTACACACATTCTGACTTTTCCATCCTTTTTCGGAACTGGTACTATGTTGGCTAGCCATTGAGGATACTCTGATGTGGCGAGGAAACCCGCGTCAATCTATTTTCGTACTTCCTCTTTGATTTTGATGGCCATGTCTGGGTGAGTGCGTCTCAACCTTTGTTTTACCGGCGGATATTCTGATCTCAACGGTAGATGATGTTCCACGATGCTGGTATCCAACCCTTGCATGTCCTAATAGGACTAAGCGAATACATCGGGAAACTCTTTGAGAAGCTTTATCAAATCCTGTTTGACAGTCGGACTGAGCAGTGCCCCAATCTTGATTTCCTTTCTCTCTTCTTCTGATCCTAAATTTACCATTTCCAACGACTCTTTATGAGGCTCAATAGACCTTTCCTCCTGTCTGAGTAATCGGGAGATCTCCTCTGGAATTTCCGCGTCCTCTTTTTCTTTAGCTTCAAATACCGGGAATTCAAAGTTGGGAGAAGGCATTGGATCGTATGTTTCAATGGGGTTTAAAACAAGCAATCTGCATGACGTGATGATTGATTTTAGAAGAGATAGAGAGAATGTAAGAGTGTGTGCAATGTATTTTTTTTAAAAAAACTGCTTGTTTATTTTGAATTGTTTTTTAGGATTACCATTTTCTAAGAAAAGCAAAAAGAGAAAACATCAATTAATGCGGAAATTACATAACGACGTTATTTTATTTATGATCTTGTCGATTCTTGAAACTACAGCCTCTAAGACAAAACTCGGCCGCTTTGGGCGAAGCGGAGAGGGACATTTACAGAAAGTGAGCCCTATCAAAACATCCGTTTCACCTGGGCAGGGTGAAAGGTTAAAGATGGCAATTACTTAGACTTATGGACGATCTTTGGGACATTGACAGTAACCCATTGGCGGCGAACTCCTCGGTGAATCACAAAGTCTGGTACTTTCCTTCTTGACTTATCCTCAGAAATAACGCTGATTTCTGGTGGAGCAGGATCGTTGGAATCTGTCTCCCAGGCAGAGTTGTCGTATGAGGATTCTTCTACTGTATCTTGCATAATGTTTGTACTCTCAGGCAGATCTCCCCATCCAGTCGGCTGGATGTCTTCGAGCCTGATGCGAGAGCTTTCAGGAGCGGTGTACTTGACGAAGTAGTCGATCTTTCCACTTGGTTGTCCTAAGGTGTCCCACACTTCTTTGGAACTGGAGGAGTCATCCCTTTCGATGACGTTGACTCAGGCAAAGCATAGTTGATGAACTTTAGCCCTGCGAGCTATGAAAATTCATCGTCGTGCTGGATATTTTCAGAATGCCCCGAGTGTTGATCCCATGACATGGTGGGGACACATGTATTCTTTTCAATGGTGCTCAGCTGATATTCATTGTTTGGCTAATTCTCTGGCCCCAAGTCTCCCGGGTACGGCTGCCAGATAGGCAGGCCATCCATTGGGCCATAATAGTCGTGGTCAAAGTTACCTTTCATCAGAGTGTCCTCCTCTAATGAGTTTGGTGGAGCACGGCATCCTTTCGGATCACAATCTTCGTATATCATCTTGACATCTGATCTTGGTATAAATCTCGGACTCTGTGCGGGATAGTAAAATGGCGTAAGCGTTTCGTCCTGAGACATATAACCGTCCTCATTGAGATAAGACTCCCATTCTGCATCTGTATTGGAGGAGTCTCCCTCGTTGATGGTATGTACTTCTTGAGACACTGGGTGAAGGAAACCTCCACTGTGGAAGAAGTCCTAAATGGGATGAAAACTTTCATCGTTAGTAGTAGTCTGGGCAAAGTTTGAAGAAAAACCAAGGCCCTTCTTTACTTTGCTATCAGTAGGAGTTACAAGCTATCCCCATCCTTTTGCATTGTTACTTTTGATCACCTTGAGAGCATCTTTGTACGAGGAAATCGATGTTCCTTTTTCTGATTGATTCTCATTGCTCACCAAAAGTGCTTGGAACTGGGTTCCAACAACCTCCTCGGGTTCTACACAAGTAGATAGCGATAGGTTACTCACGATCAAGGCTTGTTCTCCACAGACTGTGACGAGTTGGTCATTCTTGATGAACTTCAGTTTCTGGTGAAGTGTCGAAGTGACTGCCCCAGCCTGGTGTATCCAAGGTCTTCCTAACAAACAGTTGTATGTTGCTCGGATGTCCATGACCTGGAAAGTGACTTGGAAAATGTGAAGACCGATAGTTATGGGAAGGTCGACTTCGCCGATAATCGTTTTTTGGGATCCGTCAAATGCTTTGACAACGACCTCACTTCCTCTCACCGGAGGTCCTTTAAATGATAGTCGCATTAAAGTGGACTTCAGCATAACGTTGAGAGCCGATTCGGTATCTATCAGTACGCTGGCTAAAGCATCGTCCTGGCAGTTAACTGTAATATTGAGCGCCATGTTGTGACCTTTGCCTTCTTCTGGAAATTCCTCATCACTAAACCCCTAGTTGTTGCAGGAAGTGTTGTTGGCGATGATGCTGTTGAATTGTCGTATTGTTACGTCTTGTTCCACAAAGGCCTGCTCTAAGACTGTCTGCAGAGCTTCTCGGTGAGCTTCGGAACTGAGTAAAAGAGACAACACTGAGACTTTTGAAGGAGTTTGCAATAGTTGATCAACGATGTTGTATTCACTCCTTTGGATGAGCTTCAGCATCTCATCATCATTTTTCGAAAGGTCGGGATCACTGGATTGACCGACTGGTTGATTGGGAACTTCCGTTTGAGGTTCCTTTTCTCTGGTAGGTTCTCCAACTCCTTGGTTGAAGACTCGACCGCTCCGTGTTACTCAACTGATGTCTGCGATATTCACGACAGAGGGTAATGGAACTTCTTTTCCATTCTCAATTGTTGTTGCACCGTATTTGTAAGGGATAATGTTAGTTGATTCATACGGCACCGGTCCTGGCAGATAGATAACTACAGGAGCCTTTTGATTTTTCTGACCATTGTAAGTAATTTCAATAAGTTCCAGGTTAGGAAGTTTCCTACTGTCCAAAGGAATTCTTGATTCGTTGAGCAGAGGGATTATGGCACAAACATATTTGGTCCTTTCTTGATCAGAGATTATGACAAAATCCTTAATCTGATAAGCGAAATAGTCTGGCGTCCAGTTGATTAATCCAGAACTCGGACACGGTTGAATCTCCTTGCGGTCCAACTGACTTTGAAGGGCTGCTCGCACGAGGTAGCTTCCTTGGTTATTCTCCGAGCAGACTCTACAGCGCTCGTAGTTGTGTGGTGGCACCTGGCCACATCCGCTTTGTATGTAGTTTACCCTCACTAGATCTTTTCCCATTGATTGAACATCCTGACTTTGATGCCTAGCAGGGTTCCCATTAATCATACTGACTTGTTGTGTGTCTTCGTCTAAATAGATCGGAAGCCACCATGTGATTTAACAAGTGTTGCAAAGTTCTTTGAACGAGGGCACATCCTTGGTCGCTCGCACGACATCCCTTACAGTTCTGATAATTATGTGAGGTCAGGAAACCGAGCTGGACTTGCTTGGCGTGTAACTCCACTAAGCTGGTATTCATCAAACGAATATCAAAGATTTGAATCATATTAACTTGATAATGACTTCTATCACGTTAATCCTGACTCTATCCGAGATCCATCTGACGCTGGAGGGCCTCTAGAGCATCCCTGATTGTTTACCGAGCAGATCAGACAGGAATCATAATCGTGCCGTGGCAGATTATGATGTTGGCTTTGCCTTGAGTGCATTGCCACCAAGTTGATATTCATCGCACGGATGTCGTGATTTTGAATGATGTTGGAATTCGTATAAGTCATGTTGACCCCACGAACTCGGTGCTCTTGGATCCATCCGAGATCCAATTGTTCCTGTAGAGATGATTGCACCACAAAACATCCTTGATTATTTTTGGAGCAGATATCACACTGGTGATAATTGTGAGCTGGTACATGACCGTATCTGCTTTGTCTGCGATGCATCTTAACCAGGTTGGCCCTTAATAAGAGTACATCATAAATTTGATAGTTGTTATTAGACTCTCCCTCTATCAAATTTACTGCAACTTTCTCATGTTTAGGCAGCGGGTTTGTGAGAACATTTGGATTTGTATCCTTGAAGGATAAGACCCCGCTCCTGACGAGCTTCTGTATGTCAGATTTGAAGCTGAGACAGTTTTCTATGTTATGCCCCGGTCCTCCTTGATGGTAAGGACAAGTCTGATCCATTTTGAACCAAAAAGGAAGATTTTCCGGAATCGCAAGAGGAGCCCTGGTTTGGACATGCCCCTTGACCAGTAATAATGGAAACAGTTTCGCGTACAACATGGGTATAGGGTCGAACCCTGGTGGTCGCGTTGTACGGTTGTTGTATTGAGGACGAGCCTGCTGAAGAGGCTGTTGTGTCCTTTGCTGAAATTGTTGTTGATTCGGTTGGCTCTGAGCAACCTGAGGTTGATACATAGGAATAGGCGCAGGGTTAATAGCAGGAGTTACAGCTGTTACTGGTTGGTACCGTCGCCTTTGCTTTTCGAGAGAGATATTACCAATATCTTGCTCTTTTTTCTTAGGGAGAGCACTACCGTATCTTTTGGTACTGCTTGATGATCCAGCATCTTTAACTAAACGTCCTTCTCGGACTGCTTCCTCAAGATGAACTCCCATGCCGACCATCTAAGTAAAGTCGTTGGGCACACTGGAAACCATTCCGTCGTAGTAAAATGAGCTCAAGGTTTTCAAGAAGATCTTTGTCATCTCTTTTTCCTCAAGAGGTGGACAAATCTGGGCGGCAATTTCACGCCATCTCTGAGCATATTCCTTAAAGGTTTCCTTGTCGTTCTGCGACATGGCTCTGAGTTGATCTCTGTCGGGTGCCATGTCCAGGTTATACTTATACTGTTGGACGAAGGTAGCGCCAAGATCCCTAAAAGTAGCGATCTTAGTGCGGTTTAAACCCATGTACCATTTGAGTGTGGAACCGGTTTAACTATCTTGGAAATAATGGATCAGTAGCTGTTGGTTCCCAGTCTGAGTTAACATCCTCCGAGCATACATCACCAAATGGCTTTGAGGGCAAGAATTACCCTTGTATTTCTCAAATTCGGGCACCTTGAACTTGGACGGAACTTTTACATTGGGGACCAAACAAAGGTCTGCGGCGTCCTTTCCAAATAGATCCTGACCGTGAATCGCTTGCAGTTCCTTCTGCATCTCCAGGAACTGTTCCTGGAACTCCTTCATTTTCTCGTCCATACTTTCATTTCCACCATAAGGTATCCGTGGAATCTGTCCTTCCGGGACAGTGTGTATCACGGGTGGTGATACAGTCATTACAGCTGTGACTCTTGGCGTCTCCCAAAGTTTGTAACCTTCAGGCCCAGCGGCTCCTGCTGCAGTTTCCGGATCTTTAGTGATCGGCGGAATATATCCTTCCAGGATATAGTTGAGTGGCATGCCCAAGGGACGATCTTTAGGTATGTTATACCGAGGATCAATTCTTTCCACTATAGGCATTGATGTGATCTCTGAGATCACAATATATTGTATCTGAGCTGCTGCCAGAGCTTGCATGTCACTATGAAGTTTCCTCAGATCCTCTCTCAGAGCGTCGATTTCTTCTCTCGACTCTCTGTTCTCTTCCTCAAGATTATCCATTTTCTTCTGAATGTTGGCCTGAGTATTGTACGAATGAGACAGTTTGACTCTAGAATCGAGACATAAACGTGAGATTCGTAGAGAAGAGGAAGGCGTTAATGCGAGAATGATGGATGATATGCAATGATTATATTTAGTTATTTTTTTGTTATTTTCGAAAGAAACTTCGACAATTGGATTGCAAATATCAAACAGTGGGGAAACCCCGTTTTATTGAATTCAAAGATTGCGGAAATGGAAATACAATAATTTACAAAGTGCTATAAAAGGAAATCTAAACTTATAGATCCTGAGTCCCCTCTGAGGGGAGTTCAAGTGCTGGTTCTGGTACTTTCCTTTTCTTTGACCGGGGCTCTTGAGTCGTTGTCGGGTTGTCATTCCTTTGCCAAGTGAAAGGAGCGAGTAAATTCCTTCGATCTTCTTGATTCTCTACAGCATGTTGCTCTAAAATCTCGATCATAGCATCTTTATCTTTCAATAGTTGCTGTATTTTCTTACACTCCGCATTGAGAATGTGGTATTTGTTCTTCCAAGACCTCCTTTCCTGTTGAACCTTGTTGAGAGTAACCTAAAGTCTTTCCGTCTCAGACATAAAATAAAGGATAGGTTCCTTCAATGGAAGAACCTCGTGACAAGGGTAAGGCATCCTCAGTTTGAGGGCTCTAGTTTGTACCCAGTGGAGATAAGGTTCCACCAAGGCACAATCTGGTTTTCCTAGAGACTCTCTTCCTTTCCTATGATCATGTTTCCAAGCTTCTACTATTTCTGTCTTTAGTGCCCTGCCATTTTCTCCTACCTTGAAGAAAAGACCTTCCAGATGAACATTACGCGGGACATGTCTCATCGGGTATCCGAGTTGACGACGAACCAAAATTAGATGATAGTTGATTCCTCCCTTAGTTCCTATGAGGGGTACATTAGGGAAATTTCCACAACGGTCAATAATCCTGATCCCGTCGTAGATTCGATTGTACCAATCGATGTCAGAGTTGGTAAGAGACATGATTCTCTACGACCAACGTAAAATACTCTTCTGATCCCAAAATGCAGCAGACTTTGGCAAATGGGAAACAAACCATTTGTATAGCCAGGGTACACAGCATGTGATTATTCCTCCGCTGTACAGGTTCCTTAAATGTACAGAATGATAAGCATCTGCGAGCAAGGTTGGTACGGGGTTTCCAATCAGAAATATCTTAATGAGATTGATATCAATGCAATTATCAATGTTAGGAAACAGAAATAACCCGTAGGTGAGTAAAACCATGATGCTCTCAAAAGCAGCCACATTCCCTATACTAGCAAAATACAGGGCTTTCTTTATCAAAAACTGGGGTGGTAAACCTTGGATTCCACTCTTAGTGGTCATGTGAGTCCTAACTTCTGACTCGTCCAAATAGATATCTCTTGCAATGGTTTGATCTTTTGGAATTTCTTCCAGTCCAGAAAAGGGAGCTTGATCAGTAATGGGTAAATCGGTCAGGTGAGAGTACTCCTCCAGTGTTGGTGCCAGCTGATAATCCGGGAATGTGAAACAGTGATAGACCGGATCATAAAACTGAATGAGCATAGTCAGGATTCCTTCAATTACATGGACCCTTAACAGAGACAGCAGTCCTCCGTACTTGGCTTTGAAAGCATCAGGGTTGGTGATCATCCTCGCCAAACCTCTCAAATCCTCTAATTTTGGAACCTTGAAGGTGTACTTGTGAGTCTTCCTTCTTCCGAAATCCATAACGCAATCTCTTTATCTGACATTTGCATTCATTGTCTTAGTTTAATTTGAAAAAGAGAGACTAGAAGAGAAATTTTTCTTTGTTTTAATGTTTTTTAGATGAATGCATGAATGCAGCACACAAAAACATAGAAAAAACATGGGGTCAAAGGTTCGGTTTCATGAAGTCAAGGCTCTACCCATCCCCAAAGGTTTATACTGGTGATTTTTTGTACCAGTCCTCAAAATCACTGACCCCTCTTGGGATAACGACAACAAGCGGATCGCCAAGCGAGCTGTAGTATCTTAGAGTAGCCTCAAATGAGGGTAGTATCGCGTGACAACTATTTCTGATAGCTTCCCCACTACAAAATGGTTTCAGTCTACTAAAATCCTCAGCTTCTCAGATAACCCAATCGAACAATCTGCTTTTAACAACCGAAGTCGTATAGGCATTGAATCCGCAAAGGGCATCTCCACTGATTCGATGGTCGACCGAGATCTCTTATTTGGGAGTCACTCCCTTTAAGATTACTCATCTAGTGCCATCACTTATCTTAAGTGTATACTTAATCTTTCCAGATGTGGCATCACACGCATTCCAATTTGCAGAAAATTAAACACAGATATCAATTAGGAAAAGCAGTATATATATTTATCCTAAAACTAACATCCTAGACCTCTTAAGAGCTATAATAATCCTAGTCTTAAACAGACAATGGCTCCCCAGCAGAGTCGCCATTTTCGTGGCACTTAAGGTTTCAACCTAAGGAATGGGAGAAGAATGATCGCTCCCACTGTGGTCGCCATTTTTCTGTAGCGCGGTTTTTGTGGTTTCGAATCACTATCGCTTTGGTACTACAGTTCGATTCATTTTTTTTATCCTGTGAAGCTGATTAAGGAAGGGAAATAGATTTCTCTAATTAACCCTGCTTGCATACTGAGTTTAAACAGATGACTGTTAGTTTACAGATGCTATTAAGATAGTGGGTCTCCCTTAGGCTATTTTGTTAAGAGTAGGGGGTCTGGACTATGAGGCTTTTGGTAAGGTATTAGATATACTGTTTTTTTGATTGAGGTATGAAGGTACTGGGTTTAGAGTTTTTAATTAGTGTGCTCGCTAAGATTTTGCAATCTTATGCCTACGTATTCCTGTTTAAATGAAACAGGGAAATCAGAGCGATCGTAGTTCCTCCTATTCTATGGGAGGAAAAGAGGTTTTGGTGTCTTGTTCAAAGCCCAAGACAGAGGCTAAAGGTTTGGACTGGGAGAGAATTTGTCATCTCTAAAGGGGAATTATTGATTTTTGTGTGCCTTGATCGAAGCCCAAGGTTGAAGCTAAGAGGTTGATTGACTCCCCTGGGAAAGTCCTTATACAAAGCCTAAGAGGAGGCTAAAAGTTTGACTTTGACTCCGTCGGGGAGTTTTTTATGTGTCTCGTACAAAGCCCAAGATAGAGGCTAAAATGAGAAATTTAATCGACTTGACTGAGGATATTTTGAGTGTTTTGTACAAAGCCCAAGATGGAGGCTAAACGGGTTTGACTCAACAAGAGAGTGCTTTTATCTGTCCTGTACGAAGCCCAGGATGGTGGCTGAACAAGCTGGAGAAAGCCTAAGAGTAGGCTAACTTTGCTAGGGTAAATCTTTATACAAAGCCTAAGAGGAGGCTATCTCTGTTAGGGAAATCTTTATGCCAAGCTTAAAAGGGTGCTGGGAAAGACTGTCCCAACAAGAGAATGGGTTTTATATGTCTCGTACAAAGCCCGAGACAAAGGCTAAAAAGGATGACTCAACAAGAGAGTGCTCAAAGGTGATTGACTCAACAAGAGAGTCTAACTCAACAAGAGAGTCTGAAAGGGTGATTGACTCAACAAGAGAGTCTGAAAAGTAATTGATCGACTCAACAAGAGAGTCTAAAAAGGTTAATTCTGCTGGGGAGAATCATTGTACAAAGCCCAAGAGGAGGCCGGGTATCCTGAGGAAAGGGTCCTTATACGAAGCCTAAGAGGAGGCTAGCTTTTGCAGGGGATTCTTGAGATCTCGAGGCAGGTCCAAATGGGGAATCAACTCTTGCTAGGGAATGCAGAAGAGTTGATAGATCAGAAACCTCAAGGCTCTGATTTGAGATAGTGTTATATTGACCCTGGTTAGGGAAATTCGGAAGAAAGGCGGGGTTATAGAACCCACAAGTTTTAACTCTTACTGGAGATTAATCCAGAATCTGGAGCTTCTCCTATGTTTTGGAGGGGACTTGAGAATGTATTTGAGACTCAAGGATGTTTAGACTATCTAAGCCTATTGGTAGAGTTTTATCTTTTGTATGATGCCCAAGAGGAGGCCGACTCGTTTAAGGGATGAGTATCAACCCTAAAATTGGTCTGAGAGTGTTGACCTTTTTGAGAAAGATAGCTCCGACGAAGGATGACTAAGTTCTGTTCCTATATCTGTAAGAGGTCTTCAGGGTCCTTGTATTAAGCCTAAGAGAAGGCATGAGAACTTCTAAGAAGCCGAAGGGTCCTTGTACAAAGCCCAAGAGGAGGCGAGGATGCTTTTAGGAAGCCTGTGGGTCCCTAAACCAAGTGAAGTTCAAGAAATGCAATTCACAGAGAAGAGATCATTCCAGGAAAGCTTGAGGGTTTGAAAGAAACTCAAGAGATGCTATTCACGGAGAATAGATCAACTATGGGGAGTAGAATTTCTTTGACAATTTCTAAGGGTGACAGTCTGAGAAAAGGTTCACCGAGAATACTGCCATTCTCTTTGTTCCATATTGTTTAACTCCAAGAGAAGGGAATACTGTATCTGGAACCCTATGGGGATCTAGTTTTGTTTGTATTCAAGAGTGACCAACGGGCTTTACCTAGTTCTAGACGTAGTTGCCGGGGAAAACTCTAGTATATATACAGTTGATAAATGACAAGTATGTAAAAGGATGTGAAAAAAAACTTACAGTGAAACATGTAACGCCCCGGTTTTTGTTAGATTTATTTAATCGAGTTGATTTAGTTATTTTTGTTTTTATATTATTTTAATCTTGGTTTTTATTTGGTAAATATGTTATGTTTATCGTTATTATGTTTTATCGCGCTTTGAGAGCGTTTGCGAGAAAATTGAGTGTATGGGTATTTTGGTTATTTTGCTTGGTTAGATATTATTGTTTTTCTTAAAATAGAAGCATAGAGGTTAGAAAGAGAGAAAAAGAAGTTAAGAGAAATAGAGAAGGAGAAGTAGAAAAAGAGGAAAACTTGGAGTCTAAGAAATCGAATCAACCGACACTTCGAAGCACCATTAATCGGGTAAGGGTGCGAAACTCGGTTATTGTATGCTTGTGTATGAATATGTATGTGTGTGTTTGAATGTTTACTTGCTTTTCATAGTTTTTCAACTCTAGGTTTAAATGAGAAAAATGAATAGAAATTGATGTTTTCACGGTCGAAAATCGATATGAATCGCGTGGTATGATCGTATTATATGTATGAACATTGTTGATACTTGTTTTGATGGATTGAAAACGTTTTGGTTGGAGAAAGTTGGATTTTGGGGTTTTGGAACCGTGTAACCCGCAGCAGAAAAATTCTGGTTCTGATGCGATTCGCCAGGCGAATTGGGATTCTCCAGACGAATTAGGTCTCGCAATTAGTTCGCCAGGCGAAGTGCTGGCGAAGGGGGATTCGCCGGGCGAAATCATAAGTCGCCAGGCGAAAACGGGGAGACAGAAATGTGTTAGCTACTGGAACTCTTGGGGTTTTTATAAAATTGTGGTTCGCCACTAGTTCGCCAGGCGAAGTGCTGGCGAAGGGGGATTCGCCAGGCGAAATCCTTAGTCGCCAGGCGAATCTGGCAGTTTTTCAATAAATTATTTTCTTTGAAAATTCATAACTTTTGATCCGTAACTCAGATCGAGACGTTCTTAGTACCGTTGGAAAGCTAATGAGATGTTCTTTATTATAAAAATGGTTTTGAGATTAGTGGCCAATTTAATTGTGTCGAGAATTTGGAAATGTGTCATTTTACCGAATTTTACCGTTGTAATTGTGTACGATTGATGTGTTATCATGTGATATGCTTTTGATATATATAACGTATAACTTATGTGCTGTTATATGATATGAATGCATGTGATGAAATGTTGTGATGGTGGTTTGTGGCTTTATGGCAAATAAATATATTGTTTTGGGTTTGATTGCAATGCATGATTATGGATGTTGAGATGGTTCACATGGTTATATATGTATATGCATTTGATTGTCATGAGTCATTTGTATGCCAAGCATCATGATATGCATCTTGTGATGTCGTGTACCCTTGTGGGGTGTGAGCGACGAAATGATTCCAGAGGGAATCTGCTGTAATGGTCGTGTGCCTTATACAAAGAGGACCTAAAGCGACGTTATAGACGATCGTGTGCCTTATACAAAGAGGACCTAAAGCGATCGGATCATGTGCCTTATACAAAGAGGACCTAAAGCGATCCATAAACGTCGTGTGCCTTATACAAATAGGACCTAAAGCGACGAGGAACATCGTTTGCCCGACGGGGTGTTACACTAAGTAACAAGCGATGGTTCCAATAATTTCTGAGTGAATTAATGATGAGAATGATGGATGGAATGGTACCGAATGCATAGAGTCGTTGTGTCGGTCTCTGTGCATTTGCATAAGTCATGAATGGATTGATTATGTGTGGGAAATTGTGAATGGGATTGATGAGTTGATATATATATATATATATATATATATATATATATATATATTGGTTATAAATGTATTGAGCATGATTGATATACCTTAGTGATGGATGCATGAATTATGAATTGCGTTGTTTTCTACTTGAATTATGGTATATGTTGTGGTGAGAATGTTTTTGCATGCGTATTTCATGTTATTACATAATTGTATGCAACTATATTATAATTGTGTTTCTCACCCTTCTGCTGTTTTGAATGCTCTATGAGGCATTGCAGATTAGACGCTGGAGGTCTTTTTGTGAAAATTATGTCTTCATTCTTTTGTCGGTCAGCTCTGATATGTGGTACCGGGTAGTCGGGGAGATCGTTATGTAATTATGTGTATATATATATTTTTGGATTTTACATGTATGACTCTGTATATGACAGACAAACTTTTATGTTTATATATGAGATTTCAGTTGCAAATTTTCCGCTTTTATTCTGTATTTGAATTGTGGGTGTTAGGAACTGAGTTCCTCCGTTTATGTTGCTTATCTATATGAGCAGGTTGTTATAATTCATTACTTTGATGCCATGAATGTTTTAATTATACTCAGATTATTTGTTATCGCTTGAATTATTTGGGGTATGGATTGGGGGTGTTACATTAAGTGGTATCAGACCCAGTCTGTGTCGGTCATTGTGACCAAGTTATTTGTTGTGCGACAATTGTGTTTTGGCGAGCTGATTGTTTAACCATAGTTACTGTTATTGGATATGAACAGAATATGGCTGGTAGAAATGATGCTGCTCTTGCTGCTGCCATGCAAGCTATGGCTCAGGCTGTGCAGAATGCACCTAATGCTGGTGGGAATGATGAGTTCAGGAAGAACAAACCGCCTATCTTCAAAGTAAGGCATAATCCTGATGGTGCTCAGATTTGGCTTAAGGAGATTGAAAGAATCTTTCGAGTGATGGAGTGTGCTGAGGAACAAAAAGTGAGACTGGGTACTCACATGTTGCAGGAGGAGGCTGATGATTGGTGGGTTAGTACGCGTCATGTGTGGGAAGCTACAGGTGAAGTTGTCACTTGGGCTTTGTTTAGCAGTGAGTTTTTGAGGAAGTATTTTCCTGAAGATGTTAGAGGGAAGAAAGAAATAGAGTTCTTGGAGTTGAAATAAGGTAGCATGTCGGTTACCGATTACACTGCTAAGTTTATGGAGCTTGTTCAGTTTTATCCACATTATGCTGAAGCAACTGCGGAGTTTTCCAAATGTGTGAAGTTTGAGAACGGGTTGCGTCCCGAGATCAAACAGGAAATTGGTTATCAAAGAATTAGGAGGTTTTCGGATTTGGTGGATTGTTGTAGAATTTATGAAGAGGATAGTAAAGCTCGTTCTACTCATTATAAGAGTGTGAACGAAAGGAAAGGAAAGCAACCGTTTTGTGGTGGTCCTTATGTGGCACCAGCTGACAAGGGAAAGCAAAGGGCTAATTTTGATAAAAGGCCAAGTGGGGGAGGTATGTATAATCCTCTGAGATGTTTTAAGTGTGGTGACTTAGGACATCGTCAGTTTGAGTGTAGAAAGGATATGAGGAAGTGTTCCAATTGCGGAGGTATAGGACATGTAGCAGCTGATTGCAAGAGGAATGTGGTGAAGTGTTTCAACTGTGGTGAACCGGGTCATGTTAGTACGAGGTGTTCGAAACCAAAGCAAGCTCAAGCTGGAGGGAAAGTATTTGCATTGGCAGGAACTCAGCCTACTAGTGCAGATCGTCTGATCAGAGGTACTTGTTTTATTAATAGTACGCCTTTAGTTGCTATTATTAATATTGGAGCGACTCATTTGTTTATTTCGTCTGAGTGTGCGCGGAATTTGAATCTTTTGTTGTCATCGATGGGTGGAGAGATGGTTATCGATACTCCAACATTGGGGTCGGTAACTACTTCTCTGGTTTGTTTAAGTTGTCCTTTGACCATTTATGGTAAGGATTTTGCTATGGATTTGGTGTGTCTGCCATTGGAGGGTTTATATGTAGTTCTGGGAATGAATTGGTTGCAGTTTAATTGAGTTCATATCGATTGTTATCATAAGTTGGTAAGATTTCCTTCTCTTGAAGAAGATGAGGAATCGAGTTTCTTATCTACCAAAGAGTTGAAGAAACTTTTGGCTAATGAAGCTCAGTTGTTTGGGTTATTTGCATCGTTGACTGTGGATAGTCAAGTTGGAATTGATGTGTTTCCAGTCGTGTGTGATTTTCTGGAGGTGTTTCTGGAGGATATTTCTGATGTGCCGCCAGAAAGAGAGGTGGAGTTTTCTATAGATCTAGTTCCTAGTACTAGACCTGTATATATGGCACCATATCGTATGTCGGCATCTGAGTTGGTTGAGTTGAAGAAGCAGTTGAATGAATTGTTAGAGAAGAGGTTTGTGAGGCCGAGTGTATCGCCTTGGGGTGCTCCAGTTTTATTGGTGAAGAAGAAAGATGGAAGTATGCGATCGTGTATATATTATCGCCAGCTGAATAAGGTGAAGATTAAGAATAAGTATCCTCTTCCGAGAATTGATGATTTGATGGACCAGTTGGTAAGTGCGTGTGTGTTTAGTAAAATTGATTTGAGGTCAGGTTATCATCAGATGAGAGTGAAGGAGGAAGATATTCAGAAGACGGCTTTTAGGACACGATACGGACATTACGAATATTTCGTGATGCCGTTCGGGGTTTCTAATGCGCCGGGAGTGTTTATGGAGTATATGAATCGCATTTTCCATGAGCATTTGGATCAATTTGTGGTTGTGTTTATTAATGACATCTTGATTTATTCTAAGTCTCGGGAGGAACATGTGGAACATTTGCGTATTGTATTGCAAATTTTGAAGGAGAAGAAACTTTATGCCAAGTTGTCTAAGTGTGAGTTCTGGTTGTCAGAAGTGAGTTTTCTTGGGCATGTGATTTCAGGTAATGGTATTGCTGTGGATCCATCCAAAGTAGATGCAATTCTACAATGGGAGGCTCCTAGATCTGTTACTGAAATGAGAAGCTTTTTGGGTTTAGCTGGATATTATCAAAGATTCATTGAAGGCTTTTCCAAGTTAGCACTTCCTTTGACCCAGCTGACTTGTAAAGGTAAAGTGTTTATTTGGGATATTCAGTGTGAGGAAAGTTTTA
Organism: Lathyrus tuberosus; assembly: GCA_022829125.1. NCBI lineage: Eukaryota > Viridiplantae > Streptophyta > Magnoliopsida > Fabales > Fabaceae > Lathyrus > Lathyrus tuberosus. Next base: position 9,514,721 of record JALAZF010000117.1, read on the forward strand.
GTGAGCTGAAGAGAAGATTGACTACAGCTCCGATTTTGATCTTATCGAATCCTAGTGAACTGTTTGTGGTGTATTGCGATGCGTCTTTGGTTGGTTTAGGTGGAGTGTTGATGCAAGAAGGTAAGGTTGTGGCTTATGCTTCGAGACAATTGAGGGTTCATGAGAAGAATTATCCTACTCATGATTTGGAATTAGCGGCGGTGGTTTTTGTATTGAAAATTTGGAGACACTATCTCTACGGTGCAAGATTCGAAGTCTTTAGTGATCATAAGAGTCTAAAATACTTGTTTGATCAGAAAGAGTTGAATATGAGGCAACGGAGATGGTTGGAATTTTTGAAGGACTACGATTTTAGCTTGAATTACCATCCAGGTAAAGCTAATGTGGTAGCCGATGCGTTAAGCCGGAAATCTTTGCATATGTCCGCTTTGATGGTTAAAGAGTGGGAACTTTTGGAAGAATTTAGAGATTTGAGTTTAGTGTGTGAATTGACATCTGATAGTGTGAGGCTTGGTATGTTAAAGGTCACTAATGAATTTCTGTTGACTGTTAGCGAGAAACAGAGGCTGGATGTGAAATTTGTTGATTTGATGACGGTTGGAGATAAAGGTGTGAATGGTGACTTTAAAGTGGATGATCATGGTGTTTTGAGATTCCGTGGTAGAATTTGTATTCCTGATGATTCGGAATTGAAAAAGATGATTTTAGAGGAAGGACACCGGAGTAGTTTGAGTATACATCCGGGAGCTAATAAAATGTATCAAGATTTGGAGAAGATCTTTTGGTGGTCCGGATTGAACAGGGATGTGGCTCAGTTTGTTTATGCGTGTTTGACGTGTCAGAAGTCAAAGGTAGAACATCAGAAGCCTAGTGGATTATTGTAACCGTTGGATTTTCCCGAGTGGAAATGGGACAGCATTTCTATGGATTTTGTGACAGGGTTGCCGAATACTCAGAGGGGACATAATGCCATTTAGGTGATTGTGGATAGGTTGACTAAATCGGCACATTTCATTCCGATTAACATAAGTTTTTCTTTGGAGAGGTTGGCTGAGATTTATATCCGTGTGTTTGTGAGATTACATGGTATTCCGTTGTGTATTGTTTCAGATCGAGATCCAAGGTTTACTTCCATATTTTGGGAAAGTTTGCAAAAGGTGTTAGGTTCCAAGTTAAGATTGAGTTCTGCTTATCATCCTCAGATGGATGATCAGACCGAGAGAACTATTCAGTCATTGGAAGATTTACTGAGAGCTTGTGTTCTTGAGCAAGGTGGTGCTTGGGATAGTTATCTTTCGTTGGTGGAGTTCACGTATAACAACAGTTTCCATTTGAGTATTGGAATGGCACCTTTTGAAGCGTTGTATGGAAGAAGATGTCGAACACCTTTGTGTTGGCATGAATCTGGTGAGAGTTCGGTGGTTGGGCCGGAGTTAGTTCAACAAACTATGGAAAAGGTGAAAATTATTCGTGAGAAGATGAAGGCTTCTCAGAGTAGGCAGAAGAGTTATCATGATCGAAGGAGGAACGATCTTGAGTTTTGAGAAGGAGATCATGTATTTTTTAGAGTTACACCGGTGACGGGTGTTGGACGGGCATTGAAGTCGAAGAAGCTTACTTCCCGGTTTATTGGTCCTTATCAGATATCCGCGAGAGTGGGTGCTGTGGCTTATCGGGTGGCGTTGCCGCCAAATCTTTCGAATTTACATGATGTGTTCCATGTTTCACAGCTTCAGAAGTATATTCCGGATCCGTCGCATGTCATTCCGTTGGATGAGGTTGAGGTAAGGGAGAACCTTACGGTTGAGGCATTACCGATGAGGGTTTTGGATCGCGAGTTGAAGCGGTTAAGAGGCAAGGATATTGCGCTTGTGAAAGTAGCGTGGGGAGGCGCTGCTGAGGGCAATTTGACTTGGGAGTTGGAGAGTCGGATGCGGGAATCGTATCCGGAGTTGTTCGTCTCAGGTAATATTTTCGAGGACGAAAATTTCTAAGTGGGGGAGAGTTGTAACGCCCCGGTTTTTGTTAGATTTATTTAATCGAGTCGATTTAGTTATTTTTGTTTTTATATTACTTTATTCTCGGTTTTTATTTGGTAAATATGTTATGTTTATCGTTATTATGTTTTATCGCGCTTTGAGAGCGTTTGCGAGAAAATTGAGTGTAGGGGTATTTTGGTCATTTTGCTTGGTTAGATATTATTTTTTATCTTAAAATAGAAGCATAGAGGTTAGAAAGAGAGAAAAAGATGTTAAGAGAAATAGAGAAGGAGAAGAAGAAAAAGAGGAAAACTTGGAGCCTAAGAAATCGAATCAACCGACACTTCGAAGCACGATTAATCGGGTAAGGGTGCGAAACTCGGTTATTGTATGCTTGTGTATTAATATGTATGTGTGTGTTTGAATGTTTACTTGCTTTTCATAGTTTTTCAACTCTAGGTTGAAATGAGAAAAATGAATAGAAATTGATGTTTTCACTGTCGGAAATCGATATGAATCGCGTGGTATGATCGTATTATATGTATGAACATTGTTGATACTTGTTTTGATGGATTGAAAACGTTTTGGTTGGAGAAAGTTGGATTTTAGGGTTTTGGAACCGTATAACCCGCAGCAGAAAAATTTTGGTTCTGATGCGATTCGCCAGGCGAATTGGGATTCGCCAGGCGAATTAGGTCTAGCCACTAGTTCGCCAGGCGAAGTGCTGGTGAATGGGGATTCGTCGGGCGAAATCATAAGTCGCCAGGCGAAAACGGGGAGACAGAAATGTGTTAGCTACTGGAACTCTTGGGGTTTTTCTAAAATTATGGTTCGCCACTAGTTCGCCAGGCGAAGTGCTGGCGAAGGGGGATTCGCCAGGCGAAATCCTAAGTCGCCAAGCGAATCTGGCAGTTTTTCAATAAATTATTTTCTTTAAAAATTCATAACTTTTGATCCGTAACTCGGATCGAGACGTTATTAGTACCGTTGGAAAGCTAATGAGATGTTCTTTCTTATAAAAATGGTTTTGAGATTAGTGGCCAATTTAATTGTGTCGGGAATTTGGAAATGTGTCGTTTTGGCACTTTTACCGTTGTAATTGTGTGCGATTGATGTATTATCATGTGATATGCTTTTGATATATATAACGTATAGCTTGTGTGCTGTTATATGATATGAATGCATGTGATGAAATGTTGTGATGGTGGTTTGTGGCCTTATGGCAAATAAATGCATTGTTTTGGGTTTGATTGCAATGCATGAGTATGGATGTTGAGATGGTTCACATGGTTATATATGTATATGCATTTGATTGTCATGAGCCATTTGTATGCCAAGCATCATGATATGCATCTTGTGATGTCGTGTGCCCTTATGGGGTGTGAGCGACGAAATGATTCCAGAGGGAATCTGCTGTAACGGTCGTGTGCCTTATACAAAGAGGACCTAAAGCGACGTTATAGAAGATCGTGTGCCTTATACAAAGAGGACCTAAAGCGATCGGATCATGTGCCTTATACAAAGAGGACCTAAAGCGATCCATAAACGTCGTGTGCCTTATACAAAGAGGACCTAAAGCGACGAGGAACATCGTTTGCCCGACGGGGAGTTACACTAAGTAACAAGCGATGGTTCCAATAATTCATGAGTGAATTAATGATGAGAATGATGGATGGAATGGTACCGCATGCATAGAGTCGTTGTGTCCGTCTTTGTGCATTTGCATAAGTCATGAATGGATTGATTATGTGGGGGAAATTGTGAATGGGATTGATGAGTTGATATATATATATTGGTGATAAATGTATTGAGCATGATTGATATGCCTTAGTGATGGATGCATGAATTATGAATTGCGTTGTTTTGTACTTGAATTATGGTATACGTTGTGGTGAGAATGTTTTTGCATGCCTATTTCATGTTATTACATAATTGTATGCAACTATATTATAATTGTGTTTCTGACCCTTCTGCTGTTTTGAATGCTCTATGAGGCATTGCAGATTAGATGTTGGAGGTCTTTTTGTGAAGATTATGCATTCATTCTTTTGTCGGTCGACTCTGATATGTGGCACTGGGTAGTCGGGGAGATCGTTATGTGATTATGTGTATATATATCTTTTTGGATTTTACATGTATGACTCTGTATATGAGAGACAAACTTTTATGTTTATATATGAGATTTCAGTTGCATATTTTCTGCTTTTATTCTATATCTGAATTGTGGGTGTTAGGAACTGAGTTCCTCCGTTTATGTTGCTACCTGATTGTTGCATATCTATATGAGCAGGTTGTTATAATTCATTACTTTGATGTGACGCTCCCGTTTATGCCATGAATGTTTGAATTATACTCTGATTATTTGTTATCACTTTAATTACTCGGGGTATAGATTGGGGGTGTTACAAAGCAGCCCCACAATACAGTTATATATAGGGAAACAGTAAATGAAAACGGATAAACACTTACCAGTTGTAGAGCTTCCATCCTGTTTTGTTAGTTGTTCAACAAAGAAATTAAAGAAAGTTTTGATAACAACTGTATATTTGAATTCAAAATCAAAGGAGAAAGTGCTTTGAAAAGATTGTTGGGGCTTATAGCTCAGGAAGAGGCCCATGTGGACAGTGATCGCACCGTCGTTTTGAAAATCGCCGGGGACTTATACAATTTTCTGAGGCCCAAAATGTTTGGCTTTCAAAAGGGGTTGGGTCTTACACTCTATTAGAGGCCCACACTTTTTGTTTTTGAAAAGGAATGGGACATATAACTCGAGGAGCGACCCAGTCGGTTTTGTTAAAAAAGGCGACGATCGCGCCGTTGTTTTTGAAAATACAGTGGGACTTATACAATGAATGAGGCCCAAAAGTGGTGTATTTACAAAGGGGATGGGTCTTACACTCTAATAGAGGCCCATGAGTGTTTGAAAAAGATTTGTGAGGGTGTAATTAATCAAAACCCTAATTTTGTTAAAAATGGAATTAATTTTGTTAAAAAATTAATAAAAAGTATTGAAAACATGTGAAAAATGAGTGGTGATCTTGGATCAATGTTTCCAAAATCAAGTTTTTATCCACAAAATGATTGGAAACCAATTAAGTTTGGAAAATCAAGGAGGAAAAAATATTTTAAATGTTGAAAAACAAATAAAAGATTAATTCTTTGCAAAAATATCAAGTATATGAAATAAATAATATTTTTGGGAATTTTTGGTAAAATAAAATATTTTAACATTTTTGTGAATTATTAAAAAAAGAATCAACTCAAAATCATTAAAACTCAAAGAGAAATTAATTTTTGAATCAATTAAATAAAATTACGAAAATTCAAATATTTGAATTTTGGAAAAAGGGCGCTAAGAACACCCAAGAACACGCGTGTGTTCTGAGTTTTGCCCAGATTTGGATTTTCTCTCCAATCTCACTGAATACTTGATGAAATTTCACAATCCACATATCAATCTGCTCGTTTTCAACTCACGATCTTGTCTATGGTCTTTAATTCCGTTTATTTTAAGCATGGAATAAGAAATCAAGACAAAACCTCAAGAACCCTAAAATTTGCATGAAGGATGAGAATTTTGATACTTGATTCAAACAAAGCAATTAATTGAGGGGAAACATTCTATGCATGATTATGAACATTTGGCAAAAGTATTGTGCGAGGAAATATGCATAGATTAAGAGATGACCAAGTTTAGGCTTACTTGAAGGTCGTGACAGCAAAAGCAATGTGATTTTTGAGTTTAAGGTGTTACATATGAGTTATGATGATCTGAACGGCTTCCCTACACCATATGGAGTGTGTTTGAATGCTTGGACTTGATTGGAAATGACTGGATCACTTCATGGCATCTCAATTGCAACTTGGTTGAAAACTTGAGCAATTGGATGGTGATTCTGAGAAATCAGTGTTACAGTTGTGTGTTTAGTGTTTGATCAGCTCACATATGATGTTTATGAGGTGTTAGAGCAATTGGTTTGAGTGGAATTGCTCTCTACTGAAAAATTCGACAATGACTTGCTAAGAAAGGCATTTTTGAGAGTGAGAATATGATTTTGAGAAAGGCAAGTGTTGTAGGCCTTTGGTGTACTTAAACTGATCACAAATGATCTCTATTTATAGTAGATCAAGTTTGTTTTGCAAGGAATAGGGAATGGCAACTGATACAGGTCTGTGGCTAGTTGTGTCACTTTGGAATCTTAAGTCTCCTCTAGCCATTGACTAGAGGTTAGAGCACAAGCCTTTGGTTCCCTAGTTCAGAGATCATCCTTGACTCATTCAGTTGGAATAGTGTCAGTTCATGCCACCTTGGTGCATCCATTGAATGCTCCAAAACAAATTTGGAGTCTTGTCCCCTTTTTAGGGTTCTTAGGTTTGGCATGCTATTTGTAGTTCCAAAGACTTGGGAGGCTTATGGATCAGTGTTTGTTCCTCCTTGGTCTTCCCCTGAGGTGTTCAGATGGATAAACTTGTTTGTCATTTGCACAAATTGCTCAAATCGAGCAAAATGTACAAATCTGCCTTGTTATGACAGTTGCAGCAAGGCATATTGCCACTGTCATAACTCTTAGCTAAAATTGAATTTCATGGGGTTCTTGGACATTTTGGAAAGCTCTCATATGATACAACACATATGTGATCATATTTTGTTTTGAAAATTTTTGGATCCAAGTGAAAAATGCCCCTACATTTTGAAAAAAGTGAAACAGATTCTGACTTAGTGAAAATTTCACTAAGTGTTGGAAAAATGTCATTTTTTGGTTTTCAGCCATTTTGATCATTCCATAACTTAAAATCCATGAGGAATTGGAATGAGGTGTAGTTGACACTTTTGAAGTATGCCATGAGAGCTACAAATCCATCTTTGGATCAGCCAAAATGGTTGCTTGGATCACAAGTTATGATCCTTGGAAGTTGGTACCCTAGCCACTTTGTTCCATAACTTAGAAAATTTCTAAGTTTTTATGGTTACCCCTTTTACAAGTTATCCCACTTTCTTTGTTTTTTCTTGATGAATGATGATTCCAGTCACCCATTAACATCATTTTAGGGTTGAGGAACCATAATTGTGAAAAATCTAAAAAAGTCACACTTGACTTTTATGCATAGTTGACTTTTTATCAGATGATTTTCAAATTGTGCGATCCTTAGGTAAATCAAGTCCTTGACCTAAATCAAACCTAATGGCTACGTTCCATAGGTGTTAGAGGGTGTAATGAATCATGTCCCAAGTTTTGGGAGCATGTCCTGGTCAAAAGTCAAAGGTACAGTTGACTTTTTCCCTCGAAACCCTAATGGTGGTTCAGATGAAATTGAAACTTGTTAATCAAGCTTCTTGGATCAATCCATTGTCGAAAATGGATCAATGTGGTATGTTAGAGACCCTCAAATCATGTCTTGAGGTCTTGGCTCATGTTTTGTCCCAAAAGTCAACTTAGGGGTGAATTAGGTCAAGAAACCCTAATTCCTAATTTTTTGATGAATACATCCCCTGAGGTTAAATTGACTTGATGCTTGGGTCCATGAGGTCCCATGAAGTATTTTAGAGTATGCTTTGAAGCATTGGCTTATGCCCAGAGGAAAAATTCTAACTGGAGGCCTTGGTCGACCAAAACCGTAATTTGGTGACACTGGCGATCTTGAGGCTTAATCCACTTGGAATGTTGCAGCCTTGTGCCTGATCCCTGATATGGGAGTCCTCTTAATCCTTTATAGGTGTTTGAGAGGTTAGACAAGTTGAAGATCATGTCATTTCTTGATTGATCCTTTGTCTAAGGCTCTGAGAGGGTTTGAAAACCCTAATCTCTGATTGTAGTGAATGCTCAACAATTCCTGAGGAGATTGATGAGGCATAAAGGTACATCCATATTGTGATGATTGTTTGCACAATGATGGTAAATCTTAGTTGTCAAAATTTGGGGTATGACAACTGCCTCTGCCCAGAAGTGCTTAGCCATGTCAATTTCTTAGATCATGGTTCGAGCCATTTCTTGCAAAGTCCTATTCTTCCTTTCCACTACTCCATTTTGTTGTGGAGTTCTGGGACAGGAGAAATTATGGGAAATTCTATGAGAATCAAAAAGATTCTCAAAGTATCTGTTCTCAAATTCTCCACCATGATCGCTTCTGCCTTTGACTATTTTACAATCCTTCTCTTTTTGCACTTGAGAGCAAAAGGTAGAGAACACACAATGAGACTCATCCTTGTGTTTCAAGAATTTTACCCATGTCCAACGACTATAATTATCAACGATTACTAATCCATACTTTTTTCCACTGATTGAAGCATTTTTCACTGGTCCAAACAAGTCAATGTGTAGAAGTTCTAACGGTCTTGAGGTGGACACAACATTCTTTGCTTTAAAAGAAGTTTTATAAAACTTTCCTTTCTGACATGCTTCACAAAGAGCATCTGAAGAATACTTCATATTTGGCAAGCCTCTGACAAGTTCAAGCTTATTTAGCTGAGAAATCCTCCTCATGCTAATATGGCCTAAACGTCTATGCCATACCCATTGCTCTTTATTAACAGACATTAAGCATTTAATATTTTGTTCACAGAAGATCAGAAAGTCTAATCTTATAAATGTTGTTTTTCCTCTTTCTGACAAATAGGATTGAACCATCTTTCTGACTTACAAACTTATAAGACTTTTGATTAAAGATGATATCATAACAATTGTCACTAAGTTGACTAATTAACAACAAGTTATGCATCAAACCATCGACTAAAAGAACATCAGTAATAGAAGGAAGGTTACCATTACCAACGGTTACAGAGCCAATGATTTTTCCTTTCTGGTTTCCTCCGAAACTGACAAAGCCTCCAGGCTTAAGTTCTAGACTTTGGAACACATGCCTTCTTCTCGTCATGTGTCATGAGCAACCACTGTCCAGGTACCATGACTGGTGTTTCAACTGAGCTGCTACGGATATCTACAACATAGATTATCTTGTCCTTAGGTATCCATTTTCTGGGTCCTTTCTTGTTAGCTTTCCCAGAGTGTTTCACAACTTTGGGCTTTTGTGCAATAGGATAATCAAGTGGAATTTGTGCAGGATATTTAACTTTAGAAACAGATTTCTGTGTCGGTGGGGGTTCTTGTGCAAGCTCATAGCAAACAATCTCAGTGCCAGAAGGCACACAATGGTCATAGAGAGGTTTTGGTTTACCAATTTGACTTTTGTCAATATCAAATGATTCTGTACATCCCAAACCTTTCTTACCATTTCTGCTTACTCCATAGATCATGGAAACTATTCTGCTTCTATATATGCTTTTAGCAAGAAAATAATGGAATGCTCTATCATACTTGTTGATACAACTTGTGTCAGAGGCATTAGAGATTAATTATTCTTCTAATTTAGCAACTTTGCTTTTCAGGTCATAATTACTATTTTTTAAGAAAAAAATGTTTTCATTTAGAGAAGAATTATTCTGCTCAAGCTTATATTTTTCCTCAGAAGCAGTTACATGTGATCTTTTAAGATATTTGTATTTACTCTGAAGATTTTGATACTTTTCCAGCATTTTTGACAGACATGACTCTAATTCACAACGAGAGAGTTTAGATAATACCTCTGAGTCAGAGTCAGAGTCTGATTCTGGTTCTGATGATACTCTGTCTTCTGGTTCTCCAGAAACTTCATCCTCAATTGTTGCTACTAACGCAACATTTACTTGTTCTTCATCAGATTCCTCTTCTTCAGAATCAGACTCATCCCAAGTAGCCATTAGTCCTTTCTTCGCTTTGAAGAAGTTCTTCTTAGGCTTCTTGTCTTTCTTGATCTTTGGACACTCGTTCTTGTAATGACCTGGCTCATTACACTCATAGCAGATAACTTCCTTTACAGACTGGTAGCTTGGCACTGTAATGATCTTTCTCTTCAGTAGTAGTATTATCAGGAGCTGCCATGATATCTCACACAAATACTGGATCGGTACTAAACACTGTTAAGTGTTGATAAAAAATTTATCACAATCAGAACAGGAGCTCTGATGCCAATTGAAGGTGTGAGAAAAACACAAGAAAAGGGGGTTTGAATTGGGTTTTCAAAATGAAAGCTTTTTGTGAAACTCAAACAAAGATCACAAATAGACTAACAATAGAGAAAGACACGCGATATATCCTGGTTCACTTGAAAACTATCAAGTTGATCCAGTCCACCCGCCAAGGTGATTTCGCCTTATACACAAGGACTTAATCCACTATAACCAAACTGATTACAACTGCACTAGCAACTGATGGTGACTAACAATACACAGACTAACCATCTATTCTTAAGGATTCTGACCCAACTGGTCCCTTAAGGAATTCAAACAACTGTTTGATCAAATAATATTTTTAAATGAAATGCTTCTTACATAAGCTGATATAAACACAATTTCTAGCTCAATCTAACTTAGAGCGAATCTATACAGTAAAAACAATCTTCTTCTTTGTATTGTGGTGCTTTACTGTTCACTCATGGATTTCTTGAGTTCTTTGTCGTATGAATCCGTGTTTTGAATATTTCTCTTTTTTTACACTTGGTGTCACATACGATTCGTTGAATGATCAAGTCTTTATATAGCCAGAAAAAGATATGTTGAAGGGCAGATCAGTAATATCAGTAAAATACTGGCGACTTGAAATAATGTCGTTATGCTGGGATGAAAATCGTACACTGAAATTGTCCTTTGTACCACTAAATCAAGGTAGTGGAATGGTAGTGGAAAAGAACATGTTTGATCTGTACTATGTACTATTTTCCCTCGCAAATGTTTCATCTTCTTCTATCCATCAGAGGCTTCTGAGTTGATATGACTGAAGCATGATCATAAGAATGAATCATTGGGTCTTCAGAGTCTTGAGTCTTCAGAACTTGTTCAACAGAACCTTGTCTTTAGAGTCTTCAGCACTCCTTCTTCAGAACCCTTGGTTATCAGAAACATAAGTCTTCAGAATCTTCAGAACTTGTTCAGCAGAACCTTGTCTTCAGAGTCTTTAGAACTTGGTCTTCAGAAACATAAGTCTTCAGAGTCTTCAGAACTTGTTCATCAGAACCTTGTCTTCAGAGTCTTCAGCACTTAGTCTTCAGAAGATAAATATTTGAGTTAAATTCAGAGCCAAAATCCAAGAGAACATTCCAGCAGCAACATAGTGTCTTCTTAGAGTCTTTCTGAAGCACAGTAGATCAGAAGAAATCTTGCTTCTTTGACGCAGAAGCGACCATTGAGAAATTTTAGAGTTATGTTTCACATGATCTCTATCAGAGTCAGAGCTATCTTTATTAGAGTCAAAATTATCTTTATCAGTGTCAGAATTATCTTTATCAACGTCAGAATTATCTTTATCAACGTCAGCACCTGTTTGTCAGTACTTAAGAAAACAAACGTTAGAGTACCAAAATTGTTCTCACACAAATACAACTTTGTTATTATCAAAACAAAGAGATATCTTGCAGAACCAAATCTTGTTCCAACAGAAAGAGTTAGGTTTTTAGAGAAATATCTGATATATGTAGAAAAGAGGCAAAAAGATGAAAGGAAGGGAAAGCTAGGAAATTGGAAAGGGAACTCCTAGAAATTGTACAATTCATCATGAATTGCTGAAAATCTAAGGTAAGGCGGGGGGGGGGGGGGGGGGGGGGTTATCAATTCAAGTGTTTTGCATGATGGGGTAGATATGAGAGGTCCTTACTCTCTTTAGGGTAATTAATATGTAATTGATTCTAAATTTTCTATGAATTTTTGACGTTGTTGGTTGTTTTAATGATGAATTTTGTGTGCCTATATGTGTATTATTTTTTGTTTTGAGATGTTAATGTTTTCCACCATGTTTGAGGGTTTGGCAGGTTTTAGAGTAAACATGAATTTATGAGATTGGATAGATTAGATGATGTAATGTTGTGATTTAACATGTCCTAGTGGTATTATAACATGGGGTATAATTTTCTGGGCGATTGGGATGTTTGGGACTAAATTGGAGAGGTTTTGGGGTTACTGAAGAGGCAAATCGTGTTTTGTATTTTGCAGGTATGAACGAGTTTGCTTAGCGAGAATGACTTCGCTTAGTGAGAGTTCTCTTAACAAGCTGCTTTGTTCACTTAATGAACATGACAGGGTTTGTGATCTGGTTTTCTATGGATTTTTCTTAGCGAGTAAAGGCTTAGCGAAAAGAGATAGTGCTGAATTGTTGTTTCGTGTCGACTTGTCGGTCTATTTTCTGATGCCAACGACGATTGGTTGCTATTTGGTGATGTTTGGTATGATGAACCAACCTATTGAAGTGATGTGTGAATACATATTGGGGAATAAATGGATAATTTTGTAAATCATTATGTTTATATGATGGCGTGTTGTTGTTTTGGTGCAGTAACATGAATTAATGCCTATTGATTTAAATTCGATGAGTCGCGGCTGTTTGTTATTGTTTATTGAGGTTGTAACATGGATTGACTGTTGCGTATGATGAATAATGTGATGCATACATTGTGAGATGTGTATGAGTATCCTTTGCTAGTGTAAGCCCTAGTAGCCATTACTTTTGGTACTTGTATCGAAATATTTATTAATAATAAAAGGTATTTCTTTATTATTTTTGTTTTTCCAAGATAATAAAGTCCCTAGAATAGCTAGTCCTTTTAATGAAATATTAAGTGTGATTTAATCATGATATCCCATTAAACATAAGGACACTATTTTTAAAGTATCCGTAGTCGAGCTTTACCGTGAAGTGGAGTAACCTTAAAGCATTAAGACTATTATGTAGATAGACTGATGATCACATCTCATGGATCTTGGATAAGGAGTTATCAAGTCTTAACATATGTATGAATATTAGGAGTAATATATATAATGGATTGACCCGCTATGAGAGTACTACATAGAATGTTATGCAAAGTGTCATAAGTTACTCTCATGGTGATAGTGGTGTATATCACCCTTCGACCTAAAACCACCATCGAAGCATGCTGAGGGACATGAGTGACGTAGATAGAGTTTACCCATCCTGCATAACAGGATTAATGTCTAAGGGCACAATATTGAATTGGACAAGGATGACATGGTATATGCACCGTGTTCAATATAGACATAAGGGAAAAAGGGTAATTGTACACACAAGTATTATCACAAAAGTTTTTGTCAGACCACATGACATTTTCGTGACTAGGGCAGCAGTGATGTGTTGCTAGATACCGCTCACTATTTATTATACTAAATGCGTGAGGATGTTTCAAGCTTTCCAAAGAGTCTAAGAACACAAAATTATCATACTTGAGCTAGGAGTTTCGAAGAGATGAAGTTGGAACTTGAAACTTAAATTATAGGTCATTTTCATGACATGTTCTTGATCAAATCTTGAGCCAAACCTTCGGTCCAGTGGTGACTTTAATCCCATTGTGTGGATTGGAGTGTTTGTGACAAGCTCCGGTTCCAAGGGGGAATCGATCCTGTGGTGGGGATCTTTGGAGGGTGATGGCCCAGTGTCCATCAAATGAGTTGGTACCACATTTATGAGTCTATGTTGTTGCATTCCATATTATGTGACATTGCATAATTATTGAGTAATTGACGTGTCGATGAGGTTGTAAAATGATTGATGTTTTGTGGTGATTGTGATTTAATAGCATGATGATATTCTGAATGAATTAATGATGATATGTGTGGCTACTATATCTTTTGCCTTATATCTTGTACAATGATTTGTGATCACTCACCCTGCCTGTTTGAATGTTGCCTCCACGTGGGTAACGTGCAGGTGATCCGGATTAGCTCTCTTGGTGCATGAAGACTTAATTTTGAAGTATTTTGGCTATTTCTGTAATGCCCTGGTTTTGTCTTATTTATTTAATTGAGTTGATTTAATTATTTTTGTTTTATATTATTTTATTATTGACTTTTATTTGACAATATATTATTTTTCATCGCTGTTTATGTTTTATCGCGTTTTGAGAGCGTTTGCGAGATATTTGAGTTGAGGGGTAAAATAGTCTTTTTAGGGGTTTAGATATTTTTATATAAATAGAGATTAGAGAAAAATAGAGAGAAAGAAAAGAGAAGATAGAAAGGAAGAGGAAAGAAAAGAGGAGAAAGAGGAAAAATCGCGGGAACTCCGTTTCGAGCGCGAATAATCGGGTAAGGGTGAGAAGTTTCAATTATATCTTGCTTGTGTATTTATATGTGTTATTTGTTGTAATTGTTTTGGTTGTTTCGCGACTTTTCTTATCGATTGGAATTAGGAGCGATTGATAGAAATCGATGTTTTCACGGATGAAATTCGACATAAACTGCGTAGAATACTGTCGTTAGGTTTGGATCATGTTTTGGTTGTTATAGTATGTTTTGGAAGTGTTTGGGTGGAAGAAATGAGGGATTTTGACCCCAAATGACCTATGTTATCGCTGTTGGAATTTCTGGGTTTCACAGGTTCGCATTGCGAGCCAAAGCTAAGGAAACAGCGAACATTTGCTAGCTGTTCGTATTGCGAACTTTAGGTCTTTTTGTTTCTGCCACGGTTCGCTGGGATCTTCGTATTGCGAACGTGACAGATTTTCAGTTTTTGTTTTCTTCATAACTTTTGATCCGTAAATCGGATTGAGGCACGGTCGGATGCGTTGGAAAGCTCTTTCAATGCTCTTTTTGATAGTGGAATAGGAACATATGTTTAAGCCATGGATTGATAAGAAAATATGGAAAATTAATGTATGTGTGAAAAGTGTGGTTTATGTTTCCACCATAACTCCTGAATCGAGAGTCCGATTGATGTGGGACTTGAGGCATTAGATAGATAACCTAGGATTCTATTAAATGATGATGTGATACCATGTGTTAACTAATAATATTTGGTAGAGGATGATTAGTGGTTTGTAGGTTTTGTTGTGTTTGTTGGTGTTCGATGTGATATGTTATCGTCATATAAATGTGGGGCTTTTGTGCTATTTATATGATGTTGATGCATGTGATAATGATGTTGTTGTGTGGTGAAATACATTGTATGATTGTTGTGGTTGATGGTGAGTAATTCTTGATGTGAATTGATATGAATGTATATGATAAAATGCTAATTGTTGTGGTTTGTGGTTTATGATGAAATGCATTGTGTATGTGAAATTCAATGTGTATTATTTGGTGGCCTTATGGCAAGTAAATGCATTGTTTGAATTGATTTCCAATGCATGAATAATGATGATGAGATAATTCATATTGTTGAATTGTGAATGTATGGAATTGATGAGTTGAAATATATGCATGATTATGGTTGTATTATGTGTGCATTTGAATGTCATGAGTCATTGTATGCCAAGCATCATGATATGCATTCTTGTGATGTCGTGTGCCCTAATGGGTGTGAGCGACGAAACGATTCCAGAGGGAATCCACTATAACATCGTGTGCCTTATACAAAGAGGACCTAAAGCGATGATTATAGACGATCGTGTGCCTTATACAAAGAGGACCTAAAGCGATCGGATCGTGTACCTTATACAAAGAGGACCTAAAGCGATCCATAAACGTCGTGTGCCTTATACAAAGAGGACCTAAAGCGACGGGGAACATCGTTTGCCCAACGGGGTGTTACATGAGTGGTCCTAAGTAACAAGCGATGATTCCAATAGTTCCTGAGTGAACTAGTGATGAGATTGATGGATGGATGGTACCGCATATACATTGCATAGAGTCGTTGTGTCGGTCTCTGTGCATTTGCATAAATCATGAATGGATGGATTATGTGTGAGAATCATGAATGGATTGATTATGTGTGGAAAATCATGAATGGATTGATTATGTGTGGAAATTGTGAATTGATTGAGTATGTGTTGAGATTTATGATTGGATTGGTGAATTGATGTGCATATGTGATAAATGCATTGGTTATGGATGATATGTGTTATGTATAGACATGTGCTGTGTGATGTGGTGGTGTGTTTACATATGTTATGACTTTGGTGTGCCTTACGTGTGAATATGTGATTATGTTGGTGTAATTGATATATGCTATGTGTATTAGTATGTGATGCTTGTGGTGAGAATAACTATGCATGTGAATTTTTATGTGTTTGCATATTATTATGCAATCTTGATTTAGTTGTTATTTCTCACCCTTCTGCTGTTGTTTGTTGCTCTATGAGGCAATTGCAGATTAGTTGTCTTGGAGGTTTTTGTGAAGATTGGTTCTCCATTCTTTTTTCGGTCTTGGTGTCTGCTCTGATACGTAGTACGGGAGTCGGGGAACGATTATGTTATATATGTATACCTTTGCTAGATTTATTTTGTATTACCTTTGTATGTATATTTTGATGTTATAAAAAAATTTATTTTGTAATACAAGTCAGTTATGGATCTTTCCGCTTTATTCCATAATTGAAATTTCCTTTTATATGGAAAAAGTTTCCCTTTAACGTTTATTCCATTTTGTGTTATGTATCAAATAATTGAGCAAGGATTGTGTTTTCTTCATTTAAATGTGGCATCCTGGTTTTTGTCTAAGAATAATAAATTTTTATTTACTCTGATTTATTTATGTATTATTTATCTGCAATGGGAATTGGGGTGTTATATAAGTGGTATCAGAGCAGGTCGGTCCGTCCGGCCAAGTTGTTGAGTCAGTTGGTGTGACAGTTGAATATTGTCGTTGTTGTTTGTCCCTTAGGACGTGATATGTGTGTGAAACATTGTCAGTACTTTCTAGTTTCTAATCCTTTATATTCAGGTGTGGGAATGAGATAAGTGGGGGAGAACCTGGTGCTTCTCCAAGTTGCTTCAGTTGTGGAGTGTTGGCTTAGTGGTCGTTAGTCGCAAGATTGTAAGTGTTGTTTGGACAGTGTTGGTTCCGGTTCCGGAGGGAATGCGGAGGTAAGGTTTATGTCGACTAAGGAATTGTGCCTTAGGTAGTGGTGTGCACGAGATGCATGAAATACTATTATAGTTTGGTAAAGACGGTTTATGCCCCATCATGATTGTCGGCTGTCTATTGACAAATTGAGGAACTGATCACCCTTAATCTCTTGTTGATAGTAGACAGAATTATGTTGGATGGAATAGACGTGTCTTTCCGGCTTGATAGTGTGTGCAATGAATTGTTTGGAATTAAGAAAGTGCTTACGGATTGTTTTGTTAAATCGATGAAGATTCTAATACCGGAAGATGAATTGGATTAGAGGTTTTGGTATATTGGTCCAGTTGGGAAGTCATTGAGAGAGAATGATTGGGTATTATTAATGGTTGCTTCTTAGAGAGTAGAGAGTGAACTCAAAATTGGACGAAGGTGAATAGTTGAGGTTTATATCTGCTAAGTAAGTAGAAGAACTTTTAGGATGTGAAACTCAGATGTTTGTCATGTTTGTGATGATAGTGTTCTAGAAATTGGCAGAAAGGCCACAATGATGGGCTGCCAGTTGTGCGTGATTTCCAGATGTGTTTTTGGATGGAACAGTAGTGTGTCGTCTTAGAGAACTCCAGTATTGTTAGTAACAAAAAGGAAGGGTGATTAAATGGAATAACAAGTATGATGTGTATAATGGTATTGAGACTATGGGAATCAAGATTTAGAGTTTTGGTGAAGTTTGAAGTCTTTGGAGTTTTAAGGCATTAATGGAAATTATGAGGAAACCCTTGTGGGTGGATGTAACACTGCGTTTGAGAGTTATTTTTGGTTGGTTGTTGATACAGGTTGGAATTTGTGGAATTGGACGGTCAGAAGAAGAAATTGTGTATGGATTACTGACAGTTGAATAAGGTAACCATTGAGAACAAGTGTCCACTTTCATGAATAGATGACTGGTTATGGTTGTTATCATCAGATTAGGCTGTTATTTACTCAGTTAAACTTGTATGTGAGCAACCAGTTACCCAGTGGAAGATTTTGCAAAAGCTTTAAAGAATTTATATCTTTTGGAATTTGGTTGGGCATTACAACGTACAGTGATGTTATTTGGTGTTAGTAATACGTCTGCAATGTTTGTGGAGTAGATGAATCGTATCTTCCATATTTACTTGGATAAGTTCGTAGTGGTTTTGATTGAGGATATTCGGATCTATTGTAAACTCAGGGGAAGAACGGGTAGAGTGTTTGAGATTTAAATTACAAGCGTTGAAAAGAGACGAAGTTTTATGCTAAGTTATTCAAGTGAGAATTTTGGTTGAAAAAGGTTAGTTTTCTTGGATATGTTATTTCAGATGAGAGTATGGTTAATGGATCCATCGGAAGTTGATGCAGTTCTACAATGAGAGGCTCCGAAGTTGGTTGAGGAGATTAGAATCTTTTTGGACTTTAGTTGGTCATTACCGGAGGTTATGGAAGACTTTTCCAAGTTAGCGTTTTCGTTACTTTAGTTGACTTGCAAAAGGTAAGTCATTTGCTTTGGATGTTCATTGTGAGGAAAGTTTCAGAGAGCTAGAGTAGAAGTTGTCTACGGCTCCAGTTTCGATACTGTGTGATCCTAATGAACCATTTGTGAGGTATTGGGATGTGTCTTTGAGGAGTTTAGTCAGTGTGTTAATGCAAGAGGGTAAAGTCGTGGCTTATGCTTTACGACAATTGAGGATTCATAAAAAGGATCTATACTATTCCGGATTTGGGATTGGTTGCGGTTGTATTGTGTTGGAATATTTGGAGGTATTATCTTTATGGTTCTAGGTTCGAAGTGTTTGGTAATCACAAGAGTTTATAGTACTGGTTTGGTCTGAAGGAATAGAGTATGAGACAATGAGGATGGTTAGAATTCATAACGAGTTATGAATTTGGCTTGGATTATCCTTCGGGAAAAGCTGAGGTTGTGCCTGATGAGTTAAGTTGAAAGTTTTTATGCATGTCTATTTTGATGGTCAGGGAGTTAGAATTAATTGAGCAATACAGAGACTTGTGTCTGGTGTGTGAGATAACACAGTAGAGTGTGAGGTTGGGTATATTAAAAGTGAATAGTGATTTTTGGTGAATATGAGAAAGAGTTAGACTTTGGACGTGAGACTGGTAGTTTTGATGGTTACGAGTAATCAGAGTGCACAGCAGAAGTGTGTTGTGGCACAATTCGTATTTGCGTGTGTGACTTGTAAGAGTTCATAGGTTGAACATTGGGAACATGTAGGAGTGATGAGACCATTGAACGTTTCAGAATGGAAGTGTTAGGTGAAAGGTTTAAATATTATGCATGGGCTACTATGTAGATGGATGTTTTGGTTATATGTTCGATTGGGGAATCGTAGCATTGTTGTAATATTGTTGGGTGACAAGGGTGTTGGTAAGGTGGTTACGTAGAGGTTGTTGAAGCAATGTTGGGTTGTGGAACCTTGTGTTCTTGTTTGTGTTGTTGCCTCGTTTCCATCGTGATGGTTAGAGTGCGGGTAGCTAATTCATGTGTGGGGAATTAGGGAAGTGTTACCTGTGTGTTCGTACCTTGGGTATTCTTCGAGTCGTGTGTTGGTCATCAAGTGCATTGTATGGGCTTTGCATCTTGTCGTTGTAGTTGTAGTTGTCGTCGTATCGTTGTAGTAGTTGCTGTTAGTGAGGTGGTTTGTCAGTTTGTGTTATTCGTGGTGTGCTTTTGTTGGCATGTTAGTTTGTTGGTCGGATGCGAGAGTCGTGTCCGGAGTTGTTCGTCTCAGTATATTTTCGAGGACGAAAATGTCTAAGTGGAGGAGAGTTGTAACGCCCCGGTTTTGTCTAATTTATTTAATCGAGTCGATTTAATTATTTTTGTTTTATATTATTTTATTATTGACTTTTATTTGACAATATATTATTTTTCATCGCTGTTTATGTTTTATCGCGTTTTGAGAGCGTTTGCGAGATATTTGAGTTGAGGGGTAAAATAGTCTTTTTAGGGGTTTAGATATTTTTATATAAACAGAGATTAGAGAAAAATAGAGAGAAAGAAAAGAGAAGATAGAAAGGAAGAGGAAAGAAAAGAGGAGAAAGAGGAAAAATCGCGGGAACTCCGTTTCGAGCGCGACTAATCGGGTAAGGGTGAGAAGTTTCAATTATATCTTGCTTGTGTATGTATATGTGTTGTTTGTTGTAATTGTTTTGGTTGTTTCGCGACTTTTCTTATCGATTGGAATTAGGAGCGATTGATAGAAATCGATGTTTTCACGGATGAAATTCGATATAAACTGCGTAGAATACTTGTCGTTAGGTTTGGATCATGTTTTGGTTGTTATAGTATGTTTTGGAAGTGCTTGGGTGGAAGAAATGAGGGATTTTGACCCCAAATGACCTATGTTATCGCTGCTGGAATTTATGGGTTTCACAGGTTCGCATTGCGAGCCAAAGCTAAGGAAACAACGAACATTTGCTAGCTGTTTGCATTGCGAACTTTAGGTCTTTTTGTTTCTGCCACGGTTCGCTGGGATCTTCGCATTGCGAACGTGACAGATTTTCAGTTTTTGTTTTCTTCATAACTTTTGATCCGTAAATCGGATTGAGGCACGGTCGGATGCGTTGGAAAGCTATTTCAATGCTATTTTTGATAGTGGAATAGGAACATATGTTTAAGCCATGGATTGATAAGAAAATATGGAAAAGTAATGTATGTGTGAAAAGTGTGGTTTATGTTTCCACCGTAACTCCCGAATCGAAAGTCCGATTGATGTGGGACATGAGGCATTAGATAGATAACCTAAGATGATATTAAATGGTGATGTGATACCATGTGTTAACTAAGAATATTTGGTAGAGAATGATTAGTGGTTTGTAGGTTTTGTTGTGTTTGTTGGTGTTCGATGTGATATGTTATCGTCATATAAATGTGGGGCTTTTGTGCTATTTATATGATGTTGATGCATGTGATAATGATGTTATTGTATGGTGAAATACATTGTATGATTGTTGTTGTTGATGGTTAGTAATTCTTGATGTGAATTGATATGAATGTATATGATAAAATGCTAATTGTTGTGGTTTGTGGTTTATGATGAAATGCATTGTGTATGTGAAATTCAATGTGTATTATTTGGTGGCCTTATGGCAAGTAAATGCATTGTTTGAATTGATTTCCAATGCATGAATAATGATGATGAGATAATTCATATTGTTGAATTGTGAATGTATGGAATTGATGAGTTAAAATATATGCATGATTATGGTTGCATTATGTGTGCATTTGAATGTCATGAGTCATTGTATGCCAAGCATCATGATATGCATTCTTGTGATGTCGTGTGCCCTAGTGGGTGTGAGCGACGAAACGATTCCAGAGGGAATCCGCTATAACATCGTGTGCCTTATACAAAGAGGACCTAAAGCAATGATTATAGACGATCGTGTGCCTTATACAAAGAGGACCTAAAGCGATCCATAAACGTCGTGTGCCTTATACAAAGAGAACCTAAAGCGATGAGGAACATCGTTTGCCCGACGGGGTGTTACATGAGTGGTCCTAAGTAACAAGCGATGATTCCAATAGTTCCTGAGTGAACTAGTGATGAGATTGATGGATGAATGCTACCGCATATGCATTGCATAGAGTCGTTGTGTCGGTCTCTGTGCATTTGCATAAATCATGAATGGATTGATTATGTGTGAGAATCATGAATGGATTGATTATGTGTGGAAAATCATGAATAGATTGATTATGTGTGGAAATTGTGAATTGATTGAGTATGTGTTGAGATTTATGATTGGATTGGTGAATTGATGTGCATATGTGATAAATGCATTGGTTATGGATGATATGTTTTATGTATAGATATGTGCTATGTGATGTGGTGGTGTGTTTACATATGTTATGACTTTGGTGTGCATTATGTGTGAATATGTGATTATGTTGGTGTAATTGATATATGCTATGTGTATTAGTATGTGATGCTTGTGGTGAGAATAACTATGCATGTGAATTTTTATGTGTTTGCATATTATTATGCAATCTTGATTTAGTTTTTATTTCTCAACCTTCTGCTGTGTTTTGTTGCTCTATGAGGCAATTGCAGATTAGTAGTCTTGGAGGCTTTTGTGAAGATTAGTTCTCCATTCTTTTTTCGGTCTTGGTGTCTGCTCTGATACGTAGCACAGGAGTCGGGGAACGATTATGTTATATATGTATACCTTTGTTAGATTTATTTTGTATTACCTTTGTATGTATATTTTGATGTTATGAAACAATTTATTTTGTAAAACAAGTCAGTTATGGATCTTTCCGCTTTATTCCATAATTGAACTTTCCTTTTATATGGAAAAAGTTTCCCTTTTACGTTTATTCCATTTTGTGTTATGTATCAAATAATTGAGCAGGGATTGTGTTTTCTTCATTTAAATGTGGCATCTTGGTTTCTGTCTAAGAATAATAATTTTTTATTTACTCTGATTTATTTATGTATTATTTATCTGCGATGGGAATTGGGGTGTTATAATTTCCAGTGATTAGAGGGTCTTTCTCTGATATGTAACACCGGGTCGGGACGTTTGAGTCGAATGATTGTGTTCTTTTTCTTGTTGACAATTATGATGTTATGAGTTTTTTTGTTTTAAGACGTTTTGAATTATAAATTGTGTTGAGTTTTGATTTTTTCGCTGTGTAGCATTTGATTGAAATTATAATGACATAAACTGTGTTACAGAGCAGTTTATTATTTTGACGTTTTATGACGAAATGTGGCACCGTTGTGGTGATGTACTCTGATATAATTGTTTGTAATTATTGTGAATGTTTGTTGGATAGAAAAGGGTGTTACATTAGGGGTATCAAAGCAGGTCAGTCTGTCCCGCCAGGTTTTGTATGATGCCAGTTCCCTGTTAGTTGATGAGTGTGTGTATATTGTCGATGATTTGTTTCTTCTAACATTGTTGATGGTGTGCAGGATGGCTAGAAGAAACGATCGTGATATCGCTAATGCGTTGGAATCGCTTGCTCAAGCGATGGATCAGAACAATCAGAATGGTGGAGCTCCTGACAAGTTTCGTGCTTTGGGGAAGTTCCAGAGGAACAATCCGCCAACTTTTGTGGGCACTCATGATCCAGAGAGTGCACAGAGGTGGCTCAAGGTGATTGAGAATATCTTCCGAGTGATGTCGTGTACTGACGCTCAACAAGTTCAATTTGGTACTCATATGCTGTCAGAAGAAGCTGAGGATTGGTGGGATAACACCCGTCAGAGACTGGAAGATGTTGGTACTGAAATAACTTGGGTTGTGTTCAAGCGAGAATTTTTGTTGAAGTATTTTCCGGAAGATGTTCGCAGCAAGAAGAAGGTGGAATTCCTCGAGTTGAAGCAAGGAAACATGACTGTGGCAGAGTTAAAGCTAGCGGGATTATACCTGAGTGAATCGCACACTCAAAGATACAACAGAGTTGCCACCGAAATTTATTTAGTCCCAAAGGACAGGGAAAATATCGATAAAACCCAAGGGGAAGAGAAACGGGTAAGGGGGTCGGTTATGCGAAAGGAAGGTATCAGCACCTTACGCATCCGTCGTATTCGACGGGAACCATTTCACTTGCTTCTAGGCTTGGATGTGTTATCTATCTAAAATCTTCTAGCTACAAGAAAGAGAGAGAAAATGAAAAGAGAAAAAGAAAGAAGGTGCTCGCGGAGGATTAGGGCCCTCGTGCCTACGTACCCTCATAGTGCAATGATGAAATCAGAGCGCCGTAGTTCAGGGAACCAGGGACAGAGAAGAAGAATGGAAGAAGGTGGCTCGCCAAGATTTCGCAATCTCATGCCAACGTATCCTCATAGTACAATGAGGAATTCAGAGCCTACGTAGTTCGCAGAACAAACACAGAAAAGAAAGGAAAGCGGTGTCAAAACCAAGAGCAAAAGAAGTAGAAAGACTCCGCTGGGGAGGCAAATGAATGGTGTCAAAACCAAGAGAGAAAGGTAAAGGAGAAGAAATAAATCTGCTGAGGATAAAGAGAAAGAGGTGGTGTTAAAACCAACAGGATAAAGGGGCAAAAGAATAGTAGTGACTCAACTGGGGAGTAAGAGAACATAGTGATAACACTGGGGATCAGAAGGTTAGCGACCCTACTGGGAACCAAACAAAAGGGACGGTGTTGAAACTATGAGAAAAAGGATTCAGTATGTTAACTGTCTTGTAGTGTTAACCGAAGAAAAAGAGATTAAGACTCTGTGGGGGGAAAAGGGTTTTGTGTCAACAGGCAGGCTGTGATGAACCAAAAGGAAAGAGTACTGAACTAAGAGAAGGTGTTTGACACCAAAGGAATTTCGGTATATTAACTGATAAACAGTGGTTAACCGAGGAAAGGGAAGACCGCAACTCTACAGAGAAAAAGTTTTTAACAGACAGACTGTGATGAACCAAAAGAATGGGTGTAGAACCAAGCGAAGGTTGGGACCCAAAGGACGGGTGTGGAACCAAGAGAAGGTTGTGACCCAAAGCGGTTCGACACAATGACTGAACAAATAATATCTGACCGAAGACAGAATCAAAAGAAGGTTACTAACCCAAAGGCGCTAGTATTTGAACCAAAAGAAGTTTGCTAACTGATGCGGATTTGGTGTTAACAAAAAGATTGTTATTAACTGAAAAGAAAATGAGTGATTAACCAAGAGAAGGTGATTAACTCAAAAGGTGACCAGTATGTTAACAGATGGGTTGTGGTTAACTGAGAAACGAGTGATTAACCAAGGGATGTTGATTAAGCCAAGAGGAACTCAATATGTTAACAGATAGACTGTGGTTAACCGAGAAGAAGTGGAAATTGGTGTTTTATCTGACAGGCAGTGGTTAACCAATCAAAGGGAGAAGAACCAAGAGAAGGTTGCGAACTCTGTTAGGGTTTCGGTGGTTAACAGGAAGACTGTGTTTGACCGAAGAAAATGATTATGACTTATTGGGGAAAAGAGCATTGGTTTTAACAGTATGACTGTGATTAACCAAAGAAAGAATGATCAAGAATCGTCTGAGGAATCAAAGAACGATGTTGACCAAAAGAGGAGGTATTGAAACAAAGAGTGTTTGCTAACCCAAAGTGACAAGGATCTTTAACCAAGAAAATGGTGATTGATCAAAAGAGAGATTGAAAGTGGTAGGAGTGATCAAGGATCGACTCGACTGAGGATTGAGGGACACTACAACTTGAAGATAGAGACGATTATTCCAGGCACAAGGTCATTTGTCCCCTATCGAAAATAATCAAGATGAGTGTAGGAATTCTCCACTCCCATCCCTTCTCTAGCACCAAAGTATAATGTGGAAATTGAAACCGACAAAGTAAAAGTGACAATTTGTACAGGGCTCCAATGCGTCGTGAGAATCTCCGACTTGGCAGGGGATCAAGAAAACAAGACTCTAAGGATCCTAAAGAGAGGAGAAAGGGAAAATAAACCAATTGAAACATGGTTTCGGTCAATCGATCAAAGGGAATGAGCAAGCAAACAATATTTCACGAGTTGAAAGATTGTCAAAGCAACGTGCGAATTAATGGTTGTACAAGATTGAATTTGCTCAAGAAGGAACTAAAAACTCTAAATATTTGAACAAATTTTGGTAAAACAGGTTGCTGCATGTCATACCCCAAATTTTGACCACCAAGATTTCCCATCATTGTGAAAATCATCACCACAATATGGATGTGCCACCATTCCTCATCAATCTCCTTAAGGATTGTTGAGCATCCACTACAATCAATAATTAGGGTTTTAGGCCGTCTCCGAACACTTAGGCAAAGGATCAATCAAGAAATGACATGATCTTCAACTTGTCTAAACCTCTCAAACACCCATAAGAGATCAAGAGGACTCCCACATCAAGAATCAAGCACAAAGTTGCAAAATTCCAAGTGGATCAAGCCTCAAGATCGCCAGTGTCACCAAATTAAGGTTTTGGTCGACCAAGGCCTCCAGATGAAAATTTTCCTCTAGGCATGAGCCAATGCTTCAAATCACAACCCAAGATACTCCAAAGGACCTCATGAACCCAATCATCAAGTCAATTTGGCCTCAGGGGATGCATTCATAAAAAAAATCAGGAATTAGGGTTTCTTGACCTAATTCACCCCTAAGTTGATTTTTGAGGCAAGACATGAACCAAGACCTCAAGACATGATTTGAGGGCCTCAAATACACCACATTGATCCATTTGCACCAATGGATTGATCCAAGATGCATGATTCACAAGTTTCAATTTCATCTGGACCACAATTAGGGTTTTGAAGGAAAAGTCAACTATACCTTTGACTTTTGACCAAGACATGCTCCCAAACCTTGGGACATGATTCACTACACCCTATAACACCTATGGAACCCATCCATTAGGTTTGAATTAGGTCAAGGACTTGATTTCACAAAGGATTGCACAGTTTGGATTTCATCAGAAAAAAAGTCAACTGTGCGCAAAATCAAGTTTGACTTTTTGGAAATTTTCACAAATATGGTTCCCCTAAGTAAAAAATAATGTTAATGTATGGTATTGATCATCATTCATTAAGAAAAATCAAGAAAAGTGAGGTTTCTAGCAAAAGGGGCAACCTTGAGAAACCAAAATTTTTCTAAGTTATGGAACAAAATGGTTTTGGTACCAACTTTGCAAGCTCATAACTCCTAAACCACAAGGCCTTTTTCTCCCATTCAAAGCTCAAATTAAAGTCCATCTGACATACTTTAAAAGTGTCAACTACAAGAGATTCCAAATCCTCATGGATTTTGAGTTATGGACTGATCAAAATTACAAAAATGAAGAAAATGACACTTTTCCAACACTTAGTGAAAATCTGCCTAAGTTATCAGCCTTGGACATCAATGTTCATGAGGATTTTTCGGTTGGATTCAAATAGTTTCAAGACAAAACTATGATCACACATATATTGTATCATATGGGGGCTTTCTAAAAAGCACAAGAGCCTCCCATAACTCAACCTGAGCAAGGAGATACGATCACCATTTCCAACTGTCATGTACAAGGCAGAATTTGGTATTTTGCTCGATTTGGCAAAATTGGACAACTCCAAGCCTTGTCATCCATTTGGACACATCAGAGGATAAAATCCAAGGGGAATGATCTGATCCCCAAGCCTCCCAAGTCCAAGAATCTACATATAGCCATAACAAACCTAAAAAGGCTAAAAAGTGCAAAAGACTCCAATTTTGTTTCCAAGAATTTAATGGATGCATCAAGGTGACATGGACTGAGACATCTCTAACTGAATGAGTAAAGATTCGACTCTGAATCAAAGGACCATAGGCCTGTGCCCTAACCTCAAGTCATTGGCTAGAGGAGACTAAAGATTCCCTTAGATCAACATTAGCCAAAGGCATGTACCAGCTGGCATTCACTATTGCTTGCAAAACAAACTTGTTTCACTATAAATAGAGCTCATTTATGCTCAGTTTGAGTACACCAAAGCACTACAACTGATGCTTTCCTCAAAATCTCTCTATTTAGGCCAAAATGCCTTCTTTTGCAAGTCATCTCTGAGTTTTTGAGTTCGAGAGCAATTCCACCACAGCTCATGATCCAAACACATCCAATATGTCATATCTAAGTTGTTCAAACACTCACTTGTGATCTGAAACACCAAAATCAGAAAGTCAACCTCCAAAACCTCAAAATTTGACTTTTCTGCATTTTCAAGCCTTGTCTTGATTCAGTCACCTCCAAAACCAAACCAAGCCTCAAACACACTCCAAATATCATTCTCAAACTGTCCCAATTGGTTTCCCTCATCTGGAACACCATTTGAGAGAGTTACTATCTTGGTCACTTTTGTTCCTTTTGCAAGAAAATGCCTATACTTGTTCCTGAGGATTCCAACTGGTTTTGATCATCTTAAAAGCTTCTAAGGGATCAATCAAGAGTGTTCAAAGCATTGAATTACTTCTGGCACAAGGAACTTGTCAGATAGCACAAAAAGCTCCAAGAGGTAAGTGCATCATAACTTGAACTCTCTAAATCATGCATTGCTTTGAGGTCCATTGATCATGGACCTCTCATACATATCATATGTGTTGTGTTTGAACCAATTTATTATGCTATTATGGCCTGTACCATGAGATAGCATAGAACGTGCAAAATTTGCCCTATTTTGAAATCACAATCGGATTTTAAAATGGAAACATTTTCTGAAAATTCCAAGGGAACCATTGGATTCCTCATGAAATTCTAGGCAGGATACACCTAAATTTTGTCCCAATCCATGGAGAAATGAGAAAGTTAGAGGTTTCACGCAAATTGCCAAAATCAGGCCTTGCCTTGGGCAAGGGCCAAACCATGGCGCCTTGGCCAGGCCTAGAAACTTGGCACCCTCATATACACATGGGGTGGTTTTGATACACGGATGTATCACCACCCCAGTGGTAGCGCGCATGTGTGTTTGTTGTTGAGGTCATGGGTTCAACACCCACCCAGACCATTTTATCATTTTGCCCTATTTTTTTTTTCTTTCATTTTTTATGGTTTTTGTTTAATTAATTCCAAAATTAATTTCTCTCTCAATTTTAATTATTTTTTATTGATTATTTTTTTGAAAATTCCCAAAAATGTTAAAATATTTTATTCCATAAAAATTTCACAAAAATATAATTTATTTCATATATTTAGTATTTTTGTAAAGAATTATGTTTTATTTGTTTTTAAACATTTAAAAATATTTCTTTCTCTTGATTTTGCAAATTCAAATAATTTTCAAATCATTCCATGAATGAAACATGATTTTTCAAACATCTATCCAAGGTCACAACTTGTTTCTCACACATGTTTGATAATTTTGATCATTTTAATTGAATTTTTATTCAATTAAAATACTTTTTAAAATTAAATTAGGGTTTTGATTATTTTCACACTCACAAATCTTTTTCAAAACACCTTTGGGCCTCTAATAGAGTGTAAGACCCATTCATTGTACATGTAAACCTTTTTTGGGCCTCAGTCATTGTATAAGTCCCACCGTGTTTTCTAAAAACACGGCGCAATCGTCGCCTTTTAAACAAAATAATCTGGGTCTCTCCCTGAGTTGTAAGCCCCATTCTCTTTTCTTTTAAATCACTTTGGGCCACTAATAGAGTGTAAGACCCATTCCTTGTACATGAAAACCATTTTGGGCCTCAGTCATTGTATAAGTCCCACTGTATTTTCAAAATCTCAGCGCGATCGTCGCTTTTCAAAACATTTTCATCTGGGCCTACCCTTTGTGTTGTAAGTCCCATTTCTTTTCTTTTTTTCAAACTTTTGGGCCTCTCTTTGAGTCGTAAGACCCATCTCTTTGTACATAACACCTTTTTGGGCCTCAGTCGGTGTATAAGTCCCAGTACAGTTTTCAGATCAACGGTACGATTACTGTTTTTCATCTGGGCCTCTCTTGAGTTTAAGCCCCAATAATCTTTTCAAAAACAACTTCCCTTTTGATTTAGGTTCAAATTCATAGTTGTTATCAAAACTTTCTTTAATTTCTTGGACAACTAACCATACAACTGTTACAATAGAAGCTTGCTCGCCTGTAAGTTTTAAACAACTTTCTTTTACATAGTTGCATATATATATATATATATATATATATATATATATATATATATATATATATATATATATATATATATATATATATATATATATATATATATATATATTTGTTTGTGCTGGAAGCTTGCTCACATGTAAGTCCTCCTACGCTCTTTTTACATACAGTATATATTTCATCTGTATATATATATATATATATATATATATATATATACATATTATCTGCTTAGAGTTTCCCCTGGAAATTAGGTCTAGGATTAGATAAAGCCAGTGGTCACTCTTTCAAAAGTCAAAACTAGTTCCCCATAGGAATTCCAGATAAAGTCTTGCCTCCTATTGGGCTTATACAATATGGACCAAAGAGAAAGGCATTATTCCCGGTGAAACTTTTCTCAGACTGTCACTATTAGAAAACTGTCAAAGAAATTCATTTTCCCCAGAGAGGATTAATTCCCGGTGAAACTTCTCTTGAATTTCTTCAAACCCTAGAATTGTTCACTAGAGAAAAGATTATTCCCGGTGAAACTTTTCTTGAACTTTTCATAAGTTTGGACCCACAGGCTTCCTAAAAGCATCCCAGCCTCCTCTTGGGCTTTGTATAAGGACCCTCCGGCTTCTTAGAAGTTCGCCTTTCTTCTCTTAGGCTTAATACAAGGACCCTGAAGACCTCTTAAAGGTATAGGACAAAACCTAGTCATCCTTTGTTAGAGCGGTCTTTCTAAAGAGGCAAAACCTCAGACCAATTTTAGGGTTGATTCTCATCCCTTAAAACACCAGCCTCCTCTTGGGCATCATACAAAGATAAACTCTTCCAGGCCAGTAGACTGGGACAGTCTAATCTCCTCTTGGATCTCAAAGACATTCTCAAGTTCCCTACAAACATAGGAAAAAACCCTGGTCATTTAATCAATCTCCAGCAGAGTTAAAACTCTCATAGGATCTAAAACTCAGTCTTCCGTCCTAAAATTCCCAGCTAGGGTCAACTTATCATCAGTATAACATTATCCCAAATCAGAACCTCAAGGCATTTGATACCTCAACTCTTTTGTAACCCTCAGCAAGAGTTGACTCCCCATTTTGGACCTGCCTCTGGATCTCAATAATCCTTAGCAGAAGCCAGCCTCCTCTTAGGCTTTGTATAATAATTTTCCTCAGCAGAGTTAGCCTCAAAAGCACCCTTGTGTTGAGTCCACCTTCTTTCTTAAAACACTCTCTTGTTGAGTTAACCTTTTTCAGCCTCAATCTTGGGCTTTATACAAGACAAACAAAGTATTCTCTTGTTGAGTCAATAACCTTTTCACACACTCTTGTTGAGTCAATGGTCAAAATAAAAGCACTCTCTTGTTGAGTCAATCAGCTTCAAAAGCACTCTCTTGTTGAGTCAATCACCTTTTTAAAGCACTCTCTTATTTAGTCAATCAGCTTCAAAAGCACTCTCTTGTTGAGTCAATCACGTTTTTAAAGCACTCTCTTGTTGAGTCAATCACCATATAAACACTCTCTTGTTGAGTTAGCCATATTTTTAGCCTCAATCTTGGGCTTTGTACAAGACACCCATAAATATCCTCAACTGAGTCAGTCAAATATCTTTTAGCCTCAATCTTGGGCTTTGTACAAGACACATATAAATCTCCCTAAGCAGAGTCAATCCTATTTCCAGCCTTAATCTAAGGCTTTATACAAAACAAATAATACTCTCCCGCAGAGTCAATCTTCTTTCAGCCACAATCTTGGGATTTGTACAAGACAGATACAACTTCTCACCAGTAGAGTCAGTTTCCCTTTTTTAGCCTTAATCTTGGGCTTTGTACAAGACAGACAAAATATTTCCCCGGAAAAGTCAACCTTTAGCCTCCTCTTAGGCTTTGTATAATGATATCCCCAAAAGATTCAACTCTCTTTTAGCCTCAATCTTGGGCTTTGTACAAGATAGATAAACACTCTCTTGTTGAGTCAGTATTTTCCAGCCTCCGCTTAGGCTTTGTATAAGGACCTCCCAAGTGGAGTCAATTAACCTTTTAGCTTCAACCTTGGGCTTTAATCAAGGCACACAAAAATCAACATTCCCTTCAGAGAAAATCAAAAGCCTCTCTGTAGGAAGACATTTCTCTGTATATCACACATCAAAACAAACCTTAATCCCAGATAACTGCTATAAGTGGCACACTTGTTGATTCAAATATCCAAGCTGTCGTCCATCTTTTATCCTGATAAATCCTCTCTTTCATCTAATTGCTGTAAGTGGCAAGCCTCTGGATTATTTACATCCACGCCAATGTCCCTCTCTTAGTATGAAAAACTCCTAAGGAAAAATGGCATTACTCTATACTGAGTTAAAGTTTTCTCCTTCAGGACAAATCCCCTATAAAGGAAATTATGGCATTTCTGGATTCTCATATCCCAGTTAAAGTAACCCTCCTTTATAATCAGTCACCCAATAGTTGTGATAAACAAACAAGATGTCTCCCTTTAGAGATGACAAATTCTCTCTCAGTCAAACATTTTAGCTTCAATCTTGGGGTTTGAAAAAGACACAAAAAACATTTTAGCTTCAATCTTGGGCTTTGAACAAGACACCAAAACATCTTTCTTTTTCCTCCCATAGAATAGGAGGAACTACGATTGCTCTGATTAACCTGTTTTCTTTAACGGGAATACGTAGGCATAAGATTGCGAAATCTTAGCGAGCACATCAATAAAAAACTTTAGGTCCAGTACCTTTACTCATCAAAAACCTTGGAAAACCCAAAATCAAACAAAAACTCTCTCTCTCTCTCTCTCTCTCTCTCTCTCTCAAAAACCTCCCAAAGCAGAAACTTTCCCAACCCACAACAAACAAACACCAGTAAGTAGAAAGCAGTATAGAAATTGCTAACGACCTATGGATAACCACATATAGGATGGGTAATTGACAACTCCCCATTGTATAACCTGACCCCGAACTCCCCTAATCTCTTTAAGCATTTGTTCAGTTAAATATTTGCGTGTAAGGTTAGTTTTAGATAGCTTCCCTTTCCTTTCCAGCTTCAAAGGATAAATAAGAAATCAGAAAGTAGCACCCCACTCCTACCATTGCGGGGAGGAGAAACCCAAATGGCGATAAGGTGGTCACATCACCGACAAAAATCGCACGCTATAGTAAAATGGCGACTCTGCTGGGGAGTCAGACTAGGACTAGGATTAGAATGCCTAAGAGGTCTAGGTTGTTAGCAATCATACTATATATATATACTGCTTTTCCTACTTGATATCCGTGTTTCTTTTTATGTCAATGGGAGTGCGAGTGATGTCGCATGTGGAAAGTATGAGAGAACCCTAAGATAGGTGATGGCATAGACGGGTGGTCTTACAGGGAGTGATTCCCGAATAAGCGATCCTGGTAGACCATCAAATTAGGTGAGGGCCCGTGTGGATACTATGTTGAACGACTAACGTCGTGAAAATAGACGCTATCCTAGTGCGGCACCCGTGACCCCGAGGATTTAATAAACATTAACCATGTGGCCATTTGGTAGTGCGGTAGCTATCAGAAATAGTTGATACGCGATACTACACCCAAATTGAGATTACCCTAGGATGCTACAGCTCGCTCGGGTGAACCAGCTTGCTGTTGTTATCCCTAGGGGGGTCAATGATTTTGGGAACCTTTAACCCATTCTACATGTACAAATTTACCAGAATACAACCTTTGGGGATGGGTAGAGCTATGACTCCATGCTCGTGACATTGAACCCTTGAACCCATGTTTTTTCAATGTTTTTGTGGGCTGCATTCATGCATTCATTTAAAAAACTCTTAAACAAAGAAAAAAAATCTTCTCTTTTCTTCCTCTCTTCTTTTTCAAAATAAACTAAAACAATAATTGCAAATATCGGAGAGAAAGATTGCGTTATGGATTTCGGTAGAAGAAAGACGCACAAGTTCACCTTCATGGCTCCGAAACTAGAGGATTTAAGAAGGCTGACAAGGATGATTACTAACCCTGATGCTTTCAAAGCTAAGTATGAAGTATTGTTGTTTCTGTTAAGGGCCCACGTAGTTGAAGGAATCCTGTATACGTTAATTCAGTTTTATGATCTGGTCTATCACTGTTTCACATTCTTGGATTATCAACTTGCACCAACACTGGAGGAGTACT
This sequence comes from Lathyrus tuberosus, assembly GCA_022829125.1. Classification (NCBI taxonomy): domain Eukaryota; kingdom Viridiplantae; phylum Streptophyta; class Magnoliopsida; order Fabales; family Fabaceae; genus Lathyrus; species Lathyrus tuberosus. The sequence continues at coordinate 9,548,233 of JALAZF010000117.1, forward strand.
CTCACCTGACTGATTTACCCATCACTGACCAAGCTCCCTTTTCTGGACTGGAAGAAATTCCAAAAGAACAAACCATTGCAAGAGCGATCTATTTGGATGAGTCAGAAGTCAGGACTCACATGACCATTAAGGAAGGGATCCAGGGTTTACCAGCCAAGTTTTTGGTAGAGAAAGCCATGTACTTTGCAAGTATAGGAAACATAACTACTTTCAAAGATATCTTTGTTCTACTCACATATGGTTTATTCCTTTTTCCCAACATCGATAACTTCGTCGATACCAATGCCATTAAGATATTTCTGATTGGAAACCCCATACCAACTCTGCTCGTAGATGCTTATCATTCTGTACACTTAAGGAATTTGTATAGCGGAGGAATGATCGCATGCTGTGTACCCCTACTTTACAAATGGTTCGCTTCCCATTTACCTAAGTCTGCTGCTTTTTGGGACCGTAAGAGTACTCAACGTTGGTCACAGAGAATCATGTCTCTTACCAACTCTGACATAGATTGGTACAATAGGATTTATGAGGGGATAAAGATCATCGACAGATGTGAAAATTTCCCTAATGTACCCTTCATAGGAACTAAAGGAGGAATCAACTATCATCCAATTTTAGTTCGCCGTCAACTCGGATACCCAATGAAGCATATCCTACGTAATGTTCATCTGGAAGGTCTTTTCTTCAAAGAAGGAGAAAATGACAGAGCACTAAAGAAGGAAATAGTGCATGCCTGGCAACATGTTCATAAGAAAGGAAGAGAGTCTCTAGGAAGACCAGACTATATCTCTGTGGAACCTTATCTCCACTGGGTACAAACTAGAGCCCTCAAGCTGAGGATGCCTTACCCTCGTCAAGAAGTTCTTCCGTTAAAGGAATTTGTCCTTTATTTTATGTCTGATACGGAAAAACTCCAGGTCGCTCTCAACAAAGTTCAACGGGAGAAAAGCTCTTGGAAAAACAAGTACCGAATCCTCAATGTGGAGTGTACCAAAATCCAGCAACTGTTAAAAGAAAAGGATGCTCTGATTAGGATACTAGAGCAACATGTTGTAGAAAGTCAGGAAGACCGACGAAATCTGCTCGCTCCTTTCACTTGGCAAAGGACTGATGACCCGACAACGGTTGAAGAGCCCCGGTCAAAGAAAAGGAAAATACCAGAACCAGCATCTGAGTTCTCCTCAGAGAGGACTCAGGATCCATAAGCTTAGACATTTCCTTTTACAGCACTTTGTAAAATACTGTATTTTCCATTTTCGCAATCTTTCAAATTCAATAAAAATGGGTTTCCCCACTGTATGATATTTGCAATCTATTTGTTGAAGTTTCTTTTTGATTAAATAAATAAATAAATAAATAAGTAAATAAATAAATATATATACACACACACATATATATATATATATATATATATATATATATATATCATTGCATTCATCATTCTCACATAACGCGTTCTTCTTATCTTTGAATCTCACGTATGTGTCAGGATTCTAGAGTCAAACTGTCTCATTCGTATAATACTCGGGCCAATCGACAAAAGAAAATGGACGATCTCGAGGAAGAGAACAGAGAGCTGAGAGAAGAAGTCGATGCTCTGAAGGAAGATCTGAAAAAACTTCACAGTGATATGCAATCTCTGGCAGCAACTCAGAAGCAACAACAAAGGACTGTGATCTCGGAGATCACATCTACGCCCATAGTGGAGACATATGATCCTCGATACAACATGCCTAAAGATCGCCCCTGGGGCATGCCTATCAACTTTGTCTCTGAAGGATACATCCTGCCGGTCACTAAAGACCCAGAAACTGCAGCAGGAACCGCTGGGCCTGAAGGTTACAAACTTCGGGAAAGCGAAGATGCAAGAGTGATGACAGCAACTCTTGAAGGTTACAAACTTCGGGGCATGGAAGCACCAAGAGTCACTGCCGTAATGACTATACCACAACCAGTGGTACACACTGTCCCAAAATGACAGATTCCACAAGTAATTTCTGGTGGAAACGAAAACATGTACGAAAGAATGAATGAATTCCAGGAGCAATTCCTTGAGATGCAGAAGGAACTGCATGCCATTTGCGATCAGGATTTATTCGGAAAGGATGCCGCAGACCTTTGTTTGGTCCCCAATGTGAAAATCCCGCACAAATTCAAGATGCCTGACTTTGAAAAATACAAGGGTAACTCTTGCCCTCAAAGTCATTTAGTGATGTACGCTCGAAAGATGTCAACTCAGACGGAGAACTAACCACTACTGATCCATTACTTCCAAGACAGTTTAACCGGTGCCGCACTCAAATGGTACATGGGTTTAAACCGCACCAAGATCAACACTTTCAGAGATCATGGTGCAACCTTTGTTCAGCAGTACAAGTATAACCTGGACATGGCACCAGACAGAGATCAACTCAGAGCAATGTCGTAGAAGGACAAGGAAACCTTTAAGGAATATGCTCAGAGATTACGTGAAATTACCGCCCAGATCTGTCCCCCTCTTAAGGAAAAACAGATGACAAATATCTTTTTGAAAACCATGAGCTCATTCTATTATGACCGAATGGTCGCCAGTGCGCCCAACGACTTCATTGAGATGGTGAACATGGGAGTACGCCTTGAAGAAGCAGTCCGAGAAGGATGACTGGTCAAAGATGTAGAGCCATCAAGCACTGTCAAAAGATACGGTAGTACTTTCCCAAAGAAAAAAGAGCAAGATATTGGCAATATCTCTCTCGGAAAGCAAAGGCGAAGGTATCAACCAGTAGCAGCAGTAACTCCTGCTATCAACCCTGCGCCGGCTCCAACGTATCAACCTCAGGTTGCTCAGAGCCATCCAAATCAACAACAGTATCTGCAAAGGACAAAATAGCCTCTTCAGCAGGCTCATCCTTAGTACAACAACAACAATCATACGACACGACCACCAGGGTTCGACCCTATACCAATGTTGTACGCAGAACTGTTTCCACTCTTACTGGTCAAGGGGCATGTCTAAACCAGGTCTCCTCTTACAGTACCGGAAAATCCACCTTTTTGGTTCAAAGCGGATCAAACTTACCCTTACCATCAAGGAGGATCGGGGCACAACATTGAAAACGGTCTCAGCTTCAAATCTGATGTGCAGAAGCTTGTCAGGAACGGGGTCCTATCTTTCAAAGATACTAATCCAAATGTTCAGACGAACCTGTTGCCTCCACATGAGAAGACTGCAGTAAATTTGATAGAGGAAGAATTTGGCCACAGTTATCAGATTCATGATGTACTCCTATTGGGAACTAATCTGGTCAGGATGCATTGCAGACAGAGTGGGTACGATCATGTACCGCATCACAATTATCACCAGTGTGATATCTGCTCAAAGAATAATTAAGGATGTTCCGTAGTGTAATCAGCTCTACAAGAACAAATGAATCTCGGATGGATTCAAGATCATCGAATCCGTGAGGTCAATATGGCTCACGCAAATCCCAACATTGTTTAGAACCACAACATTCTGACGATGAACGTCAACTTGGTGGCAATGCACTCAAGGCAAAGTCAATACCATGATCTGCCACAGCACAATTATAATTCCTGTCCGATCTGTTCAATAAGCAATCAGGGATGCTCTTTTGTACAAGAGGCCCTCCAGCGTTAGATGGATCTCAGATGGATCCAAGACTATCGGGAGAGAAATAATCATCAAGTCAATATGATTCAGATCGTTGATATTTGCTTGATGAATACCAGTCTGGTAGAATTACACGCTAAGCAGGTCATGCTCGGTTTTCTGGCTTCATAATTATCAAGACTATAAAGTGTGTCATAAAGACGACCAAGGATGTGCACTTGTCCAAAGAACACTCCAACACTTGTTGAACCACTGGTGGCTTCCAATTTACTTGGATGAAGCTACACAGCAGATTAGTATGACTGACGAGAATCCTGATAGGCATCAAAGTCAGGATGTCCGCTCGATGGAAACAGATCTAGTAAAGTTGCATTGCATACAAAGCGGATGTGGTCGGGTGCCACCACATAATTATGAGCGCTATAGAGTTTACTCAGAGAACAACCAAGGATGTTATCTTGTGCGGTCATCTCTTCAAGATCAGTTGGACCGGAAAGAGATCCGACCATGTTCAAGTTTTGGTTCGATCAACATGATGCAAGACTATCTTCCAGATTAAGGCAAAGATGTTGTCTTAATCTCTAATCATGAAATGACCAAAGACGTATGTGCCATAATCCCTCTACTCCATGAATCAAGAGTTCGTCTTGATAGTAGAAAGATTCTCAACCTCGAACCAATTGAGCCTGCCTACGATGGTCAGAAAAATCAAAAGGCTCATATGGTTATCTATCTACCAGGACCAATACTGTACAAATCCGATAAGGCTATCCCTTATAAGTATGGTGCAACAACAATCGAAAATGGAAAGGAAACTCCATTACCCTCCGTCGTAAACAATGCCGACATTAGTCGAGTAACACGGAGCGGTCAGATCTTCAACAGAGGAGTTGGAGAACCCGCCAAAGAAAAGGAACCTCAAACAGAAGTTCTAAATCAACCAGTCGGGAAATCCAGTAATCCCGACCTTTCAAAGAACAACGATGAGATGCTGAAGCTCATCCAGAAGAGCGAGTACAACATTGTAGACCAATGGTTGCAAACTCCATATAGAATCTCTATGCTATCTCTCTTGCTCAGTTCTGAAGCTCACAGGGAAGCTTTGCAGAAAGTCTTAGAGCAAGCTTTCGTGGAACAAGATGTGACAATAAGACAGTTTGACAGCATCATCTCCAACATCACTTCCTGTAACAACTTAGGATTCAGTGATGAGGAACTGCCAGAAGAAGGTAAAAATCACAACATGGCACTTAACATTACAGTCAATTGCCAGGAAGATGCTCTAGCCAGCGTACTGGTAGATACAAGATCAACTCTGAATGTTATGCCAAAATCTACTCTGATGCGACTATCATTTCAAGGATCTCCGATGAGAGGAAGTGAGGTCATCATCAAAGCCTTTGACGAATCCAGAAAAACAGTTATCGGCGAATTTGATCTTCCCATAACCATCGGTCCTCACACTTTCCAAGTCACTTTCTAGGTCATGGACACCCGGGCAGCCTACAACTATTTATTAGGAAGATCTTGGATACACGAGACTGGGGCAGTCACTTCGACACTTCACCAGAAGCTGAAGTTCGTCAAGAATGACAAGCTAGTCACAGTATGCGGAGAGCAAGCCATAATCGTGAGCAACTTATCATCATTCTCCTGTGTATAACTAGAAGAGGTCGTTGGAACTCAGTTTCAAGCACTCTCGGTAAGCAATGAGAATCGATCAGAAAGAAGGACGTCGATTTCCTCATACAAAGACACTCTCAAAGTGATCGAGAGTAACAACGCAAAAGGATGGGGACAGCTTGTCATTCTTACTAATAACAAGACAAAGAAAGGTCTTGGTTTTTCCTTAGCCTATACCCAGACTGCTACTAAAGATGAAAGTTTTCATCCCATTCAGGACTTCTTCCACAGTGGAGGCTTCCTCCACCCAGTGTCTCAAGAAGTACACAACATCAATGAGGGTGACTCCTCCGATACAGATGAATAGTGAAAGTCCAATCTCAATGAGGACGGTTATATGTCTTAGGGAGAGGCACATATGCCGTTTTGCTATCCCACGCAGAGTCTGAGATATATACCGAGATCAGATGTCAAGATGATATACGGAGATTGTGATCCCGAAGGATGCTGTGCTCCGCCAAACTCATTAAAGGAAGGCACTCCGATGAAAGACAACTTCGACTATAACTATTATGATCCCTTGGGTGACTTTCCTATCTGGAAACCGTACCCAAAAGACTTGAGGCAAAAGATTCAGCCAAACAACGCTTATCAGCTGAGCAATATTGAAAAGAATACATGCGTCCCCATCAAGTTATGGGATTATTACTCAGGACATTCCGAAGATATCCAGCACAATGATGAATCTGCAAAGATTGCAGGATAAGAATTCATCAACTATGTTTTTCCCAAGGTCAACGTCATCGAGAAGGATGACTCCTCTTCTCCCACCAAAGTATGGGATGCCTTAGGACAGCCGAGTGGCAAGTACGAATTCTTGGTCAAGTACACCGCTCCTGAAAGCTCTCGTATCAGGCTCGAAGACATCCAGCCAATTGGATGGGAGATCCACCTGAGAATGAAAACACTATGCAAGATACAACAGAAGAGTTCATCTACGACAAATCTACCTGGGAGGAAGACTCCAATGATCCGGCGCCACCAGAAATCAGCGTCATTTATGAGGATAAACCAAGAAAGAAGGTACCAGACTTTGTGATTCACCGAGGAGTTCACCGCCAATGGGTTGTTGTCGATGTCCCGAAAGTCGTCCATAAGTATAAGTAATTATTGTCTTTGTTTTAACCTTTCACCCTGCCCAGGTGAAACAAATGTTTTTATAGGGCTCACTTTCTGTAAATGTCCCTCTTCGCTTCGCCCAAAGCGACAGAGTTTTGTTTTATAGGGTTGTAGTTTCAAGAATCGACAAAATCATAAATAAATATAAATAAATGTCGTTCTGTAATTTTCGCATTTATTGCTATTTTCACTTTTCTTTTTTTCAGAAAATAGTAATCCTAAAACAATCCAAAATAAAAACAAGCATTTTTCAGAAAATACACTGCACACACTCTTGCATTTCTCTCTATCTCTTCTAAAAAACAAATCATCACGTCATGCAGATTGCTTGTTTTAAACCCCATTGAAACATACGTTCCAATGCCTTCACCCAACTTTGAATTCCCGGTATTTGAAGCCGAAGAAGAAGAAGACAAAGAAATTCCAGAAGAGATCTCACGATTACTCAGACAAGAGGAAAGGTCCATTGAACCTCACAAAGAGCCTTTGGAAACGGTCAACTTGGGTTCAGAAGAAGAGAGAAAAGAAGTCAAGATTGGGGCACTGCTCAGTTCGGTTGTCAAAGAAAGCTTGAAAGAACTTCTCAAAGAGTTTCCAGATGTATTTGCTTGGTCCTATCAGGGCATGCCATGATTGGATACCAGCAACCTGGAACATCATCTATCGTTAAAGTCAGAATGTCCGCTAGTAAAATAAAGGCTGATACGAACTCACCCGGATATGGCTAGCAAAATCAAAGAGGAAGTGCAGAAACAGATTGATGTAGGTTTCCTCGCCACCTCAGAATATCCTCAATGGTTGGCCAACATAGTGCTAGTTCCGAAAAAGGACGGAAAGGTCAGAATGTGTGTAGACTACAGGGATCTAAACAAAGCCAGTCCAAAGGATGACTTTCCCTTACCGCACATAGACATGTTGGTAGACAGTACAACAGAGTTCAAAGTCTTCTCCTTCATGGATGGATTCTCGAGCTATAATTAGATTAAAATGGCGCCGAAAGACATGGAGAAAACTTCATTCATCACCCCATGGGGCACCTTTTGTTACAAGGTAATGCTGTTCGGTTTGAAGAACGCCGGGGCAACATATCAAAGGGCCATGGCTACTCTGTTTCATGACATGATGCATAAAGAAATCGAAGTGTATGTCGATGATATGATTTCCAAATCTAAAATAGAAGAGGAGCATGTGACCCACTTGTCAAAACTATTCGAGCGTCTAAGAAAGTACAAACTCTGCTTAAATCCTAACAAATGCACGTTCGGTGTCCGCTCATGGAAACTTTTAGGGTTCATCGTCAGCCAGAAAGGAATTGAGGTTGATCATGACAAGGTCAAAGCCATTCAAGAAATGCCTTCGCCAAAGACTGAGAAACAAGTCTGAGGATTTCTGGGACGTCTGAATTACATCTCAAGATTCATATCCCTCATGACCGCGACATGCGCGCCAATCTTCAAACTACTCAAAAAGAATCAAAGCTGTGTATGGACAGAAGAATGCTAAACTGCCTTCGACAGTATCAAGGAATATCTGTTGAATCCACCGATTCTATCACCTCCAGTAGAGGGAAGACCACTGATCATCTACCTAACAGTCTTGGAAGACTCTATGGGTTGTGTACATGGCCAACAAGACGAAACCAAAAGAAAAGAGTCTGCCATCTACTATTTGAGCAAGAAATTTACCGATTGTGAAACTCGGTACACTATGCTTGAGAAAAATTATTGTGCTATGGCTTGGGCAGCCAAACGTCTTCGCCAGTACATGATTTGTCACACTACTTGGTTAATCTTCGAAATGGATCTGATCAAGTACGTCTTTGAAAAACCTGCTCTCACGGGAAGGATTGCCCGTTGGTAAATGTTGTTATCAGAATACGACATCGAGTACCATGCTCAGAAAGCACTCAAAGGAAGTATTTTAGCCGATCACTTGGCTCATCAACCGATTGAAGATCAAGAATCAGTCGGATTTGACTTCCCAGACGAAGATGTCATGTATTTGAAAATGAAAGATTGCGATGAACCGCTACCCAGTGGAGGGCCAGAACCAGGTTCCTAATAGGGACTAATCTTTGATGGAGCTGTCAACAATTATGGAAACAGACTTGGGGCAATCATCATAACACCTCAGGGTACCCATATTCCTTGCACTGCCAGACTGACTTTCAAATGTACAAACAATAAGGCTGAATACGAAGCTTGTATCATGGGTCTCGAAGAAGCAATTGACTTGAGAATCAAGAACTTGGATGCGTATGGAGACTCAGCCCTGGTTATCAATCAGTTCAAATCAGGACTGATTCCTTACAAAGACTATGCAAGAAGGTTGTTACCATTCTTTAACAGAATCGAGTTTCATCACATCCCTCGTGAAGAGAATCACATGGCTAATGCACTAGCCACTCTCTCTTCTATGATTAGTGTAGGTCAATGGAACGACGTACCTAAGATTGACATAATGCGCCTAGAAAAGCCCGCTTACATCTTTACAATTGAAGCAGTCATAGACGACAAACCTTGGTATCACGATATCAAATGCTTCCTCCAGAAACAAGAGTACCCACCCGGGGCATCAAGAAAAGACAGGAAAACCCTCAGAAGGCCGGCAGGCAGCTTCTTTCTGAGCGGTGATACACTCTATAAGAGAAACTTCGACATGGTCTTGCTCCGATGCGTAGACATACCAGAAGCAAACATGATGATGAAAGAAATTCACGAAGGATCCTTTGACACTCATGCCAACAGACACACAATGGTCAGGAAAATTCTGAGAGTAGGATACTATTGGTTGACAATGGAATCTGACTGCTACAAGTACATGAGGAGATGTCACAAGTGTAAGATATACGCTGACAAAATCCATGTACCACCAACGCATCTCAAAGTTCTTTCTTCCCCATGGCATTTTTCTATATGGGGAATCGACATGATTGGAATAATCGAACCCAAGGCTTCGAACGGACATTGGTTTATCTTGGTAGCCATTGACTACTTCACCAAGTGGGTCGAAGCAGCGTCATACGCCAATGTAACCTGACAAGTGGTGGTCTGATTTATCAAAAACAATCTCATCTGCCGTTATGGTGTTCCGAGCCAGATCATTACTGACAATAGATCTAACTTGAACAACAAGATGATGAAAGAGTTGTGCGGTGAGTTCAAGATCGAATGCCATAACTCATCTCCCTACCGACCTAAGATGAACGGCGCGGTAGAAGTGGCTAACAAGAACATCAAGAAGATCGTTCAAAAGATGGTTATAACCTACAAAGACTGGCACGAGAAGCTACCCTTTGCTCTACACAGTCATCACACATCATTTCGCACTTCAACAGGGGCAACCCCTTTCTCTCTAGTATATGGCATGGAAGCAGTGCTGCCCATAAAAGTAGAGATCCCATCAATCAGGGTATTGATGGAAGCTAAGCTAACAGAAGCTAAGTGGTGTCAAAGCCAATACGATGAACTGAATCTAATCGAAGAAAAACGAATAACGGCTATGTGCCATGGTCAGTTGTATCAACAAAGAATGAAGAAATCGTTTGGCAAAAAGGTTCGACCCCGTGTCTTTAGGAAAGGAGACCTCATGCTCAAGAGGATACAATCATTCCTCACTGATTCCCGGGGCAAATGGACTCCGAATTACGATGGCCCTTATGTGGTCAAGAAAGTCTTCTTAGGCGGCGCCTTGAGACTCGCAACCACGGACGGGGAAGAATTTACCTACCCCACGAATGTTGACGTAGTCAAGAAATACTTCGCCTAAAAAAGAAAAAAACGTCTCGGTGGATTGAAAACCCAAAAGGGCGGTCCAGGCAAAAATTTGAGACACAAGCAAAAATCATCCCGATGGATTGAAAACCTCAAAGGACAATCTAGACAAAAGTTAGGGATTCATGGCAAGTAACTACGTCCGACAAGGTTAAATCCTCAGCGGTAGTACCATTCGTCGAAAAACTTCCAGTCAAGGTCAACTTCGACAGAGGCTCAGGATGTCTAGAATTCAAAGTTGGTAGAAGGATAACGGTCGTTATGTTTCAACGTAGCCCCTTTTCCCTTAAATTACCATTTTCTAAACTTTGTAAATACTCCATGGTATCGCGCGCTTGACTGATTTCCATTCTATCAATAAAATTTGAGCCCTAATGCTTTTGTTTGCAATTCTCATTTGTTTTAGCTTTACAAAATGACATTTTAACATGATCAACGATTCTTGAAATAAAACAAAAATGAATTTACTTGTTGTAGCGGGGAAATTTGTGAGTGTAAGCTATGGATTAACTTAACTAAAAAAAAAGCAAGAGTCGCCACCGCACTTTTATTTTATCCACAAAGGGAAAGGAAAAAGAGCGAACAAAACCTAAAGAACTCTATAAACAACAAGAACAAACAGAGAATGGGTAAGGGGTTGGTTATGCAATGGGAAGGTGTTAGCACCCAAAAAGTCTATAGTACTCTATAGGAGCCCTTTGAAATATCTACCGCTTTTTGGTCTGAAAAGGTTTGCTTGAAAAGAGATTGAGGAGATGAGAGGAGAAATATTTTTTAAGATTTTTGTGTTTGGAGAGACATATCACCTCATGCCTACGTACCCATGATGTGCAATGTAGGATCAAAACCTCGTAGTTCGTGGTACAAAAAACAAAACTTTATTTGTTATGATTGATTTTAAATGTAAAGACAAGTCGTCATTTCTAAGCGAATAATTTCGCTTAAAGAAATGAATCATGTCTAAACTTATGAAAAGGAGTTTAAAAGAAAAAAGGGTGCATAAAAGCACAAAAGATTTGTGTGAGTTTCATATTTTTTATGTTTTCATGAAATGGTCAAAATATGGTTAAGATAGATTGACATTTATTAAAGAAAAGCAAGTTTTAAAAGTCACTTGACAAAAGTCAAGGTTTTGTTATGAAAGAGGTGATAGGTTGAAAAACAAGAAGGTTTTGAAAAAGGGAGAGAATTTCGAAAATTTAAGAATGGGGAGGAGAAGAAGTGACTATCCTAGTGCATAAAATAAAAGCTAGGGAAAAGAAGGATCTAACCAAAATGGAGCCACTTCAAAGCAATATTAAAAGAATTCCATCCTTAAGCAAATTGGCCAAATAAAGGCAAGTATTCAATCAATACTCCAAGCAAAGGGATAAGAAGTCATAATTCTAGGTCTATAAGTCCAATATTACTTCAAAAGAGGTCCATAAAGAGATCACTCCAAAGCATAGGATAGTAACCAATAGTCCAAGATGAGGAGAATTAAGTTTTTTATGGTTTAAGCCTTTATTAATATTTTTGAGTCCAAATGGACAAAGGAAAAATTGCGGAAACATAAACATGTGTCCAACGGACAAAGGAAAAATTGCGGAAACATAAACATGATATGAAATGAAGAATAAAAATAAAAGAGATAGGGAGCGAGAAGGAAACATAAACAAAATTAATACAAAATATTGTTAGTAAGTTAGTGATTAAATGTTAGTATTAGTGATCAATAACAATTGAATAATTGCACTTAGGTCAAGGTTGATGAAACTCATTAGAGGATTGATAAGACCAAAGCCTCCTAAAAACAAGTTTCATGAGTTATGAACCATAAGACAAATAATCAACCATTCTTGATAGTTTTCCGATACGGGACAAATATTGCGCTATGTTAAGCAATCGCCGAGTATTTTACGGAGTAATTACCCTACAATGAGGCCGATCAATAGCTCTTTGTGCTAATGTAGGCTAGATGAACGATATATAGATCGTCATTCGAAAGCACTACCGCACGAAAAGAAAAGTGGTAGCGATCTCGTCTCGATCTAAATTCAACAAATGAATTCCAAGATCTTTAGACTTTCATCGATCAAAAGAAAAAAAGGAAATAGATGAAGAGAAAGCCAAATTGAATTACAAAGACAAGAACCTTGCATCTTCAAGTTCCATCACTTTTAAATTTATAAGTTTAAGTGTGAAAATATATCACTAATTCAAAGCACCTCAAATGAATTCAACAATTCATTAAAAGATAGATTTGAACTAATGAATGTTTAATTACTTTAACCATATCCAAAGTCCATTGAAATTGAAGAGAAATTAATCTCAACAATGTGCTTCAAGGCTAAAATAAGAAGAAAGGGGGAGAAAGAGGAAGAAAAACCAAAACAGCCCCAAAAAACAAGCATTTTTCACATTCTGGATGTTGGTTAATCGATTAACCAACTCATAGTGGAATTATGTTAATCGATTAACCAGTGGAAACTTCCAGTTTTTTGTGCAAAAACAAGCTGTTAATCGATTAACCTAATTGTACATGTCTTGGTTAATCGATTAACATTGTGAAAATAGCAGAAAATCAATTTGAAAATTGCCAAATCTTTGATCACTCATTTCTTCAAACACCTTAGGATCAAGGATTCAATTGTGCACGAATTTTGGAGTAAAACAGCAGCAAAAAGCAGCAAACAACACAAATTGCAAGATCCAATGATCAAGCAAACAAAATCAACAAAGGATCTACATTATGGAAGATGAAGATGAAGCTTTAACAATGGTGAAAAGTGAATTACCAATCCAAATCAGAAAATCCTTCCAAATTGCAGCAAGATCTACACTCCAAAGCCTTGATCTATGAACAAAAACAAGAATGGATGGAGGGTTAGCTCTAAATTAGTAAGAATCAATGTGACTTCTTACTAACTTATGAAAGAAGAAATTGAGCTTTTGGTGAATTTGTGGTTTGGGGAGAGAAATTGCAAGGGATTTGTTGGCTATCAAAAGCTTGTAGAATTAATGAAATGAAGCCTCTATTTATAGAGTTTAGGCTTGGAAATTTGGTGGTTTGGAATTAGGCTTGGATGATCAAAATTAGGATTGGAATTCAAATTTGGAGGGAAATCACAAAAGAGTGGTGATTAGTGATGGTACATGGTGGGGAATGATCAAAGTGATGTAGGGAATTAAAATGAGATGGTCTAGAATATTCCACATGTGATCAAAATTGGTACCAATTACTGAAATTTGAATTTGGCACATTTTTTTCAAAAATTGCACGTGTTAATCGATTAACCACTTCACAGTGCAATTAGGTTAATCGATTAACACAGTGAAAAATGGGAAAAAATGGCTTTTTTGATGTGATATCTTGGCTCTGGCTCAATTTTCTTTCTTGTCAAAGAAGGCATGGAAATAAACACATGAACCTTGGAGTCCCTTGAATGATAATCAATTAAATCTTGGAAACTCTTGATCAGATAATTTTTGAATTAATCGCAGATCAACATTGACTTTATTCAGATGAAATTTATTCGAGCTGAGGGACCGTTATTTTGGCATTTTTAACCTGTTCTTCCCCTGAAAATGTTAGTGAAAGAAAACAAAGTATTTTTGGATTTTAATTAATGGTTAGTAAACATAAACAAATTAAGTAATAAAACAACTAACAAACGCACACAACCCCAAAGATCCCTTCAAGGCACAATCCTATCAAAGAGGGAACCAAAATGTGATATCGCTTGTGGTATGCAAAAATGCAAATGACATGTGGGATCTTAGGGGTAAAAATTAGGGTATTACAGCTGCCCCTATTTAAGTTTCTTCTATCCGGAGATACGAAGATGGGCATCTTTGTCTCGACGAGATAGAAGAGACTTAAATATAACAATAACCCAATTTTTGGCCCTAAGAGACCACAAAATGATATGATCATGCAAATGATATGCAAACATAAGACCACTGTGGGGAGAATACGCCACAGGAGATAAACAAAAACCGGAGAGCAAAAGAAAAGAGAAAATACTACACAGGGGAAAACACATCCCAACAAAGGGAGGAGACAAACTAGGGATAAGAGTATGCAGAAATAAACCACATCACAACAAGGATAAAACCCAACAGGGAAGACTTAGCACAACAAGGCTCCACTGGGAAAAATAAGACTTCAACAATGAATTGTCTCTAGCATCCCGAAGAGACTAAACATTCACTGGAGTCTCAAAAATCTCAACAACTAATTGTCCCATCAAACCGAAGAGACTTACCATTCATCGGAGTAACAAATCTCAACAACGAACTGTCCCATCAAACCGAAGAGACTTACCATTCATCGGAGTAACAAATCTCAACAATGAACTGTCCCATAAAACCGAAGAGACTTACCATTCATCGGAGTAACAAATCTCAACAAGGAACTATCCCATCAAACCGAAGAGACTTACCATCCATCGGAGTAACAAAATCTCAACAATGAACTGCCCCGCCAAACCGAAGAGACTCACCATTCATCGGAGTCATAAAAAATCTCAACAACGAACTGTCCCGTCAAACCGAAGAGACTTACCATTCATTGGAGTCACAAAATCCTCAACAACAAACTGTCCCGTCAAACCGAAGAGACTTACCATTCATCGGAGTCACAAAAAATCTCAACAACGAACTGTCTCGTCAAACTGAAGAGACTTACCATTCATCGGAGTCACAAAAAATCTCAACAACAAACTGTCCCATCAAACCGAAGAGACTTACCATTCATTGGAGTAACAAAAATCTCAACAACGAACTGTCCCGTCAAACCGAAGAGACTTACCATTCATCGGAGTCACAAAAATCTCAACAACAAACTGTCCCATCAAACCGAAGAGACTTACCATTCATCGGAGTAACAAATCTCAACAACGAACTGTCCCATCAAATCGAAGAGACTTTCCATCCATCGGAGTAACAAAATCTCAACAACGAACTGTCCCGCCAAACCGAAGAGACTTACCATTCATCGGAGTCACAAAATCTCAACAACGAACTGTCCCATCAAACCGAAGAGACTTACCATTCATTGGAGTCACAAAATCCTCAACAACGAACTGTCCCGTCAAAACCGAAGAGACTTACCATTCATCGGAGTCACAAAAAATCTTAACAACGAACTGTCCCGTCAAACCGAAGAGACTTACCATTCATCGGAGTCACAAAAATCTCAACAACGAACTGTCCCATCAAACCGAAGAAACTTACCATTCATTGGAGTAACAAAAATCTCAACAAGAACTGTCCCGTCAAACCGAAGAGACTTACCATTCATCGGAGTCACAAAAATCTCAACAACGAACTGTCTCATCAAACCGAAGAGACTTACCATTCATTGGAGTAACAAAAGGTATTAACTGCATCGCCTCAGGCTTCTCAAATAAAGGCATGCCACGAAACAGTATTGAACCTTCAAAAAAGGGAATCATACGCAGATTTCAGCTGAAGGGCGCAGAATCCTCAAAGGTGCAAAATAAATGCACTCTCAATCCAGGTTTCACAACTTAGAGATCCAAACAAAAATCGCAAGGGACCTAAGTTCAATCCAGGAATAAGCTGGAGAAAAACGGTCAAATCAAGACTCATCCCGAGTAGGAAATATCTCAACTGGGGACTAATTCCATCCAAATAATGAACTGGAGAGGAAACTGAATCAAAAACCTCCCCGAGAAATAAACTCAGTGGGGAATTAACAAAGATAGGCATTTTTCTGCTTATGGGTCGACATTCTAAATGGAGAGAGGACACACACGCTCTGCGGGGATAACAACACTAGAGAGCAAAGAAGCACCAACACAAATGCAAAATGCAAAATGCAACAACAATATGCTATGCACAACAAAAGAATGTACATGCTATGCTTATGAGTATGGATATGCTGACAAAATAGACATAAAGAAAAAACAGAGGGTGAAATAAACATCACAACACCACTGAATACTCGGCTAATCTCAACAAGATGGAGATATCATTAGCAACTCTGCTAGGAATTTAGCTGAAGGAATCCTGCAAGAGATAAACAAAAGCCATCAAAGGAAAATAAATCCTACTACAAGGTTTAAATCTTGCTGGAGAAAAGAAGATACTCCTTGGGGAAAGACCCGAATATCAATCTTCTAACATAGATGATCCACAAAGAGGATAAAAACATAAACTCTGCTTTGAGGATGGCAGGAACACTGTTGGGGAATCATAACAACCCAAACTTTCTGATTCTTCCTGGGGATCGTAAAAAATCACAGAAACTTCCATTTCAAAAGGAGTGAAGAGATTTGCTGCGAAGAAATAATGAATCCGCTGGGGATTGCAGACATATAAACATCTACGCAAAATCCATTGGGAAGACCAGACAGATCTGCTGGAGATACGAGAACATTCTTAGAGGAATAACTAATTCTGAGCAAAGCATCCTGAACTTGCTGGGAAAACAGCAAAAGGTCAAACTGTGGGGGATTTTAGATCAATACTCATCATGAATGAGAGAAAACCCAACAGGTGACTAGAAGAGATATCATCAGCGACTTCACTGGGGAATAGCCATAATAGTGATGCACAATTTTCACTAGGAGGATAAATCTCTGAAAAACAATCCGGAGAGGAGTACATCTTGGACTTGTCGGGGGAAATGAGAAATTAACCTCACTGCTTTATGATTGGAGAACAAATGAAACAGTAATGCTCTGTCTCCGCTAGGGAATCGTCAAGGGTAAATCATCCCGGCGAGAAATAGAACCACAGATAAGAATCCAACAAACAAACACCAAGTCCATGCTTCTTAAAGGAGAAAAGCATGGCTCTCTGTTTGGGGATATTCAAATCAACACGTCTAGAGGGTGAAATTCTGAGTGAAGATTCCTCATATGATTTCGGCTGGGGACAACAAAAAATGAATTTCTGCGTGGGGACCACCGTTAAGGAGAAATGGACCTCAAAACTACTCAACTGCCTGACTATAACATAATCAGCTGGAGAGGATTCAGATCAAGACCTAGCTGGGGAAGAAACCAAACAGCATTGGACCACATGAATTCAACACATCATAACAAACCCAACATCTTGTCATCAATTAATCACATTCATAGGGACAAACTCTACTGAGGAAATATCAACAAACTCTACTGGGGAAATATCGACAAACTCTACTGGTGAGCTGTCAATAATTCTGCCAAAGGAGCGAGAACGAACCCTGCTGAGGAAAACATCGATCTTACCATCCTTGGAATAACCATTGATGTTCCTTTTCACATTCATAACTCAAAGGAAAATGTTTTTACAATTTTCAAAAATTTAAATCAATTATTCCCATTTTGTTTCAAAAATCATCATAAAAAATAAATGAAATTTTGCAAACAGAAACAAGGTAAGAATTGCAAACAAAGGGACAAAGGCCCAAATTTTTTTAATAGAATGGAAGTCCGCAAATGGCGTAATTCCATGGATCATTACAAAGTTTGAAAAATGGTAAATACATGAAAAGGGTTACATTGAAATACAATGACCACTATTCTCCCTAACAACTTTGAATTCCACTGTGCTCAAAACTTCAGTTGAGGATGATTGAAGCAGAATCCTTGATAGACAATGTTACTTTCAAATGATCAAGACTGGCCAGATGCAGTTACTTGCCATAATCCCTAACTTTTGCCTAGATTGCCTTTTCGGGTTTTCAATCTACCGGGATGATTATTTTTGTTTTTGTCTCTAATTTTTTCCTGGACCGCCCTTTCGGGGTTTCAGCCCACCGAGACGCTCCTTTTTGCCTAAGTCGCCCTTTCGGGTTTTCAACTTAGCGAGCTGTTCTTTTTATTTTTAGGCGAAATATTTCTTGATTGCATCGACATTCACAGGACGAGTGAACTCTTCACCATCCATAGTTGTAAGAAGTAATGCACCGCCAGAGAAGGCTCTCTTAACAACATATGGGCCTTTATAATTAGGAGTCCACTTGCCCCTAGAATCATTGGTAAAAGTCGAGATCTTTTTGAACACGAGGTCGCCTTCTCTGAACACACGAGGTCGAACCTTCTTATCAAAAGCTTTCTTCATTCTCTGTTGATACAATTGGCCATGACACAAGGCCGTCATTCTTTTCTCTTCAATCAAATTCAACTGGTCATATCTGCTTTGGCACCATTCAGCCTCAGACAATTCAGCTTCTATCAAAACTCTCATAGAAGGGATTTCAACCTCTACCGGGAGCACTACTTCCATACCATAAACAAGAGAAAGGGGTTGCCCCTGTTGACGTGCGGACGGATGTACGATACCCATGCAAAGCAAAAAGGAGCATCTCATGCCAATCCTTGTAAGTAACAACCATCTTTTGAACAATCTTCTTGATATTCTTATTAGCAGCTTCAACAACTCCATTCATCTTAGGTCTGTAAGGAGAAGAATTATGATGTTCAATCTTAAACTCATCGCATAATTCCTTCATCATCTTGTTATTCAGATTCGACCCATTGTTAGTGATAATCTTGCTCGGAACACCATACCGACAAATGATTTGATTATTGATAAACTGGACCACTACTTGCTTGGTCACATTGGCATATGATGCCGCCTCAACCCACTTGGTAAAATAGTCAATAGCCACCAGTATGAAATGGTGTCCGTTCGACGCTTTAGGCTCAATCATTCCAATCATATCAATGCCCCACATGGAGAAAGGCCATGGGGAAGAGATAGCATTGAGAGGAGTTGGAGGCACATGAATTTTGTCAGCATAAACTTGGCACTATAGCACTTCTTCACAAATTTGCAACAGTCGGATTCCATTGTCAGCCAATAGTAACCTACCCTCAACATCTTCTTAGCCATTGCATGTCCATTGGCATGAGTACCAAAAGACCCTTCATGAATTTATTTCATCAACATGTCTGCTTCGTGTCTATCCACGCATCTGAGCAAGACCATGTCATAATTTCTTTTATACAACACATCATCGTTCAAGAAGAAACTACCAGCCAACCTTCTCAAAGTCTTCTTATCTTTCTTGGATGCCCCAAGCGGGTACTCTTGATTTTGAAGAAATCATTTAATATCATAATACCACGGTTTATCATCAACGACCTCTTCAACCGCAAACACATGAGCTGGTCTGTCAAGCCGCATAACATCAATTTTGGGCACATCATTCCACTGACCCACCACAATCATGGAGGATATAGTGGCTAAAGCATATGCCATTCGATTTGCGGCTCAGGGTACATGGTGAAACTCAACCTTATTGAAGAAAGTTAACAACCTTCTTGCATAATCTCGATAAGGAATCAAATCAGGTTGACGCGTCTCCCATTCTCCTTTAATCTGATTAATCACTAGGGTTGAATCTCCGTATACATCAAGAATCTTGATTCTTAAATCAATAGCTTCTTCCAAGCCCATAATACACGCTTCATACTCTACCGTATTATTTGTGCAAGTGAACAGCAACCTTGCAGTGAAAGGAATGTGAGAACCATGAGGAGTAACAATTATTGCCCCAACACCATTGCTATATTCATTAACAACTCCATCAAAAATCAAACCCCAACGGGATCCAGGCTCAGGCCCTTCATCAAGTAATGGTTCTTCACAATCTTTTACCTTTAGATACATCACATCCTCATCCGGAAAATCAAACCTGATAGGTTGATAATCATCAACGGGCTGGTGTGCCAAATGGTCAGCCAGAACACTTCCTTTTATCGCTTTTTGAGTTCGGTACTCGATATCATATTCTGACAACAACATTTGCCAACGAGCAATCCTCCCAGTTAAAGCAGGCTTTTCAAAGATGTACTTGATTGGATCCATTTTGGATATCAACCAAGTTGTATGATTCAACATATACTGGCGGAGGCGCTTGGCAGCCCAAGCTAAAGAACAACATGTCTTTTCAAGCATTGAGTACCGAGACTCACAATCAGTGAACTTCTTGCTCAAATAATAAATGGAAAACTCTTTTCGACTAGATTCATCTTGTTGACCTAGAACACAGCCCATTGACTCTTCCAGCACGGTCAAATACATGATCAAAGGTCTTCCTTCCACGGGAGGAGACAAAATCGGAGGTTCAAGCAGATACTCTTTAATTCTTTCAAAAGCTTTCTGACAATCCTCTGTCCAGACACAACCCTGATCTTTGCGAAGAAGCTTGAAGATCGGCGCACATGTGGCAGTTATATTGGATATAAATCGGGAGATGTAATTCAAACGTCCCAAGAATCCTCTTACTTGCTTCTCTTTTTTGGGCACAGGCATTTCCTGAATGGATTTAACTTTACCCGGATCAACTTCAATGCCTTTTTGACTGACAATAAAGCCTAACAATTTTCCAGAACGGACACCAAAAGTGCATTTATTTGGATTCAAACGGAGCTTAAACTTTCTCAAACGTTGAAATAGCTTCAATAAGTACTCAATATGATCTTCTTCAGTCTTCGACTTGCAAATCATATCATCCACATAGACCTCAATTTCTTTGTGCATCATATCATGGAACAAAGTGGTCATAACTCTCTGGTATGTTGCACCAGCATTTTTCAAACCGAAGGGCATCACTCTGTAACAGAACATTCCCCATGGTGTAATGAATGTTGTCTTTTCCATATCCTTGGGTGCCATATTTATTTGATTATAACTAGAAAATCCATCCATAAAAGAAAAGATACTGAATTTAGCAGTATTATCTACCAACATGTCAATGTGTGGCAGTGGAAAATTATTCTTTTGGACTCGCTTTATTCAAATCTCTATAGTCAACGCACATTCGAACTTTTCTGTCTTTCTTTGGAACAGACACAATATTGGCCACCCATTGAGGATACTCAGAAGTCACAAGAAAACCAGCATCAATCTGCTTTTGAACCTCCTCTTTGATCTTCACAGCCATGTCGGGATGAGTTCTTCTCAATTTCTGCTTCACCGGCAGACATTCAGGCTTCAACGACAATCTATGCTCCACAATATCAGTATCAAGACCAGGCATGTCATGATAGGACCAAGCAAACACGTCAACATATTCTCTAAGAAGCTCCACAATCCTCTTCTTAACATCTGACTGAAGCAGTGCCCCAATCTTGACTTCTTTTACATCATCCTCTGAACCCAAATTAACCAATTCTAACGGATCTTCATGAGGCTGAATGGCTTTTTCCTCGTGCTCAAGCAACCGAGAAATTTCATCTGGAATCTCCTCAATACCCTCTTCTTCAGCTCCAAACACAGGGAACTCAAAGTTGGGAGGGGCCATAGGGTCATTGTTTTCAATGGGTTTAACAATCAATCTGCACAATGATTTATGTTTGATTTTAGAATATGAACAAAAAATGCAAGTATCATGCAGAGAAAAGTGATTATCACATTATTATATTTTTTGGTTTTTTATGTTACCATTTTTCAGAAATAAAGCAAAAAGGGAAAACATAATATGGATAAACAAAATAACATTTTATTAATGATGATAAAATTTGAAATAAAGCCCTCACAAATTCACTTTCACCTTGGGCAGAGTGAAAGGATTTTTCTTTGAAAAAAACAAAAACAAATTACTTTGAAATATGAACAACAGTGGGAACATCAACAGCTATCCAATTCTAGCAGACTTGACCATGTGTCACGAAATTGAGAAGTTCTTCCTCTTCATCTTCTTCAATGATAACAGTGACTTCATATTCAGGTTCCTTAAACTTCTTCCGAGGGGAATAAAAAGGTACATATGCATCCTCTGGGGACATATACCCGGGGTCTTCCAAATAAGGCTCCCAGTCTTCAGCAGGAATGACATCATCTTCAGAACCAAACGGGATGTAGCCTACAGGGTCATCTTCAAGAATTGCAGCCGTAGAAAGATCTTCACTAGGGCAATCTTGAACCATATTGACAGACGCCTTGCCATGATTAGGCAACCGATTCGATTGTACATTAGGATTAGAATCTTCGAAAGACAAAATACCACTTCTAGCCAACCTTTGCACTTCCATCTTCAATGGATAACAGTTCTCAGTGTCATGCCCAGCTCCTCCCTGATGGAAAGCACAATGAGCTTCAGGCTTATACCACCATGGTGAATATTTTGTAACGGCAGGTGGTGGACGGGTCTGAACAAGACTCTTCTTAATTAAACAAGGAAGCAACTCTGTATATGTCATTGGAATCGGATCAAAATCTTTCTGAAAACGGCCCCGTTGGTTGTTTGGCTGATTAGAACGTTGTTGCTGAACAGGAGCTGCCTGAACAACAGGAGCTGAACTGATAACAGGAGTGATAGATGCAACATGTTGCTGACACTGATTGTTTCTATTGCGAGGTTTTCTATACCTTTCTCGAGAAACGGCATTGGTCTCTCCTTCTTTCTTTTTGGCAAATCCTCCACTATATTTTTTGGAACTTCCAGTAGAATTGCCATCTTTCGACAAACGTCCCTCACGGACACCCTCTTCCAATCTCATCCCCATATTGACCATCTCAGTGAAATCACTCGGGGCACTAGCAATCATACGCTCATAATAGAAAGGACTCAGAGTTTTTAGAAAAATCTTGGTCATCTCCTTCTCTTCCAAAGGAGGGCGGATCTGAGCAGCAATCTCGCGCCACCTTTGCGCGTACTCTTTAAATGTCTCCTTATCCTTCTGAGCCATTGCTCGAAGCTGGTCACGATCAGGAGCCATATCCACATTATACTTATACTGTTTCACAAACGCCTCACCCAAATCTTCGAAAGTCAGAATTCGAGCACTATCGAGTCCCATATACCATTTCAATGCAGCACCGGACAAACTATCTTGAAAATAGTGAATGAGCACCTGATCATTATCCTTCTGGGCTGACATCTTACGAGCATACATAGTCAAGTGACTCAACGGACAAGAATTACCCTTATACTTTTCAAAGTCAGGGGCCTTGAACTTATGCGGGATCTTCACATTTGGAACTAAGCATAACTCATGAGCATTCTTTCCAAACAGCTCTTTACCTCTCAGCGCTTTGATCTCTTTCTGTATTTCAGGAAACTGGTCTTGAATCTCTTCCATTCTATCATACGCACTAGCATTCTCACTTGGAGCAGTATGGAAAATTTGCTCTTCACCAAAAGGAACAGTGTGAACCACGGGCGGTGGCACAGTCATCACAGGTTGAACAGTAGGAACAACTGGAATTTCAGGAGGTGGTGGTGGTTGATAACCCTCAGGAACAAAGTTAGGAGGCATGCCCCAGGGGAAACCAGAAGGCATGGGATACTGAGGAACACTAGCAGGCGCCACAAAGATGGGCGTGGAGACAATCTCAGAAATGATTGTCCTTTGCACAGGAGTTGAAAGCGGAGGAGGAGGAGGTGGTGGTGGCTGATTCTGAACAGCCACCAGAGCTTCCATCATAGCAGTGAGTCTTTCCAAACCATCCTTCAGAGTTGATACTTCTTCACGAAGCTCACGGTTCTCTTGTTGCAATTGATCCATCTTTTTCTTCAGGTTAACTAGAGTATTATACTGGTGCGACAACTTGACTAAACGAGAACCAAAGACAAACAATAAGACACCTGGAAAAGGCAAGAAACAAATGCAGAATGATACTTGATGCAAATGCAATGCAATATGAATGCAGCAGGCAAAGCTTCCAAAAACTATGAAATACTGTTGCGCTGATGAGTTCAAAGGTCCGCTCTGAGGAGAATACCGGAATACCAGGTCTATAAGTCCACACTAAGAAATCCAAAGTACCGGGCATGTTGAAAGTCAGGGTTTCCTGCAAACCTGTAAACACCCGCCCATTCTCACATGTGGTTACTAAAAGCCGGGATCCTCAGTTTCAGATTCTCGATTTGAGAAGCAATAGTACATTCATCCCTCGGGGTACAATACTATCGCCAAATAAAGAGGTCGTCCACTGATTCCCCAAAAAAAGGATATCCTATAGCTAGTTCTCAGCATTGGGTCCTCGGATCGACAAGTGGAACGGGTTTGCCATTTCTGGTCTGCCATTATCACATGTCGGGAGGAGAGACATTACTGAGTTCTCGGGGAAACGGTCACCAGAGTCGACAACTTTCTAGATCAACACCCCGAAACACGCAAGACACGCACGTCAGAATATCTCCCAAGAAAACCTCGTCTGGATGTGAATTTCGTGAACACCAAACGTACCAAGACGGCGCGTAGGTCCCACTACTTTCCACTCTAGTCCTAAGTGTATACTCAAGCCTGTGTATTGGGCTTATCTCTCAAAACATCCCAACCAGAACAAACAAATAACAAGCGAGTCAGACAAAAAGCAATAAATAAATCAAAGTAGGCTAAACCCCTTAAGGGATGGACCAGCAAGAGGTCAATCTTTCCCCAGCAGAGTCGCCACTTTTCTGTAGCGGGGAAATTTGTGAGTGTAAGCTATGGATTAACTTAACTCAAAAATAAGCAAGAGTCGCCACCACACTTTTATTTTATCCACAAAGGGAAAGGAAAAAGAGCGAACAAAACCTAAAGAACTCTATAAACAACAAGAACAAACAGAGAATGGGTAAGGGGGTTGGTTACGCAATGGAAAGGTGTTAGCACCCAAAATGTCTATAGTACTCTATAGGAGCCCTTTGAAATATCTACCGCTTTTTGGTCTGAAAAGGTTTGCTTGCAAAGAGATTGGGGAGATGAGAGGAGAGATATTTTTTAAGATTTTTGTGTTTGGAGAGACTTATCGCCTCATGCCTACGTACCCACGATGTGCAATGTAGGATCAAAACCTCGTAGTTCGTGGTACAAATAACAAAAATTTATTTGTTATGATTGATTTTAAATGTAAAGACAAGTCGTCATTTCTAAGCGAATAATTTCGCTTAAAGAAATGAATCACGTCTAAACTTATGAAATAGAGTTTAAAAGAAAAAAGGGTGCATAAAAGCACAAAAGATTTGAGTGAGTTTCATATTTTGTATGTTTTCATGAAATGATCAAAATATGGTTAAGATAGATTGACATTTATTAAAGAAAAGCAAGTTTTAAAAGTCACTTGAGAAAAGTCAAGGTTTTGTTATGAAAGAGGTGATAGGTTGAAAAACAAGAAGGTTTTGAAAAAGGGAGAGAATTTTGAAAATTTATGAATGGGGAGGAGTGACTATCCTAGTGAATAAAATAAAAGCTAGGGAAAAGAAGGATCTAACCAAAATGGAGCCACTTCAAAGCAATATTAAAAGAATTCCATCCTTAAGCAACTTGGCCAAATAAAGGCAAGTCTTCAATAAATACTCCAAGCAAAGGGATAAGAAGTCCTAATTCTAGGTCCATAAGTCCAATATTACTTCAAAAGAGGTCCATAAAGAGATCACTCCAAAGCATAGGATAGTAACCAATAGTCCAAGATGAGGAGAATTAAGTTTTTTATGGTTTAAGCCTTTATTAATATTTTTGAGTCCAAATGGACAAAGGAAAAATTGTGGAAACATAAACATGTGTCCAACGAACAAAGGAAAAATTGCGGAAACATAAACATGATATGAAATGAAGCATAAAAATAAAAGAGATAGGGAGCGAGAAGGAAACATAAACAAAATTAATACAAAATATTGTTAGTAAGTTAGTGATTAAATGTTAGTATTAGTGATCAATAACAATTGAATAATTGCACTTAGGTCAAGGTTGATGAAACTCATTAGAGGATTGATAAGACCAAAGCCTCCTAACAACAAGTTTCATGAGTTATGAACCATAAGACAAATAATCAACCATTCTTGATAGTTTTCCGATACGGGATAAATATTGCGCTATGTTAAGCAATCGCCGAGTAATTTACGAAGTAATTACCCTACAAGAGGCCGGTCAATAGCTCTTTGTGCTAATGTAGGCTAGATGAACGATATATAGATCGTGATCCGAAAGCACTACCGCACGAAAAGAAACGTGGTAGCGATCTCATCTCGATCTAAATTCAACAAAATAATTCCAAGATCTTTAGACTTTCATCGATCAAAAGGAAAAAAAGGAAATAGATGAAGAGAAAGCCAAATTGAATTACAAAGTCAAGAACCTTTCATCTTCAAGTTCAATCACTTTTAAATTGATAAGTTTAAGTGTGAAAACATATCACTAATTCAAAGCACCTCAAATGAATTCAACAATTCATTAAAAGATAGATTTGAACTAATGAATGTTTAATTACTTTAACCATATCTAAAGTCCATTGAAATTGAAGAGAAATTAATCTCAACAATGTGCTTCAAGGCTAAAATAAGAAGAAAGGGGGAGAAAGAGGAAGAAAAACCAAAACAGCCCCAAAAAACAAGCATTTTTCACATTCTGGATGCTGGTTAATCGATTAACCAACTCACTGTGGAATTATGTTAATCGATTAACCAGTGCAAACTTCCAGTTTTTTGCGCAAAAACAAACTGTTAATCGATTAACCTAATTGTACATGTCTTGGTTAATCGATTAACACTGTGAAAATAGCAGAAAATCAATTTGAAAATTGCCAAATCCTTGATCACTCATTTCTTCAAACACCTTAGGATCAAGGATTCAATTGTGCACGAATTTTGGAGTAAAACAGCAGCAAAAACCAGCAAACAATACAAATTGCAAGATCCAATGATCAAGCAAACAAAATCAACAAAGGATCTACATTATGGAAGATGAAGATGAAGCTTCAACAATGGTGAAACGTAAATTACCAATCCAAATCAGAAAATCCTTCTAAATTGCAGCAAGATCTACACTCCAAAGCCTTGATCTATGAACAAAAACAAGAATGGATGGAGGTTTAGCTCTAAATTATTAAGAATCAATGTGAATTCTTACTAACTTATGAAAGAAGAAATTGAGCTTTTGGTGAATTTGTGGTTTGGGGAGAGAAATTGCAAGGGATTTGTTGGCTATCAAAAGCTTGTAGAATCAATTAAATGAAGCCTCTATTTATAGAGTTTAGGCTTGGAAATTTGGTGGTTTGGAATTAGGCTTGGATGATCAAAATTAGGATTGGAATTCAAATTTGGAGGGAAATCACAAAAGAGTGGTGATTAGTGATGGTACATGGTGGGGAATGATCAAAGTGATGTAGGGAATTAAAATGAGATGGTCTAGAATATTCCACATGTGATCAAAATTGGTGCCAATTGCTGAAATTTGAATTTGGCACATTTTTTTCAAAAATTGCACGTGTTAATCGATTAACCACTTCACTGTGCAATTAGGTTAATCGATTAACACAGTGAAAAATGGGGAAAAAATGGCTTTTTTGATGTCCTGTCTTGGCTCTGGCTCGATTTTCTTGCTTGTCAAAGAAGGCATGGAAATAAGCACATGAACCTTGGAGTACCTTGAATGATAATCAATTAAATCTTGGAAACTCTTGATCAGATAATTTTTGAATTAATCGCATATCAACATTGACTTTATTCAGATGAAATTCATTCGAGCTGAGGGACCGTTATTTTGGCATTTTTAACCTGTTCTTCCCCTGAAAATGTTAGTGAAAGAAAACAAAGTATTTTTGGATTTTAATTAATGGTTAGTAAACATAAACAAATTAAGCAATAAAACAACTAACAAACGCACACAAACCCAAAGATCCCTGCAAGGCACATTCCTATCAAAGAGGGAACCAAAATGTGATCTCGCTTGTGGTATGCAAAAATCCAAATGACATGTGGGATCTTAGGGGTAAAAATTAGGGTATTACACTTGTGCAAATTTTGTCTGCTTTTAAAATAAAGATGGCAATTCCTTTTGACTTTGAACATCTAAAAGAATGTCGATCGCTTCTCCAGAGGTGATTGAACCTCAAAGTGAAGAATCAAAGTACTCCTTCTAAACCAGTGCACCTGAATGAAGGATCAACTATTTCAGATGCCATGTCCCATCTGATATCCCCGGTAGGGTTCTTACCTCTTAAGACTGATTGACAATTCTTTCTCCCCACAGGGACCTCCTCTCCTAAGCAAGGCAGGATTGCTATTTTGAACCAGTGATACTTTTCATCCCCCACCGTGGCCGAGTATCCAGTCATGTTCATCTATTAGTCTGTATGTCGCGTCAGTTTTGTCGGCATAAACATACATACATCACGCATAATTTATTCATATTCATAATCATATTGCATCACTATCACTCTGGTCATGCTCATTTCCCAAGTGATAAAAGTCCTCTTAATCAATCGAGTTGTCGGTTCTTTCCTCGTCAGGAAATGTTTTGTCTGAGCAATCTCTCCCCCAGTTTATTTCTGGATTGGAGATGGTCCTCGACCACTTTGATAACTTGAACCTCTGAAAGGCAAAAAGGCATCCGACCGACACCTACAAAACATCACTCTTCACCATTGAAGATGATATCTTCGCTTTCCCGGATTAAGGAAAATCCCCAGAGAAAGCCTCTCGACCAAAGACTCTCAGCAACAGATTGGTTTTTCTCTCCAGAAAGTCAATGTTAATGAAGTCATCAGCACCTTAAAATTGGATTACATCACATGGAATTTCTCCAAAAAGATCTCGAAGAAAAGTATGATGTAATATCCCCGAGCGAAAAATAGTCTTTCAAGAGACTCATTTTTCCCCCAGTAGAGTCAACAAATGGCATCTCCAACAGAGAAGTTTGCACACCTCTACATCTCAGATAAGTGGGTATCCCCAGCAAGTCTGACCTCTTTTTTCTGTCAAATGGCATCTCCCCAGTAGAAAACTCGGCGAGAAGTTTGACGAAAACCGCTGCAAATAGCATCCCTTGTCAAGAAAGCAACTTGACAAGAAGAAACTGAGACCAGTTCCTTGGCTGAAGACCGGGATCGAGGGGAAGTTTATATCAGAAACTTAGACCAGTTCCTTGGCTGAAGACCAGGATCGAGGGGAAGTTTATTTCAGAAACTGAGACCAGTTCCGTGGCTGAAGACCAGGATCGATTGGAAGTTTATTTAAGAAACTTAGACCAGTTCCTTGGCTGAAGACCAGGATCGAGGGGAGGTTTATTAAAAAAAAACTAAGACCAGTTCCTTGGCTGATGTTAGGTCTTTGATTGGCTACATTTTGGCTAAAACAAGTTTACAACAAGATGTTGGGTAAGATGTCCTGACATGGTTGATCAGACATCATTACAGATGTGGTTATAATACTTGGCAGGATGTCGAGTAAGATGTTAAAGCATCATCAACTGTCATGACAACATTATTGTCATGACAGATGTCATGACATCTTGATCTGTTACAGCAGGTACTGTTGTTATGTGTTTCAGACAGATGTCATGACATCTTAGTCTGGTACAGTAGATGTTGCTGTTTTGCTGCCATGTGATGGCTAATCAAGATGTCGAAGGAGATGTCACGACATCTTTGTCTGATACAGCAGGTGCTGCTATTATATATCTCTTGACGGATTTGATTTGATTTTATGATATCTTTTTGGATATACCTCATCATTATACGCAGGCCAAGGAGATTTATTAGGAACAAAGTGCAGATTTGATTGGATTTCATAAAAAGGATATTGGAGACTTTTTAGGAAACTATTTGGAGATTTGTTCCTATTTTTGTGAAGAAGAACTTGCAGCTGAATTAAAATGTGAAGATTGGATCTGATTGAAGAGTCAAAGCCCATACTGCAAGAGTCTATAAATAAGGACTTGCTAGACTTAAAATAATGAGCACATACAACAACAAGTCGTCGGCGCAACATAAGGGTTTAGGGTTTTGAGAGTCTCTTATGTAGTTTGTAAGTCACCCATGTATCTTCGGATACTATGTGGTCGACATAGGCTGTTGTAAATTATTCTTGCTCGAAGCTTTGAAGCAAGAGTTGAGTATTGTTCTTGGTTGAAGCTTTTAAGCAAAACCGAGTATTGTTGTTAGTCAAGAGTCTTGGCTAAATTTTGTATTGGAAGGGGTGTCTTTCAATAGGGTAGATACAGTTATGGTTAGTAAGTGTTAGATAATCACAGGTTATGATTTAGGAAGTGAGAGGGGGTTTTCTTATCATTTAGATGTGACTTCTAATGATAAAGTCTTCATTGGGTAGTGATAGGTTAGCGTGGGTGCTTTTGGTAAACCTGGGGTTGTTTGCATAAAACTATACTACTGATAGTGATTACTTCTTCCTGGATTGGTATCCCCCAGATGTAGGTGAGTTGCACCGAACTGGGTTAACAATTTCTGTGTGTTATTTATCATTCAACTTTTTTAGTTCAGTCTTGATTAACATGTTGGATCAAATGTCGTGACATCTTTCTGCTGTTGTGCCTATGAGTTCAAATGATCATGTAGCACAATGTTTTAACATGTGTTAGGACATCTGATGTCTGCATAGGCCAGAATTTCAATTGGTATCAGAGCAGGCATCCTGTCTGGTTCTGGATGAGATATTTGGGAGATACTTTCTGGCGCTTAAACAAGGAGGAGTTTTGGAGATCAGATCAATCAACTCAAACATACCTAAGGGTATTAATGGATGAGATGAATGTTCTGGATCGAAGGGAGCAACCTGGAGATTGTTCATGTTGCTGAGGAGATTCTACAACAACTACGGGAGAAGTGGCTAGTTCTCTTGTTGGTGTGTCTTATAAGATGTTATGACATCTTATTAGGGCAATCAGGATTTGTTCCTTGGTGGTTCCGCTGCATGTGTTTCTAATGGAAGAGCTCTAGAATTATGGGATTCTGGGGTTGTTACTGAAGACAGTTGGTGGAAGGTCTCAATCGTCGGCCTCTATGTTTGAAGATATCTGTATTCTTTTATTCCAAAGTCGGGAGTGATGGAGTGAAGGAAGTTGTGATCAAATATCTGGTATGATGACTTGGTACTTGGAAGCTTGGTTTCCTGGTGCAGTTTGGAGTCAGTTGAAGAGGAGAGGAGTTGAGTTAAAGTTTATCAGGTTCTTGCTCTAGGAGTTTGATAAATGTTTGGTCGGCTAGGTTATCAAAGATACTTAAGAATTCTCTCAAGTCCACTCATAAAGACATCTATGTTGTGTATCTGGAGTCTTCTAGTTACTCTTCTGACTAGAAGGTGTTTCTTTGAGACACAATCTGAAGAACGTGGAGGTGATTTATTTTCACCATCCAAAAACAGCAAGGAAGGATTCATCTCTCTTGACCCTAAGAGTGGATCCAATCTGATTGAAGAGTTGTTGAGGTAAATAAGACTTGTTCAGAGAAAGTCTTAGTTACTTGAGTCAAGGGTGGCAGCCTTGGTATCTCAACATTATCATTGAAGTAGATACTTGCAATAAGATTGAATACTGTATAAGTGTTCATGACATGATCTGATGGAGCTCAGCTACAATAGTGAAGAAGGGTTACTGAAAAAGGATTTAAGATCAATTGCTATTTGTGGAATCCACAAGTATTTAACTAATTATCCTTGAAAGTCTAGATTGCTGATGTTCAACAAGATGTTGGAACATCTCATCATCAGAGTTTGTGCAGAATCATGGGAGGGGTACTGCATACACTTTAGCATCTGTTTTAGTCTTAGGTGGCGACCTAAGAAGTGGCTTCAGTCGGGTGTGACAGAAGCATGTGTTCTCTGGAGAGTTTCCTGGCAAGAAACTAGTCTGGACTTTGATGATGTTGAAGATGAAGATGAAGACATCATAATCTTGATGGTTACAGCTTGGATCAGTTTATTTCTGATCTAGGTGCTTTGGAGCATGGGTTTTTGCTCTGTTTGTGAAGGTCGAGGATAAGTGGCAGTTATCTCTGGCTTTCTATTGATGACTCTACTAAGGGAAGTGGCATTCTTTGGTATGGCTATGGGGTAGTCTTGGACTACTTACTTTCTGAAGATTCAGACGTGGCAGGTTTGAAGTCTTTGGAGTTTCAATGCAGGATGGAGGTTGTCTACTCAAACTTGGTTGTTGAATCAAGTCTATGAGAGCATGGAAATCTGTTTCTGCAAAGGGAGGAGGTTCTTCTAAGTGGCAGAAGGAGGAGCTAAATTCAACAGTTGGATGTCATATCAGAATGTTCTGACATCTAGCTTAACATCAGAAGTCTCAGCTAGTGATGTGGCACATCAGCTTAAGATAAGGTGATCTACAGGAGAATGGAAGTGATGGATTCTTCAAAAAGGTCTATCTCATGCAGTTTGCGGAAGCTGTGGATGGGAAGATGTTACATGACTAAGAGGCTTGGTGAATCCAAGATGTCTTGCTATGGGGCAAGTAGCTCGTGTGACTTGAAGATCTGATTTCATTAGTGGATCACTGTATCTTGTGGGAGTTCTGAAGATGGGTGAGGTCAATCAAAAAGTGGCATTTGGTTGATTTCACAATGGGCGTTCAAGCAGGATGCTGGAAACTGATTGCTCTTGTACAGAAGAGTAGCTAGTTGAAATTTTAAGGAGGTTCTGGTTCTCTGGGAGCTTGTGGCAGAAGTTCTGGGTTGAGGATGGAAGCATACCTTCTTTGGTGGAGGATTCTTAAGTTCTGGTCTAGGAACTTGTTGGCTACATCATGTCTAAGGAGTATCTATCTTGTCATACAGGAGAATGATGAAGTAGAAGAACTGCCTTGGGAAGTCTGATGTAAGGGTTTTGGAGTACTGGTATGGTACATGGGTTGCTTGAAGGTCAAGCAGTAGGTGAATGTGTTCAGTAGGTGTGTTGAATAGAGGGTGCGCTCTTGAAGACATGAAGACGCGTCTTATGTTTTCCATTCATTTTTGGTGTTCTTCTTGCAATGGAGCACGGGTTATCTATGACAGCGAGAGTACTGTAACTTATCAGATTGTATAAGCTTATGAGTTGGATGTGTTATGCTATTGACTTGCTTGTTTTCCCTTAAATGCATAATTACTTGGTTTGGCATATTATGGCTAAAAAGGGGGAGAAGTAAGTAGTAGTAGTGTTCCTTGGTTGTTTCCTTGAGGGGGAGCTGGTTGTGTTATCCAAAGGTTGTTTTAGCCAAAATTTGCCAAATGGGGAGATTGTTAGGTCTTTGATTGGCTACATTTTGGCTAAAACAAGTTTACAACAAGATCTTGGGTAAGATGTCCTGACATTGTTGATCACACATCAGTACAGATGTGGTTATAATACTTGGAATGTCGAGTAAGATGTTAAAGCATCATCAATTGTCATGACAACATTACTGTCATGACAGATGTCATGACATCTTGATCTGTTACAGCAGGTACTGATGTTATGTGTTTCAGACAGATGTCATGACATCTTAGTCTGGTACAACAGGTGTTGCTGTTTTACTGTCATGTGATGGTTAATCAAGATGTCGAAGGAGATGTCACGACATCTTTGTCTGATATAGAAGGTGCTGCTATTGTATATCTCTTGACGTATTTGATTTGATTTGATGAGATCTTTTTGGATATACCTCATCATTATACGCAGGCCAAGGAGATTAATTAGGAACAAAGTGCAGATTTGATTGGATTTCATAAAATGGATATTGGAGACTTTTTAGGAAACTATTTGGAGATTTGTTCCTATTTTTGTGGAGAAGAACATGCAGCTGAATTAAAATGTGAAGATTGGATCTGATTGAAGAGTCCAAGCCCATACTGCAAGAGTCTATAAATAAGGACTTGCTAGACCTAAAATAAGGAGCACATACAACAACAAGTCGTCGGTGCAACATAAGGGTTTAGGGTTTTGAGAGTCTCTTGTGTAATTTGTAAGTCACCCATGTATCTTCTGATACTATGTGGTTGACATAGGCGGTTGTAAATTATTCTCACTCGAAGCTTTGAAGCAAGAGTTGAGTATTGTTCTTGGTTGAAGCTTTTAAGCAAAACCTAGTATTGTTGTTAGTCAAGAGTCTTGGCTGAATTTTGTATTGGAAGGGGTGTCTTTCAATAGGGTAGATACAGTTATGGTTAGTAACTGTTAGATAATCATAGGTTGTGATTTAGGAAGTAAGAGGGGGTTCTCTTATCATTTAGATGTGACTTCTAATGATAAAGTCTTCATTGGGTAGTGATAGGTTAGCGTGGGTGCTATCTGCAAACCTGAGGTTGTTTGCATAAAACTATACTACTGATAATGATTACTTCTTCCTGGATTGGTATCCCCCAGATGTAGGTGAGTTGCACTGAACTGGGTTAACAATTTCTGTGTGTTGTTTATCATTCTCCTTTTTTAGTTCAGTCTTGATTAACATGTTGGATCAGATGTCATGACATCTGTCTGCTCTTGTGCCTCTGAGTTTAAATAATCATGTAGCACAATGTCTTGACATGTGTTAGGACATCTGATGTCTGCATAGGCCAGAATTTCAGCTGAAGACCAGGATCGAGGGGAAGTTTGACCCTTTTTCTAAGTATCATTGCTTAGCAAAAGAAGATGGATGAGCAAACTACCATTCATAACCACCGTCGAAATTTCGGGTATTCCGATATTTAATCCTCTTGCGCCCTGAAAGTCCGAATATCTTCGCCATTCACACCTTCGGTGCCAAGAAGATTAAATAGGGGCATCTGTCATATCCCAAATTTTGACCACCAAGATTTCCCATCATTTTGAGAATCATCACCACAATATGGATGTGCCACCATTCCTCATCAATCTCCTTAAGGATTGTTGAGCATCCACTACAATCAAGAATTAGGGTTTTAGGCCCTCTCTGAACACTTAGGCAAATGATCAATCAAGAAATGACATGATCTTCAACTTGTCTAAACCTCTCAAACACCCATAAGAGATCAAGAGGACTCCCACATCAAGAATCAATCACAAAGTTGCAAAATTCCAAGTGGATCAAGCCTCAAGATCGCCAGTGTCACCAAATTAAGGTTTTAGTCGACCAAGGCCTCCAGATGAAACTTTTCCTCTGGGCATGAGCCAATGCTTGAAAGAACAACCCAAGATACTCCAAGGGACCTCATGAACCCAATCATCAAGTCAATTTAGCCTTAGGGAATGCATTCATAAAAAATCAGGAATTAGGGTTTCTTGACCTAATTCACCCCTAAGTTGACTTTTGAGGAAAGACATGAACCAAGACCTCAAGACATGATTTGAGGGCCTCAAATACACCACATTTATCCATTTACAACCATGGATTAATCCAAGAAGCTTGATTCACAAGTTTCAATTTCATCTGGACCACAATTAGGGTTTTGAAGGAAAAGTCAACTGTACCTTTGACTTTTGACCAAGACATGCTCCCAAACCTTGGGACATGATTCAATACACCCTATAACACCTATGGAACCAATCCATTAGGTTTGAATTAGGTCAAGGACTTGATTTCACAAAGGATCGCGCTGTTTGGATTTCATCCGAGAAAAAGTCAACTGTGCACAAAATCAAGTTTGACTTTTTGGAACTTTTCACAAATATGGTTCCCCTAAGTCCAAAATAAAGTTAATGTATGGTATTGATCATCATTCATTAAGAAAAATCAAGAAGAGTAAGGTTTCTTGCAAAAGGGGCAACCTTGAGAAACCAAAAATTTTCTAAGTTATGGTACAAAATGGTTTTGGTACCAACTTTGCAAGGTCATAACTCCTAAACCACAAGGCCTTTTTCTCCCATTCAAAGCTCAAATGAAAGTCCATCTGACATACTTTAAAAGTGTCAACTACAAGAGATTCCAAATCCTCGTGGATTTTGAGTTATGGACTGATCAAAATGACAAAAATGAAGAAAATGACACTTTTCCAACACTTAGTGAAAATCTGCCTAAGTTACCAGCCTTGGACATCAATGTTCATGAGGATTTTTCAGTTGGATTCAAATAATTTCAAGACAAACTATGATCACACATGTATTGTATCATATGGGGGCTTTCTAAAAAGCTCAAGAGCCTCCCATAACTCAACCTGAGCAAGGAGATATGATCCCCTCAAAATCACCATTTCCAACTGTCTTGTACAAGGCAGAATTTGGCTTTGGCTTGATTTGGAAAAATTGGACAACTCCAAGCCTTGTCATCCATTTGGACACATCAGAGGATAAAATCCAAGGGGAATGATCTGATCCCCAAGCCTCTTACGTCCAAGAATCTACATATTGCCATAACAAACCTAAAAAGGCTAAAAAGTGCAAAAGACTCCAATTTTGTTTCCAAGCATTTAATGGATGCATCAAGGTGGCATGGACTGAGACATTTCTAACTGAATGAGTCAAGATTCAGCTTTGAATTAAAGGACCGTAGGCCTGTTCCCTAACCTCAAGTCAATGGCTAGAGGAGACTAAAGATTCCCTTGGATCAACATTGGCCAAAGGCCTGTACCAGCTGCCATTCACCATTGCTTGCAAAACAAACTTGTTGCACTATAAATAGAGCTCATTTGTGCTCAGTTTGAGTACACTAAAGCACTACAGCTTATGCTTTCCTCAAAATCTCTCTCTTTAGGCCAAAATGCCTTCTTTTGCAAGTCATATATGAGTTTTTGAGTTAGAGAGCAATTCCACCACAACTCATGATCCAAACACATCCAATATGTCATATCTAAGCTATTCAAACACTCACTTGTGATCTGAAACACCAAAATCAGAAAGTCAACCTCAAAAACCTCAAATTTTGACTTTTCTGCATTTTTCAAGCCATGTCTTGATTCAGTCACTTCCAAAACCAAACCATGCCTCCAACACACTCCAAATATCATCCTTAAACTGTCCCAATTAGTTTCCCTCATCTGGAACACCATTTGAGAGAGTTACTATCTTGGTCACTTTTGCCCCTTTTGCAAGAAAAGGCCTATACTTATTCCTGAGGATTCCAGCTGGTTTTGATAATCCTAAAAGCTTCTAAGGGATTAATCAAGAGTGTTCAAAGCATTGAATTACTTCTAGCACAAGGAACTTGGCAGATAACACAAGAAGCTCCAAGAGGTAAGTGCATAATAACTTGAACTCTCTAAATCATGCATTGCTTTGAGGTCCATTGATCGTGGACCTCTCATACATATCATATGTGTTGTGTTTGAACCAATTTATCATGCTATTATTGCCTGTACCATGAGATAACATAGAACATGCAAAATTTGGCCTATTTTGAAATCACTATCGGATTTTAAAATGGAAACATTTTCTGAAAATTCCAAGGGCACCATTGGATTCCTCATGAAATTTTAGGCAGGATATACCTAAATTTTGTCCCAATCCATGGAGAAATGAGAAAGTTAGAGGCTTCATGCAAATTGCCAAAACTAGGCCTTGCCTTGGGCAAGGGCCAAGCCATGGCGCCTTGGCTAGGCCTAGAAACTTGGCACCCTCATATACACATGGGGTGGTTTTGATACACAGATGTATCACCACCCCAGTGGTAGTGCACATGTGTGTTTGTTGTTGAGGTCGTGGGTTCAACACCCACCCAGACCATTTTATCATTTTGCCCTATTTTGTTTTTTTTTTTTCATTTTTTATGGTTTTTGTTTAATTAATTCCAAAACTAATTTCTCTCTCAATTTTAATTATTTTTTATTGATTCTTTTTTTTGAAAATTCCCAAAAATGTTAAAATATTTTATTCCATAAAAATTTCACAAAAATATTATTTAGGCTTAAATAGTGTTTTCGTCTCTGTAAGTTAGCGAGTTTTTGGTTTCCGTCCCTGTAATTTTTTTTTGGTTTTAGTCCCTATATTTCACATTCGTGTTCGTATTAGTCCTTAAAACCAAAATCCGCAGGAAAATCCGAAGGTTTCCTGCGGATTTTGGTTTTAAGGACTAAAACGAACACGAATGTGAAATATAGGGACTAAAACAAAACAAAAATTACAGGGACGAAAATACTATTTAAGCCTATTATTTATTTCATATATTTAGTATTTTTGTAAAGAATTATGTTTTATTTGTTTTTAAACATTTAAAAATATTTCTTTCTCTTGATTTTGCAAATTCAAATAATTTTCAAATCATTCCATGAATGAAACATGATTTTTCAAACATCTATCCCAGGTCACAACTGGTTTTTTACACATGTTTGATAATTTTGATCATTTAATTGAATTTTTATTTAATTAAAATACTTTTTAAAATCAAATTAGGGTTTTGATTATT
Source organism: Lathyrus tuberosus (assembly GCA_022829125.1). Classification (NCBI taxonomy): domain Eukaryota; kingdom Viridiplantae; phylum Streptophyta; class Magnoliopsida; order Fabales; family Fabaceae; genus Lathyrus; species Lathyrus tuberosus. Next base: position 9,586,338 of record JALAZF010000117.1, read on the forward strand.
TTCACCCTCACAAATATTTTTCAAAACACCTTTGGACCTCTAATAGAGTGTAAGACCCATTCCTTGTACATGTAAACCTTTTTGGGGCTTCAGTCATTGTATAAGTCCCACTGTGTTTTCTAAAAACACAGCGCGATCGTCGCCTTTTAAACAAAATAATCTGAGCCTCTCCCTGAGTTGTAAGCCCCATTATCTTTTCTTTTAAATCACTTTGGGCCTCTAATAGAGTGTAAGACCCATTCCTTGTACATGAAAACCATTTTGGGCCTCAGTCATTGTATAAGTCCCACTATATTTTCAAAATCTCGGCGCGATCGTCGCTTTTCAAAACATTTTCATCTGGGCCTACCCTTTGTGTTGTAAGTCCTATTTCTTTTCTTTTTTCAAACTTCTGGGCCTCTCCTTGAGTTGTAAGACCCATCTCTTTGTACAGAAAACCTTTTTTAGGCCTCAGTCGTTGTATAAGTCCCAGTAGAGTTTTCAGATCAACGGTACGATTACTGTTTTTCATCTGGGCCTCTCCTTGAGTATAAGCCCCAATAATCTTTTCAAAAACAACTTCCCTTTTGATTTAGGTTCAAATTCATAATTGTTATCAAAACTTTCTTTAATTTCTTGAACAACTAACCATACAGCTGTTACAATGGAAGCTTGCTCGCATGTAAGTTTTAAACAGCTTTCTTTTACATACTTGCACACACACACACACACACACACATATATATATATATATATATATTTGTTTGTGCTGGAAGTTTGCTCACTTGTAAGTCCTCCTACCCTTTTTTTACATACTGTATATATATATCTGTATATTATCTGCTTAGAGTTTTCCTTGGCAATTAAGTCTAGGATTAGATAAAGCCAGTGGTCACTCTTTCAACAATCAAAACTAGTTCCCCATAGGAATTCCAGATACAGTCTTGCCTCCTCTTGGGCTTATACAATATGGAACAAAGAGAAAGGCATTATTCCTGGTGAAACTTTTCTCAGACTGTCACTATTAGAAAACTGTCAAAGAAATTCATTTTCCCCAGAGAGGATTAATTCCCAGTGAAACCTCTCTTGAATTTCTTCAAACCCTAGAATTGTTCACTAGAGAAAAGATTATTCCCGGTGAAACTTTTCTTGAACTTTTCTTAAGTTTGGACTATCATACCCCAAATTTTGACCACCAAGATTTCCCATCATTGTGCAAATCATTACCACAATATGGATGTACTTTCATGTCTCATCAATCTCCTTAAAGATGCTCGAGCATTCACAACAATCAAGACCTAGGGTTTCAAGCCCTCTCATAGCACTTAGACAAAGGATCAATCAAGGATTGACATGATCTTCAACTTGTCTAACCTCTCAAACACCTATAAAAGATCAAGAGGATTCCCACATCAAGAATCAAGCACCAAGTTGCAACATTCCAAGTGGTTCAAGCCACAAAATCGACAGTGTCACCAAATTAGTGTTTTGGTCGACCAAGGCCTCCAAATGGAATTTTTCTTATGGGCATGAGACAATGCTTCAAAGAATAACCCAAGATACTCCAAGGGACCTTATGGACCAAATAATCAAGTCAATTTAGCCTCAGGGGATGCATTCACAAAAAATCAGGAATTAGGGTTTCTTGACCTAATTCACCCCTAAGTTGACTTTTGAGGCAAAGCATAAGCCAAGACCTCAAGACATGATTTGAAGGCCTCCAATACACTACATTGATCCATATAAAACAATGGATTGATCCAAGAAACTTGATTCATAAGTTTCAATCTTACCAGGACCACAATTAGGGTTTTGAGGAAAAAGTCAACTGTATCTTTGACTTTTGACCAAAACATGCTCCCAAACCTTGGGACATGATTCAATACACCCTATAACACCTATGGAATCTATCAATTAGGTTTGATTCATATCAAGGACTTGATTTCACGAAGGATCGCACAGTTTGGGTTTCATCCGATAATAAGTCAACTGTGCATAAAATCAGGTTTGACATTTTGGAATTTTCACAAATATGGTTCCACTAAGTCAAAAATAATGTTAATGTATGGTATTGATCATCATTCATTAAGAAAAATCAGGAAAAGTGAGGTTTCTTTCAAAAGGGGCAACCATAAAAAACCAAAATTTTTCTAAGTTATGGAACAAAAGTTGTTTTGGTACCAACTTCCAAGGATCATAACTTGAGATCCAAGCAACCATTTTGGGTGATCCAAAGCTGGATTTGTAGGTCTTGCTACACTCTACAAAAGCTTCAACTACCTCAGACTCCAATTCTTCATGGATTTTGAGTTAGGGATTGATCAAAATCACAAAAACAGGAAAATGACACTTTTTCCAACACTTAGTGAAAATCTGCCTAAGTTATCAGCCTTGAACATCAATGTTCATGAGGTTTTTTCAGTTGGATCCAAATAGTTTCAAAACAAACTATGATCACACATGTTTTGTATCATATGAGGGCTTTCTTAAAAGCACAAGAGCCTCCCATAACTCAACCTGAGCAGGGAGATATGATCCCCTCAAAATCACCATTTCCAATTGTCCTAAGCAAGGTAGAATTTGGTGTTTTGCTCGATTTGACAAATTTGGACAACTCCAAGCCTTGTCATCCATTTGGACACATCTGAGGTTAAAACAAAAGGAGAATGATTTGATCCCCAAGCCTCCAAAGTCCAAGAATCTACACTTAGCCATAACAAACCTAAAAAGGCTAAAAAGGTGCCAAGACTCCAATTTTGTTTCCAAGCATTCAATGGATACACCAAGGTGGCATGAACTGACACATTCCTAACTGAAAGAGTCAAGAATAAGCTCTGAATCAAAGAACCATAGGCCTGTGCCCTAACCTCAAGTGAATGGCTATAGGAGACTAAATATTCCCTTGGATCAACATTGGCCAAAGGCTTGTACCAGCTGCCATTCACTATTGCTTGCAAAACAAACTTGCTCTACTATAAATAGAGCTCATTTTTGCTCAGTTTGAGTACACCAAAGCACTACAACTGATGCTTTCCTCAAAATCTCTCTCTTTAGGCCAAAATCCCTTCTTTTGCAAGTCATCTCTGAGTTTTTGAGTTAGAGAGCAATTCCACCACAGCTCATGATCCAAACACATCCAATGTGTTATATCTAAGCTGTCCAAACACTCACTTGTGACCTGAAACACCAAAATCAGAAAATCCACTTCCAAAACCTCAAAATTAGACTTTACTGCATTTTTCAAGCCATGCCTTGATTCAATCACTTCCAAAACCAAACAAGGCCTCTGCCATACCCCAAATTTTGACCACTAAGATTTCACATCATTGTGAAAGACATCGTCATAATATGGATGTACCTCCATGCCTCATCAATCTCCTCAAAGATGGTTGAGCATTCACCACAATCAAGAATTAGGGTTTCAAGCCCTCTCAGAGCACTTAGACAAAGGACCAGTCAAGAAATGACATGATCTTCAACTTGTCTAAACCTCTCAAACACCTATAAAGTATTAAGAGGACTCCCACATCAATAATCAAGCACAAAGTTGCAACATTCCAAGTGGATCAAGCCTCAAGATCGACAGTGTCACCAAATTAGGGTTTTGGTCGACCAGGGCCTCCAGATGGAAATTTTCCTCTGGGCATGAGCCAATGCTTCAAAGAACAACCCAAGATACTCCAAGGGACCTCATGAACCCAATCATCAACTCAATTTAACCTCGGGGGATGCATTTACCAAAAATTAGGAATTAGGGTTTCTTGACCTAATTCACCCCTAAGTTGACTTTTGAGGCAAAGCATGAGCCAAGACCTCAAGACATGATTTGAGGACTTCAAATACACTACATTGATCCATTTTCAACAATGGATTGACCCAAGAAACTTGGTTCACCAGTGTCAATTTCATCTGGACCACAATTAGGGTTTTGAAGGGAAAAGTCAACTGTGCACAAAATCAAGTTTGACTTTTTGGGCGTTTTCACAAATATGATTCCCCTAAGTCAAAAATAATGTTAATGTGTGGTATTGATCATCATTCATCAAGAAAAATCAAGAAAAGTGAGGTTTCTTGCAAAAGGGGCAACCTTAAGAAACCAAAATTTTTCTAAGTTATGGAATAAAAGTGATTTTGGTACCAACTTCCAAGGATCATAACTTGAGATCCAAGCAACCATTTTGGGTGATCCAAAGCTGGATTTGTAGGTCTTGCTACACTCTACAAAAGCTTCAACTACCTCAGACTCCAATTCTTCATGGATTTTGAGTTAGGGATTGATCAAAATCACAAAAACAGGAAAATGACACTTTTTCCAACACTTAGTGAAAATCTGCCTAAGTTATCAGCCTTGAACATCAATGTTCATGAGGTTTTTTCAGTTGGATCCAAATAGTTTCAAAACAAACTATGATCACACATGTTTTGTATCATATGAGGGCTTTCTTAAAAGCACAAGAGCCTCCCATAACTCAACCTGAGCAGGGAGATATGATCCCCTCAAAATCACCATTTCCAATTGTCCTAAGCAAGGTAGAATTTGGTGTTTTGCTCGATTTGACAAATTTGGACAACTCCAAGCCTTGTCATCCATTTGGACACATCTGAGGTTAAAACAAAAGGAGAATGATTTGATCCCCAAGCCTCCAAAGTCCAAGAATCTACACTTAGCCATAACAAACCTAAAAAGGCTAAAAAGGTGCCAAGACTCCAATTTTGTTTCCAAGCATTCAATGGATACACCAAGGTGGCATGAACTGACACATTCCTAACTGAAAGAGTCAAGAATAAGCTCTGAATCAAAGAACCATAGGCCTGTGCCCTAACCTCAAGTGAATGGCTATAGGAGACTAAATATTCCCTTGGATCAACATTGGCCAAAGGCTTGTACCAGCTGCCATTCACTATTGCTTGCAAAACAAACTTGCTCTACTATAAATAGAGCTCATTTTTGCTCAGTTTGAGTACACCAAAGCACTACAACTGATGCTTTCCTCAAAATCTCTCTCTTTAGGCCAAAATCCCTTCTTTTGCAAGTCATCTCTGAGTTTTTGAGTTAGAGAGCAATTCCACCACAGCTCATGATCCAAACACATCCAATGTGTTATATCTAAGCTGTCCAAACACTCACTTGTGACCTGAAACACCAAAATCAGAAAATCCACTTCCAAAACCTCAAAATTAGACTTTACTGCATTTTTCAAGCCATGCCTTGATTCAATCACTTCCAAAACCAAACAAGGCCTCTGCCATACCCCAAATTTTGACCACTAAGATTTCACATCATTGTGAAAGACATCGTCATAATATGGATGTACCTCCATGCCTCATCAATCTCCTCAAAGATGGTTGAGCATTCACCACAATCAAGAATTAGGGTTTCAAGCCCTCTCAGAGCACTTAGACAAAGGACCAGTCAAGAAATGACATGATCTTCAACTTGTCTAAACCTCTCAAACACCTATAAAGTATTAAGAGGACTCCCACATCAATAATCAAGCACAAAGTTGCAACATTCCAAGTGGATCAAGCCTCAAGATCGACAGTGTCACCAAATTAGGGTTTTGGTCGACCAGGGCCTCCAGATGGAAATTTTCCTCTGGGCATGAGCCAATGCTTCAAAGAACAACCCAAGATACTCCAAGGGACCTCATGAACCCAATCATCAACTCAATTTAACCTCGGGGGATGCATTTACCAAAAATTAGGAATTAGGGTTTCTTGACCTAATTCACCCCTAAGTTGACTTTTGAGGCAAAGCATGAGCCAAGACCTCAAGACATGATTTGAGGACTTCAAATACACTACATTGATCCATTTTCAACAATGGATTGACCCAAGAAACTTGGTTCACCAGTGTCAATTTCATCTGGACCACAATTAGGGTTTTGAAGGGAAAAGTCAACTGTGCACAAAATCAAGTTTGACTTTTTGGGCGTTTTCACAAATATGGTTCCACTAAGTCAAAAATAATGTTAATGTATGGTATTGATCATCATTCATTAAGAAAAATCAGGAAAAGTGAGGTTTCTTTCAAAAGGGGCAACCATAAAAAACCAAAATTTTTCTAAGTTATGGAACAAAAGTTGTTTTGGTACCAACTTCCAAGGATCATAACTTGAGATCCAAGCAACCATTTTGGGTGATCCAAAGCTGGATTTGTAGGTCTTGCTACACTCTACAAAAGCTTCAACTACCTCAGACTCCAATTCTTCATGGATTTTGAGTTAGGGATTGATCAAAATCACAAAAACAGGAAAATGACACTTTTTCCAACACTTAGTGAAAATCTGCCTAAGTTATCAGCCTTGAACATCAATGTTCATGAGGTTTTTTCAGTTGGATCTAAATAGTTTCAAAACAAACTATGATCACACATGTTTTGTATCATATGAGGGCTTTCTTAAAAGCACAAGAGCCTCCCATAACTCAACCTGAGCAGGGAGATATGATCCCCTCAAAATCACCATTTCCAATTGTCCTAAGCAAGGTAGAATTTGGTGTTTTGCTCGATTTGACAAATTTGGACAACTCCAAGCCTTGTCATCCATTTGGACACATCTGAGGTTAAAACAAAAGGAGAATGATTTGATCCCCAAGCCTCCAAAGTCCAAGAATCTACACTTAGCCATAACAAACCTAAAAAGGCTAAAAAGGTGCCAAGACTCCAATTTTGTTTCCAAGCATTCAATGGATACACCAAGGTGGCATGAACTGACACATTCCTAACTGAAAGAGTCAAGAATAAGCTCTGAATCAAAGAACCATAGGCCTGTGCCCTAACCTCAAGTGAATGGCTATAGGAGACTAAATATTCCCTTGGATCAACATTGGCCAAAGGCTTGTACCAGCTGCCATTCACTATTGCTTGCAAAACAAACTTGCTCTACTATAAATAGAGCTCTTTTTTGCTCAGTTTGAGTACACCAAAGCACTACAACTGATGCTTTCCTCAAAATCTCTCTCTTTAGGCCAAAATGCCTTCTTTGCAAGTCATCTCTGAGTTTTTGAGTTAGAGAGCAATTCCACCACAGCTCATGATCCAAACACATCCAATGTGTTATATCTAAGCTGTCCAAACACTCACTTGTGACCTGAAACACCAAAATCAGAAAATCCACTTCCAAAACCTCAAAATTAGACTTTACTGCATTTTTCAAGCCATGCCTTGATTCAATCACTTCCAAAACCAAACAAGGCCTCTGCCATACCCCAAATTTTGACCACTAAGATTTCACATCACTGTGAAAGACATCGTCATAATATGGATGTACCTCCATGCCTCATCAATCTCCTCAAAGATGGTTGAGCATTCACCACAATCAAGAATTAGGGTTTCAAGCCCTCTCAGAGCACTTAGACAAAGGACCAGTCAAGAAATGACATGATCTTCAACTTGTCTAAACCTCTCAAACACCTATAAAGTATTAAGAGGACTCCCACATCAATAATCAAGCACAAAGTTGCAACATTCCAAGTGGATCAAGCCTCAAGATCGACAGTGTCACCAAATTAGGGTTTTGGTCGACCAGGGCCTCCAGATGGAAATTTTCCTTTGGGCATGAGCCAATGCTTCAAAGAACAACCCAAGATACTCCAAGGGACCTCATGAACCCAATCATCAACTCAATTTAACCTCGGGGGATGCATTTACCAAAAATAAGGAATTAGGGTTTCTTGACCTAATTCACCCCTAAGTTGACTTTTGAGGCAAAGCATGAGCCAAGACCTCAAGACATGATTTGAGGACTTCAAATACACTACATTGATCCATTTTCAACAATGGATTGACCCAAGAAACTTGGTTCACCAGTGTCAATTTCATCTGGACCACAATTAGGGTTTTGAAGGGAAAAGTCAACTGTGCACAAAATCAAGTTTGACTTTTTGGGCGTTTTCACAAATATGATTCCCCTAAGTCAAAAATAATGTTAATGTGTGGTATTGATCATCATTCATTAAGAAAAATCAAGAAAAGTGAGGTTTCTTGCAAAAGGGGCAACCTTAAGAAACCAAAATTTTTCTAAGTTATGGAATAAAAGTGATTTTGGTACCAACTTCCAAGGATCATAACTTGAGATCCAAGCAACCATTTTGGGTGATCCAAAGCTGGATTTGTAGGTCTTGCTACACTCTACAAAAGCTTCAACTACCTCAGACTCCAATTCTTCATGGATTTTGAGTTAGGGATTGATCAAAATCACAAAAACAGGAAAATGACACTTTTTCCAACACTTAGTGAAAATCTGCCTAAGTTATCAGCCTTGAACATCAATGTTCATGAGGTTTTTTCAGTTGGATCCAAATAGTTTCAAAACAAACTATGATCACACATGTTTTGTATCATATGAGGGCTTTCTTAAAAGCACAAGAGCCTCCCATAACTCAACCTGAGCAGGGAGATATGATCCCCTCAAAATCACCATTTCCAATTGTCCTAAGCAAGGTAGAATTTGGTGTTTTGCTCGATTTGACAAATTTGGACAACTCCAAGCCTTGTCATCCATTTGGACACATCTGAGGTTAAAACAAAAGGAGAATGATTTGATCCCCAAGCCTCCAAAGTCCAAGAATCTACACTTAGCCATAACAAACCTAAAAAGGCTAAAAAGGTGCCAAGACTCCAATTTTGTTTCCAAGCATTCAATGGATACACCAAGGTGGCATGAACTGACATATTCCTAACTGAAAGAGTCAAGAATAAGCTCTGAATCAAAGAACCATAGGCCTGTGCCCTAACCTCAAGTGAATGGCTATAGGAGACTAAATATTCCCTTGGATCAACATTGGCCAAAGGCTTGTACCAGCTGCCATTCACTATTGCTTGCAAAACAAACTTGCTCTACTATAAATAGAGCTCATTTTTGCTCAGTTTGAGTACACCAAAGCACTACAACTGATGCTTTCCTCAAAATCTCTCTCTTTAGGCCAAAATGCCTTCTTTTGCAAGTCATCTCTGAGTTTTTGAGTTAGAGAGCAATTCCACCACAGCTCATGATCCAAACACATCCAATGTGTTATATCTAAGCTGTCCAAACACTCACTTGTGACCTAAAACACCAAAATCAGAAAATCCACTTCCAAAACCTCAAAATTAGACTTTACTGCATTTTTCAAGCCATGCCTTGATTCAATCACTTCCAAAACTAAACAAGGCCTCTGCCATACCCCAAATTTTGACCACTAAGATTTCACATCATTGTGAAAGACATCGTCATAATATGGATGTACCTCCATGCCTCATCAATCTCCTCAAAGATGGTTGAGCATTCACCACAATCAAGAATTAGGGTTTCAAGCCCTCTCAGAGCACTTAGACAAAGGACCAGTCAAGAAATGACATGATCTTCAACTTGTCTAAACCTCTCAAACACCTATAAAGTATTAAGAGGACTCCCACATCAATAATCAAGCACAAAGTTGCAACATTCCAAGTGGATCAAGCCTCAAGATCGACAGTGTCACCAAATTAGGGTTTTGGTCGACCAAGGCCTCCAGATGGAAATTTTCCTCTGGGCATGAGCCAATGCTTCAAAGAACAACCCAAGATACTCCAAGGGACCTCATGAACCCAATCATCAACTCAATTTAACCTCGGGGGATGCATTTACCAAAAATTAGGAATTAGGGTTTCTTGACCTAATTCACCCCTAAGTTGACTTTTGAGGCAAAGCATGAGCCAAGACCTCAAGACATGATTTGAGGACTTCAAATACACTACATTGATCCATTTTCAACAATGGATTGACCCAAGAAACTTGGTTCACCAGTGTCAATTTCATCTGGACCACAATTAGGGTTTTGAAGGGAAAAGTCAACTGTGCACAAAATCAAGTTTGACTTTTTGGGCGTTTTCACAAATATGATTCCCCTAAGTCAAAAATAATGTTAATGTGTGGTATTGATCATCATTCATCAAGAAAAATCAAGAAAAGTGAGGTTTCTTGCAAAAGGGGCAACCTTAAGAAACCAAAATTTTTCTAAGTTATGCAATAAAAGTGATTTTGGTACCAACTTCCAAGGATCATAACTTGAGATCCAAGCAACCATTTTGGGTGATCCAAAGCTGGATTTGTAGGTCTTGCTACACTCTACAAAAGCTTCAACTACCTCAGACTCCAATTCTTCATGGATTTTGAGTTAGGGATTGATCAAAATCACAAAAACAGGAAAATGACACTTTTTCCAACACTTAGTGAAAATCTGCCTAAGTTATTAGCCTTGAACATCAATGTTCATGAGGTTTTTTCAGTTGGATCCAAATAGTTTCAAAACAATCTATGATCACACATGTTTTGTATCATATGAGGGCTTTCTTAAAAGCACAAGAGCCTCCCATAACTCAACCTGAGCAGGGAGATATGATCCCCTCAAAATCACCATTTCCAATTGTCCTAAGCAAGGTAGAATTTGGTGTTTTGCTCGATTTGACAAATTTGGACAACTCCAAGCCTTGTCATCCATTTGGACACATCTGAGGTTAAAACAAAAGGAGAATGATTTGATCCCCAAGCCTCCAAAGTCCAAGAATCTACACTTAGCCATAACAAACCTAAAAAGGCTAAAAAGGTGCCAAGACTCCAATTTTGTTTCCAAGCATTCAATGGATACACCAAGGTGGCATGAACTGACACATTCCTAACTGAAAGAGTCAAGAATAAGCTCTGAATCAAAGAACCATAGGCCTGTGCCCTAACCTCAAGTGAATGGCTATAGGAGACTAAATATTCCCTTGGATCAACATTGGCCAAAGGCTTGTACCAGCTGCCATTCACTATTGCTTGCAAAACAAACTTGCTCTACTATAAATAGAGCTCATTTTTGCTCAGTTTGAGTACACCAAAGCACTACAACTGATGCTTTCCTCAAAATCTCTCTCTTTAGGCCAAAATGCCTTCTTTTGCAAGTCATCTCTGAGTTTTTGAGTTAGAGAGCAATTCCACCACAGCTCATGATCCAAACACATCCAATGTGTTATATCTAAGCTGTCCAAACACTCACTTGTGACCTGAAACACCAAAATCAGAAAATCCACTTCCAAAACCTCAAAATTAGACTTTTCTGCATTTTTCAAGCCATGCCTTGATTCAATCACTTCCAAAAACAAACAAGGCCTCTGCCATACCCCAAATTTTGACCACTAAGATTTCACATCATTGTGAAAGACATCATCATAATATGGATGTACCTCCATGCCTCATCAATCTCCTCAAAGATGGTTGAGCATTCACCACAATCAAGAATTAGGGTTTTAAGCCCTCTCAGAGCACTTAGACAAAGGACCAGTCAAGAAATGACATGATCTTCAACTTGTTTAAACCTCTGAAACACCTATAAAGTATTAAGAGGACTCCCACATCAATAATCAAGCACAAAGTTGCAACATTCCAAGTGGATCAAGCCTCAAGATCGACAGTGTCACCAAATTAGGGTTTTGGTCGACCAAGGCCTCCTGATGGAAATTTTCCTCTGGGCATGAGCCAATGCTTCAAAGCACAACCCAAGATACTCCAAGGGACCTCGTGAACCCAATCATCAAGTCAATTTAACCTCGGGGGATGCATTTACCAAAAATTAGGAATTAGGGTTTCTTGACCTAATTCACCCCTAAGTTGACTTTTGAGGCAAAGGATGAGCCAAGACCTCAAGACATGATTTGAGGACTTCAAATACACTACATTGATCCATTTTCAACAATGGATTGACCCAAGAAACTTGGTTCACCAGTGTCAATTTCATCTGGACCACAATTAGGGTTTTGAAGGGAAAAGTCAACTGTGCACAAAATCAAGTTTGACTTTTTGGACGTTTTCACAAATATGATTCCCCTAAGTCAAAAATAATGTTAATATGTGGTATTGAACATCATTCATCAAGAAAAATCAAGAAAAGTGAGGTTTCTTGCAAAAGGGGCAACCTTAAGAAACCAAAATTTTTCTAAGTTATGGAATAAAAGTGATTTTGGTACCTACTTCCAAGGATCATAACTTGAGATCCAAGCAACCATTTTGGGTGATCCAAAGCTGGATTTGTAGGTCTTGCTACACTCTACAAAAGCTTCAAATACCTCAGACTCTAATTCCTTATGGATTGATCAAAATCACAAAAACTTGAAAATAACACTTTTCCAACACTTAGTGAAAATCTGCCTAAGTTACCAGCCTTGAACATCCATGTTCATGAGGTTTTTTCAGTTGGATCCAAATAGTTTCAAAAAAAACAATGATCACACATGTTTTGTATCATATGAGGGCTTTCTTAAAAGCACAAGAGCCTCCCATAACTCGACCTGAGCAGGGAGATATGAACCCCTCAAAATCACCATTTCCAATTGTCCTAAGCAAGGTAGAATTTGGTGTTTTGCTCGATTTGAGAAATTTGAACAACTCCAAGCCTTGTCATCCATTTGGACACATCTTAGGATAAAACAAAAGGAGAATTATCTGATCCCCAAGCCTCCAAAGTCCAAGAATCTACACTTAGCCATAACAAACCTAAAAAGCCTAAAAAGGTGCCAAGACTCCAATTTTGTTGCAATGCATTTAATGGATACACCAAGGTGGCATGGACTGACACATTCCTAACTGAACGAGTCAAGGATCAGCACTGAATCATAGGACCATAGGCCTGTGCCCTAACCTCAAGTCAATGGCGAGATGAGACTTGAGATTCCTTTTGCTCAAATTGGCCAAAGGCCTGCTGCAGCTGCCATTCACTATTGCTTGCAAAATAAACTTGCTCTACTATAAATAGAGCTCATTTATGCTCAGTTTGAGTACACCAAAGCACTACAACACTTGTTTTTCCTCAAAATCCCTCTCTTTAGGCCAAAATGCCTTCTTTTGCAAGGTATCTCTGAGTTTTTGAGTTAGAGAGTAATTCCACCACAGCTCATGATCCAAACACCTCTAATATGTTGTATCTAAGCTGTTCAAACACTCACTTGTGACCTGAAACACCAAAATCACAAAGTCCACTTCCAAAACCTCAAAATTGGACTTTTCTGCATTTTTCAAGCCATGTCTTGATTTAGTCACTTCCAAAACCAAATAAAGCCTCAAACACACTCCAAATATCATCCTTGAACTGTCCCAAATGGTTCCCCTCATCTGGAACACCATTTGAGAGAGTTGCCATATTGGTCACTTTTGCCCCTTTTGCAAGAAAGTGCCACAACTTGTTCCTAAGGATTCCAGCTGGTTATAACCATTCTAAAAGCTTCTAAGGGATCAACCGAGAGTGTCCAAAGCATCAAATTACTTTAGGTACAAGGAACTTGGCAGATAGCACAAAAAGCTCCAAGAGGTAAGTGCATGACAACTTGAACTCTTGGAATTATGAATTGCTTTAAAGTCCACTGATCATAAACATCTTATACATGTTATATATGTTGTGTTTGAACCAATTTGCCATGTAATTCTTGCCTGTACCATGTGGTAGCATAGAAAATGCAAATTTTGGCCTATTTCAAACCCACTATCGGGTTTTAAAACAGGGACCTCATCTGAAAAAACCAAGACCACCATTGGATTCCTTGTGAAATTCTGGGTCAAATGCACCTAAATTTTGTCTCAATCCATGGATAAATGAGAAAGTTAGAGGCTTCACGTAAATTTCTCAAAAGCTGGTCTTGCCTTGCCCAGGCCTAGAAACAAGGCATGCCTTATGTATTTGTAGGGTGGTTTTGATACACGGATGTATCACCACCCCAGTGGTAACGCGCATGTGTGTTTGGCTTGATGGTCGTGGGTTCAAACCCCACCCAGACCATTTTGCCATTTTCTTTGATTTTGCTATTTTTTTCCCATATTTTCATGTTTTTATTAATTAATTGAAAAATTAATTTCTCTCTCAATTTTAATTATTTTTTATTGATTCTTTTTTGGAAAATTCACAAAAACATTAAAATATTTTATTCCATTAAAATTTCACAAAAATATTATTTATTTAATATATTTGGTATTTTTGTAAAGAATTATATTTTTATTTGTTTTTAAACATTAAAAATATTTCTTTCTATTGGTTTTGCAAAATTCAAATGATTTTTAAATCATCCTATGAATGAAACTTGATTTTCCAAATATAAATCCAAGATAACAACCTTTTTTTTAGATATTTGGTTATTTTAATTGAATTTTTATTCAATTAAAATACGTTTTAAAAAAACCAAAAATTAGGGTTTTGATCACGATCGCCTTAACAAATCTTTTCAAACACTTTTTGGGGCCTCTAATAGAGTGTAAGACGCATTCCTTGTAAATAAAAACCTCTTTGGGCCTCAGTCATTGTAAAAGTCCCACTGCGATTTCAAAATCTCGGCACGGTCGTCACCTTTTAAACGAAAATCATCTGGGCCTACCTTTGTGTTGTAAGTCCTATTTATTTTCTTTTTTTAAACTTTTGGGCCTCTCCTTGAGTTGTAAAACCCATTCCTTTGTACAGAAAACCCTTTGGGCCTCAGTCATTGAATAAGCCCCAGTACAGTTTACAAAACGACGGTACGATTACTGTTTTTCATCTGGGCCTCTCCTTGAGTATAAGCCCCCAACAATCTTTTCAAAAACAACTTCCCTTTTGATTTAGGTTCAAATATACAGTTGTTATCAAAACTTTCTTTAATTTCTTGAACAACTAACAATACAGCTATGGAAGCTTGCTCGCCTGTAAGTTTTTATCAGCTTTCTTTTACGTACTTGCACATATACATGTATATATTTGTTTGAACAACATGGAAGCTTGCTCACCTGTAAGTTTTTATCCGCTTTACTTTACATGCTTATATATATATATATATAACTGTATTGTGGGAAGCTTGCTCACCTGTAAGTCCTTCGTTCATATCCTTTTAAATACTTGTCATATATCAACTGTATATATACTAGTATATCTGCTTAGAGTTTTCCCTGGAAACTAGGTCTAGAACTAGGTAAAGCCAGTTGGTCACTCTTTAACACAGTCAATACTAGATCCCCATAGGATTTCCAGATACAGTCTTGCCTTCTCTTGGGCTTAAACAATATGGAACAAAGAGAAAAACATTATTCCCGGTGAAACTTTTCTCAGACGGTCACTATTAGAAATTTTCAAAGGAGTTCAGTTCCCCGGAGAGGATTAATTCTCGGTGAAACCTCTCTTGAATTTCTTCAAACCCTAGAACTATTTACTAAAGGATTAATTCTCGGTGAAACCTTTTTTGAACTTTTCTTAGGTTTGGGACCCACAGGCTTTCTAAAAGTATCCCTGCCTCCTCTTGGGCTTTGTACAAGGACCCTACGACTTCTTAAAAGTTCTCATGCCTTCTCTTGGGCTTAATGCAAGGACCCTGAAGACCTCTTAAAGGTATAGGACAAAACTTAGTCATCCTTTGCTAGAGTAGTCTTTCCAGTGTCAATACATCAAACCATTTTAGGGTTGATACTCAACCCTTATCTACCTCCTCTTGGGCATCATACAAAGATAAACTCTTCCACACCAGTAGACTTGGACAGTCTCATTCCTTCTTGGGTCTCAAAGACATTCTCAAGTTCCCTACAATCATAGGAGAAACCCTGGGTTTGCCTACCATCAGTATAACACTATCCCAAATCAGAACCTCAAGGCCTCTGATATCTCAACTCTTCTGTAACCCTCAGCAAGAGTTGATTTCCCATTTGGACCTGCCTCTGGATCTTAATAATCCTCAGCAGAAGTCAGCCTTCTCTTGGGCTTTGTACAATGATTCTCCCTTAGCAGAGCTAACCTTTTCATACTCTCTTGTTGAGTCAATCACTTTTCAGACTCTCTTGTTGAGTCAATCACTGTTCAGACTCTCTTGTTGAGTCAATCACTTTTCAGACTCTCTTGTTGAGTCAATCACCTTTCAACACTCTCTTGTTGAGTCAATCTTTTTCAGCCTCCTCTTAGGCTTTGTATAATGATTTCTTCAGCTTGTTCAGCCTCAATCTTCGGCTTTATACAAGACACCATATAAATTTCCTAAACAGAGTCAATCCTCTTTTCAGCCTCAATCTTGGGCTTTGTACAAGATACATACAAACCCTCCCCAGCTGAGTAAAAATCCCTTTTAGCCTCAATCTTGGGCTTTGTACAAGACAGACAAAATATCTTCCCCAGAAAAGTCAAAGTTTTAGCCTCCTCTTAGGCTTTGTATAATGATATCCCCAAAAGAGTCAGTCTCTTTTAGCCTCAACCTTGGGCTTTATACAAGACAGATAAAAACTTTCTTGTTGAGTCAGCCCTTTCCAGCCTCCTCTTCGGCTTTATATAAGGACTTCCCCAGTGGAGTCAATCAGCCTTTTAGCTTCAACTTTGGGCTTTGATCAAGGCACCCAAAAAACAACATCCCTTCAGGGGAAAGCAAAAATCTCTCTGTAGGAAGACATTTCTCTGTATATCACATATCAAAATAGACATTCAAATCAAACCCTAATCCCAGATAACTGTTGTAAGTGGTACACTTGATGATTCAAATATCCAAGCTGTCGTCCATCTCTTATCCTGGTAAAACCCTTTCTTTCATCTAATTGTTGTAAGCGGCAAGCCTCTGGATTATTTACATCCACGCCACTGTCCCTCTCTTAGCATGAGAAATTCCTAAGGAAAATGGCATTGCTCAAACACTGAGTTAAAGTTTCCTCCTTCAGGACAAATCCCTTATAAAGGAAATTATGGCATTACTGGAGTCACATATCCAAGTTAAAGTAATTTTCCTTTATAATCAGTCACCCAACAACAGTGATAAATAGACGAGATGTCTCCCTTTAGAGATGACAAATTCTCTCTCAGTCAAACCTTTAGCTTCAGTCTTGGGCTTTGAACAAGACACAAATAACCTTTTAGCTTAAATCTTGGGCTTTGAACAAGACACCAATACAAATTTCCTCCCATAGAATAGGAGGAACTATGATTGCTCTGATTTCCCTGTTTCATTAAGCGGGAATACGTAGGCATAAGATTGCGAAATCTTAGCGAGCATACCAATCAAAAACTTTAGGTTCAGTACCTTCATACCAATCAAAAACTCTAGGTCTAGTACCTTACCAACAACATCGGAGAACCCGAACATCAACATCAACTCACTCTCTCTCTCATATTTCCCAAGAAACTTTCCCAACCCATCAACAAATAAACACCATCAAGTACAAAGCGGAACATATTGTTAACAACCTGTGGATAACCACATATAGGATGGGTAATTGACAACTCCCCATTGTATAACCTAACCCCGGACCCCCCAATCTCTTTAACAAATCAGAAAGTAGCACCCCACTCCTCCTCTTTGAGGAGGAAGGAAACCATTCCCTGCGATAAGGTGGTCGCGTCACCGACAAAAATCGCACGCTACAGATAAAATGCCGACTCTGCTGGGAGTGCCATTAGGATCTATTTTACCTTAGTCATCATCGTCACCATTTTCCAACAAATAAAATGGCGACTCTGTTGGGGAAGTCTTTGATCTGTTTAGGTTTATAGACTAGAATTCCTAAGAGGTCTAGGATGTTAATTTTAGGAATGAATATATATATATATATATATATATATATCGCTTTTCCTACTTGATATCCGTGTTTATTTTTCTGCTAAAGGGAATGCGAGTGATGTCGCATGCGGAAAGTTTGAGTGATACCTAAGATAGGTGATGGATGAGATAGGCGGTCTTACAGGGAGTGAATCCCAAATAAGTTGTCCCGGTAGACCATCAAATCAGTGGAGATACCCTTTGCGGATTCAATGTCTAACGACTTTGGTTGTGAAAGTAGATTGTTCGATTGTGGTATCCATGAAACTGAGGATTTAGTATACAGTAACCATGTGGCTATTTAGTAGTGCGGTAGCTATCGGAAATAGTTGTCACGCGATTCTACACTCAATTGAGATTACCCTAAGATGCTACATCTCGCTTGGGTGAACCAGCTTGCTGTTGTTATCCCAACGGGGGTCAATAATTTTGAGTACAAGTACAAAAATTCACCATAGTTCAACCTTTGGGGATGGGTAGAGCCATGACTCCATGCTCATGACGCTGAACCTTTGAACCCATGTTTTTTCTATGTTTTTGTGTGCCGCATTCATGCATTCATTTAAAAAACTTTTAAACAAAGAAAAAGAAATTTCTTTTCTAGTCTCTCTTTTTCAAATTAAACTAAGACAATGATTGTAAATAAGAGAGAAAAATATTGCGTTATTGATTTCGGTAGAAGGAAGACGCACAAGTACACCTTCAAGGTTCCAAAACTAGAGGATTTAAAAGGGCTGGCGAGGATGATCACCAACCTTGATTCCTTCAGAGCTAAGCACGGAGGGCTGTTGTCTCTGTTAAGGGTCCATGTAGTTGAAGGAACCCTATCTACGCTGATTCAGTTCTATGATCTGGTTTATCACTGTTTCACATTCCCGGATTATCAACTAGCACCAACACTGGAGGAGTACTCTCACCTGAATGATTTACCCATCACTGACCAAGCTCCCTTTTCCGGACTGGAAGAAATTCCAAAAGATCAAACCATTACAAGAGAAATCTATTTAGACGAGTCAGAAGTCAGGACTCACATGACCGCTAAGGATGGAATCCAAGGTTTACCGGCCAAGTTTTTGGTAGAGAAAACCCTGTACTTTTCCAGTATAGGAAACGTTACTGCTTTCGAAGATATCTTTGTCCTACTCACATCCGGGTTGTTCCTTTTTCCCAACATCGATAACTTCGTTGATATCAATGCCATTAAGATATTTCTGATTGGAAACCCCGTATCAACCTTGCTCGCAGATGCTTATCACTCTGTACACTTAAGGAATTTGTACAGCAGAGGAATGATCACATGTTGTGTACCCCTGCTATACAAATGGTTCACTTCCCATTTACCTAAGTCTGCTGCTTTTTGGGATCATAAGAGTACTCTACGTTGGTCACAGAGAATCATGTCTCTCACCAACTCTGACATAGATTGGTACAATCGGATCTATGACGGGATAATAATCATTGAACGTTGTGGAAACTTCCCTAATGTACCCCTCATAGGAACTAAAGAAGGAATAAACTATCATCCAGTTTTAGTTCGTCGTCAACTCGGATACCCGATGAGACATATCCCGCGTAATGTTCATCTGGAAGGTCTTTTCTTCAAGGAAGGAGAAAATGACAGGGCATTAAAGACAAAAATAGTGCATGCCTGGAAACATGTTCACAGGAAAGGAAGAGAGTCTCTAGGAAAACCAGACTGTGTCTCTGTGGAACCTTATCTCCACTTGGTACAAACTAGAGCCCTCAAGCTAAGGATGCCTTACCCTCGTCAAAAAGTTCTTCCACTAAAGGAATATGTCCTTTACTTTATGTCTGATACGAAAAAACTCCAGGTCGCTCTCAACAAAGTTCAACGAGAAAAGAAATCTTGGAAGAACAAGTACCGCATTCTCAATGTGGAGTGTACCAAAATACAGCAACTGGTAAAAGAAAAGGACGCTCTGAACAGGATATTAGAGCAACATATTATATAAAATCAAGAAGACCGAAGAAATATGCTCGCTCTTTTCACTTGGCAAAGGACTGACAACCCGACAACGGCTCAAGAGCCCCGGTCAAAGAAAAGGAGAATAGCAGAACCAGCACCTGAGATCTCCTCAGAGAGGACTCAGGATCCATAAACTTAGACATTTCCTTTTACAGCACTTTGTAAAATACTATATTTCCATTTCCGCAATCTTTCGAATTCAATAAAACGGGGTCTTCCCACTGTATGATATTTGCAATCTATTTGTTGAAGTTTCTTTTTGATTAAAGAAAAAAAAAATATATATATATATATATCATTGTATTCATCATTCTCGCATAACGCATTCTTCTTACCTACGAATCTCACGTTTGTGTCTCGATTCTAGAGTCAAGCTGTCTCATTCGTACAATACTCGAGCTAATCGACAAAAGAAAATGGACGATCTCGAGGAAGAGAACAGAGAGCTGAGAGAAGAAATCGACGCTCTGAAAGAAGATCTGAGAAAACTTCACAGTGATATGCAATCTCTGGCAACAGCTCAGAGGCAACAACAAAGGACTGTGATCTTGGAGATCACATCTACGCCCATAGTGGAGAAGTATAATCCTCGGTACAACATGCCTACAGATCGCCCCTGGGGCATGCCTCTTAACTTTATCCCTGAAGGATATATTTCGCCGGTCACTGAAGACCTAGAAACTGCAGCAGGAACCGCTAGGCCTGAAGTTTACAAACTTCGGGAAAGCGAAGACGAAAGAGTGATGACCGCAACTCCTGAAGGTTACAAACTTCGGGATAGGGAAGCACCAAGAGTCACCACCGTAATGACTATACCACAACCTATGGTACACACTGTCCCAGAAGGACATATTCCACAAGTAATCTCTGGTGGGAATGAAAGTATGTACGACAGAATGAATAAGTTCCAGGAATAAGTCCTGGATATGCAGAAAGAAATGCATGCCATTCGCGTCCAGGATTTACTTGGAAAGGACGCCGCAGACCTTTGTTTGGTCCCCAATGTGAAAATGCCGCACAAATTCAAGGTGCCTGACTTTGAAAAATACAAGGGTAACTCTTGCCCTCAAAGTCATTTGGTGATGTACGCTCGAAAGATGTCAACTCAAACTGAAAATCAACAGCTACTGATCCATTACTTTCAAGATAGTTTAACCGGTGCCGCACTCAAATGGTACATGGGATTAAACCGCACCAAGATTGTCACTTTTAGAGATCTTGGCGCTACCTTCGTTCAGCAGTATAAGTATAACTTGGACATGGCACCAGACAGAGATCAACTCAAAGCAATGTCACAGAAGGACAAGGAAACCTTTATGGAATATGCTCAGAGATGGCATGAAATTGCCGCCCAGATTTGTCCCCCTCTTGAGGAAAAAGAAATGACAAAGATATTCTTAAAAACCTTAAGCTCATTCTATTACGACCGAATGGTCACCAGTGCGCCTAGTGACTTTACTGAGATGGTGAACATGGGAGTACGCCTTGAAGAGGCAGTCCGAGAAGGACGATTGGTCAAATATACAGGACCATCAAGCAGTACCAAAAGATATGGTAATGCTTTCCCTAAGAAAAAAGAGCAAGATATTGGTAATATCTCTCTTGGAAAGCAAAGGCGACAGTATCAACCAGTAGCAGCAGTAACTCCTGCTATTAACCCAACGCGGTTCCAACGTATCAACCTCATGTTGCTCAGAGCCAACCTAATCAACAACAGTATCAGCAAAGGACATAACAACCTCTTCAGCAGGCTCGTCCTCAGTACAACAACAACAACAACCGTACAACGCGACCACCAGGGTTTAACCCTATACCGATGTTGTACACAAAATTGTTTCCACTACTACTGGTCAAGGGGCATGTCCAAACCAGGTCTCCTCTTACAGTACCGGAAAATCCACCTTTTTGGTTCAAAGCAGATCAAACTTGCCCTTACCATCAAGGAGGACCGGGGCACAACATTGAAAACTGTCTCAGCTTCAAGTACAATGTACAAAAGCTTGTCAGGAACGGGGTCCTATCTTTCTAAGATACGAATCCAAATGTTCAGACGAACCCGTTACCTCAACACGAGAAGGCTGCAGTAAATTTGATAGAGGAAGAATCTAACCACAACTATCAAATTCACGATGTACTCCTATTAGGAACCAATCTGGTCAAGATGCATTGCAGACAGAGCGGATACAGTCATGTACTGTCTCATAATTATCACAAGTGTGATATCTGCTCCAAGAATAATCAAGGATGTTCCGTGGTACAATCAGCTCTACAAGAACAGATGGATCTCGGATGGATCCAAGATCACCGAATCCGGGAGGTCAACATGACTTATACTAATTCCAACATAATTCAAAACCATGACATCCGTGCGATGAATGTCAACTTAGTGGCAATGCACTCGAGGCAAAGCCAACATCATGATCTGCCACGACACGATTACAATTCCTGTTCGATCTGCTCAATAAACAATCAGGGATTCTCTTTTGTACAAGAGGCCCTCCAGTGACAGATGGATCTTAGATGGATCCAGGATTACTGTGATAGAATTCATTATCAAGTCAATATGATTCAAATCTTTGATATTCACTTGATGAATACCAGTCTGATAGAATTACACGCTAAGCAGGTCAGGCTCGGTTTTCTGGCTTCACATGATTATCAGAATTGTAAAGTGTGTCGTGATGACGACC
Source organism: Lathyrus tuberosus (assembly GCA_022829125.1). NCBI lineage: Eukaryota > Viridiplantae > Streptophyta > Magnoliopsida > Fabales > Fabaceae > Lathyrus > Lathyrus tuberosus. The sequence goes on from JALAZF010000117.1 coordinate 9,608,509, forward strand.
AAGGATGTGCACTTGTCTAAAGAACACTTCAACATCTGTTTATACAAAACAAATAATACTCTCCAGCAGAGTCAATCTTTTTTCAGCCACAATCTTGGGCTTTATACAAGACAGATAAAACCTCTCACTAGTAGAGTCAGTTTCCCCCTTTTAGCCTCAATCTTGGGATTTGTACAAGACAGAAAAAATATTTCCCTGGAAAACTCAACCTTTAGCCTCCTCTTAGGCTTTGTATAATGATCATGACCTATAATTCTACATAATTGACCCATAATGTCTTAATGAAGGCCTATAAAATGCACACACAAGTTATCAAATGATGGCACAAGTGCCTCCTAACAATTAGGGTTTAGAAGTTAAACAAAAAAAAATCAAACAATGCTACCTATACCAACAAGAAATGCAAAAATAGAAATGAGCTTGGGAAAATTATGGAATTCCAACACAAACTACCTAAGTCAGAAGCAAATCAAGTAGAAAAAGTTCATGGCAAAATACCTCAAGTAACATCTTTAAACAAGTCATCAAAGTCACATTGAATCAAAGCAAAAGAATTCCCCAAGATGCTCACCACAATACATGATAAAATGACTTTAAAAATAGAATAAAAATGTTTTTATATGTCTCAAGACATTACCTAATCATGACTAAAAGAATGAGTGCAAAAGAATGTGTGAGTTAAGAGAAATGAAATGGGAAGTTCAATTACCAATAAAGAAAGTCATTTAAAGAGAAATTAAAAAGAAATTCTGGAAATATAAGTAAAAATTATTAAAATCAGAATTAAAAATAATAGAAAATTATTTTTATGTATCAAGATAACATATGAATTTATTTAGAATTTTTAGAGTTGAATTAGTATTTTTTATGAAAGAAAATGAAACAAATATAAAAAAAAAAGAAAATAAAATACAAGCAAAGGAGTTAGGGGGTGTGGCGAAAGCAAAAAATGTAGTTAAAAATGATTTGGCCTCACAAAAGAGGTGTGTGAAAAGTAATCTGAAACCCAGTCTAAATGCACGCGTGGAGCATAGAAGTATGATGCACCATCAGTCAATCATTGACTCACACACAACCACATGATCAAGTCAAATTAATCACTCATCCAAAGCAGATGCATCCAACAGATCACAACTCACGCATACCACAATTACTACACACGCACACACATGCAAGAAATCTGATTCAAATAAAATGGCACGTGAGAGAGGTGGTATTCATTAATGCGCTGGCACAATTCTAGCCCTAGGATGATCAAGATCTAATGGCTGTAATATAACTTGAGGTTAAAACCCTAACAAACTCTCACCGGCCGGAGAAGGACCTCCGGTCATCTTCTCCGGCGAAGCGCCGCCACCTGCAACCCTCAAATTCTCTAGAAAATCACAAACTATACATCATTCGAAAGCTGAACTCACGTAGATAACGAATCCACGCGTATTTTTCACAGATCATGCACATACACAGAGAATCGAACACAAGTATTTTGCCCTAGAATTTTGATCTAAGCACTTAAGGTGCCTATCACTAGCCGGATCAGTTATATTGCTTCTATTAAGCTATAATCATCATGAAAAACATCTGAAACACAAGAAATGAAGCAAGATCAGTTGATGAATTCCAAACCTGGCACTGTGAAAGACTTGAATCTACAAGAAAACCAGAGATGTAGGCTTGTTCTTGAGCTTCTAAGGAGCAAAATAAATGCTCCTATTCCTTGGATCTTGAAGAGAATAGAGATAAATTCAAATATACAATGAAACTGTTCTTGAGGAAGTGAACTTGTTCTTGTTGATTCTTGATCAATGATGAACTATGGATGATGCTGATGATGAAATGTGAAAGCAACTCATGCAAAGAGATAGAATGCAGAGAGAATTTTCAGAGAGAAAATGTGAGAGTGATTTGTGAAACCTTTGAAAATGAATGAATATCTTCAATTGTGTTAGAGTTTAGCTTATATAGTTGTGGTTAGTTGTTAACTAGTGGGGTTAACAGTTGGAACTCAAGTTAACTGAGTTAGTTAACTGAGTTCTGAGTTAACAGAATGAGTGGGGAGGTTATGCCACGAGTTGGAAGGTTTTAATAGAGTGGGGAAAAGCTCTTGCTTTTTATGGTGAGGCTGAGAAATGAAAGGTGGTGATGATTCTGATCTTGCAGCAAGGCTTGCACAACAAGTTTCCATTTGAAATTTTCCACTTTAATGCATGAGACAACATGTATACATATCTGTGTAAGGTGGTGGTCTAGCCAAATGAAGTAATGAGACTGATGTGTAGTGTTTGTGTGCGTGGGAATGTGAACTGAATCCAAGCACAAACAAAACCAATACTTCCTATGTTTGGTCAGCAAGAAAACAATGGAAATGTGGAAGTTTAGAGATGGAATTCTCTATGTATGATGAATGGTTTGATGAGTTTTTGATGTCATTAGAAAGAGGAGACATAAGAGAACATGTTTGGTGTTAATTTTAGGTTGAATGGAGATTTGGAAAATGATCAAAAATGGCTTAGAAATCAAGTGTGCAAAACTGACTTTGGTGGGCAAGAGAATGCGCCCATGGGGCAATCATTCTTGGGCAAGTTTCAGTTTTGAGCACCCTTCTTTGAACCCTCATATGACCCTTATGACTTGCTCAAATGAAAAAATGTTTAACATCAAAGTTGAAGAGGACATGGAGATGAACAACTTTGATGTTCAACAATTTTTCATTTGGAGCCTTCTTGATGGATAGAAAGGGCTTGACATTTGGCATACCATGTGTTTGATGAAATTATGGCCTGGAGGCCTGAACTTGCCTTGCTATGACTTGAGATTTGCCTTGATTTTACCAAACTTTGATTGATCATAACTCCCTCAATTTTGATCCAATGGAAGAGTTATTGGTATGGATTTGAAGTTTAAGATGTGATATTTGATTGGCTCAACTTGGGCCTGAAGTTTGAAGCTTTTATCTTGAAGAAAGAATGCCTTGAAGTGTAGTGTAAAATGGTCCAAACTTGCCATTTTTGGAAACCCTAAGTTTCTAAAAATGGAAACTTTGTACATTTCTTGATTTTTGATGATTCCTCCATCATTTCTTGATCAAATCTTGTACAATGAACATATGTGACTTGAATTTCATGAATTTGACCCTAAAAGGCAGGAGTTGACTTTTTTTACTGCACAATTGACTTTTTCCCCAATTTCTTGATTCTTAAGCAACTGGCCAATTGAACCTCTTCTAAAATGAACCAATGGGCAATCTTCCATACTTAGATACTTAACATCATGTAGAAAACATTGAGATCAAGTTTGAACCAAAATTTCATCAGGATACTACTTGAATTACAAACCCTAATTTGGACTGTTTTTGGTTAGGAGATGATGAACTGTCCAACTTCTTGGTGAATTCTCTTCTTCCAATGACTTGTGGGATCAATTGAGATCATATGAGATGTAAGATACTCTTGAGGCTTGCTTGAAGACACTTGGCTCTTGTTCTCTTGCTTTGGATGATCAATACTCTAAAAACCACTGATCACATGCCCTATGCTGGATGCAAAGATGAATGCTTGATTTTTCTATGACTTGAATGTAATGCAATGCAATGAAAGCACATGCTAAATGATATGAAAAATGAGAGGGAAAATTTTGGGGTATTACAGCTGCCCCTATTCAATCACTGTAGACCTGAATGGATGATTTGCTTTCAGACTTTCAAGGTATGGAGGGATTGAATACCAAGAATAACCAGAAAATTTGCACTCTGTGGAGAAGAAGAAAAGGGATATAAACCCCACCAAATGAACTCTGCTTGGATAAAACTCTGATAGGAAGAATAACACTGAAGAGATGTCTTTTGAACGATGCCATACGACTATTGGCTTGCCATACCGCGGATGGACTTTTAAGACCGTCTTTTGAACGATGCGAGACGACTACTGGCTTGCCATACTGCGAATGGACTTTAAGACTATCTTTTGAATGACACCAGACGACTACTGGCTTGCCACGCTTCGGGTGGACTTTAACAATGTCTTTTGTACGACGCCATACGACTACTGGCTTGCCACGCTGCGGGTGGACTTTAACAATGTCTTTTGTACGACGCCAGACGACTACTGGCTTACCACGCTGCGGGTGGACTTTAACAGTGTCTTTTGTACAATGCCAGATGACTACTGGCTTGCCACGCTGTGGGTGGACTTTAAGAGTGTCTTTTGTATGACGCCAGACGACTACTGGCTTGCCACACTGCGGGTGGACTTTAACAATATCTTTTGTATGACGCCAGACGACTACTGGCTTGCCACACTGCGGGTGGACTTTAAGAGTGTCTTTTGTACGACGCCAGACGACTACTGGCTTGCCATGCTGCAGGTGGACTTTAACAATGTCTTTTGTATGACGCCAAACGACAACTGGCTTGCCACGCTGCGGGTGGACTTTAACAATGTCTTTTGTACGACGCCAGACGACAACTGGCTCGCCACGTTGCGGGTGGACTTTCGCCAATCTGCGGTTGGTCTTGAAATTGTCTTTTAAATGGAGTCAGACGACTACTGACTTGCCACACTGTGGGTGGACTTTGACAATCTACGGTTGGACTTTACCCTGCTTTGCCACCCTAAGATGGACTTTTGCCAATCTGCGGTTAGACTTTGCTGATTTGCCACCCTAAGATGGACTTTTGCCAATCTGCGGTTGGACTTTGCTCTACTTTGCCACCCTAAGATGGACTTTTGCCAATCTGCGGTTGGACTTTGCTGATTTGCCACCCTAAGATGGACTTTTGTCAATCTGCGATTGGACTTTGCTGATTTGCCACCCTAAGATGGACTTTTGCCAATCTGCGGTTGGACTTTGCTGATTTGCCACCCTAAGATGGACTTTTGCCAATCTGCGGTTAGACTTTGATTTGTCTTTGGAATAAAATCGGACAAATGCTGACGGGCCATGCTGCGGGTGGACTTTTGAAAGATGCCTTTTGGATGAAGTCAGTTGACTACTGACTGGCCACACTGCGGGTGGACTTTTGCAAAATTCAACACTGGATTATGCTCTGCATACATATCAGACATCTCTGCTGACTCTGCTGAGGAACAATGGTCACTGATGTGACCTTAGAGACTCCTGAAAGGATAATATCTCTGTCGGGGAATGACTGAACAATCCGTCTACTTCGGACTGTCACGCTTGCCAAAAATAAATTGGACTTCGAGATACAAGGGAGTGATGACTCTGCCAGGAATTATTTCATCTATCTGGGGATGAATTCTGATCATAGCAACTCCGCTAGAAGAATGACAACTTTCCGACTTAGCTGGGGAAATAATGTACTAACGCTCTGCTGAGGAAGAGATTCTGTTGATCTGCTAAACCTCTGCGGGGAGAAAAACAACTCAGCTGGGGAGTATTACTAGCATGATTCAATGCTGAACTCTGTGGGGATGCAACTGCTGGAAATACGATCTTGTTGAGGATCGGAACTACTCCGTCGGGGGTACACAAGCCCTGGTTAGAAGTCATTCTGTTACGACATGCTAGGAAAGAGTCCCTAGAGATCTGCTGGGAAAACACAAAGAAAATCCACGGTAATCCATTGAGGAACAAAACTGTCAAGCTTAGGATAAGTTCCATAATTCCCCATGTTAGGCGAACCTTCTGCTTGACAACTCCACTGGGGATAATGAGTTTACAACAAACTCTGCTAGGGAAAACCGCTTCAAATCGTCTCGTGCTGGGGATGCCCCTTGAGAGGATTTTATAGAAAACTAAGCATCTTCCAACTCTTAGACAAATACTGAGACTTGAGCTAGACGTATTAACCGGAATGTCACTCTACTGGAGACAATAGATCTGGAACACATCCTGTCGGAGGGATTTCACGATGCCCCATGCTTGGGAGGGTCACAAACTCGCCTTTTGCCCCAGATTACAAGGCTGATCTAAAGAAACCGTCCCAAGAGAACTTTACAGAAGTTTTGGCATGTTCAAACTCCTGGACACTCACTGAGTCTTGAATATTAACTGCGAGGTCTGCGAAGTAACTCTACTGGTGAATTTGCAACCGTTATCGATACAGAAAAGCTTGTAGATGTTGGAAGTTCTGAATGGGAAAATTGACTTAATAAGATACCACGATACCCAGTGGCCATTAACTTTTCGATATCGAATCGTCGTAAGCGACCGTCAGCCGAATGATGGACTCAATCAGTAAACGTTGTGACAAAAGGGTGACATGTGAACCCTTTCCTGAACATAATTGCCCCGGTGTTCTGCAAGCAAAAGGATATGCTCATATGCCCCGTACTGAAAAAAACTGACTCTAAACCATCACTTGTTAGGGGGAGCACCCAACAATGCTTGGCGCTGAAAATGACTCCATGTTAGGCTTCTGAATGTAACCCTGCAACAAGAGAAATGCATACATATGTCCCGGAGACTGCATGGTTTGAATCCACCATCCGGGGTTAATCACCATTCAAAGCAATTTTTAATTTTTTCCCTGTGCATGTTATTATAAAGCCTCCATGTTTTCAACGATACAATGTTTTTTTTATCAAAAATTCGGACGTTTTTGCAAACAAAACAGTAAAATGAAAACAAATAGGAAGCTTTTTGACTGAATAACCAACTTTATTGATTGAAATGCCCAGAATAGGCAAGTACATCAGGAAGCAATCCCTGGAAAGAGGTGATTACTGAAAATTGAGAAAAGAAACTATCCTAATGGCAACGTGAAAACGGAATTTCACTGAGTTTCAATTCTGCTATGACCAGTATGTCTTCAAGACTTTCCGATTATCTTCACTTTTTGAGGAGAATGATTGGACCGATTCCTACCCTTCGGAGATTTCCAGTTTGAGTGAAACGATGAGGCAGTACATATGACTCAGATCGCAGTCTTCGCTTAATCCTTCTTTTGCGTGGATTGCCCTTTTCGGGTTTTCAATCCACCGGGATACCTTTTCTTGCCTGAGTTGTCCTTGCGGATTTTCAACTCACCGGGTGTACAAATTTTTTATTTTATATCCCTAATTTTTGCCCGAACCTTTTTATTCTGTTTTTATGGTTCGCCGGGGTGCCCTTTTTTGCCTGGACTTTTCTTCTTTTTTTTCGTCCAGCGGGTCTATTTATGTGAAGTATTTTTTGACTGCATCTGAGTTGACAGGGGATGGAAAATCTTCACCATCCATGGTTGTAAGCATTAAGGCTCCGCCAGAGAAAACCTTTTTAACCACATATGGACCTTCATAGTTCGGTGTCCATTTTCCCCTGTGATCTATGTTTGGAGGATGGATCTTTCTAAGTACCAGTTCACCAACTTGATACTCCCGAGGTCTCACTTTCTGATCAAATGCTCGCTTCATTCTTCTCTGATATAATTGACCATGGCAAATAGCTGCTAATCTCTTTTCCTCAACTAAGCTCAGCTCATTGAATCGGGTGCGAACCCATTCTGCCTCATCCAGTTTGACATCCATCATGACTCTCAGCGAGGGAATCTCAACTTCAACTGGTAGGACTGCCTCCATGCCATACACAAGTGAGAACGGTGTGTCCCTAGTGGATGTCCTTACTGATGTTCGGTACCCATGCAAGGCAAACGGTAACATCTCATGCCAATCTTTGTAGGTCACCACCATCTTTTACACAATCTTCTTGATATTCTTGTTGGCCGCTTCAACAGCGCCATTCATCTTTGGACGGTACGACGAAGAATTGTGATGCTCAATTTTGAAGTCCGGACATAATTCTGCCATCATTTTGTTGTTGAGATTAGAACCATTATCAGTAATGATTCTTTCGGGCACTCCATAGCGACAAATGATATCTCTTTTCAGAAATCTGGCTACCACCTGCTTGGTGGCATTAGCATAGGACGCTGCTTCCACCCACTTGGTAAAGTAATCAATAGCGACCAAGATGAAGCGATGGTCGTTGGAAGCAGTTGGCTCAATCTTTCCAATCATATCAATGCCCCACATTGCAAAGGGCCAAGGAGAAGACATGACATTCAACAGACTCGGAGGTACATGCACTTTATCCGCATAAATCTGACATTTGTGACATTTTCGGGCGTATGAACAAAAATCTGCATCCATAGTCAACCAATAATACCCCGACCTCAATAGTTTCTTTGCCATTGCATGTCCTCCGGCATAGGTAACGAAAGAGCCCTCGTGCACTTCTTGCATCAACATGTTTGCCTCATGTCTATCCACGCATCTGAGCAGAACCTTGTCAAAATTTCGTTTGTACAACACATCCTCATTCAAGAAGAAACTACCAGCCAATCTCCTCAAAGTCTTCTTATCTTTGGTAGATGCCCCAGGCGGGTACTCTTGACTCTTTAAGAAGCATTTGATATCATGAAACCACGATTTGTCATCAGACGTTGCATCAACAGCAAACACAAATGCAGGTCTGTCAAGACGAGACACATTAATCTTGGGTACATGGTTCCACCTTTGCACTTTGATCATAGAAGACAATGTGGCCAAGCCATCAGCAAACTTATTCTCATCTCGAGGAATATGGTACAGCTTTACCATTGTGAAACACGTCAGCAGTCTTCTCGTATAATCTCTATACGGAATCAGATGTGTCTGGTGCATATACCAGTTCCCATTCACTTGATTAATTACCAAAGCTGAATCACCGAAGATATCGAGGGTCTTAATTCGCAAATTAATCGCCTCCTCAATTCCCATTATACAAGCTTCATATTCTGCTTCATTGTTGGTGCGTCCGAAAGTTACTCGGGCAGTGAAGGGCATATGAACACCTTCTGGCGTGATAAGAACTGCTCCAACTCCGCATCCATTCATGTTGACGGCCCCATCAAACATCAAACTCCATTTGGATTCAGGGTCTGGCCCCTCCTCCGGGAGTGGTTCCTCGCAGTCTTTAACTTTGAGAAACATGATGTCCTCATCAAGGAAATCAAATTTCATGGGTTGATAATCATCAATAGGCTGCTGCGCAAGATAGTCTGACAGGATACTTCCTTTGATGGCTTTCTGAGAAGTATATTGGATATCATATTCAGTCAACACCATTTGCCAACGTACAACCCGTCCGGTCAATGCTGGTTTCTCAAATATGTACTTGACAGGGTCCATCTTTGAAATTAACAAGGTTGTATGAGTGAGCATATATTGCCTCAATCGCTTAGCAGCCCATGCAAGTGCACAACATGTCTTCTCAAGCATTGAGTATCGGGATTCACAATCATTGAATTTCTTGCTTAAGTAGTAGATGGCATGCTCCTTTTTACCTGTCTCGTCATGTTGACCGAGAACACAACCCATGGATCCTTCAAGCACAGTCAAATACATGATCAATGGTCTCCCTGGAACTGGAGGCATGAGAATTGGGGGTTCCTGAAAATATTCTTTTATTTTCTCGAAATCCCTTTGGAAATCGTCATTCCACCTGACCGCTTGTTCTTTTCTTAACAGCTTAAATATTGGTTCACAAGTGGCTGTGACGTGAGATATGAACCGTGCAATGTAGCTCAATCTACCCAGAAAACCACGTACTTCTTTTTCTGTTCTTGGTACAGGCATTTCTTGTATCGCTTTTATTTTGGCGGGATTGACCTCAATTCCTTTTTCGCTTACTATGAAACCCAGCAATTTACCGGACCGCACTCCGAAAGTGCACTTGTTCGGATTTAGCCTAAGTCGAAACTTCCTCAATCTTTCAAACAGTTTCTGCAGATTGACCAGATGCTCTTCTTCTGTTCGAGACTTGGCAATCATATCATCCACATAACACTCAATCTCCTTATGAATCAAGTCATGGAAAAGTGTTACCATAGCTCGCTGATACGTTGCCCCGGCGTTCTTCAACCCAAAAGGCATCACCTTGTAATAGAAGGTACCCCACGGGGTAATGAACATTGTCTTTTCCATGTTTTACGGTGCCATCTTGATTGGATTATACCCGGAGAAGCCATCCATGAAGGAGAATACCGAGAACTGAGCGGTGTTGTCAACCAGTACATCAATATGAGGTAAAGGAAAGTCATCTTCCGGACTTGCTCTGTTTAGATCCCGGTAATCAACGCACATTCTGACCTTACCATCCTTCTTCGGCACAGGAACAATATTTGCAACCCATGGTGGGTAATTGGTGACGGCCATAAATCCCGCATCTAACTATTTTTGTACCTCCTCCTTGATTTTGAGAGCCATTTCTGGTTTAGTTCTCCGGAGCTTTTGTTTGACAGGAGGACAACCCTCTTTCAACGGCAGCCTGTGCACGACAATATCTGTATCTAACCCCGGCATATCTTGATACGACCAGGCAAAGATGTCAACATATTCCCGCAGCATACTGATCAGCTCTTTCTTCACCTCGGCTTGCAGATTGGCTCCAATCTTAATCTCTTTCTTGGCATCCTCGGAACCAATGTTGATAACCTTAATTGTCTCTTGGTGAGGTTGAATGACCCTCTCCTCCTGCTTCACCAATCTGGCCAATTCCTCGGGAACTTCACAGTCTTCTTCATCCCCCTCTTCGGCTTGATATATTGGATTATCAAAGTCATACTTGGCCATAGCAGAATCGTTATCAATGAAATCCGGGTGATTAAGTCTGCATGATTGAGGGTCATGCTGTATTTTAGAATGACATTTTTTTGAAAAAGAAACAACAAAAACATAAACATTGCCATTTTATTATTTTTTCTGCAAAAATAAAAAAAGGAAAGACAGGGAACACAAAATTTGAATGTAAAACATCCTTTATTAATGATAAAAAAACCTTGTAAATGCAATTATGAGGCCCTACAAATGGATCTACACGCCTTGGGTAGAGCGCGAGATTTTAACATGCAACCAAGAAAAACAAAGAAAATTACTCAGTTTGAAGAGTAACTTGAACAATTTCTTTAACAGACCAATTGCAAAGCTCTTGACCCGGTACACACTGGTGCACCCACTTGTCGAGGTCACAATCACTGTCGACGCCATCTTCACTTGCAGCACACACCTGATTTGGATTAATGATTCCCCCGCTGTAGAAAGTAATCGGCCCCTTGCGCTCTATTGCAGCAGCTTGATATGGATTATAGCCTATACTGAACTTATCTTCCTTTGCAGAGACTTAAATCAATTTTCCCCAGCCTTAGGCATTACCTGCTTTGACTACTTCCACTGCATGTCTGTAAGAATCAATAGAAGTACCCACCTGTTCTTCGCCCTGAGGAGATACCGCCTATGAAGACGGATCACCAATATTGACTGCCTCAAATGCTTGACTCAACATCTCATAGATCTCTCCATCCATTTCCACGTATTTAAAGGTAGACAAATGACTTACGAAGATGTCTTCCTCTCCACATACAGTCACCACTTGACCATCAACCACATATTTCAACTTTTGATGCAACATAGATGTCACTGCCCCAGCGGCATGAATCCAAGGTCTGCCTAACAAGCAACTATATGCGGGTTGAATGTCCATCACGAAGAACACGTACTTGAACACGTGAGGACCAATCTTTACTGGGAGCTTCACCTCTCTGAATACTGAACGTTTCGAACCATCGAAAGCCCTCACTACTAAATCACTTGGTCTTAGAATAATTCCGTCAACGTCTAGCTTCATTAAGGCCTTCTTTGGTAACACGTTCAGGGAAGACCCCGTGTCCACCAACACATGAGATAATAATGCCCCTTTACACTCCAGGGTGATGTGTAATGCCCTGTTGTGATTACGACCCTCAGTAGTCAAATCAAAATCTGTAAAACCTAACCCATGGCTAGCATTGACATTAGAAATAACCGACTCTAATTAATTCACAGTAATCTCTTGAGGTACATAGGCCATATTCAAAACCTTCAAGAGTACCTCTCGATGAGCTGCAGAACACATAAGCAACGACAAGATAGAAAATTTTGATGGCGTTTGGTTCAACTAATCAACCACTTTGTAATCACTCTTTTTGATAAGTCTCATGAACTCCTTGACTTCTTTATCAAAAGTACCTTTCTGCATAGATTCAGGAATAACAACCTCCTCGTAGCCACCTATTTGCCCTTGGCTTTGGCTGCTGCCTCAGCTTCAGCATTAGTTCTCAAATTCTGTGGAGCAAACAAGCGTCCACTTCTGGTGAAGCCCCCAAGACCTCCAACATTATCAATACTGGAACTACCCCCAGCTGGAGTTTCCACTTCTTGTTTTTCCCCCTTGGTAGTAAACATCTGCACCGTAGTGCCATGGGATAACCCGCTCACTAGTATAAGGAAATGCTCCTGGTACCGTGATAGTAACAGGACTCACTACGTCAGGCACAATGATAGCAGCAGGCGAGGGTACTTGAATTTCAGCTGGCGTAAAATAAATGGTAACAGCTGATACATCATCGTCCTTTTTGTCCCCCTGATCGAACTGTAAACAACCCTCATCAATCAAATTTTGAATACCGACCTTCATTTTATCACAACCATTACTCTGATTCTTGCAATCAACACAACCTTCTTCACAGCCAGGGAACACTTGCCCTTTCAACAACCGAGCCTTCACAAAACTCAAAGGAGTCTTCACCCTGTTCACATCAGTTACCAAATTCAAAACTTTCCCATCTTCAATGGCGTTGACCTTTGGCACATTATGATCTGGCGTAGGATTCTGAAGCACATTCGGTGGAGTTGAGAAATTAATTGCCTTGGCATCAATCAAATCTTGTACCTTATGCTGAAATGCCCAGCACTTTTCAGTGGTGTGCCCTGGAGCACCTGAATGGAAATCGCAGCGGGCATTAGCATCATAATTGGGTGGCAAGTTACCAACAACAGGAGGTCTCATGGTACGAAGTTCGACCAATTTCAGTTGGAGTAACTGGGGTAATAAAGCTGAGTAAGTCATAGGAAGAGGATCAATTTTGCGGTCCCTCTGCCTAGACCTTTGTTGGAACTGTGGGCGCTATTGTTGAACCTGCTGTTGTGGCTGCTGTTGCTGAATAGGTTGTGTTGGAATTGTCACTGCATCCACTTGGTGATAAGCCTGAGAACGTCCTTTTCCCCGTCCTCTGTACACATCACTTGTCTCGCCTTCTCTCCTTCTCTGCCCATTAGCAAAAGGCTTCTTTGTTCTTGAAGAACTAGCACCACTGACATCTTGTATTTTTCTAAGCTTCAGCAAACTTTCAATCCTTTCCCCAGCGATTACAACGTCCGCAAACCCAGTTGAAGGACAGGCGGCCAACCTATCAAGATAAGTTCCTTGAAGAGTACCCATAAACATGTCGGCAATCTCTCGGTCCTGCAGTGGAGGTTGAACAATGGCAGCCAACTGGCGCCATCTTTGAGCATATTCCTTAAAACTCTCATTTGCATTCTGAGCCATACTCTACAGCTGAGTATGGTTTGGAGCCATATCCATATTATATTGATACTGCTTGACGAAAGCATAAGCTAACTCCTTCCAGTTCCTTACAGAAGTCCTGCTCAACTTCATATACCATTCTTGAGATGCCCCAGTAAGACTGTCCTGGAAATAATACATCCACAATTTCTCATCATCAGTATGAGCGGCTATCCTCCCCACATAGGATTGAAGATGAGTTTTAGGACAAGTAGTGCCATTGTACTTGTCAAATGTTGGTGGCTTGAACTTATGTGGAATTCTTACTCCAGGTACCAATCCCAAGTCAGAAACATCAAAACCAAGAGTGTTTTGGGATTCAATGGATTTGATCTTTTCAGCGAGCTCGTCGAATCGGCGAGTGTTCTCACCTTCAGCATCTAACAGAGAGAACTGATCCTCTTGGTTATCTTCTACAACCTGACGAACCCCATATTTCTAGGAGGGTCCCCGCCTGCATTAACGCCAGCCTGATTACCATTGCCATTCTGCACCTCTACTTGTGGCCGCTCGACCATTACCCTGAGTCTTTCCTGATTTTGAGCCATACCAGTCATTAATGTCATGAACTGGTCCATCCTGTTCCTCAGCTCAGCCAATTCAGTTTGCATCTGATCCATGATCTTAGCTTGGTTTCTGCGAGTTGTGTACCGATGAATGTGGTTACCAGCTATAGTGCCTGAAACCAAATAAAGGTTAGAGGACCTGTAACAAGTACCTGTCATGCAAAAATGATATCAATGCAATGCAAATGCCATGTTTATCATTTCCGAGGTGCCTTACACCCTAATTCCAATATTAACCACAGAAATTTGAAGATCAGAAATCGTGATATGAAGAGACGTGTCGTGACTATGTGCTTGTGTATAGATAACTGCCAACGGAAATTTTTTGAATAAACTGCTTGTTTCAATTAAAAAGGAACCATACATACGCATAGCGTTCAACAATGAGTTCATACATCAAAATAGTGGATTCATCAACAGGCCTGATGATATCCATCAACAAAACTACATTAAGAGAAAGAGAGAAAAACTGTCAATCTGATAACTCTAAATCCTTCAACTTTTCACTTGAATACTTGACCTCCTCGAAGAGTATGCGAGTGCACTAGTGATTTGGTCTTTCGATTAACTCCTTAATCAGAACATCTCTCTTCGTGAGAGCTTCAGTCAGCGAGCCCATATGCATCAAGAGAGCTTCATCATCACAGACTCCTTTATGCCTTTTCACGCCGGCTTGCATTTTGAGTTTCCCTATATCTGCCATAGCCTCTTCAAGCTCCTTCTTGGAAGTCTTTAGCTCGTCTCTGGCACTTTCCAATTGCTCTTGACTTTTTCCAAGGTTCTCCCGATACTTCCTCCGTTGTTCATGTGCCTTTTTAAGCTCGTCATCCTTGATCTTTAGCTGTTCCTGCAACTCTGCATTTTCGATCCTAACCTCATCCCAGGCTTGCTAAAACTTGGCTAGCGTGTCCTTGGTCTGGGCTAAAGTGTGTTTGGTCTTCTTATGAGCTTGAGTGGAAGCATCAGCACCCTTACTAATTTTCTGGAAATGTTGAGCTCTTTCGGCGAAATCCTTTTCTCTTGCAGCTAAGATTTTTCCGGCGTCTTGGGCTTTATGCTCCAACTCTTTGTTGGCATGTAGAGTGTTTTGAAGAAGACTACTCAGATCTGAATTCTCCACCTGAAGCTCCTTCACCAACTTCTGCAGCTTGTCAAACTCCTCGATGGCTACCGTGGTAGGCTGCTCTGACATTACGAGATATAAAGGGGGTTCCCTTGAAAAAGGCAAGAGTAATTCGTTCACCTTCGTTTTAATCTATCTTTCATAATCAGAGTAAGATCTGCAATCCATTTTTCCAAAAATCGTTTTTCCTATTTTGCGCAGGTGCCCCCAAGCATTCACAATATCTCTCAACATTTCCTCATTTTCAGCCCCTGTAAAGAACAAATATTTCTCAACATCCCGATTTGTGGGAGGATACCTGGAAGTGTGTCCAAAGTGTCTAATGGCTAGGATCGGGTTATAATTGATTCCCCCTTTCCTGCCGATTAGAGGCATATTGGGAA
This sequence comes from Lathyrus tuberosus, assembly GCA_022829125.1. Lineage (NCBI taxonomy): Eukaryota > Viridiplantae > Streptophyta > Magnoliopsida > Fabales > Fabaceae > Lathyrus > Lathyrus tuberosus. Next base: position 9,623,943 of record JALAZF010000117.1, read on the forward strand.
AATTCCCACAACTGGTGATAATCTTTATTCCCAGCAACTTACGATCAAACCAGACAATGTTATTAGCAGTTAATCCCATTAACCGCTTGGACCATTTTAAGGAATCCTTTGTATCTACAAAAGCACCTGCCTGAGGTAAATGCTTCAAAAACCAACGAGATAAAAGTGGAGTGCAACAGTTGACAGATCCTCCCCTTCTTTTTTTGTTCTTGAAGTGCACAGAGTAATACAAATCTCCTAACAAAGTAGGAACCGGATTTTTGAGAACAAAAACTCTTATACCCTGCATATCCATAAAATCCTATTGGTTAGGGAAAAGAACAATGCCATATATGCACAAAGCCAGGATGGAATTGTAAACCGCCCAATCCTTTACTTCAGCAGCCTCTTGAGCTTGACCGGTAAGAAAGGCTAAGTGAAAACCTTTGACCCCATTTTTGATAGTCACACTTCCTTTTAGCACTAAATCTTTCACCTGTATCGTAGCTGCAATCTCCTCTATGTTAGGATGACTACCAGAAAAGAATGGTACTGCTGATTCGACCGAAATTCCCAAAATAAATGAGAACTCTTCCAACGTCGGCATCAAAATGTAATCAGGAAAAAGAAAGCATCTCAACGAAGGCTCATAAAACTGTAGCAAAGTGTGAAGAGCATCATGTTCATACTGTGTTATTCTGCGGACCATCTCCACCAATTTCCCATATCTCTTCTGGAAGTTGACAAGAACACCCGGGTCAGCCATAACTATCATCTTATGCAGTAAATCCAAAGTAGGTTCTAGGAATTTGTAGGCGACGTTGTTCTTTTTCTTGGCAACTGTTTCTGTCGAGCCCATTGATTGGAATCAGAAGTGTAATAAGCACCTGAAAATGACAAACATGAATGTTATGACATGATAATGCAATGCAAAAGGGCATGGTATCAGCGTGCTCTGTGTCTGTGATGGACTGTGTGCACGGTGTCTGTACAAATCTGAGAATAATACTGTTATATCATCTGTTTGTGAAAATACCAGAGTATTAGGGTATGTTGGAGGCATGGTCACCTGCAAACCTGTAAATACCCGCCCATACTCACATGTGGGTACTAAAACAACGGTTCTTCAATTTCGGATTCTCTGTTTTGAGAAGCAATAGTACATTCATCCCTCGGGGTACAGTACTATCGCCAAACAAAGATAACATTAACTGATTCCCCAAAAATAAGGGCCATCCTATGCAAGTTCCAAAGTGGGCCCTCGGGTGCGTATGGGTTTGCCACAGAATATGGTCTGCCACTGTCACCACTAAAGAGGGATGTTTCCACTAAGGTCCTCAATGATCGGTCACCAGAGTCGACAGCTTTCTAGGTTAACACCCCGAAATGCACAAAACGCGCAAATCAGGACATCTCCCAAGAAAACCTCGTCTGGTTGTGAATTTCGTGTAAACCATACGTACCAAGACGCTACATAGGTCACACTACTTTCCACTCTAATCCTATGTATGTACTCAAGCCTGTGTAATGGGCTTATCTCTCAGAATACCCAACCCGCCAAACAGAAAACCAGCACAACACAGTCCAGTATAATAATTATATGTAATGTAGTAAATGCGATAAATACAGTAATACAGTAAAAATAGCAAATACAGCATCAAAGTAAACACCCAATGAAAGAAAAACAGACAAGCGCTAGGATTGACTCGCTAAAGGAACCAGAGATTCTGGTCTCCTAAAGGTGCCCAGCAGAGTCGCCAGCTGTCGCTCCCGGGATTTTCATCCAAGTACAAACGCGAAAGTTGCATGGAAATAGAGTCACCAGCAATGTGTATTTATCCCAAGAGAGGGAAAGGAAACACTGCGTAAACCTGAGGGAAGGAAAGAGCATGGTCTTGCGACCAAGAGAACTGGGTTCGAGAGTCGGTTATGCGAGAGGAAGGTATTAGCACCCCCTCGCGTCCATCGTACTCGATGGGATCCACGCTTGTTGTTATCGATCAAAGGGTGTCGTCAACTGGAGCTCTACTGCTACTGGAAAGGAAAAGGAACAAGTACGAGAAGGGAGAAGAAACGAAGAAGAAAAGAAACTGAAGTGACTCGATAGGACATCCTCGGAGTCCTAGGCCTATGTATTCCCTCAGTGCAATGGGAAAGTCAGAGTCAACGTAGTTCGACGGACTACGGGGAAGGTTGCTCGTCGAGATATCACATCTCGTGCCTATGTATCTTCAATCAGGCGAGAAAGAAGAATCAGAGCAAACGTAGTTCGGCTCAACAAGGGTTGCTTTGTTTGTGTTTTTTAATGGAAACGTCAGAGTGCGCGTCCCAGCAGTTAGGTGTTGCAGCTCGCTGTATGGAGACTTAAGCGTTGCCTGTTTGCGGTGGAACGGACATGACGAGTCCTTAAGGAATAGAATGAAGGAGATGAGAAGAGAATTTGTTTGTTTTTGTATTTTAGAAATAAGTATTTTGATTATTGGTGTGTATAACGCATATTGCATTTAAGTCTTTCACGTAGGATCGAATGCCTCGCATATCCACCCAAGACGGGACGTATGCTAAACATTCTAAGAAAGTGAGAGAAGACCCCTCACTATCCTATTCTCACATGAAAGGATCAAATTAAATATATGTTATGCCTTTATTAAGTGTTTTTATTTTTGTTTTGAGATGAGAAGAAGAGAGACTTAAAGGTTGAGAAAGGTAAAATCTAATGAGGGAGACTAAGACTCAAACCCTAAAGTTATCATACATGGATGTTCCTAATGGTTAAGTGTGGCTTAGAAACCTATCTCTAAAAGAAAAAAAAGAAGAGTGATTTCTAACTTACTTCAAAGATGGAAGCTAAGTTAAGAACTCAAAGGGATGAAAGGAACTGTACAAAGGAAACATTAACATGCCTTGCACAAACACAAAAGAGAAAGCTTTCAAAAAGATGAGGGAAGAAAGTTATGTACGGAAGCATATCCACACATTCAACTTACCATTAGCCCCTACATGAAAAGGTTAGCTAAACAATTGAACATGAAGGCACAAGTGAAAGAACTCATACAAGTAAGTACTAAACATCTCATGAAATGGAATTATGAATCAAACAAAGCCTAAGTCTAAAGAGAAGGGATCCTAAATGTTAAGTGACTTCTAAAGTCAGTAGCTATGTCCAATGATGTTCAATTAGAGTTAGGATATCTAATGGGATCAAACTATGTTGAGAAGAGTGCCAAAAGATCACACAAGTTCAACTTATGAAACAAAAGTGAAATATGAAGGTGTATGGCATACAAACATGAATAAATGCATGGATAAATGTCAAAGTCAGAAGTGAATATCATATTATAATCCATATGGATGTATATGAAAAATCATACAAGGCATGAATGGCATGATTCAAGAATGTAAAGCAAATAGAAACAAACAAGGTTCAAGTTCAAATTAGTAAAGAAGAAAATTGTAATACAATTCAAAGTTGAAAAGAACATAAAAACAAATGCAAGTGGATGCAAGTCAGAATTAAACATGATATTTGAATGTCATATAAGGCCTATGAACAGGCATACAAAACATGAAAGTGAATGCTCAAGTAGAAGAAGTTAGATGAAGAAGAAATGAAAAGAAGAGAAACAAATTTCAATTAGAAAAAGAAATGACTTGGAACACAAGACAAAGTTGAAACTTAAAGATAAATGAACATGGATTATAGGTCAGTACCAAATGATATTTAAGGTGAGATGAGAATGAAAAGATGATCATACAATAGGCACATGTAAACCACACTTGAAACTAGTTGATGAAATGATGTAAATTAAGTCAAACATGTTCAAGCATACAAGATGAATAACATTTGAATGCATAAAATGATTATGGGTCAGTATCATACTCAATATGAAATGCAAATGAGATGTATGAATGAACATAGGTGATCCAAACACAAATCATATTGGTGATTAGAAGAGAATAGAAACAAGTTTAGGTCAAAGGAGAACAAATAGGATGCATTTAGAACCACAAGCTCAAACCAAACACAAACACAATGATCATGACCTATAATTCTACATAATTGACCCATAATGTCTTAATGAAGGCCTATAAAATGCACACACAAGTTATCAAATGATGGCACAAGTGCCTCCTAACAATTAGGGTTTAGAAGTTAAACAAAAAAATCAAATAATGCTACCTATACCAACAAGCAATGCAAAAATAGAAATGAGCTTAGGAAAATTATGGAATTCCAACACAAACTACCTAAGTCAGAAGCAAATCAAGTAGGAAAAGATCATGGCAAAATACCTCAAGTAACATGTTTAAACAATTCATCAAATTCACATTGAATCAAAGTAAAAGAATGCCCCAAGATGCTCACCACAATACATGATAAAATGACTTTAAAAATAGAAGAAAAATGTTTTTATATGCCTCAAGACATTACCTAATCATGACAAAAAGAATGAGTGCAAAAGAATGTGTGAGTTAAGAGAAATGAAATGGGAAGTTCAATTACCAATAAAGAAAATCATTTAAAGAGAAATTAAAAAGAAATTCTGGAAATATAAGCAAAAATTATTAAAATCAGAATTAAAAATAAAAGAAAATTATTTTTATGTATCAAGATAACATATGAATTTATTTAGAATTTTTAGAGTTGAATTAGTATTTTTTATGAAAGAAAATGAAACAAATATAAAAAAAAAAAAGAAAATAAAATACAAGCAAAGGAGTTATGGGGTGTGGCGAAAGCAAAAAATGTAGTTAAAAATGATTTGGGCTCACAAAAGAGGTGTGTGAAAAGTAATCTGAAACCCAATCCAAATGCACGCGTGGAGCATGGAAGTATGATGCACCATCAGTCAATCATTGACTCACTCACAACCACATGATCAAGTCAAATTAATCACTCATCCAAAGTAGATGCATCCAACGGATCACAACTCACGCATACCACAATTACTACACACGCACACACATGCAAGCAATCTAATTCAAATAAAATGGCATGTGACAGAGATGGTATTCATTAATGCGCTGGCACAATTCTGGCTCTAGGATGATCAAGATCTAATGGATGTGATATAACCTGAGGTTAAAACCCTAGCAAACTCTCACTGGCCGGAGAAGGACCTCCGGTCATCTTCTCCGGCGAAGCGCCGCCACCTGAAACCCTCAAATTCTCCAGAAAATCACAAAATATACATCATTCGAAAGCTGAACTCACGTAGATAACGAATCCACACGCATTTTTCATAGATCATTCACATACACAGAGAATCGAACACAAGCATTTTGCCCTAGAATTTGGATCTAAGCACTTAAGGTGCCTATCACTAGCCGGATCAGTTATATTGCTTCTATTAAGCTATAATCATCATTAAAAACATCTTAAACACAAGAAATGAAGCAAGTTCAGTTGATGAATTCCAAACCTGGCACTGTGAAAGACTTGAATCTACAAGAAAACCAGAGATGTAGGCTTGTTCTTGAGCTTCCAAGGAGCAAAATAAATGCTCTTATTCCTTGGATCTTGAAGAGAATAGAGAGAAATTCAAATATGCAATGAAACTGTGCTTGAGGAAGTGAACTTGTTCTTGCTGATTCTTGATCAATGATGAACTATGGATGATGATGATGAAATGTGAAAGAAACTCATGCAAAGAGAGAGAATGCAGAGAGAATTTTCAGAGAGAAAATGTGAGAGTGATTTGTGAAACCTTTGAAAATGAATGAATATCTTCAATTGTGTTAGAGTTTAGCTTATATAGTTGTGGTTAGTTGTTAACTAGTGGGGTTAATAGTTGGAACTCAAGTTAACTGAGTTAGTTAACTGAGTTCTGAGTTAACAGAATGAGTGAGGTGGTTATGCCACGAGTTGGAAGGTTTTAATAGAGTGGGGAAAAGCTCTTGCTTTTTATGGTGAGGCTGAGAAATGAAAGGTGGTGATGATTCTCATCTTGCAGCATGGCTTGCACAACAAGTTTCCATTTGAAATTTTCCACTTTAATGCATGAGACAACATGTATACATATGTGTGTAAGGTGGTGGTCTAGCCAAATGAAGTAATGAGACTGATGTGTAGTGTTTGTGTACATGGGAATGTGAACTGAATCCAAGCACAAACAAAACCAATACTTCCTATGTTTGGCTAGCAAGAAAACAATGGAAATGTGGAAGTTTAGAGATGGAATTCTCTATGTATGATGAATGGTTTGATGAGTTTTTGATGTCATTAGAAAGAGGAGACATAAGAGAACATGTTTCGTGTTAATTTTAGGTTGAATGGAGATTTGGAAAATGATCAAAAATGTCTTAGAAATCAAGTGTACAAAACTGACTTTGGTGGGCAAGAGAATGCGCCCATGGGGCAAGCATTCTTGGGCAAGTTTCAGTTGTGAGCACCCTTCTTTGAACCCTCATATGACCCTTATGACTTGCTCAAATGAAAAAATGTTTAACATCAAAGTTGAAGAGGGCATGGAGATGAACAACTTTGATGTTCAAAAATTTTTCATTTGGAGCCTTCTTGATGGAGAGAATGGGCTTGACATTTGGCACACCATGTGTTTGATGAAATTATGGCCTGGAGGCCTGACTTGCCTTACCATGACTTGAGATTTGCCTTGATTTTACCAAACTTTGATTGATCATAACTCCCTCAATTTTGATCCAATGGAAGAGTTCTTGGTATGGATTTGAAGTTTAAGATGTGATCTTTGATTGGTTCAACTTGGGCCTGAAGTTTGAAGCTTTTATCTTGAAGAAAGAACGCCTTGAAGTGTAGTGCAAAATGGTCCAAACTTGCCATTTTTGGAAAACCTAAGTTTCTAAAAATGGAAACTTTGTACATTTCTTGATTTTTGATGATTCCTCCATCATTTCTTGATTAAATCTTGTCCAATGAACATATGTGACTTGAATTTCATGAATTTGACCCTAAAAGTCAGGAGTTGACTTTTTTTACTGCACAGTTGACTTTTTCCCCAATTTATTGATTCTTAAGCAACTGGCCAATTGAACCTCTACTGAATTGAACCAATGGGAAATCTTCCATCCTTAGATACTTGACATCATGTAGAAAACATTGAGATCAAGTTTGAACCAAAATTTCATAAGGATACTGCTTGAATTACAAACCCTAATTTGGACTGTTTTTGGTTAGGAGATGATGAACTGTCCAACTTCTTGGTGAATTCTCTTCTTCCAATGACTTGTGGGATCAATTGAGATCATATGAGATGTAAGAGACTCTTGAGGCTTGCTTGAAGACCCTTGGCTCTTGTTCTCTTGCTTTGGATGATCAATACTCTGAAAACCACTGATCACATGCCCTATGCTGGATGCAAAGATGAATGCTTTATTTTTCTATGACTTGAATGTAATGCAATGCAATGAAAGCACATGCTAAATGAAATGAAAAATGAGAGGGCAAATTTTGGGGTATTACACTATGAACCTAAGTGAACTTGCCTTGACATTGCATTTAACTTGGTCTGCCCTTAATATATCTTGATACATGAATCATTCTTAGGCTTGCTATTATTATGATTGAGAGCATCTTTCCTTGACACTATGTGACTTTATGTTTGATTGGTCTTTCTTGATAAGCATTTAAGTTGTATTGAGCCATCATCATTTGTCTTTGTATGTTGAACTATAATCTGGCCATGCTGAGTTTTGTGATATATACATTGTTGTTTAGTATGTGGATGTTGGATGTATGTATCAAGCTGTTAGTAGGGTTTTTAGTCTCCAATTCATTGGCTGTCTGTGTATGAATTTGCTAACTCACCTTGCTCTTACATTGATTTGTTTGTTTACATTAAACTTATGTTTGAATCCATGCCATAATGTTTTGGATTCCATGATCTGTATATTGTTTATCAGTTATGTCATTGCACGAAATTCCATTTGAATGTGTTGTATGTTAGCTCACTGCCTTGTAATGACATGATTAAGTATGCTGCTGACTACTTGTGTTGTTGATGTTGTTACCATTCTACTTGTCCCTTGTTTTAATCATAAGAAATTGTCACTAACAGTCTTAGAATATGCTTTTACCTGGGTCTAACGTGTCCTTGTTTTGCCACTTATTGTGACATGTTTGAATTGCTTCTGAACTTTGATAGAGTATCTTTGGAACCGACTGCAATGTCTTAATCTATCTTTCCATGTTCTTGCATTTTGAGCACTAACCTTGCCAACCATATGATTTTAGTCTTAAAACAACTTTGTTACTCTTCATTAAACATGCTAAGTCTTGAAGATGTTTTGATACACATGAAACTAACCTCATTGCCATGCTGATTTGGACTTACATGCTTGTTTGTCAATTGTTTTCCAATATTGTTTTCATTTTAATAAACCTCCTTTAAACATGTTGTATGATTGCTGCTATGACTGTGTTGGTTTTATTGCTTTACACATTCGAAGGTTGTTACTTTGATGTCTAATTTGTATGATCAAAACACTTCCTTGGTATCTAATTTATATAACAATTCATGATGTTGAGATGATAGCATTATGTTGCTGCTTCATTTTATTTGGTTGCCGATTGATGGCATGGTATAATAGTTTTTCACGAGCAGCTTGTGTATTTGGTTGGTTTGTGGTTTATTTGAAATATGCGCGCATGTATGGCTTATATATTAACTGAGGTGAATATATTACCGGATGTAACAGCCACCCCAGTGGCAAGCACACATTATCACATGCCTTACCACCCTCAGGACTGGGGTTCGAATCCCCCTCGCCCCAATCCTTTTGTTTATTTTTCTGAATTTCGCTCCTCTTTACATATATACTTGTGTTATCCATTATATGTCAAGGCGCGCGCGTTGGCCTAGTGGTGTTGGTTTTGAGCTGTGAGCGAAGGGTCCTGGGTTCAATCCCTAGGAGTGCCCTTTCCTTTATTTTTAGTACTTAGTTGTTTTCATTTATTTTCAAGTTGGTACCTTAATTTCAAATGCCATAACTTTTTCATTTTCCATCCTTTTTCCTCCATTCTTTTTGCTATGTTCTTCTAATTAAATCTACTTTTTTAATATAAAAAGAAATGGTTGGAAATGTTTAAAACTATTTGCTTTTATTCATGTTATTTGGAAACTTTTCTAAGGTTTTATTATACCTTCTTTATTTATCTTGCCATATTATCTTTGTTTATCATGCTTGATCATATCCAATGTATGACTCTAACTTTGCATTGATATCATAATTTTATTTCATCTCATTATCTTGTTCATGTCTATTTTGCATCATCATATTTGAATTTAACCCTTTATCTTTTAGTAATTTTATAACTGTTATCTTTCCCCCCATTCCAAAGGGAGATCATCCTAAAATTGACTCATGAAGTCACTAAACAACCACCCTACCTTATCCTTTTAGGCTTATCCTATTTCTTGGCCTCATGAGAGCCAATGAAATCATAACTTAGAAATAGGTTGGAGTTTTGAACTCTATGTGATTCTCATCATCATGATAACTCACTTTCCCCCCTATAACGTAGACTTAGAGAGTTATCGTGAACTCTAAAATGAGCTCATACTCATTTCCCCTTGGAACTTTGGCCATAGCCAATGGTTCCTATCTTTCACCCTTAGATCGGTGAACTACAGATACTCTGATTCCACTCTCGTAAGGATACGTAGGTGCAAAGTGTGATACTTTGTCGAGTATACTTAGATACTAACCCCTAGGGTTTCAACCTTTAGCATAGCACCCTTAGCAAGCGAGTAAGACATAACAAACTAAAACAAGAGGTTCCCGTAGAGTACTACTGACGTTTAGGATGCTAATACCTTCCCTAAGAGTAACCAACCCCCGAACCTTAGATCTCCCCCCTTTAGGTTTTTTTTCTCGATCTTGAACCTTTCCTTTGGATAAATCAAAGTCGGTGGTGAATTCAAAGTTTTGAGATGCAAGTTAATTAATAGCTTGTTATCCGATTCTCACCGTAATAGAAATGGCGACTTCACTGGGGATAAAGTGAAACAAACTTTGAGGGTTAAGCCCACCTTATTTTTGTTTTGTTTATTTATGCTTGTTTGCCATATTTGTGTATATCTGTTTGATTGCCTGTATATATGCTTTGCTTGATTATCTTTTGTTGGCTTGGTTCTTGAGTGGTGAGATAAATCCTAACCCGGATTTGAGCGCACTTATGATAGGACGATGGTATATTCAAGGAGGCATTGAGGGAGTCGATTCCTGAAAAAGTTAACTTGAGACACCATCACTCAGTTGAGGCCCTCTTGAGAGTCTAGTCATGTTGAACGAATCTATTCGTGAAAACGTGCTACTCTCGACCTAGGAGCCCTTGATATTGAGAACCATAGTTACCAAACCCCACTTAGCCTTTTAGGATGCAGTGCGGTAACCATGATGGAGTCTATTTCTGAATTGGTTGTCACGCGATACTACACTCAGACGAGATTCTCTTGAAAATTTTATGGATTACCAAGTCATCTGGGAAGTCAATAAAATCTGAAAGATGAGTTGTCGACTCTGGGAACTTCTTAGAACTCTGTTTAGCAGATGAAAACCAGTAGTACATACCAATGGGAAGGGTAAACCCTGGCTCCATGCTTAAACCTATCCCCTTTTGTTTGTGTTTTGTGTGCTTTGTGTGTGCTTTGCATTCATACATCATAAGCATTCATGTGGCATCTGTTTCATGGAACTCATGTTTCTTTTCTTATATAAGAGGGATATCATGGATAGCTCTAGAAGAAACACCATCAAATACACTTTCAAGAGCCCAAAATTGGATGACCTAAGGAAATTGGGAGATTTGCTAACAGACCCTGAAGGATTCATAAACAGATATGGGAAGTTGTGGGTTTTGTTGAAGAAGACCACTGATGAAGGGCTCCTTTCAACTCTGCTTCAGTTTTATGACCCAAAGTATCACTGCTTCACGTTTCCTGACTATCAACTCTTACCCACCCTTGAGGAATACTATCAGATAATTGGTTTGCCTATCAAGGATGAGTCCCCGTTTCCTATCTTCGAGAAGGATCCTAAAGAAGAAGAAATAGCCAAGAAAACTCATCTAGAGTTAGTTGACGTCAAAAGAAATTTGACTTCTAAGGGAGGAATTTTTTGGTTAACTGCTAAGTTCTTGTTTGAAAAGGCTCGTTACTTTGCTAAACACTCCAACCGGGATGCCTTTGAAGCTGTTTTTGCATTACTCGTCTATGGAGTTTTCTTGTTTCCGAATATTGACAACTTTGTGGATCTAAATGCAATCAAAATTTTCTTGAAACAGAATTCGGTACCTACCCTGCTTGCTGAAGCTTATCACTCAGTCCATACAAGAAACGCTCATAGAAATGGACAGATTACTTATTGTGTCCTTGTGTTGTATAGATGGTTTATTTCACATCTATCGAAGGCAAGTGCATTTTGGGATTCCAAGAAAGGATGGTGGTCTCAGAAGATTATGGCACTCTCCCATGCAGACATTGACTGGTATAATCGGGTGTATGATGGAATCCTGATTATAGATAGCTGTGGAAACTATGGCAACGTGCCTCTTCTTGGCATTAAAGGTGGAATCAGCTACAACCCTGTATTAGCACGACGCCAATTAGGGTATCCCTTGAAGATAAACCTCTCAGTGTTCATGTGGAAAACATCTACTTTGAAGCATATGACAAGAACGAAGAACAGAAGAAGCTGATCTTGAGCGCTTGGGGTAGCAACCGTAAAAGAGGAAGAAGTTCTTTAGGAAGACCTAACTGTGTGTCATTGGAGCCTTATCTCCAATGGGTCAGAAGAAGAGCCATAGAGTTGAAGATGCCCTACAAGAGACAAGAACCAGTTGCTTTGAAAAAAGAGCCTGTTTTATACTTCATGTCAAAAGAAGAAGAGCTGGAGATTTCTTTAAGACAAGCCCAAAGGTCAGAAGAAGCCTAGAAGCTCAAGTACCAAGTGATCATTGAAGAAAACCTAGAACTCCAGAAACAACTGCAAACCAAGAATGAGGAGTTACTTGCATGTAAGAAGATAAAATCCCTAGAAGATCCTAGTTCCCCCAACACTCAGCCTCCTGCTTGGAAATCCATCCTTGACAACCTCGTCGCAGAAAGGGGCCAGATGGAGAAAGAAATTAGAAGACTCAACACAAGACTCTTAGGAGAATTTCCTTAGGACTTTCTAGCTTTTATTTAGTTTTATGTTTAGGGCTTTTGAAAGTGTATCAACTCTTGTAATCCACCTTTTATTTAATGAAATGAGGTCTTTTGATATCTCTTGATATTCTGCGAGCGTCTGAATTCCATGAAACTTTGTATTGCATCTTGCATTCTCTGCTAAACTCTCAAGATACTAATTTTGTTTTGAAGATTTTGTAGAAATGGATGCTGCAGGGAAAAGAGTTTGGCCTTATTTCTTTGAACTACCAGAGGTGGAGCATTTGTTGTGGTTGGGAGAATTGGTTGAAGACCAGTCAGCCTTCGTTGATAGATATGGATGTGTCATTCCACTGATGAAGACACCAGTGACTGTAGGGCCCCTTGAAGTTTTGGTCCAGTTGTATCATCCCGCGTACCGCTATTTCGTATTCCCTGAATTCCAGATGGTGCCAACCCTGGAGGAATTCTCAGCCATGATAGGAATTCCAGCCAGAGAAGCTCCCATCTTTTCTGGGATTGAAGAAATGCCTTCTGACAGAGACATCGCCAGAGTAACCAGAATCAGACTATCTGACATCCAGGCTAACCTGGCTAACAAAGAAGGAAAGCGGGGACTTCCCGCTCAGTTCTTGTTGGAAAAGGCTCTGTACTTCAAGAACCGAGGAAGTGAGGCTTTGTTTGAATCGACCCTAGCTCTGATGATATATGGTTTGTTTCTGTTCCCAAGTGCCAAGAACTTTGTGGATACCTAAGCCATTCAGATTTTTACAGTCAACAATCCGGTCCCGACACTGCTAGCTGATGTTTACCATTCCATACAGACCAGATACACAAGAGGCTGTGGCCCAATTATCTGTTGCGTAGCCCTCTTTTACAAGTGGTTCATTTCTTATCTGCCAAAGACACCGACTTTCTTGTTAGGTCGAGGACTGTAAAATCTGGTCCAAAAAGCTGATGGAATTGAAGCATACCGACATCGAATGGTATGATTCAACTGAAGAAGGAATTATTATAATCCATAGCTGTGGGGATTTCCCCAATGTGCCTCTCATGGGGAGAAATGGGTGTATCAACTATAACCCTGTCCTCGCACGCCGTCAGCTGGGTCATCTGAAGGAGGGAATTCCAGATGACGAAGATATGCAGATGATGTTTTATGATGAAAGAGGAGGTTTTGAAATGAAGATGCGGTTGAAGCGCGCTTGGCGCCAAATTAACAGACAATTATGGAAAGCTAAATGCCCAGTCACTGAGGCTCACTTGTAATGGTCTCGTGATATAACTCACGTAATGATGAAGCCACATCCTCACCATGAATCACCTTCCCAGACAAAGTAGAAGATGGTGGAAGAGTTAGGAGAATTGGTTCTTGCAAGAGAGGAGACGAAAGAGCGTATCAACAAATTGATAAGAGTGATTAATGGAGGATAGGGATCATCAACCAGTGGATTCAATCCTTAGTATTGTTGTTGTTATTTCCCTTGTTGCTAATGTTCCCTTTCGTTTTGATGTATTTTTATTTATGTACTTGGAGTATGAGGATGCACTGCTCCTGATGTAATGCTCACCAGACTCTTGAATGAAGAAGTTTATTTTGGTCAAAAGATCTATTGTCTATATTATTTGCAAAATTTATTTGGTTTCTTGATAGTTTAGCTTGAATTTGCATTTGCATCCTCATTTGCATCTTCATGTGCATTTTTCCTTGTCTTTGTCTCATGTCGCCGTGTTCTCTCCAGAATCGTCACACTGAATCCCAGACACAACTACAACACCTGGGCCCAAGCTCGATTCAGAATGTCAGAGATATACGGAGAAATGGATAGAGTCAACAATGAATTGAATGAGATACGAGGAGGGATGGAAAAAATCCTCGAGGCTATTAATGTTATGAAAGCAAAGATGGACACCCAGGCCACTGTGGTCTCTGAAATCGTCACTACAACGGTAGAACCTCCTATCATCCCTGTCATAACCCCCACGTTGGGCATGCCAGGTGATTTTATCCGTGCTACAGTTCCTTTATCCACACAGCAAATAGTTCCTTTGGCCAATGAGACTCTTCAAGCTATTCCTACCTATGCTCCACCAGCAGTACAAATGCAAGTGCATCCGGTTTTCCAAAACCACCAGCCCTATGACTACGTTGATGTGGCAGAAGAAGGAGATGATAGACACGAGAAATTGAGAGAAAGTGTTGAGATAATTCAAAGGAAGATGAAGGCAATGGAGTTGAGTAATGCATTCAGTACTGATATTAAAGACCTGTGTTTGGTTTCAGATTTGGTAATCCCACCCAAGTTCAAGTTACCAAGTTTTGAGTTGTACTCAGGGGCCACGTGTCCCAAGTCCCATTTGATCATGTACTATCGAAGAATGGTTGCGCACATACACAATGACAAGCTGATGATCCATTGTTTTCAGGATAGTCTGAAGGGAGCGGCTGCTAAGTGGTATTTAAGTCTAGACCAGTCCCAGGTCCATTGTTTCCAGGATGTGACTGATGCTTTTGTGAAACACTACAAGTACAATATGGATCTAGCCCCTGACCGTAGGCAGCTATTGAGCATGGCCCAGAACAGTACTGAGACCTTTAAAGAATATGCACAACGATGGAGAGAGAATGCTTCTCAGGTTGAACCACCATTGACTGAGAAAGAGTTGGCTAATTGGTTTGTAGACATAGTGAAGCCTGAATTTTATGAGAGAATGATCAGCAGTGTCATTGCTAATTTCGCTGATATTGTTGCAATTGGCGTGAAGGTAGAGGCATGATTAAAGAGTGGAAAGGTAATCAGTTCTCCGAGTATTTCAACTGGCGCCAGTACTAAGAAGTCCCCTAGTCATTCTCACAAGAAGAAGGAAGGAGAAACTAATGCCGTCATGGCAGGAAAGACCCAGAGCCCTCGATGGAAGCAACCAATGTACCAGCAACAGCAGAGACCAAACTTCTCCCAGCACCTAATCTACCAGATGCAATATGCTCAGCAACCCTACGTAGCTGCTGTTACACCTACTTTCAACCACCAAGCAGCGCAGCAAGCGCCAGCCTATCAACAAGCAGCTTATCAGTAATGGCCTAAAAACCAGAATTATCAACAACTAAGACCACAAGTTCTACAGCAGAATTCTCCCCACAAGAGGCAAGGAGGAAAGCCAGCAGTTCCACCTATACCAATGTCATATACAGAGCTCTACCCTTCTTTATTGGAGCAAGGGTTGATCGTTACTAGACCTTTGGGACCACCAACCGAGAAATTTATGCCTTTCTTCAACCCAAATGCAACTTGTGCTTTTCATCAAGGAGGCACTGGTCACGACTTGGAAGGCTGTTTAGCGTTGAAGAATGTAGTGAAGGTTTTGATGGAGAAGAATATTCTTTCATTTGCTGATAATCAACCAAATGTGAAAAACAATCCTTTGCCTACCCATGGGGCAACTAATGCCATCGAAGACGAGAAGGATGAGGTATTAGTTTTGGATGCAACAAAAATCAAGACCCCTATCAAGGCTTTTCATGCTAAGCTATTTAAAGCTGGGTTAGTTGAAGTTTGCCATGATGACTGTGAAGAATGTAATGTCAGTATCAAGGGCTGCCGTTTAGTCCAAGATGATGTTCAGTATCTGATCAATGAAGGGTTTCTACAGGTGTTCAGCAAAGAAAAGGAGAACAGAGTTGCAGCAATCGAGCCTGTGTTTAACCTACCAAAGCCAAAAGGGCAGGTATCCGGGTCCAACGCACCCAAGTCTAGGTCTGTAGTTCCTGTACTTAATAAACCAGTACCAGTTTTCAACACTCCTGGAACGAGTGATGCTTCCACCATCAATCATTCCAAACAATGTGACACCCGACAACCTGTTCCATTTAGGTTCAGAGGGACTAAGGCCGTGCCATGGGTCTATGAGAATGTCATGGGTAGCAGAAGACGAGAAGACGTGATTCCAAGGAAAGAGGTGGGAATCGCTGTTGAAGACATAGTTCCAAGGAAAGAGGTGGGAACTACTGCTGAAGATGTGACTAATATAGTTGGAACTGGGAAGATGACCCGAAGCGGTAGAGTATACACTCCTTCTTTCAAAGAGACCATACCCAGGGAAACTGTTATCCCCACACCATCCAAAGACAAAGGAAAAGAGGCAATTTCTCAAGAAGAAGATGAAAAGTTCCTAAGAATTATCAAGAGGAGTGATTACAAAGTGATAGATTAGCTCCATCAGACACCATCCAAGATTTCGATCTTATCTCTGTTAGTTAATTCACTAGTTCATAGATCAGCCTTGCAGAAGATGTTAGCCCAGGCACACGTAGCCCAAGATATAACAGCTGGACAGTTTGACCATGTCGTCGCCAATATTACAGCTTGTAACACCCTTAGTTTCAGTGATGAGGAGTTACCCCAAACTGGAAGGAATCATAACCTTGCCTTACATATATCAATAAAATGTCAGGAGGATACAATGGATAGAGTTCTCGTAGATACCGGTTCATCATTGAATGTTTTGCCAAAAAGAACTCTTGATAAACTGTCTTACCAAGAAGCTATAATGAAACCCACTTCTCTTATTGTCAAAGCTTTTGATGGTTCAAGAAGATCGGTGATGGGAGAGATTGAGCTACCTGTTTTGATTGGCCCTCAAATATTCAACATCCTATTTCAGATCTTGGATATCAACCCTGCCTACAGTTGTTTGTTGGGTAGACCTTGGACCCACGAGGCTGGCGCTGTAACCTCTACCTTACATCAGAAGATGAAGTTCATGGCCGACGAGAAGTTAGTTATTATACATGGTGAGGAAGACCTCATGGTCAGCAATTTATCCTCGTTCCGTTACATTGAAGCGGATGAAGATGCTTTGGAAACTTCTTTCCAGGCTCTTGAGATAGCTAATGCCATTATGCTTGGCGACAAGGAACCAGTGGCCTCTGATTGTCCATCTTTTGCTTCTTTCAAAAGCATTCAATCTGCTCTACGAGGAGGAGTACCTGAAGGCTGGGTCAAGATCGTTGAAGTCCCAGAAAGAGAGAAATACCAAGGGTTGGGTTACAAACTAACTTTTGAGGGAAGAGCTGCTTCAACAAAAGGAAGACCAAGGACCATTCAAGAGGTGTTCGTCAGTGGAGGACAGAAAGTCCATGCAATTATTGAAGACGCTGAAGACGAAGATATTAACCATTTCGTGTTTCGGTGTGACGCTGCTTTAAGTAATTGGGAAGCCATTGAGATACCTACTTTGTACCCTATGCCAGAGTAATTTGTTTGTTTGCTTTGATGTTTTCAATTCCGCAGCCTTGCCCGAGGCTTTTGGATTATTTTGTATGGGCCGCCGCTTTTAAATCTTATTAATCAATCAAGTGTTTGTTAAAATTCCTTGTCTTTATTCTTGCTTTCGTTTTAAGAAAAATGGCAATATTTTCAAAACTACAAATTTCTCCTTCTTGCGTTTATGTTTGTGCATTTTAATAAAATAAGTCCCTCCATCGTGCAGAGTGGTCCCCAAACCTGTTGTATTCAATGACCCTACTCTCACTATCGACTTTGATTCGCCCATTTATCAAGCTGAGGAAGAAGAGGATTATGAGGTCCCCGATGATTTGGCAGAAATGTGTGAGTATCAGTACACGGATCTTCAGCCACACGAAGAGAGAGTTGACGTCATGAACCTTGGCACTAAAGAAAAGAGGAAAGAGGTCAAGATTGGGGAAACCCTTGTGGAAGAAATCAGATAACGGCTAGTCTTGCTTTTGGAAGAGTATGTAGATGTGTTTGCTTGGTCTTATCAAGACATGCCTGGATTGGATACAGACATAGTGGTTCATAAGCTACCACTCAAGCCCGAATGTCCACCTGTGAAGCAAAAGCTCCGTAGAAGTAGACCAGATATGGCTCTCCAAATCAGAGATGAGGTAAAGAAGCAACTGGATGCAGGATTCTTGGCAGTCTCAAAATATCCAGGATGGGTAGCCAACATAGTGCCAGTTATGAAGAAAAATGGTAAAGTACGAATGTGCGTAGATTACAGGGATCTCAACAAAGCTAGTCCCAAGGACGATTTCCCCCTACCGCATATCGACACTCTTGTAGATAATACAGCCAGGTTCACAGTGTTCTCCTTCATGGACGGATTTTCCGGTTACAATCAAATCAGAATGGACCCAGTTGACATGGATAAAACTACATTTATCACCCCGTGGGGAACCTACTGTTACAAAGTCATGCCCTTTGGTTTGAAAAACACAGGGGCAACCTACCAGAGAGCTATGGTGACTTTATTCCATGACATGATCCACAAGGAAATTGAAGTATACGTGGATGACATGATTGCTAAATCCTGAAGCGAGGAGGAACATTTGGATCATCTCTTGAAGTTGTTTAAGAGACTCCGGAAGTATCAATCAAAGTTGAATCCGGCCAAATGTACTTTTGGTGTCAGGTCAGGGAAGTTGCTTGGTTTCATCGTCAGTCAAAAGGGAATTGAAGTAGATCCTGACAAGGTACGAGCTATTCAAGAAATGCCAGCTCCACAAACCGAATCGCAAGTAAGAGGATTTCTGGGTCGTTTGAACTATATATCTAGATTCATTTCCAATATGACTCCAATTTGCGAACCGATCTTCAAACTGCTTCGAAAAGACCAGACTGTAGAGTGGAATTCTGATTGCCAACAAGCTTTTGAAAAGCTCAATAGTTATTTGCAAAAACCACCTATTCTGGTTCCTCTTATTCCTGGAAGGCCTCTCATCATGTACATGACTGTTCTAGAGGGATCAATGGGTTGTGTATTAGGCCAGCGTGATGAAACTGGTCGTAAAGAACATGCCATTTATTACCTGAGTAAGAAGTTCGCTGGTAGTGAAAGCCGTTATTCACTGCTTGAGAAAACCTGTTGTGCCTTAGCATGGGTCGTTAAACGTTTGAGGTAGTATTTAATATGTCACACTACTTTGTTGATCTCAAAAATGGATCCAATAAAGTATATCTTTGAGAAACCTGCTCAAACAGGAAGACTGGCCCGTTGGCATATGCTATTGTCAGAATATGATATCCAATATGTACCTCAGAAGGCTATTAAAGGAAGTGTATTATCAGAATACCTTGCAGATCAGCCCGTTGAGAATTATGAATCTCTCAAGTTTGATTTCCCGGATGAAGACATTATGGTAGTAAAAGATTGTGAAGGGTATGGTCCTAATGAAAGTTTTGAGACCAGTTATAAATGGAAGATGATGTTTGATGGTTCTTCCAATGTCAAAGGACATGGTGTAGGTGTTGTTTTGATAAACCCCGATGGTGGTTATACTCCTTTCACAGCAAGGTTGGACTTTGGATGCACGAACAATATTGCCGAGTACGAAGCGTGTATTTTGGGTCTAGAAGCTGCAATTGATCTTGGAATCAATGTTCTTGAAGTTATGGGTGATTCTACTTTGGTCATTTACCAAGTCAAGGGTGAATCGGAAACCAAGGATGAAAAACTCATTCCCTAGCGAGCTTACATTATGGAATTGATTAAGTGTTTTGATGAAATCACTTTCCGTCATGTACCTCACACCGAAAATCACATAGCTGAATCCCTAGCTATGTTAGCTTCAATGTGGCAAGTCAGGTTTCACAATGAAGCACCTCTCATCAGTATAGAGCGCAAGACCGAACCCGCTTATTTCCAGGCAGTTGGAGAAGAGACAGATGGAAAACCATGGTTTCACGACATCATAAATTATCTGAAAACTCAGGAATACCCCGGCAATGCCTCTAGTCTTGATAAGAAAACTTTGCGAAGATTGTCATCCAAGTTCTTTCTCAGTAACAACGTGCTTTACAAGAGGAATCATGACATGGTCTTGCTAAGATGTGTTGATAAACGAGAAGCAGACCTGTTGATTCACGACATTCACGAAGGAGCCTTTGGCACTCATGCCAATGGATATGCCATGGTTAAGAAAATTTTGAGTGCTGGATTTTATTGGTTAACTATGGAAGTTGATTGCATCCAATACGCCAAGAAATGCCATAAGTGCCAGATCTACGCTGATAAAATGCATGTTCGTCCTACCTTGCTGAATGTTGTCATCCCCTTGGCCTTTCTCTATGTGGGGCATTGATATGATTAGAGCTATTGAGCCAAAAGCTTCCAATGGTCATCGTTTCATTTTAGTGTCCATTGATTATTTCACTAAATGGGTTGAAGCTGCTTCTTTTACTAATGTGACCAGGCAAGTAGTTGCTCGTTTCATCAAGAATAATATCATTTGTCGTTATGGAATTCCCAGCAAGATCATCATGGACAATGGAACAAATCTGAACAACAAAACGATGAAAGAGTTATGTGATAATTTCAAGATTGAGCATCACAATTCCTCGCCTTACCGTCCCAAGATGAATGGAGTTGTCGAAGCTGATAATAAAAACATCAAGAAGATCCTGCAGAAAATGGTCAAGACCTATAAAGATTGGCACAAGATGTTACCTTTTGCTCTGCACGGATACAGAACTTCGGTCTGAACCTCGACAGGGGCAACCCCTTTTTCTCTCGTATATGGAACGGATGCGGTCCTTCCCATTGAAGTAGAAATACCATCTTTGAGAATCCTGATGGAAACTAAGCTTGACGAAGCTGAATGGGTTAGAGAGAGATATGACCAACTGAAACTCATTGACGAGAAGCGACTGACAGCTATGTGTCATGGTCATCTGTATCAGAAAAGAGTGAAGAGGGCATTTGACAAGAAGGTACGTGTCTGGGAATTTCGAGAAGGAGAGCTTGTACTCAAGAAGATTCTGCCATCTCAAAGGGATGCTCGTGGAAAGTGGGCGTCTAATTATGAGGGTTAGTTTGTGGTAAAGACTGTATTTTCAAGAGGTTCTTTATTCCTCACAACAATGGATGGTGAACAGCTCACACACCCTGTAAATGCTGACTCAATACGAAAGTACTACGCCTGAGAATCTAGACCCTCTTGTCTGTATCAGCATAGAATTCTAGAAATTTTAGTCATTAGGGAGTAGGTCATTGAATATGATGTAATCTTTTCCTTTTGCCATTTTTCAATTGTAATTATCTATGGAACTTCGCTATTGGCAAGTTACCATTCTAATGAAATCATATTTTTGAGCCATTCTTTGTTTGATATTTATCATTACTCTGATATTTTCATTGTTATGCAAAACTTCATTTATTTATTAATAATGGTTTTAAAAGCGGGATGTTTTGAAAACTTTGAGCTCTAAAAGAAGATTGGCAATATCTCCCTGATTTAAATGCTTTAACAATGGCTAACCACTAAGGACGTCTCACCAGTATCTACACAAGATATTTGTTGAGAAGTTGTTTCCCCAGTATATTGAGAATGTTCTCACTTTGACTTCAAGATTGACTGTCTGCTCAGATTTCAGTATGACTCTTTGCGGTGGACACGATGTTTTCCTTTTGGCTGTCCCCGGTCTGTCGTTTCTTGCATATCATTGAGCATTCGCATCATACCATAGCATTGAGCATCTTTGCATTTGGGTGTTTTGCTGCGTGGTTTTGTTTTTCTTTCTTTTTTCCCCTTTTGTGGGTCTTTGTTTCTTTGTCTTTATTTTGCTTGTGACCAGTCTTTCATCTTTGTGCACCAGATTCTGACTCTTTACGCAGTATTCCCCAGGAAGTCTAACCTGCAACCATTCTGTTACCTACATCACTCATTTGGAAACCTAAAATTTCAGTAATTGCTGGCGTCCTAAACCTCTGGTTATCGTGAACCAGTTGTTTGTTTCCGGTTATCGTGAACCATTTGTTTATTTCAGGTTATCGTGAACCTAAATCTCTGGTTATCGTGAACCAGTTGTTTGTTTCTAGTTATCGTGAACCAGCTTTTTATTTCAGGTTATTGTGAACCTAAACCTCTGGTTATCGTGAACCAGTTGTTTGTATCAGGTTATCGTGGACCTAAACCTCTGGTTATCGTGAACCAGTTGTTTGTTTTTGGTTATCGTGAACCAGCTTTTAATTTCAGGTTATCGTGAACCTAAATCTCTGGTTATCGTGAACCAGTTGTTTGTTTCTGGTTATCGTGAACCATTTGTTTATATCAGGTTATCGTGAACCTGTATTGCTTAAACTTAGGTCAAATATGAACCTAAACCAAATTACAAATCCAGTTCATACTGATTTTCCTCATAAAGCAAATTAGTTATTCAACCAACTCTTATGAGTACCAGAGTCTACTTTTGGCTCATTAGCCATGTTCCCCTTTAAACTCCATGTGTTTTTGTCTGGCGCGCAGAGTTCGTCTCTGTCTTTTCTGGTTTTTCTCGAAGATCTCGTTCAAACTCTTCGGTATAAGAAATCCCCAGAAATCTTTTATTTGGGTGTCTATCCTTTTATTTCAAACTGATCTCCAGTGGAGATCACATTTTCTTTCTGGTTTCATGCCCAGTAAGATTGTGTCTTTTTCCCCGGTGTCGTCCGGTCATAACCTGTCGTCCATCTCCCTGAATCATTCCCCAGTGGAGATTACCCCCTTTTGTTTTCTATCCCCGGTGTTTCCTCGGGGTCTCCCCAGTGAGTCTTTTCTGTTGGTTAGCCTGTATCCCCAAGGTTCTTTTTCCTTGTGGATACTAACCTTCTTTCTTCCCCGGTGAACTCCTTTGTGTTTGGTAGCTCTCCTTTCTTTGGTGTCCTGTTTTGTCTACATTTTGCATCTTTCATGGCATCATATCATCATATTAGTAGCATTGCATGTCTTTGCATCTAAGGGAAAAATTTCCGGTTATCTGTATTTAAATATCTTTCACCATGATTTCATGAGGATTTTCATCTCTCATGCCATCCGGTGAAGATATTTAAATAGGGGCAGCTGTTGTACCCCAAATTTTACCCTTAGATCCATTGATCTTTTGCATTTCATATTAGGTCAATCATATTGCATAGCTAACCCTTTTGTCAGGTGTTGTTTGTGTTTGTTTCATTTGTGAATCAGGTTTAACTTAGAAAGATTCAAGAGGTGATTAATCAAGGTTTTGGATGGAGCATTGAATCAAGCAAGTCTCTCATTTCAAAGAGATGTCTTTATAACCCTCTCCATGATCCTCTCCATAACCAAATTTCTACCCACCTTATCTACCCTCAATTGTCACTTTTAATTCCAAACCAATTTCAACAATCATCTATTAACCAATTTTATCAAATTTCTCCATTTGTCAATGTTAATCCTCCTAAACCATATCTATCACTATATCAATTATCAAATCCACCTATTTTTCATCTTTTATTGATTTCCTAACCAGTCCTTTTATAACAAGAAAGAAAAATCAATTCCTATATTTATTCATAAGCCCACCATCAATAAGCCCATTGTGACCAAAAAAACATGTTACAAACTAGTGAAATGCATTTGCCAAGAACCAATAGGAAATGAGCAAGGAGCTTTGACTTTTCAACCTCATTTTTCTGACCAATGGAGAGGTGACGTGTGGCATACCAAGAACCAAAACATCCAAAATGCTTCCCTCTCCCTTGTCGTGCTTGCGAATTTCAGAGGAGAAGAGAGAAATTCAAACACAATGGAATCAATTCGTCCAAAATCAAATCCATCATCAATCCTTTGGCGCGTTTATTCATTTTGAATTCTCCAAAGACGATTCCCGTTTAAGCTCTCAACTTTTTGGCTCATTAAAAGTAGTTCTGAGGATTTGCTAGTTTCAGCATCCAACCTGCTCTCACCTGCAAACTCTTCACGCCATCCCCAATCCTTACCTCATCTGATACCCCTCTCAATGACATCAAATAAGGAGCTCTGAAGCAACACATGAAGTAGTGAAATGGACTCTGCACCTCTGAGATTTTGTGCAGCAAAGCAGTGTATTTGTCTCCAAGAGTTGGACCATATTTGAATTCAAAAAGAGACGTTGTAACCCTAGTTTCTACTCAGCACACCAAGTGTTTGTGCTTTGGACTCAAGCAACCCAAGCTCATTGGTTCACCCTATAAAAGGAGCTTGCCTCTACACTTCAACTCACCAACAATTCTAAAAAAACACTCACATAATCTCTGAAGTTCCACAAGTTCGAGCAAGCAAAATGAAAGTTGGCTTTGGAGTGCTTTGGAAGGAAACACAGTCAGCACACTTGAAGGCAGTGGACATTAATCCACTTGGTATCACATTCTTTCCCTCTTATTAAATCATTTTTATTTAATATCATATGAATCCTATTATTTTTCCCCATATGTGTCTGGCTGATGTGTGTTTGAACATATTGATTGGTTACTCATGGTGGATTTCATAAAATAGCATGATTCTGTTTAGTGATATGTTGAGGTATACGCATATTTGCTGTATTAAGTTGTAATGATTGTGGTTGAACTTATACTTGTTACATGACTAACTGCTACATGGTTGATTTTTGCCTCTGATTTAGTTCATTGAATGGCTGCAACATTATGAATTCTCATTGTGGTATTGTAATGACAAGTTTAGATGTTTGATTTTGTTAACAATACTTGTATGTCATATGTGCTTGGATGTTGATGAATCTTAGTTCTTTATGCATTTCTGATATGCTCATGAGTTTTAGAATGGATGAACCTATTTGTTACCTTTTGTTGATGGTTTAGTGTTTGACTAAAGATTGTTAAGCTACCTTCCTTAGTTTGGCACTGTTGTTCTCTTTATATGGATGATCATCTTGTATGTCCAAGCTCATAGCCACGATTTTATTGAGTTGTTGAAAATACTTGACTGTTATGCTGGTGCTTTTAAGATGATTACTTTTCTTTCTGGTTTAAGTCTTTACTCCAACTCTGTATTTGCAATACTTCACTACTTGCTTGAGATTTATGTGTTGATAACATCCAACTGTTGAGCATATATATGCTGAATACAACTTGCTGGTGTGATAAGTGTTTTCCAAGCATGTTTACCTTTATTCTATCAACCTTTGTTACATGATATGTCATTTGTGTACTTGCAGCCACTATGATCTGTGTTTGGTTTAAAACCTAGAATCCATGGTTTTGTATGCCCTATTATGTTTGAACTTACATTGTCCATTTGCCTTGTCATTAGTATGCTGTCAGCTTGGTATCTAATTTGTGTGTAAGTTTTAAATGTCAAACATGATTTGTACCTTGTTTAACATTGGTTGTTAAGTTTTTTTTGAAGTGTTTGCCTTGTTGCTACATGCTGACCACCATGGAACTGTGTACTTTGTTTGCTCTGCATTACCTTAAATCAGGACCAATTCTTGATACATGTTTTATGTTTGTCCTCACATCCACTACATGCTAGCACAACAAATGTTTGTTTTACTATCCTCTGCCACTGCCTGTACTTGAGTGAACTTGTTGCAGTTATATCTTAAAACCTAGTCCATATATGTATATGTGTGATAAATGTGTTTGCATGATTGTTGCCTAATTTGGTTTTCATTAAGTCCTATGCTACTGTATGTGCTAAGTGATACCATTTGATTGAATTAAAACTTGGTTGCTATGATATGTCCTATTCTATCTTGAATATGTGTGTATGATTCATAAAGGCCTTTGACCATCATATTGCTTGTGTACTTATCATTTTAATATGACTGATTTTCTTTCCTTTATAAACATGATGTGTGTAGCTGTTTTATGTGTCTAATACTCAGGTCTAGCTGTTACTTGATTTAGATGACACTATGTATGAACAACTCTGTTTAGACTATTGCTGTATGACTGTGCCATGTTTCCAAGATGCTATAAACCTAAGTGAACTTGCCTTGACATTGCATTTAACTTGGTCTACCCTTAATCTATCTTGATACATGAATCATTCCTATGCTTACTATTATTATGATTGAGAGCATCTTTCCTTGACACTATGTGACTTTATGTTTGATTGGTCTTTCTTGATAAGCATTTAAGTTGTATTGAGCCATCATCATTTGTCTTTGTATGTTGAACTGTAATCAGACCATGCTGAGTTTTGTGATATATACATTGTTGTTTAGTATGTGGATGTTGGATGTATGTATCAAGCTGTCAGTAGGGTTTTTAGTCTCCAATTCATTAGCTGTCTATGTATGAATTTGCTAACTCACCTTGCTCTTGCATTGATTTGTTTGTTTACATTAAACTTATGTTTGAATCCATGCCATAATGTTTTGGATTCCGTGATCTGTATATTATTTATTAGTTGTGTCATTGCACGAAATTCCATTTGAATGTGTTGTATGTTAGCTCACTGCCTTGTAATGACATGATTAAGTATGCTGCTAACTACTTGTGTTATTGATGTTGTTACCATTCTACTTGTCCCTTGTTTTAATCATAGGATATTGTCACTAACAGTCTTAGAATATGCTTTTACCTGGGTCTAACCTGTCCTTGTTTTGCCACATATTGTGACATGTTTGAATTGCTTCTAAACTTTGATAGAGTATCTTTGGAACTGACTGCAATGTCTTAATCTATCTTTCCATGTTCTTGCATTTTAAGCACTAACCTTGCCAACCATATGATTTTAGTCTTAAAACAACTTTGTTACTCTCTATTAAACATGCTAAGTCTTGAAGATGTTTTGATATACATGAAACTAACCTCATTGCCATGCTGATTTGGACTTACATGCTTATTTGTCAATTGTTTTCCAAGATTGTTTTCATTTCAGTAAACCTTCTTTTAACATGTTGTATGATTGCTGCTATGACTGTGTTGGTTTTATTGCTTTACACATTCGAAGGTTGTTACTTTGATGTCTAATTTGTATGATCAAAACACTTGGTATCTAATTTATATAACAATTCATGATGTTGAGATGATAGCATTGTGTTGCTACTTCATTTTATTTGGTTGCTGATTGATGGCATGGTATAGTAGTTTTTCACGAGCAGCTTGTGTATTTGGTTGGTTTGTCATTTATTTGAAATATGCGCGCATGTATGGCTTATATATTAACTGAGGTGAATATATTACCGGATGTAACAGCCACCCCAGTGGCAAGCACACATTATCACATGCCTTACCACCCTCAGGACTGGGGTTCGAATCCCCCTCGCCCCAATCCTTTTGTTTATTTTTCTGAATTTCGCTCCTCTTTACATATATACTTGTGTTATCCATTATATGTCAAGGCGCGCGCGTTGGCCTAGTGGTGTTGGTTTTGAGCTGTGAGCGAAGGGTCCTGGGTTCAATCCCTAGGAGTGCCCTTTCCTTTATTTTTAGTACTTAGTTGTTTTCATTTATTTTCAAGTTGGTACCTTAATTTCAAATGCCATAACTTTTTCATTTTCCATCCTTTTTCCTCCATTCTTTTTGCTATGTTCTTCTAATTAAATCTACTTTTTTAATATAAAAAGAAATGGTTGGAAATGTTTAAAACTATTTGCTTTTATTCATGTTATTTGGAAACTTTTCTAAGGTTTTATTATACCTTCTTTATTTATCTTGCCATATTATCTTTGTTTATCATGCTTGATCATATCCAATGTATGACTCTAACTTTGCATTGATATCATAATTTTATTTCATCTCATTATCTTGTTCATGTCTATTTTGCATCATCATATTTGAATTTAACCCTTTATCTTTTAGTAATTTTACAACTGTTATCTTTCCCCCCATTCCAAAGGGAGATCATCCTAAAATTGACTCATGAAGTCACTAAACAACCACCCTACCTTATCCTTTTAGGCTTATCCTATTTCTTGGCCTCATGAGAGCCAATGAAATCATAGCTTAGAAATAGGTTGGAGTTTTGAACTCTATGTGATTCTCATCATCATGAGAACTCACTTTTCCCCCCTATAACGTAGACTTAGAGAGTTATCGTGAACTCTAAAATGAGCTCATACTCATTTCCCCTTGGAACTTTGGCCATAGCCAATGGTTTCTATCCTTCACCCTTAGATCGGTGAACTACGGATACTCTGATTCCACTCCCGTAAGGATACGTAGGCGCAAAGTGTGATACTTTGTCAACTATACTTAGATACTAACCCCTAGGGTTTCAACCTTTAGCATAGCACCCTTAGCAAGTGAGTAAGACATAACAAACTAAAACAAGAGGTTCCCGTAGAGTACTACAGACGTTTAGGATGCTAATACCTTCCCAAGGCGTAACCAACCCCCAAACCTTAGATCTCCCCCCTTTAGGTTTTTTTCTTGATCTTGAACCTTTCCTTTGGATAAATCAAAGTCGGTGGTGAATTCAAAGTTTTGAGATGCAAGTTAATTAATAGCTTGTTATCCTATTCTCACTGCAACACCAAGCTATCGTCCATCTTTTATCCTGGTAAATCCTCTCTTTCATATAATTGCTGTAAGCAGCAAGCCTCTGTATTATTTACATCCACGCCAATGTCCCTCTCTTAGTATGAAAAAATCCTAAGGAAAAATGGCATTACTCTATACTGAGTTAAAGTTTTCTCCTTCAGGACAAATCCCCTATAAAGGAAATTATGGCATTGATGGATTCTCATATCCCAGTTAAAGTAACCCTCCTTTATAATCAGTCACCCAACATTTGTGATAAACAGACAAGATGTCTCCCTTTAGAGATGACAAATTCTCTCTCAGTCAAACATTTTAGCTTCAATCTTGGGCTTTGAACAAGACACAAATAACATTTTAGCTTCAATCTTGGGCTTTGAACAAGACACCAAAACATCTTTCTTTTTCCTCCCATAGAATAGGAGGAACTACGATTGCTCTGATTTCCCTGTTTTCTTTAACGGGAATACATAGGCATAAGATTGCAAAATCTTAGCGAGCACACCAATCAAAAACTTTAGGTCTAGTACCTTTACTCATCAAAAACCCCAGAAAACTCAAAATCAAACAAAAACTCTCTCTCTCTCTCTCTCTCAAAAACCTCCCAAAGGAGAAACTTTCCTAACCCACAACAGACAAACACCAGTAAGTAGAAAATAGTATATATATTGCTAACGACCTATGGATAACCACATATAGGATGGATAATTTACAACTCCCCATTGTATAACCTGATCCCGAACTCCCTGAATCTCTTTAAGCATTTGTTCAGTTAAACATTTGTGTGCAAGGTTAGTTTTAGATAGCTTCCCTTTCCTTTCCAGCTTCACGGGATAAGTAAGAAATCAGAAAGTAGCACCCCACTCCTACCATTACGGTGAGGAGAAACCCAAATGGCGATAAGGTGGTCACATCACCGACAAAAATCGCACGCTACACTGCACAAGATGTTCCAACAACAAAGAATAATTAGGGTTTTGAGTCCCCTCAGAGCACTCAGACAAAGGATCAATCAAGAATGGACATGATTCTCAACTTGTAAAGTCTCTCAAAAATCCATAAAGGATCAAGAGATCTCCCACATCAAGAATCAAGCACAAGAGTGCAACATTTCAAGTGGATCAAGCCTCAGGATCATCAGTGTCACCAAATTAGGGTTTTGGTCGACCAAGGCCTCCAGAGAGAAATTTTCCTCTGGGCATGAGCCAATACTTCAAAACATGATCCAAGAAGCTCAAAGGGACCTCATGGACCCAATCACAAGTTCAAAATAGCCTCAGGGGATGCATTCATAAAAAATCAGGAATTAGGGTTTCTTAACCAAATTCACCTCTAAGTTGACTTTTGAAGCAAAGCATGAGCCAAGACCTCAAGAAGTGTTTTGAAGACCTCCAATGCATCATATTATTCATTTACAAGATTGAATTAATTCAAATAACTTGTTTCATAAGCAAATGTAGTGGCAAAAATCGTGAGTATAAGCTATTGATTAACTTAACTCAAAAAGCAGGAGTCACCACTGCACTTTTATTTTATCCAAAAGGAAAGGAAAAGAGCGAACAAAACCTAAACAAGTTCTGAACTAGAACAAGTAAACAGAGTCTGGGTAAGGGGATTGGTTACGCTAAGGGAAGGTGTTAGCTCCCAAAACATCTATAGTACTCTATAGGAACCCTTTGAAATATCTACGTTTTTTGGTTTGAAAAGATTTGTTTGAAACGAGATTGAGGAGATGAGAAGATAAGTGTTTTTAAGATTTTTGTGTTTGGAGAGACTTGTCGCCTCATGCCTACTGTTGCGGTGAGAATCGGATATCAAGCTATTAATTAACTTGAATCACAAATCATGAAGTTCACCACCGAGCTTTGATTTATCCAAAGGAAAGGGTAAAGATCAAAGAAAACCCTAAGCGCGCTATTTAAAGACACAGCTAAGAGATCTAAGGTTCTGGGGTTGCTTATACCCAGGGAAGGTGTTAGCATCCTAAGTATCTGTAGTACTCTACAGGAACCTCTTGTTAGTATTTGTGTTATGCTAAAGTTATTATTTGCTTGCTAAGGTAAAAACCTAAGGGTATGTACACTAAGTATGCTCGCCAAGACATCGTATCTCGTGCCTACGTATCCTAACTAGGATGGAATAAGAGCATTCGTAGTTCACCTAACTACGGGTGAGGAACTCTTGACTATAGTCAATATTCCAAGGGGGAATGAGTATTCATGATCATGATACTCACATAGAGTTAAAAAAATCTCTAAATCTAAGTTGAAAGACAAATTGGCTCTCATAAGGCCAAGATTAAATGGGGGGAAGTAAGTGTTAGTTGTTAGTGGTTAGAGGTTAGAGGGCTCGACAAGATATTGCATCTTGTGCCTACGTATCCTGACTAGGAAAGGGGAATCAGAGCCTCCGTAGTTTGCCTAACTAGGGTTGAGGAACTCTTGATAATGATCAAGGTTCCAAGGGGGAGTAAGTGTTCATAAACATGACACTTAAACGGAGTGCGGGGACTCCTAATCTAAACTAGGTTATAACAGGCAAGACTCTCACAAGGTCGCGGGGGAAAGATGGACAAGGCTATCTAACATGACATGGCAGTCAACTATGTGATCCTTTCCTTTGGAATGCTAGGTAACAATGATACTTAAATGTGATGTCAATTCAATAATTTAGGTCAAAGACAAAAGCATGTGTCAAACATAAGGCATCATAAAAATTTACGTCAACCAAGAAACAAATGAACTAATCACAGAAATTCAAAATAAATGGCTAACAAAACTTAGAATAAAGGTCTTTTTTTTTTTGAAATTTTTAACATTTGAGAAAAATATATACATATTTTTTGGATTTTTGTATAATGCTTAGGAGATAAACATATTTTTAGATTTTTTAGACATTTAACAAATAAATTCTAAACTAATTAAAATAACAAATCAACTAAATAAAACCTAAATATTTTAAATTTAAAATCAAAGGATTAGTTAAAAAAACTAGATAAAGAAATTTTTTTGAGATTTTTCATTATTTAAAAAAAAAAGAACCTAAATAGGAAAATAACATTATAAATTGCTAAAGCAATAAGATATAAAAAAACTAAACCTCTAAACAAAGAACTCTACTAAATGTATTTCTTGCCATTTAGTCATTAACCAAATAAATATGCACAAATAAAAAACAATTAAATTGAGACTTAAATAATCAAAAGGAAAACTTATAATAAAAATGAAAATCTGTTAATTAAAAACCA
The DNA here is from genome assembly GCA_022829125.1 of Lathyrus tuberosus. Lineage (NCBI taxonomy): Eukaryota > Viridiplantae > Streptophyta > Magnoliopsida > Fabales > Fabaceae > Lathyrus > Lathyrus tuberosus. The sequence goes on from JALAZF010000117.1 coordinate 9,655,521, forward strand.
AAATACAAGTGACAAACAAGTGATACTAAAAACAATGCAGCCACTAAAGGTCCTCCAGAAAATGGGCCGCAGATTATTGATTGACCAGGTTTGGGCAGGGTCCATTAAGACCCGATTCGGTTGCCTAAAGGTTATGAAAGAGAAAAACCTAAAATTGAATGCTACCCCAAAACGACACATCCAAGCGAAGACAACGCTACAATGATCAAAACACACTCAGGTTCCAAAACTAAGCGATAAAAACTCCACTCTTTATGATTCTCACCGCGACCGGACACTCATGTACGATGATGATCCTTATTCAAAAAGAACCTTCACCAAACTCGCACCGTTTTTGAATCTCAGCTGCGATATCTCTTCTCGTCATCACTGCATCTCTTCGCGTCTCTCTTGTTTCAAGTAGTCGCTGCGAAAATGCTCGCGATACGTTGTCGGCGATGTCATATTCTCCCTCTCACTTATTTTCCATCTATACCCTGATCATTCTCTCCAACTCACCTCTCGAAACATCCGATTGATACAACAAATGATCCTAAAAAGATTCAAAGTAAAATCGATCCAAACACTCATAAACCTATGTCTATCATGGAAACAGGGATGATATTGAAACAAAATAACAAAACAGCATCATGAAGTAAACAAAATCAGCACCTTCGAGCAAGTATTTGACGCAACAAAACATTCAGAACCGAGAATCTTTGTCAATGTTTCGACTCAGGTGAGTTCGAAGATCCCTTATTCTTTCCCTTTGTGGTTGTTTGAAAAAGATGAGTAGAAAAACCAGATTGGTTTTGGTTAGGGAGTTTGATGTTGGGTTGTTGTTCTATGTCCAGAAGAAAATCCTATGAAGGTTATGAAGAGGTGACGATGAAGATCGTTTGAAGGTTTTTTGTATGAAAAGTCACTGAATTGCATTGGTGTTGAAGAATGTGAAGGTGAACATTAAGGTTAAATTTTTTTGAATCTCCCCCCCCCCCCCTTGAACACTTCTCTCTCCCTCTTTATTTAACAATCAAATTCAAAACTTGTTTTTCGTGTGGTATATTTCAAGTATGGTTTTTCTGCTGTTATTGTTGTAAGTCTGTTTTTGAATTATTGCAGCTGGTTTTCGGATGCTTGTGGCATGGTCTTGGTTTTGACTTGGTGTGTAGCAAGTGTGTTGCCTTGTGGACAGGTTTGGAGTTTTGTTAGCAGCATAGCAGTAGTACAGTTTGTGCAGTGTTTAGCGTAGGAGGCAGTGCAGAATTTTTGGCTTGTTGTGAGTTTTCTGCTGCAGGTTTGGAGTATTTACGAGGTACAAAATGTGGTAGCAGGTTATATGTGATGTAGGTAGCAGAATCACGTTTTGGTGCAAATATAGGTTTTTGTTTTGTTGTGTGGGGCAGACTGTGGTACGGTCCTTGCAGTGGCTTGGTAGCAGGTTTTTGCATGGTGTAGCATGATGGTTTTGAGGCTTTGTGTAGCATAAACATGGAGGAGGTACGCAAGATTTTTGGGGATGTGGTGTGTTGAACAACTTAAGGCAAGATGTGTGCAGAGTAGTTTTGGAGTGTAATGGGCCTAAAAAAGATAATGGTTTCATTTTGTATTTTTTGTGTAAGGGACCTTTTTAAGAAAAATATGGACATTTGAGAATGATGAGATGAAATTGAAATATGGTTTGGAATTGAATTTGAGTTTGAATTCTTGAACTTTAATGGAATGAAATTTGAAGTTATAAAAAGAAAGAATATGAATTGAAATTGGAAAGAAATTTGAAATTGACAATGACTACAGGAATGGATATGGGTTTTGTAACGTGCCACCACAACACTTAAAACCTTGACAGCAGAATTTGAATGCCACTAATCTTGAACGACATCACAACCCCGAATCCACCTTAACAGTGATCTTGATTTGAACAACAAACCTGACGAATCCTCAGACCAATGATGAAAAGCTGAACCATACAATCAACACTTGCAAACAACTTGAAAGGTACCAATTGTCTTGACTTCTTTAATAGCTCTTCAACTTGACTTCAATAGACAACTTGAATTGGCACGAAACCCTGGTCTGATGATCTTCAGATGTAAAGCACTGATCTATGCCAAACTCAACTTGAGAATGAAACAAATTCCTCTTTCTTGACCAAGATCAAATCACATCTACTTGAATTGAAACAATACTGCACATACATTGAGCCTGCTAGCCTCTAATGAAACTCAATTGAACGAAACTTGCTCATCTTAAACACAAAAGGCTGAGAAACCCTAATATTCGCCTTGAGTGCACACTGAAACAATGACTTGATGAGAACCAAAACCCTAATTCAAAATCTTTGCAATGGCCTGATGACCTGATACTGAAACAGACCACTTCTCCGATCAAAAAAATAGGTCAAATTCCACTGAATTCCACCATCACTGCACACAGACCCTTAACCTGGTAACCTTGTTTGATCCTCGATTCAATCTTACAAAGCTTGAGCCACAGAGAACTTGTGATAGAACAAATCACGCTGGATTATTGAGGAGGGGAAGTCTCTTACGAGTATGAGAACCTCGTTTGGTCTAGTGATTTATCCACAACCTTGATTGATCAATCCATCGAAGCTCTTGAAATAAAACCCTGATTCACAAGAGAAACAAGACAAGAGAAGTCCAATAATCTGGTTAGTTATGCAATATGATTGCCCTAGAATGACATGCAAAAGATGATCACATCTAAGGGTAAAATTTGGGGTATAACAGTTGCCCCTATTTAAATAACTTTACCGGATGGCACGATTGATGATGATCCTCGTGAAATCATGGTGAAAGGTATTTAAATATAGCAAACCGAAAATTTTGCCCTTAGATGCAGTGCATACGCTAAGGATAAAAGAAAAACTAAACTATAATACTTACATGCCATGAACTCTAGCATGATGATATGATGCTATGATGATGCAAAATGCAGACAAAAAGCGAAAGCAAACAGGGATAGAGTCCACACAACGAGTAACCACTTACTGGGGATGACAACAACACCGGGGAAGTTGAAAAAAAACTGGGGAAGTCTAAAGTAGTTGAGCAACAGGTTCAAATGTGACCGGTTGACACTTTAGCAGGAAATGATTCTCGCTGGAGGTTGAACCAAGAGATGGTCTCCACTGGGGAATATCCAGAGTAGTTGATCAACAAGTTCAAATATGACTGGCTGACACTCTGAACAAAATGGCATGACACAACCCTCAAAGCCTTAGGATTGGACCAAAGAAAAGGTAAAAGTAACATCCTCATTGGAAGTAGAACCAAAAGTTGGGCTCCAATGGAGATATCTAGAATGATTGATCATCAAGTTCAAATGTGACTGGATGGCATTCTAGGATAAAAGGATCCTCAATGAAGATTGAACCGTAAAACGGTCTCCACTGGGGAAAAAAATAAACAAAACATCCAAAGTGATGGAACAACAGGTTCAAGCATGACCGGTTGGCACTTTTAGAAGAAAAAAACAACCTCATTGGAAATAGAACCAAAATATGGGCTTTAATAAAGGCATCTAGAATGATTGATGATCAAGTTCAAATGTGACCAGATGACATCCTAGAAAGAAAAGGATCCTCAATGAAGGTCGAACCGCAAGACGGTCTTCACTGGGAAAAGTAAATAAGACATCTAAAGTGATGGAACAACAGGTTCAAGTATGACCGGTTAGCACTTTAGGCCAAAAGATCCTCAATGGAGATAAAACCAAAATATGGTCTCCAATAAAGGCATCAAGAATGATTGATCATCAAGTTCAAATGTGACTTGACGACACTCTAGAAAGAAAAGAAATCCTCAATAAAGGTTGAACCGGAAATACGGTCTCCACTGGGGAAATATCCAGAGCAGTGGATCAACAAGTTCAAGTATGACTGGCTGACACTCTAGGACAAAAACAGGACACAAACCTCAAAGCCTTAGGAATGGACCAAAGAAAATATCCTAATTGAAAGTAGAACCAAAATATGGTCTCCAATGGGAAATAGGTAAACATCTCCACTTCGTTTGGGGAGTAAAAGAGTTATAAGACATCACCGGGGAAAATGTACAAAGCCTAGGCAAGCTTACTGGGGATCTCACAAAAGAGATACAGGTTGGTTTCTTATGAGCAAATTTTCTCAAATAAAGAGAAAAACATCAGAGTCTTCATTAACTTCTCAAAGAGATGCCTTTTGATAGAAGCAAACTGGATAGATGCCTTAATGAGGAATCATCACTTGTGTCATACCCCAAATTTTGACCACTAAGATTTCCCATCATTGTGAAAACCATCATCACAATATGGAGGAACCATCATACTTCATCAGTCTCCCCAAAGATGGGTGAGCATCCACTACAATCAAAATTAGGGTTTCAAGCCCTCTCAGAGCCTTAGACAAAGGATCAATCAAGGAATGACATGATCTTCAACTTTTCTAACATCTCAAACATCCACAATGGATCAAAAGGACTCCAACTTCAAGGATCAAGCACAAGTCTGCTCCCTTCCAGGTGGATCAAGTCTCAAGATCGACAGTGTCACCAAATTAGGGTTTTGGTCGACCAGAGCCTCCAAATGGAAATTTTTCATCTGGGCACAAGCCAATGATCCAAAACATAACCTAATATACTCCATGGGACCTCATGGACCCAATCATCAAGTCAATTTTTCCTCAGGGGATGCATTCATCAAAAATCAGGAATTAGGGTTTCTTGACCTAATTCACCCCTAAGTTGACTTTTAGGGGAAATCATGAGCCAAGACCTCAAGACATGATTTGAGGGTCTCTAATGAACTATATTGATCCATTTGGAACAATGGATTGATCCAAGAAGCTTGAGCAACAAGTCTCAATTTCATCTGCACCACAATTAGGGTTTTAAGGAAAAAGTCAACTGTAACTTTGACTTTTGACCAGGACATGCTCCCAAGCCCTATGACATGCATCAATATACCCTATTACACCCATGGAACATGTCCATCAAGTTTGATTTAGGTCAAGGACATGATTTCCTGAAGAATTGCACAGTTTGGAATTCATCTGATAAAAAGTCAACTGTGCACAAAAGTCAACTTTGACTTTTTGAGATTTTTCACCAAAATGGATTTTTAACCCTAAAATGATGTTAATGTATGATTTGAATCATCATTCGTCAAGAAAAATCAAGAAAAGTTGGGTAACTTGTAAAAGGGGTAACCATAAAAAACTTAGAATATTTTCTAAGATAAAAATAAAGTGGCTAGGGTACCAACTTTGGAGGGTCATAACTCCTAAACCACAAAGCCATTTTCTCCCATCCAAGGCTTGATTTGTAGATCTCATTGCCCTCTACAAAAACTTCAACTAGACCTAATTCCAATTCATTGTGGATTTTGAGTTATGGAGTGATCAAAATCAAGAAAAGTCACTTTGTTCCAACACTTAGTGAAAATTTCACTAAGTCAGATTTTACCCTAATTTTTGCCAAATGTAGGGGGATTTTTCACTTGGATTCAAAAGAGATCAAAACCAAACATGTTCAAACAGTTGTTGTATCATGTAAGGGCTTTCCAAAATGGCCAAGAACATTACCAAATTCAATTTGAGCCATGAGATATGACATTGGAAAGTTGCCTTGCTGAAATCTGCCAAGGCAAGGCAGAATTTGCATTTTTGCTCGATTTGCCAAAATCAGCCAAATCCAAATGCTCCTATCCACTTGGACACCTTTGAGGATTGAATCTAAAGGGGACAATCACTGAGCCAAGCCTCCAAAGTCTTTAGAACAAGAAATAGCATGTTGAACCTAGAATGGCCAAAATAGGGACAAGACTCCAATTTTGGATTGGAGCATTCAATGGAAGCATCAAGGTGGCATGGACTGAGCCATTCTCAACTGAATTCAGTCAAGACTTATCCAAGACCAAGGGAACCACAGCCCTGTGCCCTAACCTCTAGTCAATGGCTAGAGGAGACTTGGATTTCCATTGGCCAACATTGAACAAACACCTGCTGCAGTTGCCATTCACTGTGGATCCCAAAACAAACTTGCTCTACTATAAATAGATCTCAATTGTGATCAGTTTGAGTACACCAAATCCATCAAACAGATGCTTTCCTCAAAACCTCTTTCTCTTGGCAAAAATGCCTTCTTTAGCAAGGCAACTTTGAGTTTTTGAGCTTGAGAGATTTTCCATCACAATCAATTACACACACACCTCATATATATCATATGTAAGCTGTGCAAACTATCACAAGTGACCTGTAATCACAAAATCACAAAGTCACCTCTCAAAACCTCAAAATAGGCTTTTGTTGCATTTTTCAAGCCATGTCTTGATTCAGTCACTTTCCAAACCAGATAAAACCTCAAACACACTCCAAATATCATCCTTGAACTGTCCCAAATGGTTCCCCTCATCTGGAACACCATTTGAGAGAGTTGCTATTTTGGTCACTTTTAACCCCTTTTGCAAGAAAGGGACTGTTTGTGTTTTTGCAGGTACCAGTCAATTCCAATCATGCTAAAAGCTTCTAAGGGATCATTTGAGTGTGTCTAAAGCATCAAATCATTTCTGGAATAAGAGGCTTGACAGATTGCACAAAAGCTCCAAAATCTCAAAAAAAAAGGTAAGCCTCACAACTTGGAATCTTTGAAACATGCAATGCTTTGAAGTCCACTGATCATAAACATCTCATACATGTTGTATATGTTGTGTTTGAGCTAATTCACCATGTAATCCATGCTTGTACCAAGTTGTAGCATAGAAAATGCATTTATAGGTCATTTTCAAAACCACTATCGGGTTTTGAGGAGGAAGTGTGATCTAAAAAAACTACCACCACCATTGGATTCCTTATGAAATTCTGGTCCTGATGCATATAAATTTTGTCTCAAACCATTAAGAATTGAGAAAGTTATGACCTTCACGTTTCTGAGCCAAAACTTGCCTTGTGCCAAGCCTAAAACCAAGTCATACCTTGTATATTTGTTGTTTTGTTTCAAACAACGGATGTATCACCACCCCAGTGGTAAGGCGCGCGCCTTGTAGCCTTGAGGTCTTGGGTTCAAACCCCACCCATGCCATTTTGGGTTTTTTCACATTTTACCATTTTTTCCAATATTTTCATGGTTTATTAATTAATTGGAAAATTAATAACTCTTTCAATTTTAATTATTTTTGATTGGTTCTTTTTGCAAAAAATCACAAAAATGTTGAAATATTTTATTCCACAAAAAAAATTAAGTTTATATTATTTATTTAATATAATTAGTATTTTTGTGAATAAATTCATTTTTATTTGTTTTTAAACATTTTAAAATGAATATTCATCTTGAAAAATCAAGACCAAATGAGTTTTAATATCTCTTGTGATTTATACCTCATTTTTCAAACCTTAAACAAAAATCACAAGTGGTTTATTCAAACCTATTTGGTATTTTTCATTGATTTTCTTTAAATATTTACTTTTAAAGAATAAAATTAGGGTTTCTTTGATTTTCACTCAAACAAATCATTGTCAAACACTCATGGGCCTCTAATAGAGTGTAAGACCCAATCCTTTTTTTTACCAAATCATTTTTGGGCCTCAGTGTATTGTATAAGTCCCGATACCGTCAAAAATAAACGGCGCGATCGTCGCCTTTTAAAAAATCATCTGGGCCTCTCCTTGAGCTATAAGACCCATTCAAAACTTTTTGGGCCTCTAATAGAGTGTTAGACCTAACCCCCTTTTAACCAAAAACTTTGGGCCTCACTTATTGTATAAGTCCCTTCGCGTTAAAAGAAAATCTCGGCGCGATCGCCATTTCAAACGGAAAAATCAATTGGGCCTACCCTCGTGTTATAAGCCCCACTCTTTTTCTTTAAACCTTTTGGGCCTCTTGAGAGAGTGTAAGACCCATCCCTTTGTACAGAAAACCTTTTTGGGCCACAGTCACTTGTATAAGTCCCTATGTATAAAACAACAGTGCGCTCACTGATAAAACTTGGGCCTCTCCTTGAGCTGTAAGCCCCAAATCTTTCTTTTTCAAAGCACTTTCTCCTTTGATTTTGAATATAATGTTGTTTTCAATCTTTCTTTGTTGAACAACTAACCAAATAGCATGGAAGCTCTACAACCGAGTAAGTGGTTATCGCTTTCATTTACCACTTTCATATACATATAACTGTATTGTGGGGCTGTTTCACTGTAAGTCTTCTTTCATAAACTCATATCAACTATGTAATAATAGTATAGATATTTAGAGTTTCCCCGGCAACTACATCTAGAACTAGGTGACGCCGTTTCGTTTATTCGTAGAAATAGACAACTAGATCCCTAATAGGATCACCAGATACAGTCTTCTCTTCGGCTGTCCTCATTAGGAATTATCAAGAAACTCTATTCCCAGAGATGAATGTATTCTCCGTGAATGGCATCTTTGAGTTTCTTCCAAATTCTCGCACTTTCTTGACTTGATCTATTCCTTGTGAATAGCTTGCCTTGAATTTCCCGGGGTTTGGGGACCCACGGGCTTCTTAAAAGCATCGGCCTCCTCTTGGGCATCATACAAGGACCCACAGGCTTCCTAAAAGCAACCCCGCCTCCTCTTGGGCTTAGTACAAGGACCCTACGGCTTCTTAGAAGTATTCACAGCCTCCTCTTAGGCTTCGTATAATGATCTCTTCCTCTGGGAATGATAGCCTCCTCCTGGGATTCGTACAAGGACCGATCGGCTTCTTAAAAGCTTTCATCCTCCTCTTGGGCTTCGTACAAATTGTCCCGACGACCTCCTATAGGTATAGGAACAGAACTTAGTCATCTGCATAGAACAGTCCTTTCATAGAGTCTACTACTATTTCTAAAAGCATGGTACAAAAGATGAAACTCTAGACTTGGACAGTCTAATCTCCTTGAGTTTCAAAGACATTCTCAAGTGACCCCTTCGTTAAATAGGAAGAAAACCCGTAGACTCGGATAATCTCAATACCCTTCGGATTTCCCACTTCCTTAAAGAACAGGAATAACCCGGATCCTCGAACCAAATCCTCGAGTACAGCATTGCTCATATAAGAACTGATTTTCTCTTTTAAAAATCAGTATACTGGACCTGTCACTTAACTGAACAGTCGTCACAGCCTCCTCTTAGGCTTTGTATAATGATCCTTCTCCAGTGAAGTTAGCCTCTCTCTTGGGCTTTGTACAATGATTCTCCCCAGCGGAGTCAAACAACGTTTAGCCTCTCTCTCGGGCTTTGTACGAGACACATAAGAGACTCCCTCGTCGAGTCAATCACCTCTTTCGCCTCCATCTCGGGCTTTATACGGGATACACAAAGGTTCTTATTGAGCCAAACAAATTTTAGCCTCCATCTCGGGCTTTGTACGAGATACAAAACTCTCTTGTTGAGTCAAATAGCCTCCATCTCGGGCTTTATACGAGATACCAAAAGACTCCATCGTCGAGTCAAAACCTTTTAGCCTCTCTCTCGGGCTTTGTACGAGACACATATTAGCCTCCTCTTAGGCTTTGTATAAGAAAACCACTGGTTGATCCAATCAACCTTTTAGCATCAAAGCTGTACCTCGTTCACAGTACACAAACTTCATTCATCTAATCGCTGTAAGCGGCAAGCCTCTGGATCATCTACATCCATGCCAATGTCCCTCTTTTAGTATGAGAAATTCCTAAGGAAAGATGGCATTGCTCTAAACTGAGTTAAAGTCTTCTCCTTCAGGTTAAAAACCCCCTATAAAGGAAATTATGGCATTACCGGATTCACAAATCCCGATTAAAGTAATCCTCATTTATAGTCAGTCACCCAACAGTTATGACAAACAGACCCCTTTAGAGATGACAAATTCTCTCTAAGGTCAACCTTCAGCTTCACATCTTGGGGTTTGAACTAGATACAAATCACCTTTCGCTTCACGTCTTGGGCTTTGAACAAGACACCAAAACACTCATTTCCTCCAATAGAATAGGAGGAACTATGAACGCTCTGATTTCCTTGTTTCGGTAAACGGGAATACGTAGGCATAAGATTGAAAGAAAAATCTTAGCGAGCACACTAAACAAAAACCCAAAATCCCATACTTTCATATATATATCCGTCCTAACATCTCAACCGATAGCCTAAAGCACCCCTCGTCAATAAAATAACCTAGGAGAAACCCCGAATCTTTGTAGCATCTATAAACCAACAGTTTTGACTGTTTAATCTCAGTATGCAAGCAGGGTTAGTTGGAGACATCTATTTCCCTTCCTTCATCAGCTTTAATAGGATAAAAAATGAATCGAGCTGTAGTACTAGAGCGATCGTGCTTCGCAACCACATCCAAAAATCACTCGCTACAACTTGCAATAAAATCTTTGTAAAGAGGGTAACTCAAATAAAGAGAACCCATTTGTAAGATCTTCAACAAAAATCCTTCTGACAAACTTCTAGAGGAATACCAATTGTAATTACAAAAAATTAAATAACACCAAGGTCGAATAAGCTTCTCGGACGAGACTGTCACTTATCGCCATAGAAAACAAGCTTCTCAAAGAGACTGCCACTTGTTGTAAGGAAATTTGAAGGAAAATGCCAAGAACGGATAAGCTTCTCAGAAGAGACTGCCACTTATCGCTGTAGAGGTATTAATAGCAAAACAAGCTTCTCAAGGAGACTGCTACTTGTCGTATACTAGTGGTTGAGAAAACACCAAAGATAGATAAGCTTCTCAGGAGAAACTGCCATTTATCGTCGCAAAAATACCAATGACAAAACAAGCTTCTCGAGGAGACTGCCACTTGTTGTCTGGGTATAAATTCCAAGGAGGTGTTATAACAACCCTATGGAGAATGGATTTCATCTTCAATGAGGATCTGTAAAGATTCTTCCTGCGAGACACAATGCAAAATAATGCACGTTCAAACTAGGTCTGGCAACCTAATCAGACTCAAAAGCAACACCTTCCAGGGACCAAAGTTCAATCTAGGAATAAACTAGAAAGAAACGGTCAAACAAGACTCCAACCATTGAGGAGTGAACTCAAATGGGGTTTATCTTATCCAAACATGGAAAAGTTATCTGAAGCAACCATCATCCACAAGGAGCAAACTCTGTGGGGAAATTAGAAAGGATGGGCACTTTATGCCTAAGGGCTGATAACTCTATTGGAGAGAAGAGACAAATCCAGTCACTTGGGGGGATAAACGCCACAGCGAACAAAACAGGTAAACACCAGAATGGTAGTAAAAATGCTCAGATGCCATTCACATGTATGAATGCATGTATGCCATGCTTATGCTTATGCTGACAAAACAAACAAGGGGAAGCACACTGGCGACGAAATAAATATCTCGACAAGGATACCCAACCAACCTCATCAGATTAGAACCATCACTAGGGATGAACAGCTCTACTTCAAGGTTAGAGCCTTCTCTGGGGGAAAAGAGTATTCCACTCGGAGTGTAACATCATGACTTCACTAGGATTTCCATCATGAGCCTGATTTCCTTGTTGGAGGAGGAGATCGATGGGTAATTGCCAAGATTAATTAAAGTAACCACTTACTGGGGAGTTGGCAAAAGATGTCGCAAGAACACATGCGGTCTTCAAGTCTAATCTGCCTTAGATTACATGGTCTATTGGTAGAAAACACCAAGAGGATTTTACAGAAATATTGGCATACAAGATGCTTCAATATCTTTAAACTCTTGGAGAGATTCACAAATCTCAACGTAAATGCCCCAATTTAACAGTATTTTCACAACAAAGTCCTCGAACTTGTCCTTCAAACTGTGGGAGTAACAACTGGGGAACAAACTTTCCCCTGCTGACCTTTGAGATAATTGTTTAATATCGACCTGACTACTTCATATTAATTGTATTCGCAATACAAAGCCCACAGACTGCAGTAGTAACAATTAGGGAACAAACTTGCCCCTGTTGGTGGGTCATTGGATTCCTTGCCTTGAAACAAACTTGTCATAAGATGACCTCAAGAAGACTTACCCCAATATTCTGAACCTCGAAAAGTTCTGCCCCTGATTCGACAGCTCTTGGAATGGTCGCTTAACAAATCTTTCACATTGGTTGCCTCAGACTGAACTTCCTTTACCAAAGTCAAATTCCCTAGTTGGCTGCATTTTTTGGGATTCCTTTAGTTTTGAATTGTCTTGCAAACAGTATTGTTCATTTAAAATTGGCAATTTCAATGCAACATTCATGTAAGCTTTTGAAAATAAGTTTTATTGATGAAACACATAGTAGAGTGATTAAATAATCAAAAACCAATTGAATCTAGTCATTTACGAAATGACAGATGAAGTGATCAACACAAATAAATAGCAAAGATCGTTAGGAGTCGGGTTATCCAACCTTGCTGTAGTATGCTTTCAAAATAACCTTACCTCAGTTAGGTCTTTTAAAGGTTGTAACGTGGCTTGGTTCATGACTCATGAAACAAAGGATAAAGGCTCAAAGTTTGTTTGTACCCACCCAATCTTCCTGATGAACTTCAACCCTATGCTCAGTTAGCTCAAGCTATACATTCAGGTTCTTATAGGCTAGAAATTGAGCTGATGGTAGCTGGTGATGGTTCAGACACCTACGACAGTCACTACTCCTTTACAACATTTGGTTGTCCTTTATTATTGAGGATTTTCAGAGTGGAAACTTAAGATCAACTTCTTTTTTGGTTGTCAGACAAGCCCTTTCGTATGAGGCAAGGTCATGAGCTTCCCATCTTTCTTAGCTTTTGCCTTGAAAGGGACTTGACTCATTTTTCGAGTAAGGATTTCTTAACGATCCATCCTTATTTATCACTTTGGGGAACAACTTGTACAACATTTGTTCACTTGATTTAAGAGAGCTGACAGGTGTCTTGTACGAAGCTCTTTCTTTCAAATGCATAACCAAGTTAAACTGAGAACTACCCACCCCAAGGTTGAGATTGCGGGTTTTTTTAAAGAAAGAAAACTCATACTTCTAAGCTCGAAGGGGTTAACAAGGGATTATCTTCCTTATTTCTCCAGTGTTTGGGAATTGAAACAATGTCTTACATCATCGGCACAGTTTAATTGGCAGCATACCACAACAGTTATGGGTATAATGTTTTCATCATCCTCCCCAGTCTTTGTTTAAACAACAGTTTGATAAAGATAAATGGATGGAAAAATAAATCTTTTTGCTTTTTTTTTTCTTCTCTTTTTTTTTGTGACAATAAAAGGAAATGAGAAAGAGTGAATACGAATGGACTTAATCAAAAAATGCATAAAAGTTTCATTAATCTTGCCAATTCAAAAGTACAATATCTTACAAGCAAACATGAAATCAAAAAGCAAGGAAACACAACTGAAAATACTGAAATAAACAAAAGAACAGCCAACTTTGAAGGATTGACTTCAGCAGCCTTCAATTTCCAAATCCAGACAGGGGAACACCTCCATCACTGATCACTTGCTCCTTGTGGTACATGACCTTAAGAGGCTTCATATGTCCTTTGTCTTTTGCCTTGGGAATCGAGATATCAGCATTTGGCTTACCTTCTTGAGGTTTCAGCAGCTCCAACAAGCTTAACAATCTCACCTCGAAATCCTTGCACTCTTCAACTAGATGCCCCATTGTCCCCGTATGATATTTGCATTCAACTTCTGGGTGATCTTCTTCGAGGATCAAATCGTTGTCATAGATCAGCTTTTTCATAATAACTTCTAACGCCAGGCAAGTATCCAAGTCGTGCCCTTCAGCCCCTTTGTGGAATTCGCAAGTAAAATTCGCGTTGTGCCAAGGTCCTAGCACAGGGTTGAGAGGTCGCAGAGTCTCCAATGCATTCTGAATCAACAGCGGATAAAGTTTTCTCAGCGGCACAGGAATTGGCTTGTAGTGAGCCTTGTCCCTTTAGACCGAAGACCTCTTCTTGTTCAGGCTTTGAGAACCTTATGGGGAAACAACCCTTGGAGGCTCAGACGCTCTTTTGGTAACCACCTGATGGGGATGACATTCTGATGCAAGACCAAATGCTGGTTGACACGAAGTTTCCCCAAGTGCGTGCCCTTGGTATGGAAAAACCGCAGGGAGTGGTGAAGGATTGTTGACATGAATGCCTTGAGGCGTGAATGAGAACATCTCAAAGTCTAGCAGAGTCTGAACCTTGCTCTTTAGCACCTTGCAGTCTTCAGTTGAATGCCCCTGTGCCCCAGCATGGTAGTCACATCGGGCGTTGACGTTAAAACCTGGAGGGTATGGAAAAGGCACTGGATCTATCTCCTTCGGCACTATCAACCCACCTTTGATCAAATCTGGCAACATCTGACTGTATGACATTGGCAACGGAGTGAAATGCCTCTCTGGCTTTCTTGGTCTTTGTTGAGCGTGCTGACGCGGTTGACGGCGGTCTGGTCTTTGATACTGAGGAGGTCCTTGAGTTGGAGGAACCACAGGAGGTGGTGAATTGATAACTTCTCTAGGTGCAACAAGGTAAGAGTGCCCCTCTTTCTTCATCAAGTTCTGTAAAGTCTCCAAGGCCTAGTTCATCTGACTTTTGAGGACTCTGATCTCCTCCTTCAAGGTTCCTGATTTTTTAAAATCTCGTTCATCGTTGTCATTTGTCCAAAATGCGTGCTGGATATCCCTCTAGAGATAGAAGAAAAAGATGAGACTCAAGGCTGAGAAACGCAAGCAAGATGCGAATGTAATGACATGCACATGCACTGCAAATGCAAGCTAAAATTGTCTAAAAAACTCAAATATAATTGCAAACATTAATAGTAGTTTCAACAGAAAACTTCATTCATTAAAGGTTACAATTTTCAACAAAAATCGAGAGTGTTTACAAACAATATCACCAAATACAAATAAAAATTGCAACAAAGGCTGAAGCAAACAAACATGTTGCTAGCTTTAGGGAATCAAATACAGAAAATCAAGGAGGAGCTCAACCACAGATGCCTAATCCATCTTTAACTTGCCACACACTTGTAGGAAGCCATCGTCGGTTTTACTCTTAGTGTCCTTCTGCACCAATAAATATCCCTTGGGGTTGACATTACAAACTTCACCTTCAGAATGACGATCCTTGATCAAACCAGCCTTTATCAATTTTGCACGAAAGTCTTGAAGTGGAGTTTTAATCTCATCAACATCCAAGATCAACGTCTCACCATACGCTTCCTCCACAACATTAACTACCCCATGAGTGGGAAAAGGATTGCTTCTAATGTTAGGCTAAGAATTATCAAAAGACAAAATCTTTCTCTCCACCAAATCCCTCACAATATGTTTCAAAGCAAAACAACCTTCCAAATTATGACCTGGTGCACCTTCATGGAACGCACAATGAGCATTGGGATTATAAGAAGGTGGAAGTGGATCAGGAGGTGGGCCAAATGACCTTGTAGTTATTAATCCTTGTTGCACCAAGGAAGGATATAACTTTGTATATGTCATAGGAATGGGAGGAATCGGAGGCCTACCACCCTGTCTTCTACTTGGAGCATTTTGACAAGAAGCTCGAGTCCTTTGTTGATAAGCAGGAGCATTGGACGCTCGTTGATAAATTGGTGGTTGAAGAACCGGTTGGTAAACAAAAGCTTGATTGTTGAATGTTGGCACGACGGCGGCCACATAAGGTTGTTGAACAGGATATACAGGATGTTGAACATAAGCCTGCTGTTGTTGCTGACGTTTCTAAGGTTGATTTTTCTTCTTTCTACCTGTCATCACAGCATTGGTCCCTTCTTCCTTTTTTTTGTGAAAATTGTTGAAGGATTTCTTGGCATCGTTGCTTGAACTGCTAGCTCCCTTGGCCATTTTCCCACTCTTCAGACCAAGCTCTACTTTAACCCCCACAACCACAATATCAGAGAAGTTAGCAGACACACTATTAATCATCCTTTTGTAGAATTCTGGCCTCACCGTGTCGACAAACCAATCAGCTAACTCCTTTTCGGTTAAAAGTGGTTCTACTTGTGAAGCCACTTCCCTCCAACGCTGAGCGTATTCCTTAAACGACTCGGAGTCCTTCTGAGACATACTCAAGAGTTGTCTTCTGTCTGGAGAAAGATCCATATTGTACTTGTAGTGCTTAATGAAGGCATCTGACAAGTCTTGGAAGTTGTGGATACGAGATTGATCCAGACTTAGGTACCATTTGGCATAAGCACCCTTCAAGATATCCTGAAAACAATGAATCATCAACTAGTCGTTGTCAACGTAGGCGACCATCCTTCTGTAATACATGATCAGATGGGTTCTTGGACAAGTAGCACCTTCATATTGGTCAAAACTCGGAGTCTTGAACTTTGGTGGAATAACCAACCCAGATACCAAACACATATCTCTTGTGTCAGCACCAAATATTTCACTACCTTGCATGGCTCTCAGCCTCTTCTCGATAGTTTCCAAATTTTCCCTCAACTTTTCATGGCGATCGTCCCCCTCTTCAGACATGTCGGGGATGTAATAGACTTGACGCGCATCACGTAAGTAAGGTTGTACTGGTCTTTGCATAACAACTGGTACAGAGGTAGAAACTGCTTGAGGAACCTCAAAAGTCAAAGGAACTGTTTGTTGAGACAACTGTTGAGTAGTTTGCAGTATAAACGGTGGCGGTACAAAACCAAAGGGAGGACCATAAGAAGGTATATTGGCAACAGTTACAGGTGTAGGATCCACTATTGTGTTGACGGTTTCAGAAACCACGGTGGTCTGAGTGTATATGTTTACACGTATAGCCTGCAACATCTCCATAATTTGTCCTACATTCCCTCGTAGGCCTTCCAACTCACCACTAACTCTTTCAATCTCCGCATTCTGCTCTGCCATTCTTCAACAACTTCTACGGGGAAACAAACATGAATCTTACAAAGGGAAACTCGTTAATGAAATCATTTTCTGAATCAACTACTAGAGATAAGATGTTTGCAACTAAATCTCTAAGTTTTTGAAGGCCTTTTTGAAATGGAATGCTCATGGATGCATGAGTGAATGCATAAACACACATATACGAGTATTCACATATTCACACATATGTACAGGAAAACAAAATGGGGGCCTAGGTTTGAAGATCACGAGCATGGAGCCATGGTCTACCCATCCCAAAAGGTATGTACTTATGGGTTTATCATCTGTAGAATAGGGTTCTAAAAAGTTCCCATAGTCAACAACCCATCTTTCAGATATTATCGATTTCCTGAATGACTCGGTAGTCAATAATATTCTCAAGAGGGTCTCGTCCGAGTGTAGTATCGCGTATCAACCATTTTGGGAATCGACTCCCTCATAGCCATCGTACTACATCCTAAAAGGCCAAGTGAGGTTAAAGGTGACTAATGGTCATCAGTGTCATGGGCTCCTAGGTCGAAAGTAGTAACGTTTTCACGAATAGACTCGTTCAACATTACTAACTCTCAAGAGGGCCTCAACTGAGTGGTGGTTTCTCAATTCGACTTTTTTGGGAATCGACTCCCTCAATGTCTCCTTGAATGTACCACCTTCTTATCATAGGTGCACTCCAGTCCGGGTATAGGACATCCTCACCACTAAAAGTAGCAACCCTGCATACAGAAAACCCAAGCACAGACAGATATATACAGATATACAGATATATAAGCAAGCAAACATATAAAATAACACAAATACAAACAAGGTGGGCTTAACCCTCTTAGGATAGTCCCCAGCAGAGTCGTCATTTCTGTTGCGGTGAGAATCGGATATCAAGCTATTAATTAACTTGAATCACAAATCATGAAGTTCACCACCGAGCTTTTATTTATCCAAAGGAAAGGGTAAAGATCGAAGAAAACCCTAAGCGCGCTATGTAAAGACACAACTAAGAGATCTAAGGTTCGGGGGTTGGTTATACCTAGGGAAGGTGTTAGCATCCTAAGTATCTGTAGTACTCTACAGGAACCCCTTGTTAGTATTTGTGTTATGCTAAAGTTATTGTTTGCTTGCTAAGGTAAAGACCTAAGGGTATGTACACTAACTATGCTCGCCAAGACATCGCATCTCGTGCCTACGTATCCTAACTAGGATGGAATCAAAGCATTCATAGTTCACCTAACTACGGGTGATGAACTCTTGACTATGGTCAATGTTCCAAGGGGGAATGAGTATTCATGATCATGATACTCACATAGAGTTCAAAAACTCTCTAAATCTAAGTCGAAAGACAAATTGGCTCTCATAAGGCCAAGCTAAAATGGGGGGAAGTAAGTGTTAGTTGTTAGTGGTTAGAGGTTAGAGGGCTCGACAAGATATCGCATCATGTGCCAACGTATCCTAACTAGGAAAGGGGAATTAGAGCCTCTGTAGTTTGCCTAACTAGGGTTGAGGAACTCTTGATAATGATCAAGGTTCCAAGGGGGAGTAAGTGTTCATAAACATGACACTTACACGGAGTGCGGCGACTCCAAACCTAAACTAGGTTATAAAAGGCAAGACTCTCACAAGGTCACGGGGGAAAAATGGACAAGGCTATCTAACATGAAATGGCAGTCAACTATGTGATCCTTTCCTTTGGAATTCTAGCTAACAATGATACTTAAATGTGACGTCAATTCAATAATTTAGGTCAAAGACAAAAGCATGTGTCAAACATCAAGCATCATAAAAATTTACGTCAACCCAGAAACAAATGAACTAATCACAGAAATTCAAAATAAATGGCTAACAAAACTTAGAATAAGGGTCTTTTTTTTTGTTGAAATTTTTAACATTTGAGAAAAATATATACATATTTTTTGGATTTTTGTATAATGCTTAGGAGATAAACATATTTTTAGATTTTTTAAACATTTAACAAATAAATTCTAAACTAATTAAAATAAGAAATAAACTAAATAAAACCTAAATATTTTAAATTTAAAATCAAAGGATTAGTTAAAAAAACTAGATAAAGAAAATATTTTTGAGATTTTTCATTATTTAAAAAAAAAGCTAAATAGGAAAATAACATTATAAATTGCTAAAGCAATAAGATATAAAAAACTAAATCTCTAAACAAAGAACTCTACTAAATTTATTTCTTGACATTTAGTCATTAATCAAATAAATATGCACAAATAAAAAACAATTAAATTTGAGACTTAAATAATCAAAAGGAAAATTTTTAATAAAAATGAAAATCTGTTAGTTAAAAATAAAAATACAAGTGACAAACATGTGATACTAAAAACAACACAGCCACTAAAGGTCCTCCAGAAAATGGGCCGCAGATTAATGATTGACCGGGTTTGGGCTGGGTCTATCATGACCCGATTCGGTTGCCTAAAGGTTATGAAAGAGAAAAATCTAAAATTGAATGCTACCTCAAAACGACACATCCAAGCGAAGACAACGCTACAATGATCAAAACACACTCAGTAAATTCAGGTTCCAAAACTAAGCGATAAAAACTTCACTCTCTATGATTCTCACTGCGATCGGACACTCATGTACGATGATGATCCTTATTCAAAAAGAACCTTCACCAAACTCGCACCGTTTTCAAATCTCAACCGCGATATCTCTTCTCGTACTGACTGTATCTCATCGCGACTCTCTTGTTTCAAGTAGCCGCTGCGAAAACGCTCGCGATACGTTGTCGGCGATGTCATATGCTCCGTCTCACTTGTTTTCCATCTATACCCTGATCATTATCTCCAACTCACCTCTTGAACCATCCGATCGATACAACAATTGATCCTAAAAGATTCAAAGTAAAATTGATCCAAACACACATAAACCTATGTCTATCATGGAAACAGGGATGATATTGAAACAAAATAACAAAACAACATCATAAAGTAAACAAAATCAGCACCTTTGAGCAAGTATTTGACAAAAACAAAATGTTCAGAATCGAGAATCTTCGTCAATGTTTTGACTCAGGTGAGTTCAAAGATCCCTTATTCTTTCCCTCTATGGTTGTTTGAAAAAGATGAGTAGAAAAACCATATTGGTTTTGGTTAGGGAGTTTGATGTTGGGTTGTTGTTCTGTGTCCAGAAGAAAATCCAATGAAGGTTATGAAGAGGTGGTGATGAAGATCATTTGAAGGTTTTTTGTATGAAAAGTTACTGAATTACATTGGTGTTGAAGAATGTGAAGGTGAACATTAAGGTTAAATTTTTTTGAATATCCCCCCCCCCCTGAATGCTTCTCTCTCCCTCCTTATTTAACAATCAAATTAAAAACTTGTTTTTCGTGTGGTAGCTTTCAAGTATGGTTTTTCTGCTGTTATTGTTGTAAGTCTGTTTTTGAATTATTGTAGCAGGTATTCGGATGCTTGTGGCATGGTCTTGGTTTTGACTTGGTGTGTAGCAAGTGTGTTGCCTTGTGGACAGGTTTGGAGTTTTGTTAGCAGCATAGCAGTAGTACAGTTTGTGCAGCGTTCAGCGCAGGAGGCAGTGCAGAATTTTTGGCTTGTGGTGAGTTTTCTGCTGCAGGTTTGGAGTATTTGCGAGGTAAAAAAATGTGGTAGCAGGTTATATGTGATGTAGGTAACAGAATCACATTTTGGTGCAAATACAGGTTTTTGTTTTGTTGTGTGGGGCAGACTGTGGTACGATCCTTGCAGTGGCTTGGAAGCAAGTTTTTGCATGGTGTAGCATGATGGTTTTAAGGCTTTGTGTAGCATGAACATGGAGGAGGTACGCAAGATTTTTGGGGATGTGGTTTGTTGAACAACTTAAGGCAAGATGCGTGCAGAGTAGTTTTGGAGTGTAATGGGCCGAAAAAAAGATAATGGTTTCTTTTTGTATATTTTGTGTAAGGGACCTTTTTAAGAAAAATATGGACATTTGAGAATGATGAGATGAGATGAAATTGAAATGTGGTTTGGAATTGAATTTGAGTTTGAATTCTTGAACTTTAATGGAATGAAGTTTGAAGTTATAAAAAGAAAGAATATGAATTGAAATTGGAAAAAAATTTGAAATGGAAATGAACTTGATTAGAATTGAACATAATAACTTGAATGAGTTAGAAAGGAAAGAAAATTACTTTGAATGGAATTTAAAAATTAATTTGAACCGAAATGAAATTGGCACTTGAATTAAGTTTTGAATTGAAATTGGAAAGATGAATTTGAATTTAAAATGAAATTTGAATGGATTTGAAATTGGAATAAAAATTGAAATTGGTTAGAGATGAAACTTGAGATTGAAACTTTGAAATGAACTTGAATGGATTTAGAACAAAGATTGTATTTTGAATGAAACTGACACTCAAATCGGTTTTGGAACTTGCACATGGGATTAGAATTGGATATTGACAATGACTACAGGAATGGATATGGGTTTGTAACGTGCCACCACAACACTTAAAACCTTGACAGCAGAATTCGAATGCCACTAATCTTGAACGACATCACAACCCCGAATCCACCTTAATAGTGATCTTGATTTGAACAACAAACTTGACGAATCCTCAGACCAATGATGAAAACCTAAACCATACAATCAACACTTGCAAACAACTTGAAAGGAACCAATTGTCTTGACTTCTTTAATAGCTCTGCAACTTGACTTCAACAGACAACTTGAATTGGCACGAAACCCTGGTTTGATGATCTTCAGATGTAAAGCACTGATCTATGCCAAACTCAACTTGAGAATGAAACAAATTCCTCTTTCTTGACCAAGATCAAATTACATCCACTTGAATTGAAACAATACTGCACATATATTAAGCCTGCTAGCCTCTAATGAAACTCAATTGAACGACACTTGCTTATCTTAAACACAAAAGGGTGAGAAACCCTAATCTTCGCCTTGAGTGCACACTGAAACAATGACTTGATGAGAACCAAAACCCTAATTCAAATTCTTTGCCATGGCCTGATGACCTGATACTGAAACAGACCACTTCTCCGATCGAAAAAATAGGTAAAAGTCCACTGAATTCCATCGTCACTGCACACAGACCCTTAACCTGGTAACCTTGGCTGATCCTCGATTCAATCTTACAAAGCTTGAGCCTTGGAGAACTTGCGCTGGATTATTGAGGAGGGGAAGTCTCTTAGGAGTATGAGAAACTCGCTTGGTCTAGTGATCCATCCACAACCTTGATTGATCAATCCGTTGAAGCCTCTTGAAATAAAACCCTGATTCACAAGAGAAACAAGACAAGAGAAGTCCAATAATCTGGTTAGTTATGCAATATGATTGCCCTAGAATGACATGCGAAAGATGATGACATCTAAGGGTAAAATTTGGGGTATAACACCTACGTACCCACAAAGTGCAATATATGATCAAAACCTCGTAGTTTGTGGTACAAATAACAAAATAGGTTTGGTATGGTTGTTTTTAAATGTAAGGACAAGTCGTCATTTCCAAGCGAATAATTCCACTTAAAGAAATGAATCATGTCTAAACTTATGAAAAAGTTTTAAAGGAAAAGTGCAAAAGGCACGAAAAGAGTTTGATGAGTTTGGTGTTTTTTTAAGTCTTTTGAAAAAGGTGTCAATATGCTTATGTAGTTTAGCATTTATTAAGAAATGAAAAGAAAAAAGTAAAATCACTTGACAAAGTCAAGGTTTGATTATGAAAGAGGTGAGAGTTTGAAAACAAAAAGGTTTTGAAAAAGATAGGAGATTTTGAAAATTAAAGAATGGGTGGAGAAGAAGAGGTTATCATAAAGCATAAAGATAAAAGCTAAGGATAAGAACGGCCTACCCACAAACGCAAACTCCATAGTCTTTAAACCATAATTTCAAAGCAAAGGGAGAAAGTCCTAGTTCTAAGTCCAAGGGTCCAAGAATAACATTGGATGTCCAAGGTCTAGGTGCTAAACTCCATATCCAATGCAAAGGATAGTAACCATAGTCCAAGATTAGAAGCACAAGTCTTTTAGAGGTTTTAGCCTTTATTAATGTTTTGGTCCAAGTGGACAAAGAGAAAAAGACATAAGCATAAACATAAGGTCCAAGTGGACAAAGTGAAAATGACGGAAACATAAACATGATATGATATGAGATGATAGTAATGGAGCATAAAAGATAAAAGAGAGATAGGGAGCAAGAAGGAAACATAAACAAGATTAGTATAATAATATTGTTAGTAAGTTAGTGAGTAGTAGTATATACATAATAGTAGCACAAAGGCCATAATGCCATAAGCCTTCAAAAGTAACACCGATTATTCCGTCTCGCATCTTGAACTATAATGATTAAACAATGTACTTAAGTCAAGGTTAATGATGACTTGTCAGAAGATTGATAGAATAAAAGCCTCTACACAACAAGCTTCAAATATTTTGAACCTAATACAAAAGATTAACCATCATTGGGCTTACACAACCAAAAGGTTTGGGCCACGAAAGATCAAGTTCCGATTCGGAGGGAGGGACACATGTTGCTCTATGTTAAGCAATCGCCAAGTGACTTATATAGAAGTCACCCTACTCGAGGCCGGTCAATGCACTTTATGTGTTAATACATGTTAGAGAAGTGATATGTAAATCACTCTCCTAAAATATGCCACACAAAAATAAAAATGGAACGATCTAATCATAATCGAGATTTCACATTGATTTATCAAGGGAAATCTATCACGATTCCAAAGTATGGAGAATGATCCAAATGATCATTCATCAATAGATTTGAAATAATGAAGATTAAACATCTTCGTAAATCAACAATCGTCGATTTAGAGATTTCATCGACCAAAAGAAAAAGGAGAAGAAAAATGGATCTAACATGTCATGATCCACACAACAAACAACAATCAAAATACCAAAATAGAATTCAAAATAAAATCAAGATTAAAATGAAATCACATGATTTTTAAAAGAAATTTTGAACTAGAATAAAAAAATTAAAATCTATTTCATGAAGTCATAAAAAAATAGTGAAAAAGATAGTTTGAATAAAAAAAGAATTAAAAGAAATTTTAAAATAAAAAATAAGAGGGAGGTTTTGTTAGAAAAAAAAGAAGGTAATGAAATTAAAAAAACATAAGAAAAAAAGGCCAGGCCCCGGTATTACATGGTGAGGACTTTTTAAAACAAGAACCAAATAAAGGATCAGAAAGAAAAAAGAAAGAACGAAAAAACATCTTCTTCTTCCTTTCATCGCGTGGCTACTGTTCATAGGAGCTCCACCGTGCCGGAGCTCCATGCCGGCAACAGTGGAGCTCGAATCTTACGCGGCTTTGATCGAAAACGTATGCTCTATCTCAATCCAGTTTCAATTTCAAACGAGAATTGTTCACGATTGCGAATTGAATCCGCAGAGTTACTTCGAAAAATTCCGATACCTTCAAATTCAGGTGAGAATCACTTCAATTTCTCTTTTTCTTTTCTTTGAATTTGTAGTGGATTTATGAATTTGAATTGAGTTTGAGTTGTTGTGAAGAATGGAAGAAAATTTGGAATGGAAGAAGGTTGAAGGTGTTGCAAGTTGAGTTCAAAAGTTGAGGTATGAGTTGAAGTGTTGAATAATTTGAAGCTTGAGCTGGAAAATGAAAGATGAAGTTCAAAAATGGAAGCAAGAAGTAACGAAGGTGATGGATTCGGCTTTGAATTATGCAAGGGTGCAACAAGATTGTGTTGAATTTGCGTTTGAAGATTTTTTTTAAGGTTTGAAGAATTGATGTTGAAGCTTGATTTGGGAATTGAAGGGTGAGATTTTGGCAAAGTGTTTATGGCTATCAAAGCTTGTGTAATTTGTGAATTGAAATTGGTCTTATATAGAGAAAGATGAAGGGTGTTTGTGGCATTTTGAATTAAAATCGGTCATGAATTTCTTGCCATGAAGTGCAGCTCTTGCATTTCATTTATATTTCCCGCGTTTTGATCTGCATTTGCTGCCGTTTCATCTTGTGCATTTTGTTGCTTTTGAGTCATTTCTGCTCTCGTTTTGTGCGCTGTCGTTTTGGTCTTTTGTAGCTCGTGTATGCAACGGTTTGGAGATGGTTTATAGAGATTAGACGTGAAAGCTTGAACACGACTTGTGGTTTGCGAGTGGCTTGTAAGCTGTAGCTGATGTTGGAATTGTGTTTCGTGTAGGCTCCATTGTAAAATTCAGCTTGAATGGCTTGATTGGCTTGGTTTGTTTTAGTGGCTAATGATGGAGGAAATTTGTGATGATCCGCAGACTGCTTGTGCGTGTGAACAATGTTTCTTCTCCATCAGCTTTTTTTATTGCCTTGTGTCTTCTTTTTGGTGTAAATGGGCTGGGTTAGTATACCATGGCCTTGTTGTATTTTTTTTGTTATAATTGATGACATTTTGTAATGGGCTTATGGTTTAAAAGTGATTTAGAAAAATGGATATGATGAAATATGGGTATGGGTTAAAAAATTTATGAATTGAATATTGAATATTGAATCAAAAATTGGAAATTTGAATGGAAATGAGTATGGTTTAGAAACAAGGTTTTGGAATTGAAATGGATAATGGTTTAGAATGAGACTGGATTTAAGAAAAATGGATTTAAAATGGATATTGAAAATAGATTTATGGATATTAAACAAAAATGAAGTGAAATTGGATATGAAATATGGATATTGGAAAGAATGGCCTTTGAAATGGATTTAGAAATTGAATTGAATGTCCAAATCAAATGGGCTAAAAAAATTGAATATTTGGAATTGAATTGTTTTGGAAAGATGGATTGGAACATGGATATGATATTTGAATTTTAAATGGACATGGTTAAAAAAGTTATAAAATTGGATTGAATAAAAATTGGATTTAAAGAGAAATGGATTTTAAAGGATAGGTGAATCGGATATGGGAATTTAGAGAAATGGTTTCACACGAGAATTTGGACATAAAATGGATAAGAAAAATGGTTTAGTAAATGGATACACACCCTCATCAATATTTCCCACACACGGCCATGAAACCTCGATTTTAATCCAAAGCCAACTTGAAATTTACCACAAAGCATCTGATTGAAATGCACACAACCACCACTGAACAATTTGCAATTGAAGCCACGACAGTCAACCTTGATTTTCTGAATTTCTGGTTAATAAGTTTTGGATCAACTTCAAATATGTCTAAATCAATCTCTGGGAAAATAAATCCACAGATGAACCCAATTTGGACTGGTGAACTCAGATGAACCTGATAGATATCACCACACAACAACTTGACAGTCACTGCTTGAGAAATAGTCCACTGAAATAGATAACTTGCACTTGAATCAATCTCTTGATGGTTTGACCAAAATTAGGTCAAACTTCTATCTGAACTGGATCATGAACGAACAGCCACATGTGATTTGAAACCATGCTCTTACTTTGCCAACCCTGCGAAACCTAAACACACAGAGAGAAAAACAGGCAAACTACAACATATTTTTGGTATTTTAGTCAAAGGTTAGATAAACATAAACAAATAATAAAGCAAGTGAAAAAAACACATATACTCGAGAGAAACACAGATTGTGATCTTGTTTGTGGTATGAGATGTAAATGAAATGTGCGAAATCTTAGGGGTAAAAATTAAGGTTCAACAGCAAATACAAGGATTCAAATTCATCTGGACCAATTAGGGTTTTCTGATGAAAAATCAACTGTACCTTTGACTTTTGACCAAGACATGATCCCAAACCTTGAGACATGATTCAAGATACTCTAAAACACCTATGGAATCCATCCATTAGGTTTGAATTAGGTCAAGGACTTGATTTCATAGAGGATCACAAAGTTTAAAAATTATCTGACAAAAAGTCAACTGTGCCAAAAATCAAGTTTGACTTTTTGAATTTCTTGACAAACATGGATTCCCTAAGTCAAAACAATGTTAACTTATGGTTTGGATCATCATCCATCAAGAAAAATCAAGAAAAGTGGGGTTACTTGCAAAAGGAGCAACCATGAGAAACTTGAATTTTCACTAAGTCATGGAAAAAAGTGATTTCTACCCAACTTTGCAAGGTCATAACTTCTAAACCACAAAGCCTTTTTCTTCCATCCAAAGCTCAAATGAAAGCTCTCATTACATACTACAAGAATGTCAACTACACCTCATTCCAAATCCTCATGGATTTTAAGTTATGGATTGATCAAAATCACAAAAATATGAAAATGACCATTTTTCCAAACATTATTGCTCCAAACAAACTCCCTATACTATAAATAGAGGTCATGTGTGACTGATCAAAACACACCAAAGCATAACAACTCATGCTTTTCTCAAAATCACTCTAAAAAACCAGAATTTGCTTCTCTTTCAAGTCACTTTCGAATTTTCAAATAGAGAGCAATTCCATCCAAACCAACCATCCTAACACCTCACATATATCATATATAGGTGATCCATAACCTCAAAACATATATGGAACACCAGAATCACAAAGTCACCCCCCCATTTGCTCAAGCTTTTTGGCAAGGTTGCAGTTGAGGTGCCACAACAAGTTCCAGGTTGTTTCAATCCCTTCCAAGCTTCCAAACACCTTACATAAGGTCCATTGAAGTTGTCCAGATCATCACACAACATCTGTAACACCTACAACTAAGGATTCGATTTCCTTTTGCAGAGGTAAGCCTGACACTCTTAAACTCAATGATCCATGCATCATAAATTGGTTTTCAAGTTACAAACACATTTATGCACTTATGTAGAATGTTTACCCTCAATCAATTGCTTTGTAGCTATCGTATATAGGATTTCATAGTGTTCTTGCAGAAATTAGGGTTCATGTGTTCATTATTTGATTTCTCACTCCACACTTAATATAAATGCAATTAATTTATATCACTGAAATCCTTGTTCAAAAACACACAACTTTCATGTTTACAAAAGTCAAAACCATTACATATTGGGGGAGATATGTGAGGTTTTGCAAAACGGCCATGGAGGGAGGTCGTGAGGAAGAAGATGACTGTTGGCGCCATAATTTGAATTTTTGAATTTTTTATCATTTTCTTAATTGATTTCAAAATTTAATTTCTCTCTAAATTTTTATCATTTTTTATTGGTTCTTTTTTTTAAAAAAATTCACAAAAATGTTAAAATATTTTATTAGACAAAAAAAATCAAATTTATATTATTTATTTAATATAGTTTGAATTTTTGTAAATAATTTCATTTTATTTGTTTTTAAACATTTTTAAATGAAATTTCCACCTTGGTTTTTCAAATTCAAATGGATTCCAAGTTTTCATGTGATTAAACATGATTTTTCAAAACATTTTTCAAAGTTGACAACTTGTTTTTAAATATATTTGATATTTTATATCATTTTTCTTTAATTTCTTTTGAAAATTATATTTTTAAATTAAAATTAGGGTTTTCTTAATTTTGATTTTTTCAAACTTTATTTGAAACACTTTTGGGCCTCTATTATAGTGTAAGACTCATCCCCTTTGTAAATATATAATTTTGGGCCTCAATCATTGTATAAGTCCCGATACGATTTTCAAAATAAACGGTACGATCGTTGTTTTTCATCCGGGCATCTCTTTGAGCTAGAAGCCCCATCTCTTGTATAAAAATAAACTTTTGGGCCTCTATTAAAGTTTAAGACCCATTCCTTCTTGTACATAAATATTTTGGGCCTCAGTCATTATATAAGTCCCTCTGTGGTTTTCAAAATCACGGCGCGATCGTCGCCTTTTCGAATAAATCATCTGGGCCTCTCCTTGAGTATAAGCCCCATTTTTCTTTCTTTACAAACACTTTTGGGCCTCCAATATAGTGTAAGACCCAACCCCTTTTTATACAAAAATAATTTTTGGGCCTCTGCTATAGTATAAGTCCCACAACGTCTTTCGGTGTCGCAGTGCGATCAATGTTTTCAAATAAGTCATTTGGGCCTCTCC
Source organism: Lathyrus tuberosus (assembly GCA_022829125.1). Taxonomy (NCBI): domain Eukaryota; kingdom Viridiplantae; phylum Streptophyta; class Magnoliopsida; order Fabales; family Fabaceae; genus Lathyrus; species Lathyrus tuberosus. The sequence continues at coordinate 9,684,224 of JALAZF010000117.1, forward strand.
TTGAGTATAAGCCCCAATATTTTGTACAAAAACTTTGTTTTTAACAACAAACAACTTTCAGGGGCCTCTCCTTGAGTTGTATGCCCCATACCTCTGTTTTCAAAATCATTTGTCTGTTTTTAAACTGGTTTAAGAGGAGCATTATTCCCGGTGAAACTGCTCTTAGACCACTTGGGCCTCTCTTTGAGTTATAAGCCCCAAACTTTATTTTCTTTCAAACCAAAGTCTTTTAATTCAAATTCAAATTCAAAGTTTTCTCAAAACTTTCTTCAATTTCTTGAAACCTTAATCAATCATACAGTTATAGTCAATACAATCAATCACAATACACTTGGGCCTCTTTTCAGAGTGTAAGACCCAACATCTTTTCAATTTAATGCATGTTTGTTTATATATATCTGTCAATTCACTTATCTGTATATATACATGTGCATATCTATTTAGAGTTTTCCCAGCAGTTAGGTCTACACTTAGATCAAACCAGAGGTTACTTTCAACATAGTCAAAACTAGTTCCCCAATGGAAATTCCCTATACAGTCTGCCTCCTCTTGGGCTTATTCAATATGGAACAGAGAAAGACATTATTCCCGGTGAAACTTTTCTCAAGACTGTTAAAACTTAGAAATATATATATACAAGAAATTCATTTCCCCAGAGAGGATTAATTCCCGATGAAACCTCTTTTGAATTTCTTCAAACCTTAGAAATGTTCATCAAAGAAAGGATTAATTCCCGGTGAAACCTTTTCTTGAACTTTTCCTAGGTTTGGACCCACAAGCTTCCTAGAAGTATTCCCAACCTCCTCTTGGGCTTAGTACAAGGACCAACAGGCTTCTTAGAAGTTCCCCAACCTCCTCTTAGGCTTAGTATAATTACCCAAGGGCCTCCTAAAGGCATAGGATCTAAATTATTCATCTCTACTAGTTCAATCCCCAGGAGAGTCAAATTTCCAGAACATCAGACCATTCCAGGGTTGATCTTCATCCCTTAAACCAAAAGCCTCCTCTTGGGCATCATACTAAGACCCCTCTCTACACCAGAGCCTACCACTTCTTGAGAGACTTGGACAGTCTCAACCTCCTCTGGGGCTTCATTCAAGTAGACTTGGAAAGTCTCATGTCCTTTCGGATCTCACACAAAGACCCTCAAGTTTCCTAAAAGCACAGGAAGAACCCTGATCAATTTACCAATATACTAATCTCCAGCAGAGTTAAGACCCTCAACAAGGTTTAAACTTTCACCTTAAAAATCCCCAGCCAGGGTCAATCAACCATCAACAAATCCCCAATAGAATCAGAGCCTCATGGCATCTCACACTCCAACTCGTCCCTGATTCCTAGCAAGAGTAAATCCCTTTGGATTACCCCAATACAATTTGGGCCAGCTCCTGGATTTTATTAAACCCCCAGCAAGAGATAGCCTCCTCTTAGGCTTCATATAAGAATTTCCTCAGTCAGCCTCAATCTTGGGCTTTGTACAAGACACATAAAACCCTCCCCGGTGGAGTCACTTTCTTTCAGCTTCAACCTTGGGCTTTGATCAAGGCACACAAAAATCAACATCCCTCAGATGAGACCATGAGTCTTCTCCTTCTCTGCAGGAAGACATTTCCTCTATACACCCCATATCAAATAAACAATCAAAACCTTTTTTTCCAGATAATTGCGGTAAGTGGCACACTTATTGATTCAAAATCCAAGCCGAAGTCCTTTCTTTATCCTGGCTAAAATTCATCTTTCATCTGATAGATGTAAGTGGCAAGCCTCTGGATTCCATACATCCAAGCCAATATCCTTCTCTTAGCATGAAAGATTCATAAGGAAAAATGGAATTTCTCTACACTGAGTTAAAGTTTTCTTCCTTCATGACATCCCTTATAAAGGAAATTATGGCATTGCTGGATTCTACATATCCCAGTTATAGTAATTCTCCTTTATAACCAATTACTCAACATTTGTGATGAATAGGTGAGATATTCTCCATTTAGAGATGACAAACTCTCTCTCTCAATCACCCTTTAGCTTCAATCTTGGGCTTTAAACAAGACACAAATACCCTTTTAGCTTCAATCTTGGGCTTTAAACAAGACACAAATACTCAGCTAGCTTCAATCTTGGGCTTTAAACAAGACACCAAACATCTTTCCTCCTATTCTAGAATAGGAGGAACTACGATTGCTCTGATTTCCCGAATCTCTTTACGGGAATACGTAGGCATAAGATTGCGAAATCTTAGTGAGCACACAAATCAAAACTTTAGGTTCAGTACCTTCCCAAAAACAACGGAAAACCCGAAAACAACAAAAGCATTCTCTCAATTCTCCCAAAGGAGAAACTTTCCCAAGCCACAACAAATAAACATGAGAAAGCATTTTAAGTTAATAGAAAAACATGCAATAAAAGGTTCCTATGGATTACCATAGACACACTGGGTGTTAATAGCTTCCCTTTGTATAACCAGACCCCGATCCCCGATCTCTTGGCATTTGTTAAAGAAAACATTTGTGTGCAAGGTTAGTTTTAGATATCTTCCCTTTCCTTTCCGGCTTCATAGGATAAATATAGAAATCAGAAAGTAGCACCCAATCCAATTTGCGGTAAGGCGGTCGCGTCACCGGCAAAAATCGCACTCTACAGAAAAATGGCGACTCTGCTGGGGAAATTTTAAGATTAGAGTTCCTAAGAGGTCTAGGCCTTGCTTTTCATTTATTTCTCTGTTTATTTACTTGCTTTCTCAGTTTTCTGTCACACACACACACACACACACACACACACACACACACACATATATATATATATATATATATATATATATATATCATATTCTGTCACCTTACTTGATACCCATGTTTAAATTACCGTTATTTGGGAATGCGATTAATACACATGTGGTGAGTCCGAGAGAACATTAATATAAGTGGTGGCGTCTCCAGGAAGGCTTATTGGGAGTGAATCCTGACCAAGTTAACCTGGCAGTCCACCGAATCAGTGGAGGTACTCGTGTGGACTTGCTAATGTTGAACGACCATGTCGTGAAAGCATAGTTTTCCTAGTGCGGTACCCATGAAATCAAGGATTTAGTAGGCATTTAACCATTTGGACATTAGGTAGTGCGGTGACTATCGGTAATAGGTGATACGCGATACTACACTCAAAGGAGATTCATCTTAGGATATTACAGCTCGCTTGAGTCAATTGACTTGCTGTTAATATCCCTAAGAGGGGTCAATGATTTTGGGAACCTTTGTTAGAACCCGTTTTACAGGTACAAAAATTGACCAATTAGTACACACCTTTGGGGATGGGTAGATCCATTGCTCCATGCTCGTGACGATGAACCCCTAGACCCATGTTTTCAAGTGTTTTTGTTTGCTGCATTCATGCATCCATACATTCATTAAAAAACCTTTTTCAAAATAACAAAAACATTTTTTTCTAAAAGAACTAAAACAATAATTACAAATATTAGAGAGGTTGCGTTATAGATTTCGGAAGAAAAAAAACGCACAAGTACACCTTCATGATTCCAAAACTGGAAGACCTAAGGAAATTGGGAAGGATGATTACTAATCTAGAAGCTTTCAGAGCTAAGCACGGAGGATTGTTATCTCTTTTGAAGGTCAACATGGGTGAAGGGATCCTGTCTACACTGGTTCAGTTTTACGATCCGGTTTACCAGTGCTTCACATTCCCAGATTATCAGCTCACACCAACACTGGAAGAATACTCCCACCTGATTGATTTACCTATCACTAATCAAGATCCGTTTTCTGGACTGGAAGAAATTCCAAAGGATCAAGCCATTGCAAGAGCAATCTCTTTGGATGAGTCAGAAGTCAGGACTCACATGACCACCAAGGGAGGAATCCAGAGTTTACCAGCTAAATTCCTGATGGAGAAAGCTCTATACTTTTCTTGTATAGGAAATATAACCGCTTTCGAGGATGTCTTTGTGCTACTCATGTACGAGTTATTCCTCTTTCCCAACATTGACAACTTCGTTGACACCAATGCTGTTAAGATATTCTTGATTGGGAACCCAGTCCCAACCTTACTCGTGAATGCTTATTATTATGTACACTTAAGGAATTTGTACAGTGGAGGGATGATCACTTGCTGTGTACCATTACTCTACAAATGATTTATTTCCCACTTGCCCAAGTCTGCTGCTTTTTGGGATCACAAGAGTAATTTGCGATGGTTGCAGAAGATTATGTCTCTTACCAATTCAGACATAGATTGGTACAATCAGATTTACGAAGGGATAAAGATCATCGACAGATGTGGAAATTTCCCTAAAGTACCCCTCATTGGTACTAAAGGAGGGATCAACTATCATCCAATTTTAGCTCGCCGGCAACTTGGATACCCGATGAAGAATATCCCATATAATGCTCATCTGGAAGGTCTTTTCTTCAAGGAAGGAGAAAATGACAGGGCACTAAAGAAAGAAATAGTGCATGCCTGGCAACATATTCGCAGGAAAGGAAGAGAGTCCCTTAGGAGGCCAAGTTGTATCTCTACAGAACCTTATCTCCACTGGGTACAAACCAGAGCCATCAAACTAAGGATGCCTTATCCTCATCAAGAAGTTTTTCCCTTAAAGGAATCTATCCTTTATTTCATGTCTGATGCGGAAAAACTTCAGGTCGCTCTTAACAAAGTTCAACGTGAGAGAAACTCTTGGAAGAACAAATACCAGATCCTTAATTTGGAATGTACCAAGATTCAGGAACTGCTAAAGGAAAAGGATGCTCTGATTGAGATATTAGAGCAGCATGCCATAGAAAGTCAGGAGGAGCGGAGAAATTTACTCACTCCTTTCACTTGGCAAAGGATCGTCGACCCAACAACGGCTGAAGGATCCCAATCAAAGAAAAGAAAAGTTTAGGAACCAGCATCTGTGTAACACCCCACTTTCCCATTTATGAAAAATACACAATTCTATGAAATAATCAGAGTTTTTACACCAAAAATAAAGTAGGATGCCACATTCATAAAATCAACATCAATACTCCTTTCATTAAATGAAATAAAATAGCGGAAAATAGTTTATTTATTTATTTCACGGCCACATGCCAACAACTACGAAAAACTCCCCTTAAACTCGTGGTCCACCATAAATTCAAACAAATGAAAGATACGTAACTAAATTCAAACAAATGAATAATCGATAAAATTCCCAAAATTCCCGTGTTACGTATCAGAGCGACTCCTACGACTCGAACAAGCAACACACACTCCAAGCAACCTAAGTACCTGGATTATCTGTACTTCCGAAGAAGCACAGACACAACAACAAAGGGTTGAGAATCACATTAAATATTAAACGGTGAACAATTACATGATAAGAGTAGTATTCATGCACAATCATACAATCAAGACCCACTGGTCACCAATCATCACTATATAACACACATCCAGCAACAAAATGCAATGTGACATAACTATGGACACAATGCATGTGGTACCAACATCATGGTTCATTCAATCGAACCCGGATAGATCACATACACCCCTACTTGGCAATGATCTATCTCCACCATTCTCCATATCGGAGTACGAATGAATCACATACACTCCTCCTGAGCAATGATTCATCCCACCAACACCACGAAATGCATGACAGAATATGCATATAAAACACATGTACAATAACATGTATACATGTTCACGATCCTCCTGATCACACCTGAATCACATATCAACATCCAACACCATACAAATAACTCACAACACATCAACCGCTTATTTATTAATTAATTCTCTAAAAATTATTAAATTAATTATTTTCGTCTCCAATTTTTTATTTCTCAAGGTCTGACATTTATTCCCAACCTCTCAAACCAAAAGAAACTGCATTGGACGCGAAATCGGGAAAGAAATCGCAGAACACCAAAATTTTCCACGCACACTGGTCATACGTGTACTGACCTGAGTCATACGCGTATTGCCACACTCTCCTGCCCAAGCATACGCGTAATACCTCTCCCCCTTACGCGTATTGCCTCAAGTGCCCAAGTCCTTACGCGTATTGCCTTGTGCCTTACGCGTACGGACAAAGACGTTTCCACACTGAATTTCCCAAATTCCAACCCATTACGCGTACGGCCCTCCTATTACGCGTAATCCCTCTCTTCATACGCGTAGTACCTCACACTCAGCCTTGCTATACGCGTATTAACACGTATGTTACACGTACGGTCCCTTAGCACGCCCAGCCATACGCGTATCGCCCTCCTTGGTACGCGTATTGGTAGAAGCTGTGAAAAATACCCATTATTCTCATCTCAGTTCGAATTCTACCACATTGATCCCTATTCTCCCATTCCAAATGCTCCTATAACGAGTTCTACATCAGTTTTATGTCCCATTATTCATCTTACATCTTTTCCTAACATTACTAAATTAGATCTACGAATTCTATGTCTAATTCCTTTCCTACAACCTGCACCAAAACCAGATATGCAACCAAGGTTATTCAGACAACAGCAACAACAACAAAAATCATGTTAACACGAAGCAATTCATGCACAATTTCATCATCACATCAGACATATACACAAATCAACAACACAACATTTTGCATACGAATTCCTACGGGGTTAAGGACTCCCCACTACCCTATCATGAACATATCACCAATATTAAACCTGTTTCTCCCCCCTTACCTCGAATCTTTGATCAATTTCCTGCGAAAATCTGCTGAAGATGTTAGCTCTAGCACACCCTTGTTCTTCCTCTCTGTTAGTTCTTGTGATTGGCTGAAATTTTGGTAAAACAATGTTAATGTCATGGTTGATGTTGCAACATGAGTCTCTAAACATTATTGTTTGATAGGTTAACATTCTGGTTTGTGAAAATTGTTGAAGAGTTAAAGTGTTGAAGAGTGATGTCACATGCGATGTCTTGACATCACTATACCAGAACATTAAAACATCAGGTTGTGATGTTTTAGGGTTGCACGTGTTAATGGGATATTCTACTGAAGAGAATCAGAGATTGCAGGCAAATATCATGGGATAGATACATTCTGTTACAATCAGTTATGAAGAAGATTAGTTCGTTGCTAATTTAATGCAAAAAGATATGAAGAATAATTAGAGTTAATTATGAAGAGCTGATTGAAGATTTAATTGAAGATCTATTTTGTAGCAGAATCTTTTGGAGATCTGTAGCAGAAGATTTGTTGTGATTTGAAGGCCCAAATCCAGTTGGGAAAAAGTTATAAATAGAATGCTTGTAATCTAGAAGAGGTACGGGTCCAAGATGTAGATCATTAGGGCTTTGTCTAAGTGAACCACTCGGGTTGTGAGATGGTCACTAAGTTAGTACGCAGAAACCTGTAGGTAATGAGTTTTGTATTGTTCTTGGAGGAAGCTTTGAAGCAACTCGAAGATGTCGTTATCAGTCAAGAGTCTTGGCTAAGTATAGGCATAGAAGTGTGTCGTTTACTTTTCTGTGATTGGAAAGTGTTTGGAAATCAAGCTGTTGATGCAGTGGCGGAGTTGTTGACTACTAGACATTATTGCGATGATTGGGAGTGAGATGGAGTCTCATACCTAGGTAGATTGTCAACTGGTCTGTTGAGTCTGTAATTTGATACTACTAATAGTGGACTTCCTTCCTGGCTTGGTATGCCCCCAGATGTAGGTTGTTGAACTGAACTGGGTGAACAATCCTTGTGTGCAATTCTGTAGTTTTCTATTGTTTTACATTGCAGAGTATGTTGTTGTAACATCACACATAACATCACAGGTTTTGAGTGTCTTGTTCATACAATAGATATTGATGTTGTGACATCGCACGTAACATTACATATCTGGTACCAGAATTTCAATTGGTATCAGAGCAGGCATCCTGTCTGTTTCTGGATGAGATCTTGGGAAGATACTTTCTGGTTCATGAGCAAGAAAGAGAGTTGTTTGGATGATCCCTTGGAGTGAAGGATGGACTGTTCATGATAAAGTATTGTTGGCACGTGGTGTACAAGGATTTTTTAGTAGTGCCTGAAGGATGTTGAGGAGTTGTTATGTGTTCCGCTGCATGGTATCTGGTGTTACCCTGGTTGGTTCTTGTATCTCCGGTGTTGAGATTCTAGGAAGATATTCTCTTGGAAAGGCATTAGGGTTTGGTCTCCTCAGCAGGATATTGTAGTTTATGCAAGACTGCTTCAACCGGTTGGTTAGAGATACCAAACATACTTTAGGATTATCTCATATCTTTGTTTGGGAGAGAAGTGTTCATAAGGTGAATGGATCTTCTAAAGACTGTTTGACATGGAAGGATCAGAAGAAGACCATATTTCAAGTCAGACATTGAAGACCAATCTGTTCAGAACAGTGATTCCTTCTTGATGGTGAAAGAAGAGGGGAGTGCCAAAGCAAAAGAGTATCACTGTCAAATATTTCATGCGGGAGTGAAGATCTTGATAAGTTATCTCTTAAGCTTAGTTGTGGTGACCCGATTAGGAGGATCTTCCTGGGTATGATGTTAAATGGCGTTCTGGTACATGAACTGGAAGAAGAATATGTCAAATCGTATATCTCAACATCGCGCTACACATTAACAGCTTATGGTAAATGTTAAGTCAAAGACCCATTAGATTGCAGCTGGTTTGAAGGATCACTGAAGCTGTGAAGTTGAACATTTTATGAGATGGTGTCATAGCTTCTCAGCTGGAGCGAGTTGAAGAAAAGGTAGTAATCTTGATAGCAGAAGAGAAGGAGATGGTCCCTGTTTAAGCTAAAATGTCTGAAGACAATTTTATAGGGAAAATGCATCCAAGAGTTTATGTGCAATAGCAGTGTAACTCAGCCTGTGGTCAATTGGTGTTTGCATGAGCACTTTCAGTTTTGTTGCTTGAAGGATTGAAAGTAGTAGATGGTCTATGATATGCTTATGCAGAAGGATGGCAGTTATCACTCTTAAGTTAGACAAGAGGTATGAACCTTGTGCTTATAAGAAGAAATTTCTGGGAGAGTATGCAAGTTACTGCAGTTTTGGAAGTTGATATCCAAAGAAAGTTAGTTGTGCTCATAGTGTAGTATCAGGTCAAGCCACTTACCTAGTCTGAAGTATTAACAAAAGAGGGATCAGCTCATGCCTCAAGTGTGCAGGAAAAGAATGTCAGACCAGATCAAATGTCGTACTTTGTGAAAAGGAGCTGAACGTTTATCTAGGATGTTGTGCAGTCAACTAATGACAATATACATTGACGGGAGACTATGTATATGTCTGATGTAAAAGTGCAGAACTGCAGAAGTGTTGAGAATTTACTTCTCTCTATATGGCTGTATATTTCTCTTGGTAGTGTGTTGGTGTGTGACGACCTGAAGTATGCTGTTGAAGATGAAGATGGAAGACTATGAAGACGTCATAATCTTGATGGTTACAGCTTGGATCAGTTTATTTCTGATCTAAGTGGTTTGGAGCATGGTGTTTGCTCTGGTTGTGAAGGTCGAGGATAAGTGGCAGTTATCTCTGGCTTTCCACTGACGGCTCTACTAAGGGAAGTGACTTTCTTAAGTATTGCTATGGGGTAGTCTTGGACTACTTATTTTCTGAAGATTCAGATGTGGTAGGTTTGAAGTCTTCGGAGTTTCTAAGCAGGATGGAGGTTATCTACTCAAACTTGATTATTGAATCAAGTCTATGAGAGCATGGAAATCTGTTTCTGCAAAGGGAGGAGGTTCTTCTGAGTGGCAGAAGGTAGAGCTGAATTCAACAGTTGGATGACATAATGTTCTGACATCTAGCTTAACATCAGGAGTCTCAGCTGGTGATGTGGCACATCAGCTAATGATAGGGTGATCTACAGGAATGAACAATAGGATGCTTCAAAAAGATCGTTCTCATGTCAGTTTGCGGGAGCTGCAGGAAGGAGAAGATGTTACATGACCATGGCTTAGGAAGTCTAAGTGTGCTTTCTTTTGAGCAAGTGGAACATGTGACTTGAAGATCAAGTTTCCTTGGTGGATCAAGATATCTCCGTGAGAGTTCTGACAAACATGAATGAGGTGATCAAACTGTGGCAATTGGTTGATCTCAGAAGTGGGTTTGAAGAATCAAGATAGTCAGAGTGTGGCAACTGTTTATTTTTTGAGGAGTGTCTTGGAATAAGTTACTCTTGGGCAGAAGGGTGATGAGTTGAAGACTCAAGGAGATTATTCTTCTTGAAGATGGATGAGAGTTTTATTCTCTAGTTCATTGGATTACTATGCAATAGTAAGTCCAGTTGGTGGAGAATATCAAGAATCATGGTGATAATGTCTTGGTGTGTGGTAGATGTTCTAACTTGTGTTGGGACATTATTTGGTTGGATATCCTTGGTGAAGGATGATTATGCCCTGGTTCAGGAGCTTGGTGCCTACATTATGCCTAAGGAGCGTCTACATAGTCATACGGGAGAATGATGAAGTAGAAGGTCTGCCTTGGATGAAGAATGTAGAGAAGACTGAAGTAGATCAGGTATTGATTGATTGGAAGTATGAAGATGAAGAGTATGATAGGGAATGACTACATTTGGAGATAGGGACAATGGTACCAAAATGCATGTGCTCAGCAAGTGTGCTCAAGTGCATTAGTTAACCATGACTGAGTGAGTACTTGTCTATGGATTTTGCTGCAAAGGTACATACATTGTTAAGATTGCATGCTGATCAAGATTGGCTGAATCCTATGAGGGTATAATGTCAGATAACATGTCATGACATTAGGCTGTTGAATGACATGTTGGTGTGGACATGAATAATTCTAGCCATGTGAAGCTAATTGTTTGAATCTTATGCACACATGCTTCTGAGGAGGAGTCTGAAGGGCAGCTTTGTCTGTGACTGGATGAATGAAGAATATGTCTGGAGTTTCCAAATGTTATGATCAAGAAGTTCATTCCTAAGAGAAGTTGATGTGAGTTTTGGAGCATGAGAAGATAACCAATCAAGAGGGAATCTTGTGAGTTTGGATTGGTTGAGGATTAAGCATTAAGTGAATGCGTTCAGCAGGTGAGTTGAACAGAGGGTGCGCTCTTGAAGACATGGAGATGAGTCTTATGTTTTCCATTCATTTAAGGTGTTCTTCTTGCAAATGAGCACTAGTTATCTTAGATAGGGGGAGTTGATCTTTTGTTGAAGAAGTTATTCCTCTCTGTTGTTCTGAAGGTATCTAGAAGGGATTGTGAGTTGTGCTGATCAATAGAAGTCGTGCCTGTGTTTAGGAATCTTCTGAGGAGTCTTAGGTTGATAATATTGTGAACCAGCAGACAATGTCTGACGCGATGTCAGAACATGATATAGGACATGTTTCTCTTGAGCCAAACAAGGAATTATTCTGGACGGTGATGTAAGGATAAGGTGAAATACGTGTCTTCGACTGTGCATGGAACTGTTTTGGCACAAGTTATGGTAAAGATCAGTTAGGAAACAATAAAAGTGGTTAAGACTGTTTTGGACGGTAGGCTTTGAATTTGGAAGGAGTTTTTAGTACCTAAAATAGCGCGTTAATTCCTAAGTAACTGATCAGCTATTTATAGGGGTTATTCTGTTCTCCTTCAACCAGTGAGTGTTCTTGTTTCATAAGTCTTATGGCATTTGTTCGTTTTTGGGTGAGCACTACTTGGGTCTGGTTCTGTGAGGGATTCCTTTGCCAATTTGTGGCTAAAAAGGGGGAGAAACTAAATGGTTTGCGCAGATGTTATGTATGGAGTCTGCAGTTCCAGATGCTGCAGAGGATGTCCTATCCTTAAGTTGGTGTTGAGTCTTTGTGACTTGTGTCCTGAGTTATGAACACAGTTGTGACTTGTGTTCTGAGTTACCTGGGTTGGCAGAATGGCACTTCTTAAGTTTCATCTTATGCCACAGATTAAACCCAGTGTCTGATCAATGAAGGTGTGCAGTATTATCTTATGCCACCATTGGTCTTTTATGTATAGACAAACATTTCTTTTCTGGAGGAGTCTTCTACACTTGTTCTGGGTATGTCCTGGAAGGAAAAAAGAAATATGTTGTGGGAGTGTCTGATATCTTCTTCCTCATGTGCACCAAATGACTTCAGGACTGTCTACTACTTAGGTCCTGATGTGCTGCCTGGAGTTGCAGTTATATGGTGATGTTATGTCCAACATGATGATTCTCCATGGTTGTTGTACACAGTAGTATAGGGTTGTAATTGCTGATGTAATTTGAGCTGTAATGTTTATATATTTGTTTTAGCCAAAATTAGCCAAAGGGGGAGATTGTTAGTTCTTGTGATTGGCTGAAATTTTGGTAAAACAATGTTAATGTCATGGTTGATGTTGCAACATGAGTCTCTAAACATTATTATTTGCTAGGTTAACATTCTGGTTTGTGAAAATTGTTGAAGAGTTAAAGTGCTGAAGAGTGATGTCACATGCGATGTCTTGACATCACTATACCAGAACATTAAAACATCAGGTTGTGATGTTTTAGGGCTGCGCGTGTTAATGAGATATTCTACTGAAGAGAATCAGAGATTGCAGGCGAATATCATGGGATAGATACATTCTGTTACAATCAGTTATGAAGAAGATTAGTTCGTTGTTAATTTAATGCAAAAAGATATGAAGAATAATTAGAGTTAATTATGAAGAGCTGATTGAAGATTTAATTGAAGATCTATTTTGTAGCAGAATCTTTTAGAGATCTGTAGTAGAAGATTTGTTGTGATTTGAAGGCCCAAATCCAGTTAGGAAAAAGTTATAAATAGAATGCTTGTAATCTAGAAGAGGTACGGGTCCAAGATGTAGATCATTAGGGCTTGGTCTAAGTGAACCACTCGGGTTGTGAGATGGTCACTAAGTTAGTACTCAGAAACCTGTAGGTAATGAGTTTTGTATTGTTCTTGGAGGAAGCTTTGAAGCAACTCCAAGATGTCGTTATCAGTCAAGAGTCTTGGCTAAGTATAGGCATAGAAGTGTGTCGTTTACTTTTCTGTGATTGGAGAGTGTTTGGAAATCAAGCTATTGATGCAGTGGCAGAGTTGTTGACTGTTAGACATCATTGCGATGATTGGGAGTGAGATGGAGTCTCATACCTATGGAGGACTTAGGTAGAAGGGGCATTGGGTAGTGATTGAATTAGGTAGATTGTCAACTGGTCTGTTGAGTCTGTAATTTGATACTACTAATAGTGGACTTCCTTCCTGGCTTGGTATGCCCCCAGATGTAGGTTGTTGAACCGAACTGGGTGAACAATCCTTGTGTGCAATTCTGTAGTTTTCTGTTGTTTTACATTGCAGAGTGTGTTGTTGTAACATCACACATAACATCACAGGTTTTGAGTGTCTTGTTCATACAGCAGATATTGATGTTGTGACATCGCACGTAACATTACATATCTGGTACCAGAATTTCACTCTCCTTAGCCTTTCTCTTTCTACCTCTAAAATTTTGATTATGGCTAACCCTCACCAATTTTCACTAATTATCCAATAATTACCAAACTACCCTTATTAATTTTCTATTATCCAATTATCTAATTAATTATATCAGATTTTTTTATTTAATAACATTATAATACTAATGCTACTAATAATAATCTTAATAATGATAAAACTAGTAATATTATGAAATATACTATTAATAATAATAATAATAATAATAATAATAATTTCCAAATTACTATTAATTGATACACCCCCACCTCATCACTATTAATATTCCCCCTTCGTACTCAGACACGCACCCTAAACAAGGCCAACAATTAAAATAAAACCAGACGATTAAATAATTAAAAATGGGGTGTTACAATCTGAGCTCTCCTCAGAGAGAACTCAAGATCCATAGGCCTAATTTTCTTTCTCGCACTTTGTAAAATACTGTACTTTTCCTTGTAAAATACTGCAATCTTTCAAGTTCAATAAAAGGGTCTCCCCGGCTGTGTGATATTTGCAATATAATTGTTGAAGCTTCTTTTGAAAACAAAAACTGAAAAATATATCATTCTTTGCAGATCATTCATCATTCTCACATAACACATCTTTGTCTTTGAGTCTCACATATGTGTCGCACTCTAGAGTCAAACTATCTCATTCGTACAATACCCGGGTCAATCGACAAAAGAAAATGGACGATCTCAAGGAAGAGAACATAGACCAGAGAGAAGAAATCAACGCTCTGAAGGAGAGTTTGGATAAACTCCACAACGACATTCAATCCTTGGCAGCAGCCCATGAACAACAGCATCAAAGGACTGTGATCTCGGAGATTACATCCACACCAGCATTTGAGATGCCTGGTAGTCATCCTCAGTACAACATTACTAAAGGTTTCCCCTGGGACATGCCTCGCAACTTTATACCTGAAGGATACATCCCACCGGTCACTAAAGACCCCGAAGTCGTAGTAGGAACTGCCATACCTGAAGGTTACAAACTTCAGGTAAATAAAGATGCAAGGGTTACACCAGAAACTCCTGAAGGTTACAAACTTCAGGTCACTGAAGCGCCAAGAGTTACCGCCATAATGACTATACCACAGCCAGTGGTACACACTATCTCAGAAGGACAAATTCCACAAGCAATTTCGGGTGGAGGCAAAAATGTATACGAAAGGATGAATGAATTCCAGGAACAATTCTTGGAAATGCATAAGGAACTGCACGCCATTTGTGGACAGGACTTGTTTGGCAAAGATGTCGCCGACCTCTGTTTGGTCCCTAATGTAAAGATACCGCACAAATTCAAGGTGCATGACTTTGAAAAATACAAAGGCAACTTTTGCCCTCAAAGTCAATTGGTGATGTACGCTAGGAAAATGTCTACCTAGACAGACAATCAACAGCTACTAATCCATTACTTCCAAGACAGTTTAACCGATGCCGCACTCAAATGGTACATGGGTTTAAACCACACCAAAATCAGTACTTTCAGAGATCTCGGGGCAGATTTCTTTCAGCAGTATAAATACAACTTGGACATGGCACCAGATAGGGACCAACTCAGAGCAATGTCACAAAAGGATAAACAAACCTTCAAAGAATATGCTCAGAGATGGCGTGAAATTTCTACCCAGATTTGTCCCCCTCTCGAAGAAAAGGAAATGACAAAGATTTTCCTAAAAACATTGAGCTCGTTTTATTATGACCGAATGGTTGCCAGTGCGCCTAGTGACTTCACTGAAATGGTGAACATGGGAGTACGCCTTGAAGAAGCAGTCCGAGAAGGACGATTGGTCAAAGATGTAGAGCCATCTAGCATTACTAAAATATACGGTAGTGCTTTCCAAAAGAAGAAAGAGCAAGATATCAGCAATATCTCTCTGGGAAAGCAAAGGTGAAGGTATCAACCGGTAGCAGCAGTAACAACCTCTATCAACCCAGCGTCAACTCCAATGTATCAACCTCAGGTTGCTCAGAGCCAACCAAATCAACAACAGTATCAGTAAAGGCCGCAACAACCTCTTCAACAAGCTCGCCCGCAGTACAACAAAAATTATACTACACGACCATCAGGGTTCGACTCTATACCGATGTTGTATGCATAGTTATTTCCACTTCTAGTGGCCAAGGGGCACGTTCAAACTAGGACGCCTCTCGCAGTTCCAGAAAATCCACCTTTTTAGTTCAAAGCATATCAGACTTGCCCTTACCATCAAGGAGGGTCGGGGCATAACATTGCGAATTGTCTCAGCTTCAAGTCTGATGTACAAAAGCTCGTCAGAAACGGGGTTTTATCTTTCAAATATACTAATCCAAATGTTCAGACGAACCCATTACCGCAACATGAGAAGACTACAGTGAATTTGATAGAAGGAGAGCATGTCAACAATGATCAAATTCACAATGTACGCTTACTAGGAACCAACTTGGTAAAGATGCATTGCAAATAGAGCGGGTACGACCATGTGCCATCTCACAACTATCATCACTGTGATATCTGCTCCAAGGGCAATCAAGGGTGTGCCATAGTACTAGCAGCTTTGCAAGAACAAATAGATCTGGGCTGGATTCAGGATCACATGATTCGTGAAATAAACATGGCCCATAGACATCCCAAAATTCTTCAGAACCACGACATCCGTGCAATGAATGCCAATTTAATGGCAATGAATTCAAGGCAAAGTCAGTATTACAATTTGCCGCGGCACATTAGAACGCTTGTCCAATCTGCTCAAAAGACAATCAGGGATGCTCTTTTGTACAAGAGGCCCTCCAACGTCAAATGGATCTCGGATGGATCCAAGACTACCATGAAAGAAGTGATCATCAAGTCAATATGGTTCAAATCTTTGACATATGATTAATGAATACCAGTTTAGTGGAATTACATGCTAAGCAGGTCAGACTTGGTTTTCTGGCCTCACATGATTATCAAGACTGTAAAGAATTCTACGAAAACCACCAAGGGTGTGCCCTTGTGCAATGGACTCTTCAACATCTGTTGGACCACTGTGGCTTCTGATCTACCTGGATGAAGACACAGAACAAGTTAGCATGACTGATGGGAATCCAGGTAGACACCAAAGTCGTGATGTCCGCTCAATAGAAACAGATCTAGTGAGGATACACTGCATACAAAGCGGATATGGTCGGGTACCACCTCACAATTATGAACACTGTGGAGTATGCTCAGAAAATAACCAAGGATGCTATCTAGTGCGAGCAGCCCTCCAGAACCAGTTAGACCGAAAATAGATTCAATAATGTTAGAATATGAATCAATCAACATGATACAAGATTACATCCCTGTTCAAAACAAAAACACTGTCATAATATCCAATCATGGAATAACCAAGGATGTTTGCGCCATAATTCCTCTGCTCAATGAGTTGAAAGTCTCTCTTGGCAATAGAAGAATTCCAAACTTAGAGCTGATTAAGGTGGCCTACGACGGTCAAAAGGCCCAAAAAGCCCTTGTGGTCTTCTACCTGCCAGGTCGATACCGTACAAGTCAGAAAAGGCTATCCCGTACAAGTACGGTGCAACGACCATAGAAATTGGAAAAGAAACTCCATTACCCTTCATTGTGAACATTGCCGACATTAGTCGGGTTACCCGAAGTGGCCGGATCTTCAACAGAGGAGTTGGAGAGCCTCCCAAAGAAAAGGAACCTCAAGTCGAAGTTCCTAACCCACAAGTTGGTCAATCCAGCAATACAGAACCTATAAAGAACAACGATGAGATGCTGAAGCACATCCAGAAAAGCAAGTACAACATTGTGGATCAATTGTTGCAAACTCCGTCTCGGATCTCTGTGTTATCTCTCCTGCTTAGTTTAGAAGCTCACAGAGAAGCGCTACAGAGAGTCTTAGAACAAGCCTTTGTGGAACAAGATGTGACAGTAGGACAATTTGGCAGCATCATCTCCAACATCACTTCCTGTAACAACTTGGGATTCAATGATGAAGAACTTCCAGAGGAAGGCAAGAACCATAATATGGCACTCAATATCATAGTCAACTGCCAGGATGATGCTTTAGCCAGCGTACTGGTAGACACAGGTTCATCCTTGAATGTCATGCCAAGGTCAACTTTGGTACGACTATCTTTTCAAGAAACTCCGGTGAGAGGCAGTGAGATCATCGTCAAAGCCTTTGAGAGATCCATAAAAACAGTTATCGGCGAAGTAGATCTTGCCATAACCATTGGTCCTCACACTTTACAAGTCACTTTCTAGGTCATGGACATCCGAGCAGCATACATCTATTTATTAGGAAGACCTTGGATACACGAAGCTGGGGCAATCACTTCGACACTTCACCAGAAGCTGAAGTTTGTCAAGAACGACAAATTAGTCACAGTATGTGGAGAGTAAGCCTTAATCGTGAGCAACTTATCATCATTCTCCTGTGTAGAACCAGAGGAGGTTATTGGAACTCAATTTCAAGCACTCTCGGTGAGCGATGAGAATCACCAAGAAAGAGGGACGTCGATTTCCTCATACAAGGACGCTCTCAAAGTAATACAGAGTGATGACATAAAAGAATGGGGACAAATTGTAATTCCTACTAATAACAAGACAAGAAAAGGTCTTGGTTTCTCCTCGACCTGTACCCAGACTACGAAGAAGGATGAAAGTTTTTGTCCCATTCAGGATTTCTTCCACAACGGAGGTTTCCTCCACCCAGTATCTCAAGAAGTCCACACCATCGATGGGAACGACCCTTCTGATACAGATGAAGAGTGGAAGTCTTATCTCAACGATGAAGGTTATATATCTCAGGGAGAAACATACCTACCATTCTGCTCTCCAAAGCAGAGCCTAAGATATATACCAAGACCAGACGTCAGAATGATCTATGGAGATTGTGATCCCGAAGGATGTCGTGCTCCACCCAACTCATTAGAGGAAGACAATCTGATGAAATACAACTTTGACTATGATTATTATGATCCCCTGGATGACTTACCTATCTGGAAGCCATACACGGAAGACTTGGAGCAAAAGAGTCAGCTGGACAATGCCTATCAACTGAGTAATCTTGAAAAGAATACCCATGTTCCCACAGAGTCATGGAATCCTTACTCAGAACATTCCGAAAATGTCCGACACCATGGTGATGAATTTGCAAAGATTGCAGGACAAAAATTCATTAACTATATATTTCCCGAGGTCAACGTCATTGAGGAAGATGACTCATTTATTCCCACAGAAACCTGGGATACCTTGGGACAGCCAAGTGGCAAGTACGACTTTCTAGTTAAATACACCGCTCCCGAAAGCTTTCGCATCAGATACGAGGACATCCAACCAATTGGATGGGGAGGTCCTCTTGAGAGTGAAAACACTATGGAAGATGCGACGGAAGAGTCCTCTTATGATAACTCTACATGGGAAGAAGACTCCAACGATCCTACTCCACCAGAAATCAGTGCCATTTCTGAAGACAAACCAAGAAGGGAAGTACCAGACTTTTTGATTCACAGAGGAGTTCGTCGCCATTGGGTTGCGGTCGATGTCCCGAAAGTTGTCCATAAGTTGATGTAATTACCATATTTGTTTTAACCTTTCACTTTGCCCGAGTGAAATGAATGTTTTATAGGGCTTACTTTTCTGTAAATGTCCCTCTTTGCTTCGCCCAAAGCGACAGAGTTTAGTTTTATAGGGTTGTGTTTCAAAAATAAAAAAATCATTAAATAAATAATGGCATTCTGAATTCTCGCATTTAGTGCTGTTTTCACTTTTTCGTTTTTCAGAAAATGGTAATACTAAAAAACAACCCAAAATAAAAACAAGCATTTTCAGAAAATATGCTACACACACTCTTGTATCCTCTATGTCTTTTCTAAAAAAGGAATCATCACATCATGCAGATTGCTTGTTTTAAA
Source organism: Lathyrus tuberosus (assembly GCA_022829125.1). Classification (NCBI taxonomy): domain Eukaryota; kingdom Viridiplantae; phylum Streptophyta; class Magnoliopsida; order Fabales; family Fabaceae; genus Lathyrus; species Lathyrus tuberosus. Next base: position 9,703,507 of record JALAZF010000117.1, read on the forward strand.
CCCCATTGAAACATACGATCCAATGCCTTCTCCCAACTTTGAATTCCCGGTATTTGAAGCTGAAGAAGAAGAGGATGAAGAAATTCCAGAAGAGATTTCCCGACTACTCAGGCAAGAGGAGAGGTCTATTGAGCCTCACAAAGAGCCGTTGGAAATGGTCAATTTGGGTTCAGAAGAAGAAAAGAAAGGAGTTAATATTGGAGCACTGCTCAGTCCAACTGTCAAAGAAGACTTGATAAAACTTCTCAAAGAATTTCCAGATGTATTTGCTTGGTCCTACCAGGACATGCCAGGGTTGAATACCAGCATCGTGGAACACCACTTACCACTAAAACTAGAATGTCCTCCGGTAAAACAAAGACTGAGAAGGACTCATCTAGATATGGCCATCAAAATTAAGGAGGAAGTGCAGAAGCAGGTTGACGCAGGTTTCCTCGCCACCTCAGAATATCCTCAAAGGTTAGCCAACATATTGCCAGTTCCGAAAAAGGATGGAAAAGTTAGAATGTGTGTAGACTACAGGGATCTGAACAGAGCAAGTCCAAAGGATGACTTCCCCTGCCACACATTGACATGCTGGTAGATAGCACAACGAAATTCAAAGTATTATCCTTCATGGATGGATTCTTGGGCTATAATCAAATCAAAATGGCGCCAGAAGATATGGAGAAAACTTCATTCATCACCCCATGGGGCACCTTTTGTTATAAGGTAATGCCGTTTGGTCTGAAGAACTCGGGGGCAACCTATCAAAGGGCCATGACAACTCTGTTTCACGACATGATGCACAAAGAGATTGAAGTGTACGTCGATGACATGATTGCCAAATCTAAAACAGAAGAAGAGCATGTGACGCACCTATAAAAGTTATTCGAGCGTCTGAGAAAATACAAACTCCGCCTGAATCCTAATAAGTGCATATTCGGTGTTCGCTTAGGAAAACTCTTAGGATTCATTATCATCCAAAAAGGAATTGAGCTTGATCCCGACAAAGTCAAGGCCATTCAAGAAATGCCTTCTCCAAAGACCGAAAAATAGGTCAGAGGATTTTTGAGACGTCTGAATTACATCTCAAGCTTCATATTCCTCGTGAAGAAAATCACATGGCTGATGCATTAGCCACCCTATCCTCCATGATTAGTGTGAGTCAACGGAACGACGTACCTAAGATTGACATAATGTGCCTTGAAAAGGAGTCATAGATGACAAACCATGGTATCATGATATCAAGTGTTTCCTTCAAAGACAAGAATACCAACATGGGGCATCAAGAAAAGATATGAAGACTCTCATAAGACTGGCTGGCAACTTCTTCCTAAACAGTGATACACTCTACAAGAGAAACTTTGACATGGTTCTGCTCAGATGCGTAGACAGACAAGAAGCAAACATGTTAATGAAAGAGATTCACGAAGGATCCTTTGGAACTCATGCCAATGGACACACAATGGCAAGAAAAATTCTGAGAGTAGGATATTATTGGCTGACAATGGAATTCGATTGCTACAAGTACATGAGGAGGTGTCACAATGTCAGATATACGCTAACAAAATCCATGTACCGCCAACGTATCTCAAAGTTATTTCTTCTCCGTGGCCTTTTTCTATATGGGCAATCGACATGATTGGCATGATTGATCCCAAAGCTTCAAACGGACATCGGTTCATCCTGGTAGCCATTGACTACTTCACCAAGTGGGTTGAAGCAATGTCATACACCAATGTAACCCTACAAGTGTTGGTCCAATTTATCAAGAACAATTGCATCTGTCGTTATGGTGTTCCAAGCTAGATCATTACGGATAATGGATCTAACTTGAACAACAAGATGATGAAAGAGTTGTGTGCTGAGTTCAAGATCGAACACCATAACTCATCTCCCTACCGACCTAAAATGAATGGAACAGTAGAAGCGGCTAACAAGAACAATAAGAAAATCATTCAGAAGATGGTTGTAACCTGCAAAGATTGGCACGAGATGCTACCCTTTGCTCTTCACGGTTATCTCACATCTGTCCGCACTTCAACAGGGGTAACCCCATTCTCTCTAGTAAATGGCATGGAAGCAGTGCTCCCCATAAAAGTAGAGATACCATCAATCAGGGTATTGATGGAAGCCGAGCTAACAGAAGCTTAATGGTGTCAGAGCCGACACGAGGAATTAAATCTGATCGAAGAAAAAAGAATGACGGCTTTATGCCATAATCAGTTATATCAGCAAAGAATGAAGAAGGTGTTTGATAAAAAGGTCCGACCATGTGTCTTTAGGAAAGGAAACCTTGTGCTCAAGAAGATACAATCATTTCTCACTGATTCCAGGGGCAAATAAACTCTGAATTACGATGGCCCCTATGTTGTTAAGAAATCCTTTTCAGGCGGTTCCTTGAAACTTGCAACCATGGATGGAGAGGAGTTTACCTACACCACAAATGTTGATGTAGTCAAGAAATACTTCGCCTAAACGAAAAAAAACGTCTCGGTGGATTGAAAACTTGAAAGGGCGATCCAGGCAAAAATTAGAGACATAACCAAAAATCATCCCGATGGATTGAAAACCTAAAAAAGTAATCCAGGCAAAAATTAGGGATTCATGTCAAGTAACTATGTCTGACAAAATTGACTCCTCAATGGTAATGTCATCTGTCAGGAAAACCTCAGTCAAGGTCACCTTCGACAGAAGCTCAGAATGTCCAGAATTCAAAGTTGGTAGAAGGATAGCGGTCGTTATGTTTCAATGTAGTCCATTTTCCTTTAAATTACCATTTTCTAAACTTTGTAATACTCCATGGGATCACGCGTTCAGCTGATTTCCATTCTATCAAAAAAATTTGAGCTTGTGTGCCTTTTATATGCAATTCTCAGTTATTCTGCTTTACAAAATGACATTTTAATATGATTAACGATTCTTGAAACAAAAAAAAAATGAAATGAATTTTTTTACTTTTGCTTTCAAATTTACTCCTGCTTTTAAAAAAAACATGGCAATTTACTTTTGATTAATGAGCACAAAAAGGAATACCGACTGCTTCTCCGGTAGTGATCTAACTTCAAAATGCAGAATCAAAAGTACTTCCTGCATAAAGGATCAACTACTTCAGACGAAATGATCCATCAATCATCTCCGACAGAGTTCTCACCTCTGAAAACCAATTGTTGGTTTTTCTCCTCAGTAGGGTCCACCTCTGAAAAACAAGAACGAAATTCTATCCCTAGCAGGTTTATACCTTCGGAAACCGGAACAAACACATGAACCCCCGGGCTCAAACAAAAGTACAACTTTCAAAATCTTCAGTGATACCCTCCGTCTCCCAGAATGGGCGAGTATCCAGTTGAGTTCATCACCAGTCTGTATGTCGTGTCTGTTTTGTCCGCATAAACATACATATATCATGTATAATTGATTCATATTCATACACCTATTGCATTACTATCACTTTGGCCATATTCATCCCCAAGTGGTAAGCGTCCACTCTTTAATAGAGTTGTCAGTTTTCCTTTCTACGTCAGATGGGACAAAATTTTGGTCTAAGTTCTTTCCTCGTCAGGAAAATGTGCCGTCTAAACAATATCTCTCTGGTGTATTCCTGGATTGAAATCGGTCCTCAACCACTTTGATAACTTGAACCTCTGAAGGGAAAGAAGCCATTTGGATATGCACATTTTGGGACATCACTCTTCACCATTGAAGATGAATATTTTTCTTTCCCGAATTAAATAAAATCCCCAGAGAAAGCCTCTCAACGGAAGACTCTCGACATTACGACGATTTCTCCCCAAAAAAAATTGTTTTCAATGAAGTCATCAGCACCTCAAAATTGGATTACATCACATTGTATTTCTTCGAAAAAGGTCTCGAAGAAAAGTATGATGTAACATCACCAAGCAAAAAGCAATCTCTCAAAAGACTTATTTTTCCCAGTAGGTCGACAAATGGCATCTCCACAAAGAAGTTTGCACACCTCTGCAGTTCAGACAAATAGTTCTCCCCAGCAAGTATGACATCAAATCTTTTTCCATCAAATGGAATCTCCACAATGAAGACCACTACAAATAGCGTTCTTTGTCGAGGAAGGAACTCGACAAGAAGAAACTAATACCAGTTCCATGGCTGAAGACCAGGATCGAGGGGAAGTTTATTTCAAAATAAATTGAGACCAGTTCCATGGTTGAAGACCAGGATCGATGGGACGTTTATTTCTTCAAGAAACTAAGACCAGTTCCATGGCTGAAGACCAGGATCGAGGGGAAGTTTATTTAAAAAAAAAACTAAGACCAGTTCAATGGCTGAAGACCAGGATCGAGGGGAAGTTTATTTTTAAAAGAAAACTAAGACCAGTTCTGTGGCTGAAGACCAGGATCGAGGGGAAGTTTTACCCTTTTCTAAGTAACATTACTTAGCAAAAGAAGATGGATAAGCAAACTGCTACCATTCATAAACATAATCAAAATTTTGGGTATTCTGATATTTAATCCTCTTTTACCTTAAATGTCCAAACGTCTTCGCCATTCACACCTTCAAGTCCAAGAATATTAAATAGGGGCATCTGTCATACCCCAAATTTTGACCACAAGATTTCCCATCATTGTGCAAATCATCACCATAATATGGATGTACCTTCATGCCTCATCAATCCTCTCAAAGATTGTTGAGCATGCACTACAATCAAGAACTAGGGTTTTGAGCCCCCTCGGAGCACTCAGACAAAGGATCAATCAAGAATGGACATGATCCTTAACTTGTCAAGTCTCTCAAACATCCATAAAGGATCAAGAGGTCTCCCACATCAAGAATCAAGCACAAGAGTGCAACATTTTAAGTGGATCAAGCCTCTGGATCATCAGTGTCACCAAATTAGGGTTTTGGTCTACCAAGGCCTCCAGAGAGAAATTTTCTTCTAGGCATGAGCCAATACTTCAAAACATGATCCAAGAAGCTCAAAGGGACCTCTTGGACCCAATCACAAGTTCAAAATAGCCTCAGGGGATGCATTCATCAAAAATCAAGAATTAGGGTATCTTGACCAAATTCACCCCTAAGTTGACTTTTGAAGCAAGGCATGAGCCAAGACCTCAAGAAGTGTTTTGAAGACCTCCAATGCATCATATTGATCCATTTACAAGATTGGATTAATTCAAATAACTTGTTTCACAAGTAAATACAAGGATTCAAATTCATCTGGACCAATTAGGGTTTTTTTGATGAAAAATCAATTGTACCTTTGACTTTTGACCAAGACATGATCCCAAACCTTGGGACATGATTCAAGACACTTTAAAACACCTATGGAATCCATCCATTAGGTTTGAATTAGGTCAAGGACTTGATTTCATAGAGGAACACAAAGTTTGAAAATCATCTAACAAAAAGTCAACAGTGCCTAAAATCAAGTTTGACTTTTTGAATTTCTTGACAAACATGGCTTCCCTAAGTCAAAAACAATATTAACTTATGGTTTGGATCATCATCCATCAAGAAAAATCAAGAAAAGTGGGGTTACTTGCAAAAGGGGCAACCATGAGAAACTTGAATTTTCACTAAGTCGTGGAAAAAAGTGATTTCTACCCAACTTTGCAAGGTCATAACTTCCAAACCACAAAGCCTTTTTCTTCCATCCAAAGCTCAAATGAAAGCTCTCATTACATACTACAAGAATGTCAACTACACCTCATTCCAAATCCTCATGGATTTTGAGTTATGGATTGATCAAAATCACAAAAATATGAAAATGGCCATTTTTCCAACACAGTGAAATTTTGGACAGAATCTGTTTTGCATTTTCACCAACTTTGAGGATATTTTTCATTATGATCAAAGATGATTCAAGACCAAAGTTAAACATCAAAGTTGAAGTATGATACAGGGGCTTTCCAAAAAGTATAAGAGCCTCCCATGGTTCAGCTTGAGCAAAGAGTTATAAGCCTCCAAAAATGGCATTTTTCAGCCTGCAAAGGCATGAAAACCAAACTTGTGCCACACGATTTTGTCACTCAAGTTTTGCCATTTTCCAACTTTGTCATCTTCCTAAGGCACAAAACATTTGATGACTCACTTGTTTCTTGATCAAGGAGGCAAGAATTTCAACTTGGCATGTGAAAACCATCATGACATGAAACTTGGAAATTCAAATTTGGCATGGTAACATCAATGCAATACATTAAGGTTTCATGAATCAGACCATAACACTCCAAGCCAGTCAAGATTTAAGCCCAAACTCTGAGCATTCAAACCTGCAGAATTGAATGGAGTCAAGATAAGAGAGTTGACTTGGCACTTTTGGATTATCCAAGTCAGTGGCTACAAGCTACATACCATGATCGGCCTCCAAACACTATTTCTCCCAAAACAAACTTTCTCTACTATAAATATAGGTCATGTGTGACTGATCAAAATACACCAAAGCATAACAACTCATGCTTTTCTTCAAATCACTCTAAAAAAACCAGAATTTGCTTCTCTTTCAAGTCACATTCGAATTTTCAAATAGAGAGTAATTCCATCCAAACCAACCATCCTAACACCTCACATTTATCATATATAGGTGATCCATAACCTCAAAACATATCTGGAACACCAGAATCACAAAGTCACCCCTCATTTGCTCAAGCTTTTTGGCAAGGCTGCAGTTGAGGTGCCACAACAAGTTCCAGGTTGTTTCAATCCCTTCCAAGCTTCCAAACACCTTACATAAGGTCCATTGAAGCTGTCCATATCAGCACACAACATCTGTAACACCTACAACTGAGGATTCGATTTCCTCTTGCAGAGGTAAGCATGACACTCTCAAACTCAATGATCCATGCATCATAAATGTGTTTTCAAGTTACAAACATGTTTCTGCACTTATGTAGAGTGTTTCCCCTCAATGAATTGCTTTGTAGCTATCGTGTATAGGATTTCATAGTGTTCTTGCAGAAATTAGGGTTCATGTGTTCATCATTTGATTTCTCACTCCACACATAATATAAATGCAATTAATTTATATCATTGAAATCCTTGTTCAAAAACACACAACTTTCATGTTTACAAAAGTCAAAACTATTTCGTATTGAGAGATATCTGATGTTTTACAAAACGGCCATGGAGGGAGGTCGTGAGGAAGAAGATGGCCGTTGGCGCTATAATTTGAATTTTTGAATTTTTGATAATTTTCTTAAATGATTTCAAAAATTAATTTCTCGCTCAATTTTTATCATTTTTTATTGGTTCTTTGTTTTTTAAATTCACAAAAATGTTAAAATATTTTATTCTACAAAAAAATAAAATTTATATTATTTATTTAATATAGTTTGAATTTTTATAAATAATTTCATTTTATTTGTTTTTAAACATTTTTAAATGAAATTTCCACCTTAGTTTTTCAAATTCAAATGGATTCCAAGTTTTCATGTGATTAAACATGATTTTTCAAAACATTTTTCAAAGTTTGCAACTTGTTTTTAAATATATTTGATATTTTATATCATTTTTTATTTAATTTCCTTTGAAAATTATATTTTTAAATTAAAATTAGGGTTTTTCTTAATTTTGATTTTTTCAAACTTCATTTGAAACACTTTTGGGCCACTATTAGAGTGTAAGACCCATCCCCTTTGTAAATATAGAATTTTGGGCCTCAGTCATTGCATAAGTCCCGATACGATTTTCAAAATAAACGGTGCGATCGTTGTTTTTCATCTAGGCATATCTTTGAGTTATAAGCCCCATCTCTTGTATAAAAATAAACTTTTTGGGCCTCTATTAGAGTGTAAGACCCATTCCTTCTTGTACATAAATATTTTGGGCCTCAGTCATTGTATAAGTTCCTCTGTGGTTTTCAAAATCACGGCGCGATCGTCGCCTTTTCAAATAAATCATCTGGGACTCTCCTTGAGTATAAGCCCCATTTTCTTTCTTTAAAAATACTTTTGGGCCTCTAATAGAGTGTAAGACCCAACCCCTTTTTATACAAAACAATTTTTGGGTCTCTGCTATAGTATAAGTCCCACAACGTCTTTCGGTGTCGCAGTGCGATCAATGTTTTCAAATAAGTGATCTGGGCCTCTCCTTGAGTATAAGCCCCAATATTTTGTACAAAAACTTTATTTTTAACAACAAACAACTTTCATGGGCCTCACCTTGAGTTGTAAGCCTGATGTTGAGTACAATCAAATGTAAGTATTTAGTTTTATCGTATCCACAGGGATTGGAGCGATATCAAAACCGTTCATATTTTCTATGACTCTAAGCAAAAGTTTCAAGATGTTTAATTGATAAGTTGCGAAAAGTAAACACGTATAATAAATGAAGATAGTTTTCAGAGGAATAGACTTGTTGGGAATTGGTGTTCATCCACCGATTCAATATGCAATTCACGAATCAGTTATACACAATTTAAGCACGTTTCGTTATTATCACATATCGCTTACAAACAAAGTTTATGTCTAAAATTTGATGAGATCTCTACCTTATGGTTTAATCGATGATTTCTCAGCCTATTAAACAATACGGTAGCATTAAGATTGGATACTTTTTGTGAATATTAAACCTAAATCTATGTCAAGGATTTAGGGTTTAATAGATGTTATCTTAGATCAAGATTAGAATCGTATTTGTCAATATCAATTCAATCCATAAAATAAACGATGAAACAAGGATAACATCAATAATGATTCATACATAAATTGTATATAACGCCATGATCAAAGAAAATATATACTGTTTCGGTGAACTACGACCAATCCTAATAAGAGATGAATTTAGCTACACATGGTAGCTTGATACACAATGGAATAATGGAGTTGAGCCAACATCAACGACGATTTCCCGACTCTTGATGTGTATCCAGCTCCTTCTCCTTATAACCTCTTATATTCCTTCTCTCCTAATCTATTACAATGTATTATAAAAGATATATTACAAGATGATTCTTTCTGAACTGGTTTCTATCCTATTTATAGCTGTTATGGCCGCCTGAGTTCGCTATGCGAAGTTCTGGTTGTAACACCCCCTTCTACACCCCCAGGCTATTAAAGCGATAACAATTAATTAGAGTATAATTAAAAATTCACGGCATAGACAGAGGCGTCACATCAATTGAAACAAATACACATACACCTGCTCATAAAGACATGCAACAATTCAGGTAGCACATAACAAAGGAACTTAGTTCCTAACGCCCACAATTCAAATACAGAATAAAAGCGGAAAATCTGTACTGAAATCTCCACTATATATATCACATAAAAAGTTTGTCTGTCATATACATCATCATACATGTACAATCCAAAAGATACATGTATACACAATACAAATAATCACATAACGATCTCCCCGACTACCCGGTGCTACATATCAGAGCCGACCGACAAAAGAATGAAGACCTAAGCTTCACAAAAAGACCTCCAGCATCTAATCTGCAATGCCTCGTAGAGCATTTAAAAACAGCAGAAGGGTGAGAAACACAATCATAGTATAATTGCATACAATTATATAATAACACAAAATTACACATATAAAATATTCTCACCACAACTTATACCAGAATTCAATCACAAAATTACACAGTGTATATTTCATATATCCATCACCAAGGCATATCAACCATGCACACTACAAATATCACCAACATATATACATATATTAACTCATCAATTTCATCCACAATTCCACACACAATCAATCCATTCATGATTTATGCAAATGCACAGAGACCGACACAACGACTCTATGCAATGCATATGTGGTACCATCCATCCATCATTCTCAACACTAGTTCACTCAGGAACTATTGAAATCATCGCTTGTTACTTAGTGTAACTCCCCGTCGGGAAAACGATGTTTCCCGTCGCTTTAGGTCCTCTTTGTATAAGGCTCACGACGTTTATGGATTGCTTTAGGTTCTCTTTGTATAAGGGTCACAATCCGATCGCTTTAGGTCCTCTTTGTATAAGGCTCACGATCGTCTATAATCATCGCTTTAGGTCCTCTTTGTATAAGGCTCACGATGTTACAGCGGATTCTCTCTGGAACCGTTTCGTCGCTCACACCCACTAGGGCACACGACATCACCAACATGCATATCATGATGCTTGGTATGCAATGACTCATGACATTCAAATGCACACATATACACATCCATAATCATGCATATATCATCAAATACAACACATTGCATTTACTAGCCCTTAGGTCACAAACCATCATCACAACATCTTATCACATGCATTTCCATCACACAACAACACACAAGTCATACAACATTCATATCAACAGAATATTGCATAATACACATCAACTACACACACTTACAATGGTACAAGTTGACAAAAAGACACCATTCCAATTCCCGACATAATTAAATCGGCCACTAGTCTCAAAACCAATAATATAAGAAAGAACATGTCAAAAGTTTTCCAATGCACCAAACCGCGCCTCAAACCGGCTCACGGATCAAAAGTTATAAAGAAAACAAATTGGGAAAAGCTGTCAAGTTCGCAATGCGAAGCTCCTAGCGAGCCCTTCGCTTCCTCGTTCGCAGTGCGAATGTCCCAGCGAACCAAGTCAGAACTGAAAATAGCCTAAAAATTCCTAACGTTCGCAGTGCGAACTCCCAGCGAATCTTCGCTTCCCCCTTCGCAATGCGAATCTCTCAGCGAACCATGGCAGAAAGAAAACAACACAAAACAACACAAAGTTCGCAGTGCAAGTCTCTGGTGAATGCTCGCCCTCACCATCGCAGTGCGAATAGCCAGCAAATGCTCGCTTTCCCCTTCACTAGGGGATTCGCAGTGCGAACCTGCGAAACCAGAAAACCCAGCAGCGCTGTTACACAACCTAAAACCATATTTTCCCCCACCAAAACACTTGCAAACCAACACATAGCAATCAGAACATAATCTAATCATGATAACAAGTATTCTACCGCATTTACACCGATTTTCAACCGCGAATACATCGATTTCTCTCTTCTGACCTAAAATCGAAAAGCTATGAAACACAACAAACAATCCAATACACACATACATAATCATACACAAGCATAGTATAATCGAGTTTTGCACCCTTACCCGATTTAATCGTGTTTAGAAAAGTCGGTTGATCGATTCCTAGATTTTCCAAGTTTTCTCTCTTTTCTTCTCTTCTTTTCTTTCTTCCTCTTTCTCTTTCCTTTCTATTTTCTCTCTTTCTATTTCTATTCACTTAAGAAAAATTAAAGTGAAATGACCAAAATACCCATACACTCAAATATCGCGCAAACGCTCTCAAAACGCGATAAAATATAATCTCGATGAAAAATAACATATTTCCAAATAAAAGTCAAAAATAAAATAATATAATAATAAAATAATCAAAACGACTCAATTAAATAAAAATAACTAAAACTGGGGCGTTACAACTCTCCCCCATTTAGAAATTTTCGTCCTCGAAAATATTACCTGAGACGAACAACTCCGGATACGACTCCCGCATCCGACTCTCCAACTCCCAAGTCAAATTGCCCTCAGCAGTGCCTCCCCACGCCACTTTCACAAGCGCAATTTCCTTGCCTCTTAACCGCTTCAACTCGCGATCCAAAATCCTCACTGGTAATGCCTCAACCGTAAGGTTTTCCCTTACCTCAACCTCATCCATCGGAATCACATGCCACGGATCCGGAACATACTTCCAAAGTTGTGAAACATGAAACACATCATGCAAATTCGAAAGACTCGGCGGCAACGCCACCCTATAAGCCACAACACCAACTCTCGCGGATATCTGGTAAGGACCAATAAACCGAGAAGTAAGCTTCTTCGACTTCAATGCACGACCAACACCCGTCACCGGTGTAACTCTCAAAAATACATGATCGCCTTCTTGAAACTCAAGATCTTTCCTCCTTTGATCATGATAACTCTTTTGCCTACTCTGAGAAACCTTCATTTTCTCACGAATAAGTTTCACCTTTTCCGTAGTCTGTTGCACTAACTCCGGTCCAACCACCTAACTCTCACCAGATTCGTGCCAACACAATGGTGTTCGACATCTTCGTCCATACAATGCTTCAAACGGTTCCATTCCAATACTCGAATGGAAACTTTTGTTATACGTGAATTCCACCAACGCAAGATAACTATCCCATGCACCACCTTGCTCAAGAACACAAGCTCGTAACAAATCTTCCAATGACTGAATCGTTCTCTCCGTCTGTCCATCCGTCTGTGGGTGATAAGCCGAAATCAATCTCAATTTAGAACCCAACGCCTTTTGTAAACTTTCCCAAAATCTAGAAGTAAACCTCGGATCTCGATCTGAAACAATGCTCAACGGAACACCATGTAATTTCACAATCACACTGATATAAATCTCTGCCAACCTCTCTAAAGAAAAACTGATGTCAATCGGAATGAAATGCGCCAATTTAGTCAGTCTATCCACAACCACCCAAATCGCATTATGTCCCCGCTGAGTGTTCGGTAACCCAGTCACAAAGTCCATAGAAATGCTATCCCATTTCCGCACAGGAATATCCAACGGTTGCAACAAACCACTTGGCTTCAGATGTTCTACCTTTGACTTCTGACATGTCAAACAGGAATACACAAACTGAGCCACATCTCTCTTTAATCCAGACCACCAAAAGATCTTCTTCAAATCTTGATACATCTTATTAGCTCCCGGATGTATACTCAAATTACTCCGGTGTCCTTCCTCCAAAATCATCCTTTTCAACTCCGAATCATCAGGAATACAAATTCTACCTCGGAACCTCAAAACACCTTTATCATCCACTTTAAAGTCCTCATTTTCACTTTTATCCCCAACCGTCATCAAATCCATAAATTTCACATCCAATTTCTGTTTCTCGTTAACAGTCAATAGAAAATCATTAGTAACCTTCAACATACCAAGCCTCACACTGTCAGACGTCAATTCACACACCAAACTCAAATCTCTAAATGCTTCCAAAAGTTCCCACTCCTTAACCATCAAAGCAGACATATGCAACGATTTCCGGCTTAACGCATAAGCTACCACATTAGCTTTACCCGGATGGTAATTCAAGCTAAAATCGTAGTCCTTCAAAAATTCCAACCATCTCCGTTGCCTCATATTCAACTCTTTCTGATCAAACAAGTATTTCAAACTTTTATGATCACTAAAGACTTCGAATCTTGCACCGTAGAGATAATGCCTCCAAATCTTCAACACAAAAACCACAGCTGCTAATTCCAGATCTTGAGTAGGATAATTTTTCTCATGAATCCTCAATTGCCTCGAAGCATAAGCCACCACCTTACCTTCTTGCATCAACACTCCACCTAACCCAATCAAAGACGCGTCACAATAAACCACAAACGGTTCAGTAGGATTCGGCAAGATCAAAATCGGAGCTGTTGTCAATCTTCTCTTCAGCTCACTAAAACTTTCCTCACACCGAATATCCCAAATGAACGCTTGCCCTTTACAAGTCAACTGGGTCAATGGAAGTGCTAACTTAGAAAAACCTTCAATAAATCTTCGATAATATCCAACTAAACCCAAAAAGTTTCTAATTTCAGTAACAGATCTCAGAGCCTCCCATTGTAGAACTGCTTCTACTTTAGATGGATCCACAGCGATACCGTTACCTGAAATCACGTGTCCAAGAAAACTCACTTCTGACAACCAGAACTCACACTTGGACAACTTGGCAAAAAGTCTCTTCTCCTTCAAAATTTGCAACACAACACGCAAATGCTCTGCATGCTCCTCCCGACACTTAAAATAAATCAAGATATCATCAATAAACACAACAACAAAACGATCCAAATGCTCGTGGAAAATACAATTCATGTACTCCATAAACACCTGGCGCATTAGAAACCCCGAACGGCATCACAGAATATTCATAATGACCGTAACGTGTCCTAAAAGCCTCTTCTGAATATCTTCCTCTTTCACCCTTATCTGATGATAACCCGACCTCAAGTCAATCTTACTAAACACACACGCACCTTCCAACTGATCCATCAGATCATCAATTCTCGGAAGAGGATACTTATTCTTAATTGTCACTTTATTCAACTGGCGATAATCAATACATAATCGCATACTTCCATCTTTCTTTTTCACCAATAAAACTGGAGCACCCCAAGGCGACACACTCGGTCTCACAAACCTCTTTTCCAACAATTCGTTCAATTGCTTCTTTAACTCAACCAACTCAGATGCCGACATTCGATATGGTGCCATCGATACAGGTCTAGTACCAGGAACCAGATCTATAGAAAACTCCACCTCTCTCTCTGGCGGCACATCTGAAATATCCTCTGGAAACACTTCCGGAAAATCACACACAACAGGAAACACATCAATTGCAACTTGACTCTCCACAGTCAACGATGCAAACAACCCAAACAACTGAGCTTCATCCGCCAAAATTTTCTTCAACTCTTTGGTAGATAAGAAACTCAATTCCTCGTCTTCTTCAAGAGAAGGAAATATTACTAGCTTATGATAACAATCAATATGAACCCGATTGAACTGCAACCAATTCATTCCCAGAACCACATCTAAACCCCCCAACGGCAAACACACTAAATCCATCTCAAAGTCTTTACCATAAATGGTCAAAGGACATCTTAAACAAACCAAAGAAGTAGTTACTGACCCCATTGCTGGAGTATCAATAACTATCTCTCCATTCATCGAAGACAACACAAGGTTCAAACGCTCCGCGCACTCAGACGAAATAAACGAATGAGTCGCTCCGGTATCAATAATAGCAACTAAAGGCGTACTATTAATAAAATAAGTACCTCTGATCAGACGGCCTGCACTTGTAGTCTGAGTTCCTGCCAATGCAACAAACTTTCCCACCAGTTGGAGCTTTCTTCGGTTTCGGACACTTCGTACTAATATGACCAGGTTCACCACAATTGAAACACGTCACCACATTCTTCCTTGCACAATCAGCTGCGACATGTCCTAAACCTCCACAATTAGAACACTTTCTCATATCCTTCCTACATTCGAACTGCCGAAGTCCTAGATCACCACACCTAAAACATCTCAGAGGATTAGACATACCTCCTCCACTTGGTCTTTTCTCAAAATTACCTCTTTGCTTACCCTTATCAGCTGGTGTCACATAAGGACCACTACGAAACTGTTGCTTCCCTTTCCTCTCGCTCACACTCTTATAGTGAGTAGAACGAGCCTTACTATCCTCCTCATAAATCCTACAACAATCCACCAAATCAGAAAACCTCCTTATCCTCTGATAACCAATTGCCTGCTTTATCTCAGGACGCAACCCGTTCTCAAACTTCACACACTTAGAAAACTCCGCAGTCGCTTCCGCATAATGTGGATAAAACTGCACAAGCTCCACAAACTTAGCAGTATAATCAACAACAAACATACTACCTTGTTTCAACTCCAAGAGCTCAATTTCCTTCTTTCCTCTTACATCTTCAGGAAAATACTTTCTCAGAAACTCAATGCTAAACACAACCCAAGTGATCTCCTCCTCTGCAGCTTCCAACACATGACGTGTACTAACCCACCAATCATCAGCTTCTTCCAGTAACATGTGAGTACCTAGTCTCACCTTCTGATCCTCATCACAATCCATCACTCGGAAGATCCTTTCAATCTCCTTAAGCCAAATCTGAGCACCATCAGGATCATATCTTCCTTTGAAGATAGGCGGTTTATTCTTCCTGAACTCATCATTACCCGCAGCATTAGGTGCACCCTGCACAGCCCGAGCCATAGCTTGCATAGCCTCAGCCAAAGCAGCATCATTCCTACCAGCCATATTCTGTTCATATCCAATAACAGCAACTATGGTTAACAAACAGCTCACCAAACCACAAAGACCAACAAGGACTGACACAAACTGACACGGACTGGCTCTGATACCACTTAATGTAACACCCCCAGGCTATTAAAGCGATAACAATTAATCAAAGTATAACTAAAAATTCACGGCATAGACAGAGGCGTCACATCAATTGAAACAAATACACATACACCTGCTCATAAAGATATGCAACAATTCAGGTAGCACATAACAAAGGAACTTAGTTCCTAACACCCACAATTCAAATTCAGAATAAAAGCGGAAAATCTGTACTGAAATCTCCACTATATATATATATATATCACATAAAAATTTTGTCTGTTATATACATCATCATACATGTACAATCCAAAAGATACATGTATACACAATACAAATAATCACATAGCGATCTCCCCGACTACCCGGTGCTACATATCAGAGCCGACCGACAAAAGAATGAAGACCTAAGCTTCACAAAGAGACCTCCAGCATCTAATCTGCAATACCTCGTAGAGCATTTAAAAATAGCAGAAGGGTGAGAAACACAATCATAGTATAATTGCATACAATTATATAATAACACAAAATTACACATATAAAATATTCTCACCACAACTTATACCAGAATTCAATCACAAAACGACACAGTGTATATTTCATATATCCATCACTAAGGCATATCAAACATGCACACTACAAATATCACCAACATATATACATATATTAACTCATCGATTTCATCCACAATTCCACACACAATCAATCCATTCATGATTTATGCAAATGCACAGAGACCGACACAACGACTCTATGCAATGCATATATGGTACCATCCATCCATTATTCTCAACACTAGTTCACTCAGGAACTAGTGGAATCATCGCTTGTTACTTAGTGTAACTCCCCGTCGGGAAAACGATGTTCCCCGTCGCTTTAGGTCCTCTTTGTATAAGGCTCACGAAGTTTATGGATTACTTTAGGTCCTCTTTGTAAAAGGCTCACAATCCGATCGCTTTAGGTCCTCTTTGTATAAGGCTCACGATCGTCTATAATCATCGCTTTAGGTCCTCTTTGTATAAGGCTCACGATGTTATAGCGGATTCTCTCTAGAACCGTTTCGTCGCTCACACCCACTAGGACACACGACATCACCAACATGTGTATCATGATGCTTGGCATGCAATGACTCATGACATTCAAATGCACACATATACACATCCATAATCATGCATATATCATCAAATACAACACATTGCATTTACTAGCCCTTAGGTCACAAACCATCATCACAACATCTTATCACATGCATTTCCATCACACAACAACACACAAGTCATACAACATTCATATCAACAGCATATTGCTTAATACACATCAACTACACACACTTACAATGGTACAAGTTGAAAAAACGACACCATTCCAATTCCCAACATAATTAAATCAGCCACTAGTCTCAAAACCAATAATATAAGAAAGAACATGTCAAAAGCTTTCCAACGCACCAAAACGCGCCTCAAACTGGCTCACGGATCAAAAGTTATAAAGAAAACAAATTGAGAAAAGCTGTCATGTTCGCAATGCGAAGCTCGTAGCGAGACCTTCGCTTCCTCGTTCGCAGTGCGAATGTCCCAGCGAACCGAGTCAGAACTGAAAATAGCCTAAAAATTCCTAACATTCGTAGTGCGAACTCCCAGCGAATCTTCGCTTCCCCCTTCGCAGTGCGAATCTCTCAGCGAACCATGGCAGAAAGAAAACAACACAAAACAACACAAAGTTCGCAGTTCGAGTCTCTGGCGAATGTTCGCCCTCACCTTCGCAGTGTGAATAGCCAGCGAATGCTCGCTTTCCCCTTCGCTAGGGGATTTGTAGTGCGAACCTGCGAAACCAAAAAACCCAGCAGCGCTGTTACACAACCTAAAACCATATTTTCCCCCACCAAAACACTTTCAAACCAACACATAGCAATCAGAACATAATCTAATCATGATAACAAGTATTCTACCGCATTTACACCGATTTTCAACCGCGAAAACATCGATTTCTCTCTTCCGACCTAAAATCGAAAAGCTATGAAACACAACAAACAATCCAATACACACATACATAATCATACACAAGCATAGTATAATCGAGTTTCGCACCCTTACCCGATTTAATCGTGTTTAGAAAAGTCGGTTGATCGATTCCTAGATTTTCCAAGTTTTCTCTCTTTTCTTTTCTTCCTTTTTTTCTTCCTCTTTCTCTTTCCTTTCTATTTTCTCTCTTTCTATTTCTATTCACTTAAGAAAAATTAAAGTGAAATGACCAAAATACCCCTACACTCAAATATCTCGCAAACGCTCCCAAAACGCGATAAAATATAATCTCGATGAAAAATAACATATTTCCAAATAAAAGTCAAAACTAAAATAATATAATAATAAAATAATCAAGACGACTCAATTAAATAAAAATAACTAAAACTGGGGCGTTACACTGGTCGCTATGCGAAACCTGGCTTTCTTCACCTTGAAGAATTTCAAACCGCCTCATGAACCGCCATACTTCGCTATGCAAACTCTGGTCGCTTCCTTTCGCTTCAAGCGAAGATTGGCCATTTTGGTTCTATTTGAGTTGCTGGGTCCTCGCCTTTCCTCGCGTCGCGACCTTCGCTATGTGACACATAGCGATCTTTAAGCGAAATCCTTCGTTTCTCTTGCTTCAAGCGAAGTTTGATTAATTTGATTCTGTTTTGTTCTGCCTGGACTCGCTTCCTTTTGCATAGCGATGCTTCGCGTAGCTTAAATTGTGTATAACTAATTAGTGAATTGCATATTGAATCGGTGGATGAACACCAATTCCCAACAAGTCTATTCCTCTGAAAACTATCTTCATTTATTATACGTGTTTACTTTTCGCAACTTATCAATTAAACATCCTGAAACTTTTGCTTAGAATCATAGAAAATATTGAACGGTTTTGATATCGCTCCAATCCCTGTGGATACGATAAAACTAAATACTTACATTTGATTGTACTCAACATCAAATTGGCGCCGTTGCCGGGGATTGTTGTTTAAGATATTAAAACATCGCAATAGTTTCTATACTTCTAATTTGTTATATATTGTATATATTCTTTTACATTTGCTGCTAACCACTTTTGCTGTGTTAGAATTGTGCTTTCTTGTATGCAAGATCAGGTATCATAAGAATAAGTAAAGCACAAGCAAGCTAAGCAACACCAAAAGGTAAAAATTCTGTATTAACCCTCTTCAAACAATAGTCCAAGGCTACAATTAAAAGATCAAAATCTGAAGTAAATTACATGGAATTGTGGCAACATAGACAAGAATCATACCAATATTACTAAGGGTATCCATACACAAATAACATAGATTATGTCCAAGATTGGAGACAGGATGCGGAACCATACTAGAATTTCTATCAACAGCCGCAGAATCCTCCACAACCGGACATAATATCAAAATTGGAAGACACCTTGATGCAATTTATGCAAATGTCTATGGAGAACAAAAAGAGGACTGAAGCATCACTCAAGAATCTTGAAATGCAAGTTGGTCAAATAGCAAGGAAGCTTGAGGATCAACACCAAGAGACATCCATTGCTATCAAACAAATCATTTCAAAGGAGCAATGTAATGAAAGTACGTGTTGCGGTGAGAATTAGATAACAAGCTATTAATTAACTTGCATCACAAAACTTTGAATTCACAACCGACTTTGATTTATCCAAATGAAAGGTTCAAGATCGAGAAAACCTAAAGGAGGAGATCTAAGATTCGGGGGTTGGTTATACTAAGGGAAGGTATTAACACCCTTAATATCTGTATTACTCTACATGAACCTCTTGTTTAAGTTTGTGTTATGTTATGTTTGCTTGCTAAGAGAAATCTATTAATGCTAAAGGTAAGGACCTAAAGGTATGTACGCTAAGTTTGCTCGCCAAGACGTCGCATCTTGTGCCTACGTATATGACTATAGAATCAGAGCAACCGTAGTTCACCTAACTAAGAGTGAGGAACCATTGACTATGGCCAAAGTTCCAAGGGGGAATGAGTATTCATGATCATGATACTCACATAGAGTTAAAGAACTCTCTAATTCTAAGTTGTGATGGGATTGAATGGCTATGAGGCCAGAGGGAAAAGTAGGCATCCTATGACTTTGAGATCAAGGGTTGAAGATGTTTTGGTCTCTTGATGAGAATCAAGATCTGTCCATAAAAATGGAGTTTTGAGTGTGATTTGATATATTTTAAGAATGATGATCATCAAATAATCAAAGAGTTTATGCTAAAGTGTTAAACTCTAACACTCTCTATCATTCAAGATTAGTTTGAGAAAATTGTTTGTTGGACATCGAACATTGATAAAGATCAATGGTTCAAAGAGTTGTGCTAGAGTGCTAGACTCTAACATCTCTTAGTCCAAATTGTTATTAAGTGTTTTAAGGATGAAAGAAAGAAATTATTGGCTACCTCAATGTGCAAGACTTGAGACCAATCTTTCAAGGGTTATACTAGAATGCTAGATTCTAACAATCCTTTTCTTTCAAGTTTATTTCAAAAAAAGATTTGATGTACTTTAAAGTATTGATAGCCTTAAAGAAAGATGGATTCTTGAAATGACGATGGACAAAGGTAAGAGGTGGCAAAAGGTGGAAGGTGGCTCGCCAAGAATTATGATCCTTGTGCCTACGTATTCTCATTAATGAACGAGAAATCAGAGCGTCCGTAGTTCTGAGTACTACGGAATTTGGTTGAGGTATGTTAAATGACTGGCGAATATTTTAGCAAATGTTCAAAGAGTTATGCTAGAGTGCTAGACTCTAACAGCTCATATTCATTCAAGTTGATAATGAAAAATATTTGATGGATAATGAACACTTGATGAAACTCAATTGTTCGAAGAGTTGTGCCAAGATGCTAGATCTTGACGGCTCTTATTCATCCAAGTTATGATTAAGATTGTTTTTAGGACAACGAGCTTTTGACGATGATCAATTGCTCAAAAGGGTTATGTAAAGATGCTAGATCTTAACGGCACTTATTCGTCCAAGTTAATATGAAAGTTGTTCGATGGAAAATGAACGCTTGATGAAAAATCAATTGTTCGAAGAGTTGTACCAAGATGCTAGATCTTGACGGCTCTTATTCGTCCGAATTAAAATTAGATGTTTTTGAGGAGCGAAAGAATGAATGAATGGCTACCCCAAAGTGCGAGACTTGAGACCAATCGTTCGAGGTTTCTGCTAGAATGCTAGATTCCAACGGTCCTCTTCTTTCGCATTTATTTAGAAACATATTTTTACATTTGATTTTAAAAGTCACTCGATGCTTGATCGAGGTTTGATTCATAAGTTTGACTTTCATTGACCGATAAAATAAAAATGAAATATGGCCTCATATTTATCAAGATATTTAGTGATTTGAATAAAATCAAACAATCAAGATTTTTTTATATATCATTAGCCAGAAAGCTGAGAGAAAAACAAAGTGGAAATAGAAGAGTAAAACCGAAATTAAATTGTTACCACATCAAAATTCGAAATCAAAATCTAAAAAAAGAAATTAGAACCAAATCAATATTTAATTAAAATTAGTACAATTTAAAAAACAAAAATTAATTAAAAGGTAAACTTCTAAAACTTGTTGCTAAACAACTTCAAAGAAAATGCAGCTTAGGGTGTGTAATTGAAATAGGGGTGTATGGGCTTGTGAGCCCAACGCAGCCCGAAGAAAAAAACTGAAAACAAGGCTTGGGCGGTGCCAGGTCAAAAGTGACCCGTTTGGCTCTTGATCTAACATTCAAAACCCTACCAAAAGGGATAAACACGGCTAAATGAAAAGAAATGCAAAACATCATGAAATACGGTAAAAAAGGGCTATCATCCTCTTCAACGTGAGCAAACCAACACAAAACAAAACTGAAACTCGATTCTCACCCTCAAATTTTCATGAACTTCTCCTTGTTTCAATAGGCACGGTGGTGGAAAGATTGGTGAAAGGCGGAACACGGTAGTGATAGGCGATTCCGGCGCGGTGGTAGTTTTCGACGAAGGTTTTGGTTCGGTTCAAACTCTGTCTTCTTCTCCTACTTCTTTTCTGAATCGATTTTGGTTTTGAGGTTTAGGGAATGAAAATAGGTTCGGTTATGCACGGAGGGATTGTGTTTCGTTGATAAAGGAAATGGAGATTTGGATTCTGTGAGGTTTGTTATTGGGTTCAGAGTTTGAAGGGTAGGAGGGTTTGTGCTTGATTGAAGAAGCTTGGGTGAAGAAAAAGGTTAAGGGTTTGGCGTGGTTATGACAGAAAGATGTGGTTCTGAATAGAAGGGTCAAGGTTGGGAAGAGGAAGGGTTGAGGGAGATTGAAGATTTAAAGAGGTTTGAGAGGGTTGCTCCGAGTTGGGTTCCGAGGAAAGGTTTGTGTTTATGTTGCTCTCCCCCTCCTTTTCTGAATTCGCTTCCCCTCCTCTTAAGCACAACTCCAAAACTTGTCAAATAAGTTGATTTTCTTTGTTACTGTGTGATAAGTCCCTCTCATGGTGCAGGTATGGCTTGTTGCAAGTTTCATTGCGCTGTCCTTGTCTGGCTTGGATTTGTTGCTTGTGTGAGTTCTTTGTAGCATAACCACTATTATGTTAAATCACTTTCGCCTTGCAGACTTTGCAGGTTGCGGTTGGATCTTTGGAAGGATATTGGCAAGTTTTGTTGCGTTGTCGCTGTAGCTTGGGTAACAACAGGTTTGCAGAAGAGTTTTTTGGTGCAAGCTTGTTGCAGAGTTTAGGTACAGTGTTGGTCAAAGGCTCTGGCATAGTAGCAGACCTTGGTCGCTATCAGAGGGCAGATGGTACTATCTTGTTCACTAAAAACAAACGACACTTAAAATATGTCCTAAAAGAAAACAAAACTTAACCAACTAAAAAACCAAATAAAATCTAAATCAATTAAAGTTTAATCAAAGAAAAATCCTGATTTAATTAACAAAATTTAACTAATTAATTAATTAAAAATCATTTAATGAAGAAATAAAAAATAAGTAAATAGAAAAATAAAATGAAGTTAACAAATTTAAAGCAATCATAAGTTAAAAAGAGACTATTTAAAAATAAATCACAAAAAAAATGAATAAAAGTTGAATACAAAAATACTCAAAAGCGAAAGACGAATATGCCAGAATCATCAGCACGAGATAAAATCACTTGGGAAAACACAGCATTCTTCAGATTTGAAATTAATCGGGACCGACTTTTAGTTTGACTGATTCGGCTGTAAATTCAACAAGTTCATTCCGGCTAATGATTTGAGTACTATGCAGATAATTGACCTATAATGATAGCAGAAGATCAAAGAATCTGAGGGTAAGATTTGGGGTATGACAGTTGCCCCTATTTAAATAGCTTTACCAGATGGCACGAGGAACGGAAATCCTCGAGGCATCAAGGTGAAAGGTATTTAAATATAGCAAACCGAAAATTTTGCCCTTAGACGGAATGTAGATGCTAAAGACAGGCTACGGACAGACATATGCTGACATGCCATGAACTTCTTGTATGATGATACGATGCCATGATAGTGCAAAAATGCAGACAAGCCAAGACATCCAAGGATAAAGAGCTACCAAACACAGGTGAGCTTTATTGGGGAAGGATGAAGGTTAGTATCCATAAGGAAAACTTACTGGGGATGCAAACTAACCAACAAAAGAGACTCACTGGAGATACTCTAAGGAAACACTAGGGATAGAACAACTGAGGGGAAACCTCACAGATCCTCATGGGAGATATGAGCCAGAGAGGTATTATCCACTGGGGAAAGATCCAGGGAGATGGACGACATGTTCATATGTGACCTGACGACACTAGGGTAATAAAGACACATTCTTACTAGGCATAAAACCAGAAAGAATACATGATCTCCACTGGGAGATCAGTTAGAAATAAAAGGACAGACATCCTCGAAAGATTTTCTGGGGATTTCTTATACTGAAGAGTTTAAACGGGATCTTAAAGAAAAGCCAGAAAAGATAAAGATAAAACTCTGCGTGCCAGATGATGAAAAGACAACTGGACTTTAGCTGGGAATAAGGTTAATGAGCCCTTAATAATTGGACTCGGGTACCAATATGAGTTGGATTTTGAATACCAGTATGAGCTGGATATTAAATTTCGGTTTAGGTTGATATTTGACCTGGTTTCAAACAACGGGTTCATATTTGACCTGCAGTTTAGGTTCATATTTGACCTGGTTTCAAACAACGGGTTCACATTTGACCTAAAGTTCAGGTTCATATTTGACCTCGGTTCAAGCAATGAGTTCATATTTGACTCAAAGTTTAGGTTCATATTTGACCTGGGTTCAAACAACGGGTTCATATTTGACTCGAAGTTTAGGTTCATATTTGACCTGGGTTCAAACAACGGGTTCATATTTGACTCGAAGTTTAGGTTCATATTTGACCTGGGTTCAAACAACGGGTTCATATTTGACTCGAAGTTTAGGTTCATATTTGACCTTGATTCAAACAACGGGTTCATATCTGACTCGAAGTTTAGGTTCATATTTGACCTGAAGTTTAGGTTCATATTTGACCTGGGTTCAAACAACGGGTTCACATTTAACTCGAAGTTTAGGTTCATATTTGACCTGGTTTCAAACAACGGGTTCATATTTGACTCGAAGTTTAGGTTCATATTTGACCTGGTTTCAAACAACAGGTTCATATCTGACCTGAGGTTTAGGTTCATATTTGACCTGGTTTCAAACAACGGGTTCATATTTGACTCGAAGTTTAGATTCATATTTGACCTGGGTTCAAACAACGGGTTCATATTTGACTCAAAGTTTAGGTTCATATTTGACCTGGTTTCAAACAACGGGTTCATATTTGACTCGAAGTTTAGGTTCATATTTGACCTGGTTTCAAACAACGGGTTCATATCTGACCCGAAGTTTAGGTTCATATTTGACCTGGTTTCAAACAACGGGTTCATATCTGACCTGAGGTTTAGGTTCTTATTTGACCTGGTTTCAAACAACGGGTTCATATCTGACCTGAGGTTTAGGTTCACATCTGACCTGGATTTTAGGTTCATATTTGACCTTGAATAAATGATGCCAGCAGTTACTGGACTTTAGGTATCCATATGAGGAGATTAAATATCAGATGGGTTAATACCGGGGTTGCATAAATGAAGATTAGACTTCCTGGGGAATACCCATTATGGTGGCTGAAAAGTTGAATAGTACCAGGGATAGATAAGTTTCTCAGAAGAGACCGACACTTACCGCCATAGAAAAACAAACTTCTCGACAAGAATACCCAGCCAAACTCATCAGATTGGACCGTTACTGGGGAAGAACTTGCAGAATCAGGGGTTCTACTTCAAGATTACAACCTTCTCTGGTGAGAAGAGCACTTTACTTGGTAAAGCATCACGAATTCACCAGGATTTCCATCATGAGCTTGATCTCTTCACTGGAGAGGAAATCCATGGAGAATTGCCAAGATTAGCTGAGGTAGCAGTTTACTGGGGAGCTAGAAAAAGTTGTCACAAAAGATGTGTAGTTCTGCATAACTCATTTGCCCTAGATTACATGGTCTATCAGAAGAAAATATCAAGAGGATTTTACAAAAGAACGGGCATATAAGAGGCTTCCATATCTTCAAACTCTTGGAGAGGTTCATGAATTTCGGCATAACTGCCCCAGATTAACTGCATTTACAACAAGGTCCTTAAACTTTGTGCTTCAGACTGGTTGTTGACGACTGGGGAACAAGCTTGCCATGTCAGCTTGGTTGATCTGCGAAGGAGATGTCGTTGACTTTTAGAGATTTACCGAATTTCGACCTGACTGCTTCTAATTGACGGGTCTCTGAGAGTAGGTCATCAAAAGGATTTTATAGAAGAATTGGTATACCAGATGCTCTATTATCTCCAAACTCTTGAAGAGACTCATGGATCTTGACATGTCTGCCCCAATTTTACTGCATTTATACAACAAGGTCCTTGAACTTGTTCTTCAGACTGGTTTATCCGTGAAGGAGGTGCCCCAGACCAAATGACCTTTTAGAGATTTACCGAATCTCGACCTGATTGCCCCTGATTAACGGTATTCGCGATACAAGGTCCTCAGACTGCGGTAGAAACAACTGGGGAACACACTTGCCCCTGTTGGAGGGTCATTGGAGTCTAAACTTGTCATAGGACGACCTCGAGAAGGCTTGCCCCAATATCCTGAATTTGAAAAGTTTCTGCCCCTTGATTTAGTAGCTCTTGGAATGGTGGATTGGCAGATCCTTCCACTTGGTTGCCCCTGACTGAGCCCTTTATCGAGTCAAATTCCCTAGTTGGCTGCATTTGTTGGGATTCTTTTGATATTGAATTGTTTTTCAAACAAGTATTGTTCATTAAAAATTGGCAATTTTAATGCAAAATTCATGCAAGCTTTTGAAATCAAATTTTATTGATGATACACACACGGTGAAATGATTAAATAATTAAAAACAAAGGTGGATCTAGTCATTTACAGAATGACAGATGAAGTGATCAACACACACACATAAGGGGGGAAGGTTCCCGATACTACCAAGTGCTTCAGATGTGGTGGCACGGGTCACCGTGCTAACAATTGTCCGAATGAGGTGAAGAAGTGGTTCAAGTGTGGGCGACCAGGTCATTTTGTGGCAGATTGTAGGACTAATATACCTACTTGTTACAACTGTGGAGAACAGGGTCATATCAGTACTCACTGTCAGAAGCCGAAGAAATCTCAAACGAGTGGAAAGGTGTTCGCATTGGTGGGATCCCAGTCTACCAATGAGGAGCGTTCCATCAAAGGTACTTGTTTTATTAATGACATTCCTTTGGTTGCTATCATTGACACGGGTGCAACCCATTCGTTCATTTCTGTTGATTGTGTGAAGAAATTAGGGATTGTGTCGTCTACTCTAGATCGGAGGATGACAATTAAAACTTCATCTATTGGTGTTGTGGTTACTTCTTTAGCATGCTTGAATTGCCCGTTGATCATTTTGGGGATGACCTGGTTGGAGTTCAACCGAGTTTACATTGATTGCTTCAGGAAGAGGTTGTTGTTCCTTACTCCTGAAGAGGAAGCGTTGACTAATTCTTTGTCTACCAAAGAATTGAGAACCTTGTTAGAAGACGAAGCTAAGATGTTTGCTGTGTTTGCCTCGTTATCTATTGAAAGCAAGACATCAGTTAATGAGTTACCCGTGGTGAATGAATTTCCTGAAGTGTTTCCTAATGATATTACAGAATTACCTCCGACGAGAGAAGTTGAATTTACTATTGATCTTGTTCCTGGTACCAGACCTATATCTATGGCACCATACAGGATGTCTGCATCAGAATTGGCAGAGTTGAAATCTCAGATTGGAGAATTACTTGATAAGAAGTTTATTAGGCCGAGTGTGTCGCCGTAGGGAGCTCCAGTGTTGTTAGTGAAGAAGAATGATGGTAGTATGCGTCTGTGCATTGATTACCGTCAGTTGAATAAAGTGACCATTAAGAATAAGTATCCACTTCCGAGGATTGATGACTTAATGGACCAGCTTGTGGGGGCTCGTGTTTTTAGCAAAATTGATTTGAGGTCGGGTTACCATCATATTAGAGTGAAGGAAGATGATATTCAGAAGACTGCGTTCAGAACTCGCTATGGACATTACGAATATGCAGTGATGCCTTCGGAGTGTCTAATGCGCCGGGTGTCATACCCCAAATTTTGACCACTAAGATTCTCAATCATTGTGCAAACCATCATCACAATATGGATGAACCATCATACCTCATTAGTCTCCCCAAAGATGGGTGAGCATCCACTACAATCAAACTTAGGGTTTCAAGCCCTCGCAGAGCTCTTAGACAAAGGATCAATCAAGAAATGACATGATCTTCAACTTATCTAAACCTCTCAAACATCCACAATGGATCAAGAGGACTCCCACATCAAGGATCAAGCACAAGGCTGCAACATTCCAAGTGGATTAAGCCTCAAGATCGCCAGTGTCACCAAATTAGGGTTTTGGTCAACCAGGGCCTCCAGATGGAATTTTTTCTCTGGGCATGAGCCAATGCTTCAAAGCATAACCCAAACTACTCTAAGGGACCTCATAAACCCAATCATCAAGTCAATTTAGCCTCAGGGGATGCATTCATAAAAATCAGGAATTAGGGTTTCTTGACCTAATTCACCCCTAAGTTGACTTTTGGGACAAAGCATGGGCCAAAACCTCAAGACATGATTTGAGGGTCCCTAATACACTACATTGATCCATTTGCAACAATGGATTGATCCAAGAAGCTTGATTCACAAGTTTCAAGTTCATCAGAACCACAGTTAGGGTTTCGCGAAAAAAGTCAACTGGGCCTTTGACTTTTGACTAGGACATGCTCCCAAATCTTGGGACATGATTCAATACACCCTATAACACCTATGAAATCAATCCATCAAGTTTGATTTAGGTCAAGCACTTGATTTCATAAAGGATCGCACAGTATGGAATTCATTTGATAAAAAGTCAATTGTGCCCAAAAGTCAAAGTTTGACTTTTTGATTTTTTTATCAATTATGATTCTCTAACCCTAAAATGATGTTAATGTGTGATTGGGATCATCATTCATCAAGAAAAATATAGAAAAGTGGGATAACTTGTAAAAGGGGTAACCATAAAAAACTTTAAAATTTTCTAAGTTATGGAACAAAGTGGCTAGGGTACCAACTTTCAAGGATCATAACTTGTGATCCAAGCAACCATTTTGGCTGATCCAAAGATGGATTTGTAGATCTCATGACATACGTTAAAAGTGTCAACTACACCTCACTCCAATTCTTCATGGATTTTTAGTTATGGAGTGACCAAAATGACGAAAACATGAAAATGCCACTTTTTCCAACACTTAGTGAAATTTTCACTAAGTCAGAATCTGTTTCACTTTTTTCAAAATGTAAGGGCATTTTTCACTTAGATCCAAAAAGTGTCAAGACAAACTATGATCACACATGTGTTATATCATATGAGAGCTTTCCAAAATGGCCAAGAACTCCATCAAATTCCATTTGAGCTAAGAGTTATGACAATGGCAATATGCCTTGCTGCAACTGTCATGGCAAGGCAGATTTGTGCATTTTGCTCGATTTGATCAAATTGTGCAAATGACAAACAAGTTTATCCATCTGAACACCTCAGGGGGAAACCATGGAGGAACAAACACTGATCCATCAGCCTCCCAAGTCTTTGGAACTAAAAGTAGCATGCCAAACCTAAAAACCCTAAAAAGGGGACAAGACTCCAATTTTGTTTTGGAGCATTCAATGGATGCACCAAGGTGGCATAAACTGAGCCTTTTCCAACTAAATGAGTCAAGGATGATCTCTGAACTAGGGAACCAAAGGCCTGTGCTCTAACCTCTAGTCAATGGTTAGAGAAGACTTAATATTCCAAAGTGATGCAATTGGACAATGAGCTGCTGCAGTTGCCATTTACTATTGCTTGCAAAACAAACTTGCTCTACTATAAATAGAGCTCATTTGTACTCAGTTTAAGCACACCAAAGCCCTACAACACTTGCCTTTCTCAAATTCATCTTCTCACTCTCAAAAATGCCTTTCTTAGCAAGTCACTATCGAACTTTTCAGTAGAGAGCAATTCCACTCAAACCAATTGCTCTAACACCTCATAAACATCATATGTGAGCTGATCAAACACTAAACACACAACTGTAACACTGATTTCTCAGAATCACCAGACAGTTGCTCATGTTTTCAACCAAGTTGCAGTTGAGATGCCATGAAGTGATCCAGCCATTTCCAATCAAGTCCAAGCATTCAAACATACTCCATATGGTGTAGGGAAGCTGTTCAGATCATCACAACTCATCTGTAACACCTCCAACTCAAAAATCACATTGCTTTTGCTGTCACGACCTTCAAGTAAGCCTAAACTTGGTCATCTCTTAATCTATGCATATTTCCTCGCACAATACCTTTGCCAAATGTTCATAATCATGCATAGAATGTTTCCCCTCAATTAATTGCTTTGTTTGAATCGTGTATCAAAATTCTCAGCCTTCATGCAAATTTTAGGGTTCTTGAGGTTTTGTCTTGATTTCTTATTCCATGCTTAAAATAAATGAAATTAAAGACCATAGACATGATCGTGAGGTGAAAACGAGCAAATTGATACGTGGATTGTGTGATTTTATCAAGTATTCAGGGAGATTGGATAGAAAATGCAAATCTGAGCAAAACTCCATTCGCGGGTGTTCTTGGCGCATTTTTCACAAATTTGAATATTTGAATTTTGTGATTTTATTTAATTGATTCAAAAATTAATTTCTCTTTGAGTTTTAATGATTTTGAGTTGATTCTTTTTTTAATAATTCACAAACATGTTAAAATATTTTATTTTTCCAAAAATTCCCAAAAATATTATTTATTTCATATACTTGATATTTTTGCAAAGAATTAATCTTTTATTTGTTTTTTTACATTTAAAATATTTTTTCCTCCTTGATTTTCCAAATTTAATTGGTTTCCAATCATTTTGTGGATATAAACATGATTTTTGGAACATTGATCCAAGATCACCACTCATTTTTCACATGTTTTCAATACTTTTTATTAATTTTTTAACAAAATTAATTCCTTTTAAAACAAAATTAGGGTTTTGATTAATTCAACCCTCATCAATCATTTTCAAACACTCGTGGGCCTCTAATAGAGTATAAGACCCAATCCCCTTTTAACCAAAACCATTTTGGGCCTCAGACATTGTATAAGTCCCTCTGCGTTAAAAGAAAAATCTTGGCACAATCGCCAGTTCAAAATTAAATCATATGGGCCTACCCTCGTGTTATAAGTCCCATTTCTTTTCTTTAAATAATCTTTGGGCCTCTAATAGAGTGTAAGACCCAACCCCTTTGTAAATAATACCTTTGGGCCTCATACATTGTATAAGTTCTTCTGTATATTTTCAAACGTTCGGCGCAATCGTCGCCTTTTTAACAAAATCAACTGGGCTTCTCCTTGAGCTATAAGACCCATCTTTATTCATTTTCAAACTATTTGGGCCTCTAATAGAGTGTAAGACCTAACCCTTTTTTTCCAAAATGATTTGGGCCTCAGATGTTGTATAAGGCCCACTGTGTTTTCAAAATCCTCGGTGCGATCACCGTTTTCAAACAAATAACCCTGGGCTTCTCCTTGAGTTGTAAGTCCCATCTCTTGTATAAAAATAAATCTTTGGGCCTCTAATAGAGTGTAAGACCCATCCTCTTATACATAAAAACTTTTTGGGCCTCAGTCGTTGTATAAGTCCCGATACGATCTTTAAGACAACGGTGCGATCATCGTTAAAACTTGGGCCTCTCCTTGAGCTGTAAGCCCCAACAATCTTTTCAAAGCACTTTCTCCTTTGATTTTGAATTCAAACATATGTTGTTATCAAAACTTTCTTTAATTTCTTTATTGAACAACTAACAAAACAGCATGGAAGCTCTACAATGGGTAAGTGTTTATCCGCTTTCATTTACCGCTTTCAAATGTATATAACTGTATTGTGGGGTTGTTTCACTGTAAGTCTTCTTTCACATCCTTTTATATAATTGTCACATATCCACTGTATAATACTAGTATAGTTATTTAGAGTTTTCCCCGGCAACTACGTCTAGAACTAGGTAAAGCCTGTTGGTCACTCTCGAATACAAACAGAACTAGATCCCCCGTAGGATTCTAGATGCAGTCTTCCCTCCTCTTGGGGTTAAACAATATGGAACAAAGAGAAAGGCAGTATTCTCGGTGAACCTTTTCTCAGACAGTCACCCTTAGAAATTGTCAAAGAAACTCTAACTCCCCAGAGATGATCTTTTCTCCGTGAATGGCATCTCTTGAGTTTCTTCCAAATTCTCAAACTTTCCTAGAATGACCTCTTCTCTGTGAATTGCATTTCTTGAACTTCTCTTGGTTTGGGGACCCACAGGCTTCCTAAAAGCATCCCCGCCTCCTCTTGGGCGTTGTACAAGGACCCTTCGGCTTCTTAAAAGTTCTCATGCCTTCTCTTGGGCTTAATACAAGGACCCTGACGACCTCTTAAAGGTATAAGATAGAACTTAGTCATCCTTTGCTAGAGCAGTGTTTCCAGCGCCAAAACTCCAGCCATTTTAGGGTTGATACTCATCCCTTAATGCCCGCGCCTCTTCTTGGGTATTGTACAAAAGATTAAAATCTAGACTTGGACAGTCTAAACCTATTGAGTCTCAAAGACATTCTCAAGTTCCTTTCAAACATAGGGAAAAAAACTGATCACTCTGGATCAATCTCCAGTAGAAACCCGGTCTCTCTCATGAGAGTTCCCCACACTTGGACCCGCTTCAGGATCTCAATAATCCTCAGCAGTAAGTCAGCCTCCTCTTGGGCTTTGTACAAATGATTCTCCTCAACGGAGCTAACCTTTTCAGACTCTCTTGTTGAGTCAACCACTTTTAGCCTCTGTCTTGGGATTTGTACAAGACATATAAAAAACACTCTCTTGTTAAGTATAAAAGACTCACTTGTTGAGTCAATCTCCTTTTAGCCTCAATATCGGGCTTCGTACGAGACAACAAATCACTCTCTTGTTGAGTATAAAAGACTCTCTTGTTGAGTCAATCAACCTTCAGACTCTCTTGTTTAGTCAATCACCTGTTCAAGACTCTCTTGTTGAGTCAACCTTTTTAGCCTCCGTCTTGGGCTTTATACAGGACAGATAAAAGTATTCTCTTGTTGAGTCAAACCCTTTCAGCCTCCATCTTGGGCTTTATACAAGATACATTCTCCCCAACGGAGTCAAAATCCCTTTTAGCCTCAATCTTGGACTTTGTACAAGACAGAAAGAACATTTTTCCCAGAATAGTCAAACATCCAGCCTCCCCTTAGGCTTTGTATAAAGAAATCCCCGGTTGAGTCAATCAACCTCTTAGAATCAAACTTGTGCTTTGATCATGGCACACAAATCAACCATTCCCTCAGAGGAAGTCCAATCCCTCTTTAGAGATGACAAATTCTCTCTCAGTTATAACTTTTTAGCTTCACATCTTGGGCTTTGAACGAGATACAAATCACCTTTAGCTTCAATCTTGGGCTTTGAACAAGACACCAAAATATCTCTTTCCTCCCGTAGAATAGGAGGAACTACGATCGCTCTGATTTCGCTGTTTCGTTAAATGGGAATACGTAGGCATAAGATTGCGAAATCTTAGCGAGCATACTAATAAAAAAACTTAAAGTCCAGTACCTTCACACATCCATAAAAAACATCAGACCTAGTACCTTACTAAAATCCTCCTATACAGTCACGACACTCTGTTCTTAAACGAAATACACTAAAGACAGACCCCTCTATTTTGATAGCATCTGTAAACCAACAGTTTTGACTGTTTAACCTCAGTATGCAAGCAGGGTTAATTGGAGACATCTATTTCCCTTCCTTAATCAGCTTCACAGGATAAAAAATGAATCGAACTGTAGTACCAAAGCGATAGTGATTCGAAACCACAAAAATCGCGCTACACCGGGTGTGTTTATGGAATATATGAACCGTATCTTTCATTCTTATCTGGATCAGTTTATTGTGGTATTCATTGATGATATATTGATTTATTCTAAGTCTGAAGAGGATCATGCAGAGCACTTGAGAATTGCATTGCAGGTGTTGAAGGATAATAAATTATTTGCAAAGTTCTCAAAATGCGAATTTTGGTTGAAGACTGTGAGTTTCTTGGGTCATGTTATTTCTGGTGATCGCATGGCAGTGGATCCATCTAAAGTAAGTGCGGTACTTCAGTGGGAACCTCCGAAGACAGTGGCGGAAATTAGAAGTTTCTTGGGTTTGACAGGTTATTACCGAAGATTTATCGATGGATTTTCTAATTTGGTGTTACCGTTGACTCAGTTAACTAGAAAGAATCAAGTTTTTGTTTGGGATGCGGCGTGTGAGGAAAGTTTCGAAGAGTTGAAAAAGAAATTGACTACAGCACCAGTATTAATTCTACCAAGTCCAAGTGAATCTTTTGTGGTGTATTGTGATGCGTCTAAGATGGGATTAGGCAGAGTGTTAATGTAAGATGGCAAGGTGGTGGCATATGCTTCGCGACAATTGAGGGTGCATGAGAGGAATTATCTCACTCATGATCTTGAATTAGCTGTGGTGGTTTTTGTATTGAAAATTTGGAGGCATTATTTGTATGGATCGAGATTTGAAGTATTCAGTGATCATAAGAGTCTGAAGTATTTGTTTGATCAGAAGGAATTGAATATGAGGCAGAGAAGATGGTTAGAGTTCTAGAAGGACTGTGATTTTAATTTGAGTGACCATCCGGGGAAAGCCAATGTTGTAGCAGATGCTCTAAGCCAGAAGACCATTCATATGTCGGCATTAATGATAAAAGAAATGGAATTAATTGAACAATTTAGAGACTTGAGTATGGTTTGTGAAACTACACCTGAGAGTGTTAGATTGGGTATGCTTAAAGTGAATAATGACTTTTTGGATGTAATTAAGGAAAATCAGAGACGTGATGTGAAGCTAGTGGACTTGATACCTATAGGAGGAGATGATCCTGATAGTGATTTTAAAGTGGATAATGTTGGTGTATTGAGATTCCGGGGCAGAATTTGTGTACCGGATAATGATGAATTGAGGAAAGCGATCTTAGAGGAGGGCCACCGGAGTAGCTTGAGTATTCATCCGGGGGCTACGAAATGTATCAAGACTTGAAGAAATTATTTTGGTGATCCGGGATGAAGAGAGACATAGCTCAGTTTGTTTATTCTTGTTTAACGTGTCAGAAGTCAAAAGTGGAGCATCAGAAACCTTCGGGGTTAATGCAACCGTTGGAGATTCCGGAATGGAAATGGGATAGTATTACTATGGACTTTGTTACTGGTTTGCCAAGCACGGCGAGAGGCTTTGATGCTATTTGGGTAGTCGTGGATCGGCTTACAAAATCCGCACATTTTATACCAATTAATATCAGTTTTTTGTTGTTGAAGCTGGCGGAGATTTATATCAGAAAAATTGTGAAGCTGCATGGTGTTCCGTCGAGCATAGTGTCGGATAGAGATCTGAGGTTTACATCAGAATTTTGGAAGAGTTTGCAAGAGGCTCTAGGCTCTAAACTAAAGTTGAGTTCGGCTTATCATCCACAGACCGATGGTCAGTCTGAGAGGACTATTCAGTCGTTAGAGGATTTGTTGAGAGCCTGTGTGTTGGAGAAAGGTGGTGCGTGGGATACTCATTTGCCATTGATTGAGTTCACCTATAACAATAGTTACCATTCTAGTATTGGAATGGCACCTTTCGAAGCTTTGTATGGTAGGAGGTGTAGGACGCCTCTGTGTTGGTATGAAACTGGTGAGAATGATGTGCTTGGGCCTGAGATTATGCAACAGACTACTGAGACAATTCAGATGATCCGTGAAAAGATGAAGGCATCTCAGAGTAGACAGAAAAGTTATCATGATAATCGGAAGAAAGACTTGGAATTTAGCGAAGGTGACCATGTATTCCTAAGAGTCAACCCTGTGACCGGTGTTGGGCGTGCATTGAAATCTAAGAAGTTGGATCCTAAATTCATTGGACCGTACCAGATCTTGCAAAGAGTGGGTGCAGTTACTTATAGGGTGGCGTTGCCGCCTGAGATTTTGAACTTGCATGACGTGTTTCATGTGTCGCAGCTTCGGAAGTATGTGCCTGATCCATCTCATGTTATCCAGAGGGACAAAGTGCAGATTCGAGATAATCTTACTATGGAAGTGATGCCGATAAGGATCAAGGATCGCAAGATGAAGCAACTCAGAGGAAAAGAGATTCCCTTGGTGAGAGTAGCTTGGGGAGGAGCTGCTGGAGGAAGTGTGACCTGGGAGTTGGAGAGCAAGATGCGAGAGTCGTATCCGGAATTGTTCGCGCCAGGTACATTTTCGAGGACGAAAATATTTTAAGCGGGGGAGAGTTGTAATGCCCCATTTTAATTTATTCAACTACCGTGTGTTATTTTATTTGTTTGGCCTTGTTTAGGGTGGGTGTAGTCGAGCGCGTAGGCGTAGTGTCCTTAACGGAACGGGGAAAATAGAGATGTCGGGATAATAATAAGGTAGTAATGAATAATGTGGGGACATATTTAATAATAGTAGAAGGAGGTATATTATTATTATATCCAATATTATTAACATTATTATTATTATTATTATAAGTATTATTATTATTATTATTATTATTATTATCACTATTAATATTATTATTATTAAATAATATCAGATTTAATTAATAATAATGTTAGTGGGAGGAAAATAGGGAATTAATTCATTAATCTAAGATTAAGGACTTAATTAGGGGGAACTGTATCTTTCACTGAGTGAGGGTTTAGAGAAGGAAGAACAAGAGGAAGAGCTAGGGCATTCTTCTCCATCAATTTTCGCAGGATTTTCTGACCAAATTCGAGGTAAGGAGGAGAATGGGTTCATAATGGGTGATAATTGCATGAGAGGGTAGTGATGGGTCCTTTCCCTCGTAAGAATTTGTATGCATAGATTCTGTCTTTGTGGATCTGTTGTTGTATAACTGAAATTGTGATGAAAATTATGTGAATTGATTTACTCTATCATGATCTGTGTAAATACATTATGTTGTTGCTGCTATGTGAATGTGGGTATTGGAGATCTGGTTTTGTTGCAGGTTTAAGAGAAGGATTGTAGATCTGTAGGTGATGACCTTGCTAGAATAATGAAATAGGATAGTAAGATAAAATTACAGGTCTTAAAATCAATGTAGAAACCAATTTAGGGACAGATCTGGATGGTGGAAGTGAGAGTATAGTGATAGGATTCAGACTGATATGAAAAATTGGGATTTTCACAATCTCTGCCCATACGCGTAACAGAGAAAGTGATACGCGTATGGCATTGTGTGCCAGAGGGCTAATACGCGTATTGGCAAGGCGATACGTATATGGCAAGGGTGGTTTTGAGGGCAATACGCGTAATAGACTAGTGATACGCGTAGGAGATCTGGAAATGGAATTTTTGAGAGAAATCAGTCTCTGCTCATACGCGTAACACATAGGGCATTACGTGTATGGCAAGCTGCAGAGTGGGAAATACGCGCCTGGTACGCAACTGGATGGGCGAGCGAGCTGGGCAATACGCGTATGGGTGTGGGCAATACACGTATGACCAGCGAGAGTGCAGAATTTCATTGTTTTCGTGATTTCTTTCCCGATTTCGCGTCCGATGCAGTTCCTTTTGGTATGAGGGGTTGGGATAGGTGTCAGAACTCGTTGAACCTAGGAATGGTAGTGGAAATAATTAAAAGTTGAATTTAGGTGGATTAATTAGACAATTAGCTAATTAAGGCGACGTGAGGTGTTTTCCTTGATTGTGTGTGTTGCTGAATTGATTGGACAGGTAAGGTAATACTATGGTGTATTACGGTGAGTATGTATCTCACGTGTGATCAGGAGGATCGTGAAGATGTATAATTGTTATTATACATATGTTTTGTGCATAATCTGTGTCATGCATTTCATGATGTGTCCGGTGGAGACAGCTAGGTGGGAATCCATGATGGGTGCCTAGTATTGTCCGGACTCCATTGTGGAGTCGTGATGGAGATAAATCATTGCTCAGTGGGAGTGTATGTGATTTATCCAGATTCTATTAGGAATCGAGTTCGATTGAATGAACCATGGTGTGTTGGTACCACATGCATTGTGTCATGTCATTGAGTCGCATTGCATTATTATGTGTTTGGTGAATTATTGTTGCGGTGAGAATCGGATAATAAGCTATTAATTAACTTGCATCGCATTTCTTTGAATTCACAACCAACTTTGATTTATCCAAAGGAAAGGTTCAAGATCGAGAAAACCTAAAGGGGGAGAGATCTAAGGTTCGGGGGTTGGTTACGCCTAGGGAAGGTATTAGCACCCTAAACGTCCGTAGTACTCTACGGGAACCTCTTGCTTTAACTTGTAATATCTTACTCGCTTGCTAAGGGTGCTATGCTAAAGGTTAAAAACCATAGGGGTTTGTATCTAAGTATACTCGACAAAGCATCGCACTTTGCGCCTACGTATCCTTACGGGAATGGAATCAGAGTATCCGTAGTTCACCGATCTAAGGGTGAGGGATAGGAACCATTGGTTATGGCCAAAGTTCCAAGGGGAAATGAGTATAAACTCATTGTAGAGTTCACGATAACTCTCTAAGTCTAAGTTATAAAAGGGAAAGTGAGTTCTCATGATGATGAGAATCACATGGAGTTTAAGAACTCCAACCTACTTCTAAGTTGTGATTTCATTGGCTCTCATGAGGCCAAGAAATAAGGGTGAACCTAGAAGGATAAGGTAAGATGGTTGTTTAATGACTTCAAGAGTCAATTTGAGGAAGGTCTCCCTTTGGAATGGGGGGAAAGATAATAGTTGTAAAATACTAAGATAAATAGATTATAATGCAAATATGATGATGCAATAATATATGAATAAGATAATGAGATGAGATAAAATCATGATGCTAAGGTAAAGTGAGAATTATACATATTAGACAATGATCAAACAAGATAGATAGACATAACGTGGCATGATGAATAAGAAAGTGCAACAAAAGCCCTAATCAACATTCATAATCAAATCATGCATAAAGGCCTCAAAAATTAATATTTTCAACAATTTCTTTTTATATTTGAAAAATAAATTTAATTAGGAGCAATTAGCAATAAGAAGGGAAAGAAAAGGATAAAAATCAAGTAAGTTATGACATTTTGAAAATGAAGCATAAACTTTAAAAATAAGAAAACAAACAAGTGATAAAAATATAAGGGAATGTCACACCTAGTGGTTGAACCCAGGTTCTCCTACTTACAGCGTAAAACCTATTCCACTAAGCCAAGGTGCACGGTTTGAAATATAACTGATAACACGAGTATATATTTTAAGACAAGCGAAATTCAGAAAAATAAATAAAAGGACTGGGGCGAGGGGGATTCGAACCCCAGTCCTCATGGTTACACATGCAATGCTCATGCCATTGGGGTGGCGATACGTTCGTTATTGTATTGGCTTCAATAAGTACATAACCCTTGCGCGCGTGAATATTTCAAAATGACAACACAAACCAACCATCATAAAATCAGCTTCAACACAGAAAAAACAGCTATGCCATGCCATTCTTTATTCAAACTTTGTCAATTAGCACAAAAACACATGATAAAAAATCTCAACATTATGAGTTATGGACCGTGAGAATTAACAATACCAAAACCCAAACATCCATGTAAGCACGTAAATAAATTATCAAATGTCTTGCACAAAGGTTCAGACACATTCATTGAAGATCATGGAAATTATACACGAATTTGGATGCAAACTAGACAAACAGCCCTACGGATCAGGAAGTGAAACAGCAGGGCATATATAACAAGCATCTCTGTTCTAAGTAAACAGGGCAATATCAATTCAGGACTGAGCAAGCCATTTAGGTACAAAAGATGGACATAACATAAACTTAAGATATTAACCCATGATACAATTTGATTTAAGAAGCAATAAAATGTTAACCTGGCAGCAACATAAGCATTAAGATAAAAACTTCAAAAGGTTTAGCAGTTCCAACGCCAATGGCATTAAGTGTAAGTGTGTGATCATGACAGAACACAAAAGCTAAATGTGACATGCTGATCTTAACACACAAGTTTTGAAACTTAGCAAAATTCAGGCATAGGTCTTAAGAGATATCAAATGTTCTATGAGTTCACACCAATCATGTCATCGAAGCAATATAATGACAGATCAAGTAATGACAGAGTTGTGTGCAAGTTAAGGATTTGCACAAAATGAAGGAATACATATCATGAGGTTAGCAAGTAGGAGCTTCAAGAACAAAAAAATATTTCACACTTCAGCTTCAAATACATGAGTCAATTGAGTTTAATACACACATGTCAATACAAAATGCAGACAAAGAACATATAAACCTGAGTGTTAGGATTTACAAACATCAGTTAATCCATCTATGGCAGTAGGAGGCTCAAAAATAGTGAAGGCAAATAAGTATGTATACTTCAGGACAACATGAAATAAGTATGCTCATCAAGGTCATTTACCAACAGAGGCATTTTTATCAAACATGGAAATGAAGTATAGGTTGCAGGGAAACAACATGATATGAGTTCCATAATGCAAATCATTAATGAGCAAGCACAAATTAAGACAAAGACATATGTGCTACATTTCCAGTGGCAGGCAACTTGATCAAATATATATATATCCTAAAAGCCAAACTCACATAAACCACACAGATACATTCCTAGGCAAAAGCAAGCATGGTTATGGCAGAACATTAAAAATACAAGGAAGCATAAGAATCCTAACATACCAATCAAGGAGGCATAGGTATCAACATACTCGATTAGTTTAAACAAGCATGACAATCAAGACAAATGAAAACAGTCAGGACAAAATTGTGAATAAGTTAGCATCAGACTAGGACTCCCACAATCTCATACATCAGTCTAGGGTCATTTGACCTAGAAGCAAATAACATGGCGAGAAGGATGTATTATTGAGGTTTGGACAAACACATAGGCAACACAAGTTCAACATAGCAAGGAAATGCATATCATGAATCTAGGTATGCTAATTCAAACATCAGTCAAAGATATCAGTAATGTGAACATGATGTGGCCATTTTGTGTACAATAGGAGGAAAAAAAACATGAATGGTGGGCTATGTCAAAATGAGCTTACAACCAAAGGCCAACATCAGCAGGTATATATAGATAAACATATCAGTTTTCACAAAGTATCATTTAGTTTCTTCTCAAATAAACCAATATAGAGGATATGTTTTATTACTCAGATCAAAGGGTTTGTTTCATGAAACTCGCATACATGGCCTGAACAACAAGGTAAAAAAATGATTCAAACTAAGTGCAAAGCAGATGGCACATTGAAAAATTCCCAGATGAGTTTGAACACATAACATAGGTTTTAACGCATAAGGACAAACCAACCATATCAGCAGGTGGAAACAACAAGTCAAAACTGTAAATCGAACCAGTTGCATTCTTTAGTAAGTTGACAATATAAAAACAACTCAGTTCAAAGCATAAAATCATGACAGGTCAAGTTTATATACACATCAAGCTATGGATAAACCCAAGGACTAACTCAAAATAGCATTCTTGTGACAGATTGAGTAAAGAAACAAATTTCCATGCTCCAAGGCAATATACATGTATATCATTAAAGCACACCAAATCATTCTATAAGCAGTTTTAGATCATGAGCAAGCAATTCAACTAAACTTAAGTGCACATTGACAAGTTATGGATAATAGTATGGAACACATATAAGAGTTATGATTGAGACATGAAAATGATATCAAATGAGTATGAATATAGGAGGGAAAGAATGTGATACCAAATGGAATAAAATCCACTGACTTCAAGTATGCAGATTGTTTTTTCCTCCCAAAGCACTCCAAAGCCACCCTTCCCTTTGCTAGTTCGAAGCTCAGAATATTTGAGTGTTTTTTGAGAAAATCTTGATGAGCTGAAGTGTAGCAACTGTCCCTTTATATAGACTTGGAAAAATGGGCCTGGGTTGAGTGTGTCCACACATCAAACGGATGGTGTTCAGAGTAGCAACTAGGGTTTTCAAACCCCCTTGAGTCCAAATTTTGTTCAAATTGTGGAGACAGACGCTCCTCATGCTGCACACAACTTCAGAGTTGCAGGGCCAAATGCTCAATTTGTGTGTTGCTTCTGAACCAATCTTCTGTTGTCATATAAGTAGGCATCGAAAGAGAAAATGATGGGGACGACGCCATGACATTTGCAGGCGATGCAGGGTGATAGCTGAAACAGGGCATGGCTCAGAGATACTTTTAGCGAACCAAATTCTGGAAGCTCAAAAGGGAATGGCTTCTTGGAGAATTCAAACTACACAGCGCGCCAAGGATTGAATTGAAGTGAGCTCTTGAATGAATTGATGAGCTTGCATTTTTTTTTTGAATTTCTTTCCTTCCACTCTGAATTTCGTAA
The DNA here is from genome assembly GCA_022829125.1 of Lathyrus tuberosus. NCBI lineage: Eukaryota > Viridiplantae > Streptophyta > Magnoliopsida > Fabales > Fabaceae > Lathyrus > Lathyrus tuberosus. The sequence goes on from JALAZF010000117.1 coordinate 9,745,399, forward strand.
GCAAGAACAATGGAGAAGAAGCATTTGGTTGCTTTTGGTTTCCTTAGTGCCACATGTCGCCTTCTCATTGGTTGATGAGTAAAGTTTGAAAAGTCAAAGTACTTGCTTAACTCCTATTGGTCCTTGGCAATGAAAATAATTCCAATAATTTGTAACATATTATTTTCTTTTTTTGGTCACGATGGGCTTAATGGTGGACTTTATGGACAAATATTGGCATTGATTTTTCTCTCTTGATATGAAAGAAACGGTTAGGAAATGAAGTATTAGGAAAATAATGGTAGATTAACTAATTAGGGTTTTAGATATGGTTTAAAAATTGACAAATTAAATGAAATAGGTTAAATGAAGAGGTTAATGAAATAGGTTTAGAAAATGAAGGTGAAAATTGAGGGTAGATAAAGTGGGTAGTAATTTGGTCATGTGGGGGTGGGGGTTATGGAGGCATCTCTTAGAGACTTGCTTGATTTAATGCTCCATCCAAAGACCTTGATCAATCACTCCTTGAATTTCCTTAAGATAAACCTGATAAAAAAAACAAACACAAACAAAAACCTGGTAAAAAGGGTTAGCTGTGCAGCATGATTGCCCTAATATGACATGCAGGAGATCAATGGATCTAAGGGAAAATTTTGGGGTACAACAATTATGAATGAAAGTGACAATTATGTCATGACTGTGGGTTGTTTATGTGTGAATGTGTGATTACTACTCCTTATCACGTATTATACACCGTTAATTATTGGATATAGTTCTCACCCCTTTGTTGTTTTGTTGTGTCTGTGCTTCTCTGGAAGTACATATAATCCAGGTACTTGAGTAGTGCATGGAGTGCGTGTTGCCTGATCGAATCTTAAGAGTCGCTCTAATACATAACATGGGATAATGGGGATTTTATCATTTGTTATTCTTTCATTTATTTTGTTACGTATCATTATTCATTTTAAAGCATTGTGGACCACGAGTTTATGTGGACTTTAGTTATGTTAGCAAATTACCGTGATTTTGAATAAAATATTAAATTCCGCTGTTCTGACTTATCTATGAGAAAAGAGGCAAATAAAGTAATTGAGACTTCATTGTTGGTTTTATTAAGTGACATTCCACTGTTGGTTTTAAACTCTGATTATTTTCGTATTATTTATATATTTTTCTAAAGTGGGAAAGTAGGGTGTTACACAAAGCATAAAGGTAAATGTGACAACATTTAGAGCAAGGATTTACAAAGTCATGAACCAAACAAGGTAACTACCTAGTAAGTTCAAAGGTTCAAAGAAGTTTCTACTTAACATGGTGACAACCAAACAAGTTCAATCAAACAAAAATGGTACAACTTCTAAGCAAACATAAGACATAGTTCTAACAAGACTAAGGTCATGAATGGGGCAACATGTTTTAGGGTTTACTAACACCACTTAATCATGAATACAAGACAAAGGAAGATAAGTTATAACAACACTTAATCATGAAGACAAGGCAAGTATGAATAAGTTATAACAACACTTAATCATGAATACAAGGCAAGTATGAATGAGTTATAACAACACTTAATCATGAATACAAGGCAAGTATGAATAAGTTATAACAACACTTAATCATGAATACAAGGCAAGTATGAATAAGCTATAACAACACTTAATCATGAATACAAGGCAAGTATGAATAAGTTATAACAACACTTAATCACAGTAAGGTTCAAATTCAAGTTAACGTGTGAAAGTTATGACAACTCTTAAACATGGGTAAAAGAAGAGTTCAAAGTGGACATGCATAAGTTAAGACATCACTTATCATGGGTGAAAGCTCAAAGATAACATGTGTAAAGGTTATAATAATACCTAAACATGAATTAAGTTCAAAGATGTGGTGAAGCCTACATGGATAAGTTAAGACATTACTTATCATGGATACAAAGTACATCAAGCAAATGGTGACAACCAAACATACTTGAGTAAGAAGGACATGTTTATGACAACAACATGTGGATGAATATGCAAGCATACAAAGGATGGCATGTAAGAATGCTTAAAGATGGCATATTGAAAGTTCAAACATCATATGAACAAGTTAAGACATTACTTGAACATTTAGGCACGGTTATAAGTTGAACATGTTAATATAAGTAGGTAACAACCTAAACATGCTTGTTAGGATTCTACATGGTTACAAATAAGGTGGAGGTTTCACAAAGGTCCACACATACAAACATAGTTACAAAGTTATTTTCAAGGTAACAACCTAAGGTTTAAGGATATCTAAATATGGTATGACTTAAATTAGGGTATATGTATACACCAAAGTCACATGAACATGGAGAGAATCACATGTTGGAAGCAAAATGACCAAACAAAAGTTCATGGTATGGTTAGAAATTCAACATACATTTACATGTAAACATACACTTGAAAATGCATCAAAATCAAATTGAAACAAAGGTGTATAAGTTTACAACATTACACAAGGTTCATATAAGTTGTAAATGGTTCAAACATGTCCATGTATGCAAGGGAAGTCAAAGGAATTAACCAAAGAAGACAAAAAGTCTTAAGAAAACTCTAAAAGGGGTACACACTTTAAACAAGAATAAATGTCACAAAATGAACATTTTTGGAATTTAAATTTCACAAAACGAAAATAGACATCATTATGAGTCCATAGCAAAAAGAAGGGATAAAAAAGGTTAAGGGATGACCAAGTTATGAGGTTTCTAAGTTGTGAGAAAACTTGAGAAAATTAGGTCCTAAAAATAAGGGGAATGGTCCTAGAGGAATTTGAACCCAAGTCTTCTTGCTCACAGCTCAAAACCTAAACCAAACCAACTATGTGCGCGTTGTGATAGTATGATGAAGGCTAGATATTATATGTGTTATTTTCTTCCTAAATCAGAAAAATAAAATGAAACGGGGGCGAGGGGGATTCGAACCCCAGTTTCAAGGGTGGTAGGCAAGGAAAACGCGTGTGTTGAACCACTGGGGTGGCGGTACATCCATTATATCACCCCACCCCATTAAAACATGAACCTAAACATGTCTTATGGCCAGACCAAGACTGAATCACCATGGCTGGCTGTGCAAGGTCATCAATATGACCATTTGCAAGAACAAGCATATCTCCCTCTATACTTCATGAAATGTAACGAAATAAAAATGGGAATTGTGTGTTTTTTCACAAGGATCATGATGGTCCAGTTGGTTTTGTCTAAATAGGCTTGTATTTGAAAAAACGATAGTAACATTCAAAAAGGCAAAAATTTGCAACTTCAATGGTGCAACCTCACACAGTCATGGATAATGGCAATTAATGGATCAAACATGTCACATATACCATAATAAACATATCCAAACTCAATGTACTTCAAAACATGACACATTTCTATTAGTTCAAGTTTCAAGCAAACTTACCTATTAAAGTACAAACTAAAACTTCCAAGATAGTTGCTCCAGAGATGTTTGAATAATTGGCAATCCTTAAATATGCTCCTAATGATCTTTCAAAATGCTTGGAATCAACATAAATCAACTGTAACAGAATGTGCTCTCCTTATTGCAAAATGATGGATATGATGATTTTGATCTTTGGTGAAAATGGACACAGAGTTGGGGAATGATGTTATGAACACCTCAAGACATGTTTAAAGGTTGAGTTGGTGTGATCAAAGTGGTTGAATGTGGTTAGAATGCAATTCTGGAATAGAAGATGCAGAAAGTTAATGATTCTTTGGATTAAAGGTTGACTTTTTGATATGTGATGATTTTGAAGGATGTGGGGGTTTAGACACTCTCAAGAAGTGTTTTGTGGTTTATGAGAATGATTGGTTTGAAGCGATTATGGCTGGAAATAGTTTTGGAAGAGTTTTTACAAATTGGAGATTCTTGGTTTTCAAGTGATGACTTGAAAAACCAGTTCTGGTATGTGAAGGCTATGAGGCTTTTTTAGGTGTGTTTTTGTTATGCTTTGAAGTAAGAATCAACCTCTATTTATAGGGCAAGAGTGGAGGAAGCGATTATGCAAATTTGAATTGATTTGGTTGCTTGTTCTAGATGGAATTCAAAGGATGGTTGGTTTGATCTTAACTTGGTAAGTAAAATGGTTCTCATGGTTCCAAAGCCAAGTACAAGCATATTCTGAGTGTTGGAATCTACTTTTGAGTTTTCTTCTGCAGATGGAATTGGTTTGAGTCTCAATGCAAAAGGTTTGTGCTTAAAGTCACTTTTCAAGAGTAGCATAGTGGACTTTATGGCAAAAACATTCCAAAATGGCATGAAATTTGAATTTGATGCTCAAATCTTGTGTGTAGTGCTTCAAACTTTGTGCAAAATTCTTATTAGTGGTGGATTTGGAAGCAACGTGACCTGAAAAGCAAGATCATGCAGGTTTGGAATGGTTTTGCAACAAGACAAGTTTGTGAAAATGGGATGGAAGCCAACTTTGTGACACCGACTTCCTCTCTTCGAAACTCCCAGCTCAAGAAGGCTATGCATGAGTTCTTGTACTTTTTGAAAAGCCCCAAACATGCTCTAAAACTTTCATTTTTAATAAAAATTCTGAATCTAAGTGGATCTTAATGAAAAATGGCCTCAAAGATTGATGTTTCAAAAGATCAAAAGCTGCGTTGAAAAATTTCTAAGTGTCCAAAGATTTTCTCAAACTTTGAAGTCTTATAACTCAAAATCTAAGCGTTTTTTGAGGTTTCCACCTCTCATACAAAGTTGTAGTATGTTGTAAGGGCTTTAATTTGAGCTCTTGATCACACAAAATGGTTGTGTATATTGGGAGTTATGATCTTTCAAAGTTGGCCTCACAATTAGGGGTTTTTCTATACTTAGAAAAATTTCAAGTTTTCTTAACTTTTCCCCTTTTGCAAGAAACCTCCCAAATCTTGATTTTTCATGCTCAAACTCAATGATCAAACATGTCTTGATGAAATTTGACTTGATGACTTTGATTTGGACCAAAACCCCTAAAAGTCAAGGGGTTTACTTTGTCAGATGAAACTTGTGTTATCAGATGAATTCAACTATGTGATCTTCAATGATCTTGTATTCTTGAATCTTTCAATCATCATAGATGGACTTCAAGGATGTATTTGAGTGTCTTGGATCATGTCCCAAGACTTGGCATCATGATTTAACCAAAAGTCAAGGCACAATTGACTTTTTCCTGATGAAACCCTAATTTGTGGCCAGATGAACTTGGGCTCCATAGAACTTGTAATGTGACTATCTTGCACTTGATTCTTGACAAGGAGAAGCCTCTTGAGTGTATGTAAGCTTGATGGGTTGATCATCATTCCAAAACATTGACTGGTCATGTGAGGATTCCCTTGATTTCCTTGAGCCAAAACCCTAATTTCAGACAAAACCAAACAAGAAACATCTTGAACCATGGTTAGGGTTAGCAATGCAATACTTGATGCTCCTAGAATTATGATGACATCTAGGGTCAAAATTTGGGGTATGAGAGTGTGATATCCAACATTAATGTCAGCCGTGGTCTAGGTTTTACCGACTTTGATTTGACACCTGAGGGCAGAAATCACAATAAAGTGCTTCACATTTTTATGGAGTGCAAAGGGGTTGTTTTGTCTCACGTGCTAGTGGATACTGGTTTGTCGCTCAATGTGCTTCCTAAGAAGGCACTGATTAAGCTAGACATGGAAGGAGTAGTGCTCAGACAAAGTGACCTGGTGGTTTGAGCTTTTGACAGATCGAAGAGATCAGTTTTTGGGGAAGTTGAATTGCCTATTAAGGTGGGACCCCAAGTTTTCAATACTACTTTTTACATTATGAACATTCAACCAGCATACTGATTCTTGTTAGGGCGCCCTTGGATTCATTCCGATGGGGCTGTATCATCAACTCTCCATCAGAAAGTTAAGTTCGTTGTGGATGGGCAAGTAGTCACAATGTGTGGTGAAGAAGACATTTTTGTAAGCCATTTGTCTTCCTTCAAATATGTTGAGATGGACGGTGAGATCCATGAGACGTTGTGCCAGGCGTTTAAAGCTGTGAATGTGGAAGAGTTTCCTCCTCCAGCAGAAAAGAAGCAGAGAGTCTCCATTGCGTCTTACAAACAGGCCCAAGCTGTGGTACAGTCAGGAAATGCAGAAGGATGGGGTCGAGTAATTGAAGTGCCCATCAAGGAGAACATGTTTGGAATTGGTTATCGGCCTTCCTGGTCATGACTACCAAAGACTTTAGGTTGTCAAGGACCCATCACTTTCTCTAGTGCTGGAATTGTTGATCATGGTTAGATTTTTGCATTGAATGATGAAGATGGAGATAGCGATTGCGACATCAATAACTGGATACGCCCATGTGTCCCGGTTCAAGAGTTCAACAACTGGTCTTCTGAAGAGATTGTCCAAGTCACTCTTCATGAAGAGTAATTTTCTTTGCTTTCATGTTAAATCCTACGCTCTGCCCAAGGTGTAGAGATTCATTGTAGGGCTTACATTGTTACATATTCAATTTTTATCATTAATAAAGGCCTTTTTTTGCATTCAAATATTGTGCTCCTTGTCGTTCTTTTTACTTTTTAATAATATATGGCAATGCTTGTTTTCACTTTTTCGCACCCATTCTAAAATAAAGTGTGAACCATCACTCATTTAGATGCACTTCACCGGATTTTATTGATAACGATTCTGCTATGGCTCATTATGACTTTGACAATCTGATTTATCACGCCGAAGAGGAGGGTGAGGAAGATTGTGAACTTCCGGAGGAATTAGCCAGGTTGTTGAAACAGGAGGAAAAGGCCATTCAGCCACATCAAGAGGCATTGGAAGTTATAAATCTGGGAACCGAGGATGCAAAGAAAGAGGTCAAGGTAGGGGCTTCCCTAGACGAGAATGTGAAGAAGGGGTTGATTTAAATGTTGCATGATTACGTTGATATCTTTGCTTGGTCTTATCAAGATATGTCAGGGCTTGACACAGATATTGTTATGCACAGATTGCCTCTCAAAGAGGATTGTCCTCCAGTCAACCAGAAGCTTAGAAGAACGAGACCAGATATGGCTATCAAGATCAAGGAAGAAGTCCAAAAGCAATTCGATGCAGGTTTCTTGGTCGTTACTAGCTATCCACCATGGGTTGCAAATATTGTGTCGGTACCTAAGAAAGATGGCAAGGTCCAGATGTGTGTTGATTACCGTGATTTGAAAAGAGCAAGTCCGAAAGATGACTTCCCATTACCTCACATCGACGTATTGGTTGACAACACAGCTCAGTTCTCGGTATTTTCTTTCATGGATGGCTTCTCTGGGTATAATCAGATTAAGATGGCACTAGAGGACATAGAGAAAACAACGTTCATTACCCCATGGGGAACTTTCTGTTATAAGGTGATGCCTTTCGGTCTAAAGAATGCAGGGGCAACCTATCAGCGTGCAATGGTGACTCTCTTTCATGATATGATTCACAAAGAGATCAAGGTCTATGTTGATGATATGATTGCGAAGTCACAGAACGAAGATGAGCATTTGGTGAACTTGCGAAAACTATTTGAACGGTTGAGAAAATTCAAGTTGAGGTTGAATCCGAATAAGTGCACTTTTGAGGTGAGATCTGGAAAATTTTTGAGCTTTATCGTCAGTGAAAAGGGGATCGAGGTTGATCCAGCTAAAGTAAAATCAATTCAAGAGATTCCTGAGCCTAGAACAGAAAAATAAGTTCGTGGTTTCTTAGGGAGGTTGAACTACATTGCTAGATTCATCTCTCATCTTACAGCCACTTGTGAACCAATATTCAAATTGCTGAGAAAATATCAGGCTATCAGGTGGAATGACGATTGCCAAAGGGCATTCAAAAGAATAAAAGAGTATCTCCAGCAACATCCGATCCTTATACCTCCAGTTCCAGGGAGACCAATGATAATGTATTTGACAGTACTCAAAAATTCGATGGGTTGTTTACTCGGTCAACACGAAGAGACAGGTAGGAAGGAGCATGCCATTTACTACCTGATTAAGAAATTCACTGATTGTGAGTCAAGATACTCAATGCTTGAGAAGACATGTTATTCACTTGCATGGGCTGCTAAGCGTTTGAGGCAATACATGCTGACTCACACAACACTGTTAATATCCAAGATGGATCCAGTTAAATACATCTTTGAGAAGCCAGCTCTCACCAGAAGGGTTGCTCATTGGCAAATGGTCCTGACATAATATAACATTCAATATACTTTCCAGAAAGCCATCAAGGGTAGTATTTTGTCCGACTATCTTGCTCAGCAGCCACTTGATGATTATCAGCCGATGAAATTATAATTCCCTGATGAAGACATCATGTACCTGAAAATGAAAGACTGTGAAGAACCGCTAGTAGAAGAAGGGCCTGATCCTGAATCCAAGTGGAGTCTCATGTTTGATGGGGCCATTAACGTAAATGGTAATGGAGTTGGGATAGTTATCGTCACTCCGAAGGGTTCTCATATGCCTTTCATCGCCCGACTGACTTTTGAATGCACCTACAATGAAGCTGAGTATCAAGCTTGTATCATGGGTATCGAAGAGGCTATTGATTTGAGGATCAAAACTCTCGATATATTCGGGGATTCTACTTTGGTGATCAATCAGGTCAACGGAGATTGGAATACTCATCAGCCCAATTTGATTATGTATAGAGATTACACGAGAAGACTGTTGACTTTCTTTAATACAGTGAAGCTTTACCATATACCTCGTGATGAAAACCAGATGGCAAACGCTCTGGCTATGTTATCCTCAATTATTAAGGTGAATTAGTGGAATCATGTGCCCAAAATCGACGTGGCGCGCCTTGATAGGCCCGCTTATGTGTTTGCATCCGAGGCGGTTGTAGATGGTAAACCTTGGTACCACGATATCAAGTGATTTCTTAAATGTCAAGAGTACCCATCAGGGGCATCCAATAATGATAAGAAGACTCTGAGGAGATTGGCTGGTAGTTTCTTCTTAAATGAGGATGACGTGCTGTAAAAGCGGAATTTCGACATGGTCTTGCTCAGATGCGTGGATACACACGAAGCAAACATGTTGATACAAGAAGTCAACGAGGGTTCTTTCGGTACCCATGCCAACGGACATGCTATGGCGAAGAAGTTGTTAAGAGCAGGTTATTATTGGATGACCATGGAATCAGATTGTTTCAAATATGCTCGAAAGTGCCATAAATTCCAGATTTATGCTGACAAGATGCATGTACCGCCGAATCCTTTAAATGTCTTGACATCTTCGTGGCCCTTTGCTATGTTGGGCATTGACATGATCGGAAAGATCGAGCCCAGTACTTCCAATGGGCATCGTTTCATTCTAGTTGCCATCGATTACTTCACCAAATGGGTGGAAGCAGCTTCCTTTGCAAATGTCACTAAACAAGTGGTTGCCCGGTTTATTAAGAAGGAGATCATATGTCGTTATGGAGTTCCTGAAAGAATCGTCACTGATAATGGTTCTAATCTCAAAAACAAGATGATGAAAGAGTTGTGCCAGAGCTTCAAGATCGAACACCACAAATCTTTTTTGTATCGTCTGAAGATGAACGATGTTGTTGAGGCAGCCAATAAGAACATTAAGAAAATTGTGCAGAAGATGGTTGTGATGTACAAGGATTGACATGATATGTTGCCTTTCGCTTTACATGGGTACCGTACTTCAGTGCGTACGTCAACCAGGGCAACCCCGTTCTCACTCGTGTATGGAAGCAGTCCTACCGGTTGAGGTTGAGATCCCTTCACTGAGGGTTATGATGGATGTGAAGCTTGATGAAGCTGAATGGGTCTGAACGAGAATCAACAAGTTGAGCCTCATTGAAGAGAGGCGAATGAAAGCTGTATGCCATAGGCAGTTATATCAGAGAAGGACGAAGAAGGCCTTTGATTAGAAAGTGCATCCTCAGTGTTTTTCAGACTAGTGATTTGGTGTTGAAACAAATCCTTCCTCCTCAGACCTATCACAGGGGCAAATGGACCCCGAATTATGAAGGCCCATACGTTGTTAAGAATGCTTTCTCTGGCGAAGCCTTGATGCTTTCAACTATGGACGGTGAAGGTTTTACATCCCCTGTGAACTCAGATGCAGTAAAAAATACTTCGCATAAAAGAGACCTGTTGGACAGCAAAAAGAATAAGTCCGGGCAAAAAAGAGCATCCCAGCGAACCAGGAAAAAAAGAGAAAGGTTCGGGAAAAAATTAGGGATAAAACGAGAAAATTGAGTAAACCCGGTAAGTTGAAAACCTAAAAAGGCAACTTAGGCAAAAATGGGTATCCCGGTGGATTGAAAACTCAAAAAGGGAGATCCAGGAAAAAGTTAGGGATTTAAAAGTGAAAGGCTGCGATCTGAGTAGTCTGTACTTCATCTCTTTTCAACAATTAGAAATTTTGAAGGATAAGAATCGGTCCGACCACCCTTCTCTGAAAGCAGAGTACTCGGAGCATTTTGAAGACATACGAGTCATAGCAGAATTGAAAATCAATGGAAATCCACTCTTACATTGCCACTAGTGTAGTTTCTTTTTATGCAATTACCTCTTTCTAGGGATTGCTTCCTGATGTAAATGTCTATTCACAGGCCAATTCAATCAATAAAACTCATTTCATTCAAATAGCTTTCTCTTTTGTTTTCATTTTACTGTTTTGTCTGCAAAAACGTCTGAATTTTTGATAAACATTGCATTTGAAAACATTGAAGCTTTACAAGAACATGCGTGAAAACATTTAAAATTGCTTCGAATATTGAGTGTCCTTGGGTGGTAAATTTAGACCATATGATACCCGGGGCACATGTGTATATCTTTTGTGTTTGCAGGCATCGGTGTTCGCACTCAATGGTTAGCATGTGCAAGTCAGAGACCATCCCCAATAGGAGACTTATGTGATCTCTATTCTCCAACAAGCATTTCCTCCCTCAGCAGAGGCTTGTTTGATCTTAATTCCCCCAGCAGCCAGGTCAGAAGGTTGTTATTTCCCCAACAAAGTTCTATGGTTATAAGTTCTCTCCCAGCAGGACTGGTTCAGGTGATGTCTTCCCAGCAAAGTTATCCTTCCCCACAGTTGCATAGTCTGGAAGTTCATGGCAAGTTTTGGCAGTTCAGAGCCCAGATGTATCAACAATACTCCCCAGCTGAGTTGTTGATCTTTTCCCCACAGAGAGTCAGAAGATCAGATCAGTGGTCACTTTCTCAGCAGAGTTGCTAATCATTATCCCCAGCAGAGGATTCTCTTTGCATCTTGTATATAGTAATCATCATTACATTGCATCTTCAAAATGCATATCATTTCCATTTGATATGGAGTATTACGCCATGGAAAAAGTCAAATATATGCATACGAAGCATAAGCTAAGTCTGAGTGTTTGCCCAAGAGGTAGATCAACCCTCAGACAAGGCGTTGTCGTGAACCTTAAATAGATATTCCTAACAGATTATTTGGAATATCCACACTCAAGAAGACTTACTTTCGTACACCCGTCCGTGTCAGATAAGATAAGTAGGTTATACCCAAACACCTGTCTGTGTTCTCTTTGGCACATGTAAGTTTCATCTTTCGATACTCGTCTTTGTCGATATTCAATCCAAAACACTCACACTTGGTCGTTTTCAGGACCTCAGTGCTTCATCTGCATTGACTTCTAAACACTCGTCCGTGTTTACCTTTCTTTGATACTCGTCTGTATCATCTTTTGATACTCGTCTGTATCGTTAATCTAAACACTTGTGTGTGTTCACCTTTCTATGATACTCGTCCGTATCATCTTTCTATATCCGTCGGTCTTAACACTCGTCCGTGTTCATCTTTCTTTGATACTCGTCCGTATCATCCTACGATACTCGTCCGTATCATTAACCTAAACATTCGTCCGTGTTCATTCTCATTTATTTGATACTCGTCCATATCATCCTACGATACTCGTTCGTATCGTTAACCCAAACACTCGTCCATGTTTGTTCTTTGATACTCGTCCGTATCATTTGTCGATACTCGTCCGTATCATTAACCCAAACATTTGTCTGTGTTTGCATGTGATTCTCAACACTCGTTCGTGTTTATTCTCATCCTATGATACTCGTCCGTATCGTTAACCTAAACACTCGTCCGTGTTCATTCTCATTTCTTTGATACTCGTCCATATCATCCTATGATACTCATTCGTATCGTTAACCCAAACACTCGTCCGTGTTTGTTATTTGATACTCGTCCGTATCATCTTTCGATACTCGTCCGTATTGTTAACCCAAACACTCGTCTGTGTTTGTATGTGATTCTCAACACTCGCCCATGTTTATTCTTATCTTTCGATACTCGTCTGTATCGTTAACCCAATTACTCGTTTGTGTTTGCTTTTGATTCCAAACACTCGTTCATGTTTATTCTCATCTCCTTTTGATACTCGTCCGTATCATTTTTTGATACTCGCCCATATCGTAAATTCAAACACTCGTCTGTGACTGCTTTTGATTCAGTACACCCGTCCGTGTCCGTATCTCTCTTGATACTCATCTGTATCATATTTCGGTACTCGTCCGTATCTTTAATTTGAACGCTCGTCCATCTTTGTTTTTGATTCCAAGCACTTGTCCGTGTTTATTCTCATCTCCTTTTAATACTCGTCCGTATCGTTAATTCGAATGCTCGTCCATGTTTGCTCTTGATTCCAAACACTCGTCCATGTTTATTCTCATCTCCTTTTAATACTCGTCTGTATCATCTTTCGATACTCGTCTGTATCGTAAATTTGAACACCTGTCTGTGTTTGCTTTTGATTCAGTACACTCGTCCGTGTCTGTATCTTTTTTGATACTCGTTCATATCATCTTTCGATACTCGTCTGTATAGTTAACTCAAATACTTGACCATGTTTGCTTTGGATTCTAAACGCTCGTTCGTGTTTAGTATCATTCTTCGACACCCACCCGTATCACCTTTCGATGCCTTTCCGTATCGTTGATCCAAACCCATGTCTAAGTTTTTATCTTGTGATTTCAGACACTCATCTGTGTCGTTTCTTCTCCCTAGCATATTTATCCATCTCTCCTACCCTTTTATACCCGGTAGACTCTTCCACGCTCATCAAGTTTTTTACCCTTATTTTCTACCCTCGGAATGCAAATTTTCTGGTTCTTTCGGTATTTAATCCCTCTTTACCTCGAATGTTTGAAAGCCGCTGCTCTCATCCCTTCAGGTCCACAGTTGATTGAATAGGGGGAGCTGTAACATCCCTAAATTTTCCCTCATATTTTACCATCAATAAGTGGCTTATGTTTCACATACATATGCATTTAGGTCATAAACATCATACATGCATCATTGGCTTTCCCAAGGCATAGGATCAGAGGTTTCTATGCCATTGATTGTTCAAAGCAAAAAGAATGAGATATCCTCAATTAGTTAAGCTATAAAAGCTCTTTATGCCTCAAGACATCTTGTTTGGTTCATCATTTCATCAGGTGATTGAAATTTGCAAGAAACTTGAAGAGGATCACTCCCTCCTATCTCTGGTCCTCAGATTAGGGTTTTGCCTATTTGGGTATGTGGCACCCTCATGGGCAAGGATTTTAAAGCCTCAACATTATCATATCACATTGAACATCTTGGTTCAAGAGATTCTCAATTTTCTTCAGAGGAATTAGGGTTTTCATCATTGATCCATATCTCCTATCTTTTGAGGCTAAAATTAGGGTTTTGTGTAAAGTCAGTTTATTTCTGATTCTTTGAGCAAGACTTGATTCCATGGCTTTCTATATGTCCTTAAGTATCTATGAGTGGAGTATTGACCATCAATTTCATTCAGAAGGGTTTCAATTGGTCAGATCATTGTGAATCATTTGAATTGGGAACAAAGTCAACTGAGCAGTGAAAAAGTAAACTCCTGACTTTTTGAGGTCAATTTCGTGTTCATCATGTTAAATATGACTAATGGGTGAAATTTGATCAAAAAATATCAAAAGAATCATAAAAAATCATAACTTGTATGAGAAGTTGCCAATTATGGAAATATTGCCATTTTTAGAAAGTTTATTTTTAGAACTTTCCATTTTGGGTAAGTGTGCATACTTAAAGTACCAACTTCCAAGCCAAATTACTTCATGTTAGAGGCTCCATTTCAAATTTTTTTAAACATCAAAGTTGTAGAGGGATCTTCCACCTTTCTAATCATATAAAGAACATGTCATTTGGATTCTTGGATCAAAATTTATGGTCATTCAAAGTATGGATCTCAAAGGTGTGAATTTTGTGAAAACTATTAGAATTTTTTTTGTGAAAAATCAATTTGTGTCATAGAAACTTCATGGCTAATTTCCATCACGTTTTAGGTTCCCATTCAAGTTGCATCTAACATCAAGGTTGTTGTATCAAATTCCCTCTTTCTCATGACCCCAAAATCATGCCTTTTGATTCCATATTCTTCAAGATACACAACCTCAAAATCATCACCATTAAAAATGTTCCTCATGTGTTCAAATCATGATATCTCATTCAAATTTCAAGAACAAAGTACCTCATTGTGGTTGTACTATTGCTATGTGCATGGTGTCCCTCATTTACCCAAAATGGCCATGCAATTTCTTACATAACATGCATACCCCACCACCTTTACTACATGCATCAAATGAGAGAGAGAAATAAAGCTTAAGATGCAAGGTGTTTCTGATTGTGCTAGCATTACCATCACACATCAATATCATCATCACCATATAGTACATCATTATAACAACGACACAATACACATATAACCTCTAACCCGTGCCACTCACCACCATAACCTCTCATTTTCAATTTTCACTAACCATGCTTTAGCTGAGTTTCAACTCTTAACCATATACTAACCAACCATATAAGACCTTTAACAACCTCTCACAACTTTCAGTTACACCATTAGAGCACAAACAGATCCAAAATCACTTTTCATTCTCTCAACTTCAGTGAATCGATTCTCTCTCATTTTGAGAGCTTTCCCGAAAATTTCTTCACCATACTTCATTCTTGCTTCTATTTGCAAGAGTTTCTACTTGGGAGCACCATCGTACCATCCACGGATTCATCTCCCTTCACCATCAAACTGAGGTTTCGAGCCAGATTCAAGGATTCTTGAGCATTTATTTTTCTCCAAAGAAGATCTCAAGACATTGCAGGAAGTTTTCAGGGTTTCTAACACGTGTGAAGAACATATCAAGCAAGGTTAAAAGTCTTGAACTTTATGCATCATTTTAGAGACCTCTAAAAGAAGATTTTGGAGCATTTGAGAGTTGCATCTGAAGTCCTACATCTTGTAGGCTCTGTTTGTGGTAAGCTTAAGGAAAAATGTGACATTCTTGATTTCTAGGGCTTAATTTATTCCCTTCATTTTTCATGATTGAGGCATATAATGTTAATTCTAAGCATGGATTTTAAATCAACGTGAGAAAACGAGCAGGAGAGTGGTCTTCTTTTTTATTTCTGAAACTTTCTGGCCACCGTCGACGGTGGAGTGTCGTCGGAGAAGACAACCGGAGCCCTAGCTCCGGCATCTGTGTGTTAGACTCTGGTCAATGGACGCGTGAGGTGTCATCTCATGAGTGGCCAACATGTGTATTTTTTATCTCACGTGTAAATCACTTGCCAGCACATTAATGAGAAGGATATAAAACCACATGCTTATTTCTTTTTCCACTTTTTTTAATTCTGAATAAAATGAGTTAATAAAAAATCAAATAAAAATAGGGGTTATTGTATAATGGTTTGGGCCACACGCCAGTGTTCCTATTTCCACCCCCAGTCCTGGCCCAGTGTAGTATTTGAACTTGGAAATTGCTATATCCTCGCCCCCATTGCCTTTGCATTCTTTTTTCATTTTATTTTTTATGCACGTTTCATATTTCTTTATTAAAAATACTTTTTTCACCAAAAAATTCCAAGAAAATTAATGGACGATCTTTAGGGTTTTAATTAATTTTTCATAATTTTTAATTTTATTTTTGGATTATTTTAGTAATTGTTTTGGATTTTTTATTTGAAGATGTACAAATTGGCATATATTGCATATCATGTCTTGAAATTAATTTTTCTAAACTATTTTTAATTTAAACTCTTGCATACCTTTAGTCACATGTATATAGTACATTTCCATGATCATTTGCCATTTTCACCATTATTTTTGGTTAACTTTTGAATTCCTTTTTTGAGGCTTGTTTTGAGTGATCTACGATTCATGACTTGCCATATGTTTGATATTGTTTGAGCATTTTGTGCACATAATTTTTGGCACATTTTTAGGACACCTTAAGCCTCTAACTTCACTTTGATAGGCCTAATTTCTCATATTTTTCCATGCTCCTAACCATTTTTTATGTGTGCCTCAATACATGCCTCCTTACATAAAACCCTTATGTTGATTCTTTGCAATGTTAGGGAAGGCACTTGTGCCATGATTAGAGGTCATATTTCTTATTTTTGTATACTTGATATAGAATGAGGTAAAGCCTTCTAATCCCATTTTATAGGTCCTTTTGGTGAGCTTTAATTGGTGTAACAGTTGTATGAACTTGATCATGTTTGCCTATTAACTTTGACAACTTCCCATGAGCTTTTGTATGCTACCTTTACTCAATGTTTATGAGTTCTAAATGTGAGATATTATAGGTCATTTGCTTATGACTTGTATGGCTTGGAACTAGTTTGACATGATCTTTTCCTTTTTTTACTTGAGTGAAAGTTTACATGCTTTTAGAGGATGATTAGGGTTGAGTTTGATCATTACTTGTTCTAACTTATAAGAGTACTTTGACATGACAACTTTGTGACAACTTGAGGTTACTTTTAGACTTTAAAAATGTGCATTAACTTCTGACTTAGGTCATCTAAACACTAACTTCATGCTTACTTGTTCATTGTAGGATCATAAGTGAATGATGCATCATAAAAGTGACATTTTTGTGTAGAATTGCATAATCTTTTGAACATGACTTGGTGTGGGTTTCATAACCATTTCTTAACATCTCAAACCTCATTTTGCTATGATCATATTATGTGTGCTAATGTCCCAACTTGTATGATTGACTTAACTTCACTTGTATAGCCTTTTAAGGTGTGTTTTGCATGACTTTTTGATTGATAATTGTTTGTGTGCTAGCATGAGACATAACTTGAATTCGTTTACACTTCTTAGGAAAATAACATGAATGAGATATAATAGGACATAGCTACTGCCCCACTAGGGTTATCACCCTTATAGGACCCATTTCATTTTGTTAAATGATTGACATTACTTTTAGGGTAGTCTTAAGACATTTGCATGAGCATGAGTGCATTGTTTTGCATATTTATTTCAACTATCCAATAGTTGAGCTTGATTTAAATTTGATGAACACTTGTATAACTTTACATTGACATCAATTCTTAGGTGACTCCTCTTTCATCTCACTTCTTCTTTATTACTTCTTTGAATGGTGATTGAATTGCTTAATGTTTACTTGTGTACGATCACATGTTCCCTTAAGGTTCCTAGCTTGAATCTAATTTTGGATTAGGTTCAAAGTAGGATAGACATTAGGTTATCAATCCAAGCATGCTAACATAGGTAAAGATTCCCCTTCCTTATTTCAACTATAGGATCAATCATTGCATGACAACTTCTAGGATGGAGATCCCCTTAGATTTTTCTTTTAAGCATTTGAGTCTCTCTTTTCTCTCTAAAGAAAAGCAAAAACACTTAACAAATATTGTATGTGTAGTGCACCACGAGCCTTAAGCACATGGGAAATGATTAGTGAAGGTCTCCTTTACTCTTCTAGGGTGCTTTGCAAACGTCCCGTTGGGGGCGACCTTGTCAAAGTATTCGCTCCTATGTCATAGTCTTTAGTACAATACATATCACAAACAAAACAAATCAAAACACTTCTTCTAAAAGACATGAACAAATCAATCGTCTTCCTTCAGGATTATTTTCTCATCTCACTCCCTATAATTGTAAGGACACACTATTTTCGTTCTACCGTAAGCAGGTAAACGCGTAAGGCTACATACAATGAGAGGCAACACCTAAACTACTAGAATGTGAACGTTAGCATCGTCCACCTAAAAAACACCAAACAAACAAGGTCACTCATAGTAAGCCGAACTATGACTGCTCTGACTTCCTCTCTCTCTCTCTCTCTCTCTCTCTCTCTCTCTCTCTCTCTCTCGTCCGATTGAGGATACGTAGGCACAAGATGTCGATGTCTTGGCGAGCAACCTTCCCCCATCCACCCGTAGTCCTCTGAACTACATTGACTCTGACTTTCCCATTGCACGAGGGAATACGTAGGCCTAGGACGGCGAAGCCCTATCGAGTCACCTTTCGTGCCTTTTCCCCCCTTTTCTTTGTTTCTCATTCTATTCCTTTCCAGTTAGCAGTGGAGCTTTAGATATCTACACCTTTTGATCAAAACAACAAGCGTGGATCCCATCGAGTACGATGGACGCGTATGGGTATTAATCCTTCTCTTCGCGTAACCGACTCCCGACCCCGATCTTGGTCGCAGGACCATTCCTTTCCCTTCTTCAGGTTTCTTCGGTGGTTTCCTTTCCCCCGTCGGGATAAATAACGTTCGGTGGAGACTCTTCTATTTCTCGCCGGTTGTTTTTTGCGTTGCGACACGATGGTCACAACATCAGCGAAGTTTGAAGAAAAACTGCCCACCATCTTTTCATAGTACATCCCTTGCAAGGTACCCATAATGATATTAACCAACTCCGTGTCAGAAAGAGCAGGTCGTACACGAGAGGCGATCTCGCGCCATCTCTGCGCATATTCTTTAAAGGTTTCAGTTGAGCGTTGGGACTGATTCTGTAGTTACAATCTGGTAGGAGCCAAATCAAGATTATACTTGTATTGTTTCAAGAATGCTTCGGATAAGTCTCTCCACAAACGAATCTTGCTACGCTATAACCCCATGTACCAATCCAAAGAAGCTCCAGACAAGCTATCTTGGAAGCGATACACTAAAAGTTCATCATTGTTATTGTAGGATTCCATCTTCCTACAGTACATCATCACGTGACTTCGTGGACAGCTCAAACCTTTATACTTTGGCAGCTCTGGAATCTTGAACTTTTGCGGCAGCACAACATTAGGAACCAGACACAAGTCTTTGGCATCCGTGCCAAAAGCAGAATAACCTTCGATAGCTCTAATCCGTTCATCCAACAACTTTTAATCAGTAGGTTTGTTATGATCAACAGGCCTGACAAGAGTTTGAGGATTTAGGAGTTGCGATGCAGCTGGAGTGGGCACATGCGGGGAAGCAAATTGAGAGGGATATACCAGCCCAGGGTTTACCATCTGACCAGAATTGTGACCTATCTAAAAACCATACTGATAACCCGGAGGAGGTACCACAGCGGCTGAGGATGCCCCAGGATAAGGCATTCCATAATGAACATTTTGAACAGCAATCTGAGCAGATTGAGACAACACCGGAACATGAATCGGAGGACCTCTGTAAACATGTTCATCTTCATCAGGTGTCTCAACATCATTAGACACAGGAGTCTGACGGTTCTATGCCTGAGGAATCTCATGATCATCATGATTCATCACAGGAGGTGGAATAGGAGTAGGCATACCCCATGGGTAAGCAATAGAATTCCCATTGGGTATGGGTGCAACAAAAGGTTGATACGACACAAAAGGTTGAACAACAGTCTCAACCAGCACTTCAACAACAGAAGAAGCAATAACAACAGGAGTAGGAATCACCACAAGAGTGACAACAGTTGCATCGGTAGTGGTTGGAACAACAGAAGTAGCAGCATCATCGTCCTTCTGAGGAGGAAGGAACTCCATGATAACGTCCATGTTAGTCTGAAACTGATTCAT
This sequence comes from Lathyrus tuberosus, assembly GCA_022829125.1. Classification (NCBI taxonomy): domain Eukaryota; kingdom Viridiplantae; phylum Streptophyta; class Magnoliopsida; order Fabales; family Fabaceae; genus Lathyrus; species Lathyrus tuberosus. The sequence goes on from JALAZF010000117.1 coordinate 9,765,218, forward strand.
CCGACCTTGAAATTGAGCCAAAATTTCCTTATAGGCAGCATTCTCAGCTTCGAAATCAGCCATGATCTTGGATTTGCTTGAGCGAGTGAAATAGCGATGTCGAGTCGTCGTCTTGCTACAAGGCAGAGATGAACAATGTAAGCATTTGGTTTCCGAATGAAGGGACGTGCATATGTGTGCATGAATGTATGCAATGCATGCAAAAATAAAGTTTTAAATTCCAGGAATCCGTAAGCTTATCTTTGTTAACAATAATCATAAAGCATACAAGTAAAGGTGCAAAGATAAAACTGGCAAGAAACTTCATTTATTAAATAAAAGCAAGAACTACAAGTCAAGTACAAATCAAATATCTGCCTTTTGGGCTACAACAAGATCAGCCTGGATCCTATCAAAAACCACCCTATAAACAGATAAGAAGTGAAAAACTTCCCAAGGAGTCTTGTGCGGTAACATATCAGCATATGCATCTCTCAACAACCCTGGCAAGTCCTCTAGCGCGTGCTCAGCAAATCTGGCTAGGCGATCGTGTCTCTCACTCCAATACTTCACATCCTTCATGAGGTTGCGCATCAAAGAATGGTTAGGTCCCTCAATCATATCTTGAAGAAAGGCCTCTTTCTGATCCAATAGGACTTGCAAATGACAGCTCTAGCGCTCCCAATGAGTACTCTCCGTGTTGAACTTATTGATCTCCTCTCGGCTCTGATATGCTTGGTCTTATAGATTCTGGATCTCAAGAAAGGCTTTGTCAATCTTGGCGTGACATTGAGAAAAGTCCTTTGCCAACTGATTGGCACGACTTTGTTCACTTTGTAGCTTTGTCTTGTACTCTGATAACTTCCCTCGAAGCTCTCCAAGTTGCTTCTTGTAGCTCAACTCATCCTTGAAGGCTTGATACTGAGTGTTAGTGAGTTGTCTCTTCTTTGAGGTAAGTCCATCATAGGTACTCTTCAAAGCATCGCCCACTTTCCTCCGCTTGTTCTGTTCAACTTCTACCTCTTTGAGCATGCGCTCGCGCTTCTGGTGGATCTCGATCTGTAAACTTTCCTTCTTGGATGTGAATCTATCAAGGTTGAGACGAAGATCAGCATTCTCCTTCTTCAACCTCTCAATAGTCCGCTTGAGTTGGTCGACTTCAGATGGAGAAACTGTTAGACGATGGCTATGGATCTAGAAGGGGGGTTGAATAGATCCCTTGAGTTTTACACGCAAATGGTTACCAAAAATTTGGTTTTAAAAATGTTTAACGGAAGCAACCATTGAATCACATGTCTACAACGAACCTTCTACTAAAAGGATCAGATATGCACGACAATATTGGGAATGAATTATGGATGAGAAAAATTCAGTTTGATTAACATAAGTTAAAACGCAATCAACAAGGTATCACTTGCTTGATATTTGATCCAAACCAACGAGGTCAATTGACAAACACTAAATTTCAAATGTGTTCGATTTTTGCTTTGAAACAAATTATCAAACACTTGGTGTGCGTAAACACACTAAGTGCAGAATTTCTATGGAATGTAAAGTCAAGCTGCTCCTAGATACAATTCAAGGAATTGTATCAATTTTTGACAAAACAGTTTATCAGCTCGAGATTACGCAACCTCAAAAATTTCGATACGTTGAGACTTTGCAAATTTGAATAAACTGAAATGTAAAGGAGTTAAGGGAAAGAGAGAACAAACGAGATTTGATTAGGCAATTCCCCAATCGTCCTCGCTTTGGTTACCTCTGCCCCCAATTCCACAATTGGAATTGATATATATATATATATATATATATATATATATATATATATGCAGTTGTTGCAAATTGTTTATTACAAGAGAAGAACTATGAACATCCAAACTCCCAAACGTCTTTGATCATCGATGCAGGGCCTTCTCTTCCCTTGATTCAAGATGAATCAAGTGCCACGAATTCGGTTGAACAAGTCACCGTCCCACGCTACTAAACTGCAAGAAACCACCGTTCTTCAGTTACATTCACTCGGCCGACTTCAATTCTTCGCAATTCGATCCCCAAACCTTTCTTCTACGATCCTCCGCCTGTAGCTACTAAACCGAAAGAAAACTCTGTTCTTCGGTTACCTTCGAACGGCTGAATCCCTGTAGAACGAAACGGTTTGTGCCAAAAACCCCCAAAATCTCCTTTGATTCTTGGAGGATAAAACCTAGGGTTTTATTCAAGAAACACCTACCAATTCTCAACCCAGAAATTAAGATCACAACACTTCCTAATTCTGAACGTTATCACTTCACAACAATGGACAACACAAGCAAAAGTGATTATGTGTAATTGTTTGGTTTACTCAAGGATGAAGATGAAGATGAAGAGAAAGATTGGTATAAATTTTCACGTTTCTTGTTGTTTTGGAAAATGAGATGACCAAACTATTTATAGAGAATGAATTGACCCACTAAAAGTTATAACATAAATAACAGAAAAAATTTAAGTGAAAAAATCAGTTCAGGCGCGTTTGGGTCGACTCATACTTTAATGAGGGTCGGCGTGCGCTGACCCGTGGAAAATACTGTGCAAATTTGACAAGTATGCGTCGACCGAAAGGCATTATGCGTCGACGCAAGAATGCAATTTTTGCATTCCCAGAATCATGCGCTTTCCCGGTCATTTCACCAGTTTTGCACCAGTAAGCATGAGTCGACTCATGCACAGGGTAGGTCAGCGCATAACCTGTATTTTTACATAAAACTCATTTTTTTGCACATTTTAACTGACCAAGACCCAGACACATACTAGACACCAGTATAATGATCATGCACATGTATTAATGGATAAGACAAAGTCCTATATGTCTAGACACATGAACAACATTGATTAGATGCAATTTGCCCGACAAGTGAAGTGATACCGCTCAAATTACAATCTAATACTTAGCATATTTGTTGACATCATTAAAACAAAGTAGATGAAAGATCTTAGCCCTCACATACTCCCTCTTTTTGATGATGACAACATTGTTTTAGCTTTCACGTGATTTGTAATTTGAGAACGAACAAACTCCCCATGTCTTTAACACTTTGTTAACTTCTTGGTTAATTTCTGCTTGCTAACCTTCTCCCCCTTTGTCAATGTAACACCCTGATTCTACCCAACGTAATTATATAATATCAGAGTATAAAATTTCGCCATACAGGATGTCACATTCATTTCAACTTAAATATATCTTACAATCACCTGTATATCATACATAACGGATACAACTTTCCGGATAACTGATTCGAACCTGTTTAGTTCTTTAAAATATAACAACTTTAACTCTCAAGCAGCGGATTAATAAGTTCAACATAAATTTTTTCTTGATTTAAAATTCAACAAAATAATGACTCCCAATCAACAAGTCTTTAACTTCAAATAGTTAAAGTATCTTCATCCAACATAAAGCAACTTCAAAATTCAAGTCTTTAACGAAATCAATATAAAATTCAGCAACTTAAACATAATCAAAGCAATAAGAAAAACACGCGATTATCCCCCCGAGTGCTACGTATCAGAGCGACAACCACCGACTCGAACTAAGGTAACCGGCTACTCCTCTTGATTACCTGCACGTTGCCAACATAGGGACAACATTCAAACAGAAGGGGTGAGTTGCCGAAAATTATAAACGGAGTATGATAAATAATATACAAGCAAGAAGCATACAAACATTCACCACTTCACATCAACCACCAACAGCCAAAATCAAATCAATAACAACTAACGGAAATCAACAACAACTTAAGAGAATGCAACTTCAATGTGACTCGACAATGTTATTCATGTGGTACCATCGGAGTAAAACTCCCAACGTAATATTGCCAGTTTATCGAGGCATCAAGGCGTAAGCCTTCAACTTTCAACTTTCAACATATGCCAATCCAGGCCAACGTGGTGTGAGCAACGCTCCGACACAAAATGCAATGTATGTTCATGACACGCACTCACTCAACAACATAAACAACTCAACAACATCCACACATGATCAACTTAACAACATAACAACTTTTCGACATAAACAACTTAATCAACTTTGGCTATTATGCCTTCAACTTAAAATTCGTCCGTGTACCGGAACAATATTAAAACTCAACTGCTGTACCTGAAATTCCACTTTTTCAACATAGTTTCAACCAAACAATTCAACCAAAGCCACCTACTAAATTACCCGGCTTACCCCGACAATTTCCGTTAAATTCCGGACAACTAGTTTTTCCGTCCCGAACCGGCTAAACCGACTAAACTGTCCAGTTTTTAACTTCGGTTACTGCTACCAGTTATTCTAGAAAACCTTGATCCTATTACTGTTGCCAATTAAAAATAATTTTCAAGCTTCTGTCAAAATTCTGTTTACTGTCATGGTTTCTATTTTTTGTTTTCTGTCAAATTATCCTTGCCACTTAACTAGTTTTCTGTCGAAACTCACCACTGCTATTTAATCAGAGTTCATGCTAAGTTTCTGCTAGGTAATAATTATCATATTATCTTTATGCCAGTAAACTAATACTAATGGTTATTTAATGGATTTAGTTGGCAATTATTTAGTTAAAATGAGTTACTAATACTGCTTAACCAAAATCAATTTCATTGGAGGCGCCCACCCCCACCTAAAAAAACATTATGGAGGCGCCCACCCCCACTAAAAAAACATTATGGAGGCGCCCACCTCCACCTTGTGAGGCCCCCGCCTCAAATTTCTTTTCCACCCCAAAAATACAATTCTCTGTTAATTCCCCAAAATACAATTTTCTGAAAATTCGCTTCTCAGATTTCACCGAATCATGGTACCTCGTCCAGCAACAATTTTTCCTCAACAATTGACAGTTAACATTTCGTATAATTAATCCCAATAACTTCAGCAACAACACATCGTCGAAGAAAATCAACTTAACTCAATCATCAACATCAGCCAGATTATCAACGACCACACAAAATCAACAATAACTTATCAAGAATCAATTGGGAAAAACAATCATATAATCCCCTACCCATATACTATTTATCCTAACCCGGTTATAATAATCGAACCCACCCTTACCTTGGATTGAAGGCAGCTCGACGATCGATCGGGTTCCAGAAACTCGATACCGGCAGCGGTTTCTCTCGCGACTTCTTCTTCTCTTCCGTTCTCAACTTCTCTCACGTCCTTCTTTTCCCTCTAACTGATACCCACAAGTCCACTATTCTTTCTATTTTCTTTGTTTTATTAAAATAATATTATTCAATTATAATGTCTAATGGGCCTAATCATACACCCCCTAATTTACTAATTCCGACACGAAACCAAGCCCACTTGACCGAGCACACTCCAACTACAATAATATTACTACCAATATTATTCCGCGACTTTTAATATTATTTCTACGACTTACCGACTTAATATACCGACTTAACGACTTAATTCACCGCAACACCAAAATTAACCGAATGATTCACAAACAATTAGTAAATATCCAGTTAAATAAATAATTAAATATTTGGGCGTTACAGTCAACATCAAAAAGAAGAGAAGAAGGTGGTCAAAAGAATAACACTATAACAAGTAAGGATTAATCCACATATTTGCAACATGGCAACACTAACACGCATCCACATATGATACAGTTAATGTAAAATTTGAAAGGGATAAATACGGAACATAAGAAGCAAAGACAATTCATTCCATAGTTCAAAACAAAAAAAATAAAACAAACTGAAACAAAGTTCAAAGTTAAACAACAGGAAAGAACATGCAATCCAAACAGCAAAACATAAATGCAAAACACAAGTAATATGATGCACTAAGCTCTATGGCCTCCTCCCCCTAGTTGGATGACCTCTTCCCCTATGGTATTGGCATGGTGGTGGCAAATCCTCTAGGTGCAAGTTAAGTTCTAGTAGCGAGCGATTGAACAATCCAAGACTATTTACAAGATTCTGATTTTTTTGAGTTAAATTCTCGTCCATTTGGGTGAAGCGAGTCATAGAGGCGTCATCAAACTTGTTGAAGTTAGTGATGTGAGCCGAGACTTGGTTGGATAAGTTTGTGAACCTTTCTTCCTGAGCATTGTAGCGGGTTTCTTGTAATGTTTGAAATTCTTGATGTTGAAGATTCATCTGGTACGACCTATAGACAAGGTGCGTCGGCGCACACTTACTGGGACTTGAAAAAATTTAAAAAAAATAAGATGCGCCGACCGCAGGTGATCCTGCGCTAACCCGTGTGTTTCCCTTTGAAATTGCATCAGCTCATGAGTCGACCCATAACATGGTCCGGTCGACTCATCCATGGCAAAAATGAAACAAAATTGAAATTTTTGCAATCATAAGTTCCAAAAAGATAAATAAGCATACACACACATAGAACAAACATCCAAGTGAACAATATATGCACAACATGTAATAAACATCAAGTTTAAAGTAGTTAACATGGCACAAAATATGTTAAACATATATGAATCAGAACGATATTACCTTGATCACTATGACGATGAGAGCCCTCACATATAGCTAAATACCTCTTTGTATTGTTAGTTAAAAGAATAAACAAGCATGTATATATGTGAAGATCACTATCTTAAAGGATTATCAAACACGATCCGAGATATCGAGAATGCCAAGTTCCCTACGGGTGTGAAAGAAAGGCTCAGTGGCTAATGGTTTTGTAAAAATGTCAACAAGTTGATTTTTAGTATCAACATGCTCAAATATCACATCACCTTTCTCTACATGATCCCTAAGAAAATGATAGCGTATTTCGATATGCTTGGTGCGAGAATGTAATACGGGGTTCTTAGTCAGGTTTATTGCACTAGTGTTATCGCACAAAATGGGAATACGCTCAAGTTTTAAATTGAAATCAAGCAATTGTTGTTTAAGCCATAAGACTTGAGCACAACAACAGCCTGCGGCAACGTATTCCGCCTCGGCTGTTGACAAAGCAACTGAAACCTGTTTCTTGCTATGCCAACTCACCAAGGAATTTGAAAAAAGGTGACACGTGCCACTAGTACTTTTCCTATCCAAGTTGCACCCGGCAAAGCCGGAATCGGAATAACCAACTAAGGAACAAACACTACGTTTGGAATACCACAACCCATACTTTGGAGTACCAGAAAGGTATCGAAGTATGCGTTTAACTGCTTTTAAGTGGGATTCCTTGGGACGTGCTTGATACCTCGCACACATGCATACACTAAACATAATGTCGGGTCGTGATGCGGTAAGATAAAGAAGAGATCCAATCATACCTCGATACTTCTTTACCTCTACATACTTACCATTTTCATCACGATCAAGATTAGCACAAGTAGGCATTGGAGTATCTATTGCTTTGTAGTTTAGCATGTCGAAACGTTTGAGAAGGTCAAGACAATATTTCGTTTGACTCACGAATGTGCCCTCTTCGAGTTGTTTGATTTGCAATCCGAGGAAATAGTTAAGCTCCCCCATCATGCTCATTTCAAACTCCCCCTGCATCAAACTAGAAAACTCCTTGACCAAGGTCATGTTAGTAGACCCAAAGATAATATCATCAACATAAATTTGTACCAAGATTAAATGTTTTCCTTGACGTTTAATAAAGAGGGTTGTGTCAACCTTCCCTCTTGAATACCCTTGATCAAGTAAAAATTTGCTTAGACGTACATACCAAGCCCTATGGGCTTGTTTAAGTCCGTACAAAGCACGTTTAAGTTTGTAGACATGATTAGGATATTCATGGGATTCAAAACCCGGAGGTTGGGCAACATAAACCTCTTCATTTATATATCCATTAAGGAAAGCACTTTTAACATCAATTTGGAATAATTTGAAGTTCTTAGTGCAAGCATAAACAAGTAAAAGGCGTATAGCCTCGAGTCGGGCAACCGGCGCATAAGTTTCCTCATAGTCGATTCCTTCGTCTTGGTTATAGCCTTGCGCTACAAGCCGCGCTTTGTTACGTGTTATAACTCCATTTTCATCAAGCTTATTTATAAATACCCATCGGGTGCCGATTACTCGATGATCTCGCGGAGGGGGGACAAGGTCCTAAACCTCATTTCTCCTGAATTGATTTAGTTCATCTTGCATTGATAAGAACCAATGCTCATCGAGTAATGCCTCCTTTGCATTTTTAGGTTCAACTTGTGACACAAAAGCGGAGTAATAACAAAAGTTACTAAGTTTAGAGCGAGTGGTTACTCCCTTAGAGATGTCACCGATGATATTGTCGATTGGATGGTCTTTGGAAGACTTCCATGCTGGAGGAAGGTCATCTTCATTAGTTGGATGATCCTCCTCACTCTTCATTGGTTGGTGATCCTTTTCCTCCTCAATAGGCACTGCTTCAGGCTGATCAGTTCCCTTATCAGTGTCCTTGAGTATGTCTTCAAAAGATGCACCTGCACCATGAAAAGAACTACCTTCTCCGACATTTCTAGGATAAGACTCATCAAAAGTAACGTGTACCGACTCTTCAACAATTCGTAACCTTTTATTATATATTCTATAAGCTTTACTTGACTGAGAGTATCCAAGAAAAATACCCTCGTCGGCCTTGGCATCAAACTTACCAAGTGTCTCTTTTCCATTGTTCAACACAAAACACTTGCAACCAAAGACATGAAGGTGAGAGATATTTGGCTCACGCCCTTTTAAAAGCTCATACGGAGTCTTATTTAGAATAGGCCGGATGAGCACCCTATTCAAAACGTAACAAGCGTACCTATGGCGTCGGCCCAAAAGTATTTTGGAAGTCCACTCTCATTGATCATAGTCCTTCCTAATTCTTCCAAAATTCTATTTTTACGTTCCACAACCCCGTTTTGTTGAGGGGTACGTGGTGCGGAAAAATTATGAACAATTCCATGGGATTCACAAAATGCTTCAAATAAATGGTTTTCAAACTCACCCCCATGATCACTTCTAATTGACACAATGTTCGTGTTTAACTTGTTTTGAGATAACTTAGCAAATTTCTCAAAGGCCAAAAAAGTATCACTCTTATTTGCTAAGAAAATGGTCCAGCAAAACCTAGAAAAATCATCGACTATTAGAAAACCATAATAGTTACCACCTAGGCTTTTAACCCTAGATGGTCCAAAGAGGTCCATATGGAGGAGCTCAAGGGGTCTCATAGTTGAAACGATATTTTTAGATTTGAATGAGATCCTTGTTTGCTTCCCCATTTGGCAAGCATCACAAAGGTGATCCTTTGTGAATTTGATTTTGGGCAAACCGATGACTAGGTCTTTAGAGACTATTTTGTTAAGCAAATCAAAGTTGATGTGAGCCAACCGTCTATGCCACAACCATGAATCTTCATTCATAGTGACTAGACATTTGTCTCCATTCAACGATACCTCATTTAAGTCTAGCATATAGAGGTTGTTCACCCTCAAGCCCTTAAACACATCCTTTTTGTCACTATCTTCAACTATGCAACAATATTTTGAAAAAGATACTTTGTAATTCTTGTCACATAGTTGACTAATACTTAAAAGGTTGTGTCTAAGGCCTTCCATAAGCAGCACATCAGAGATAGTAGTAGATGAGGGGTTACCTACACTACCTTTGCCGAGAATCTGTCCCTTATTGTTATCTCCGTAGGTGACAAACCCCTTTTTCTTCGCCACAAAGTCGATAAAAAGAGATATGTCTCCTGTCATATGTATTGAGCAGCCACTATCTAGAACCCATCTTCTTTCGGTGGTCTCAAGACTTTGTACCTCTTTCTTCTTGTTGTGACCTGCCATAAGACATAGATTAACGGATTCACTTTCATCACTTGAGCTGTCCTCTTTTTCTGACTCGCTATCGCTTTCCCAAGCAATGTATGCTCGTCTAGATTTGTTTGAATTTTTATGTTGACGGCTCTTCTCCTTGTCCTTATCCTTGTCTTTCTTAAGTGATGGACAATCCGGCTTGTAGTGCCCGGATTTTCTACAGTTGTAACACGTCCCTTTAACCTTGCCAATCTTATTTCCTTCATTTCTAGATTGCCTCTTAAATTTAACAAGATTTTTATCCGAGTGTTAAATCTCATTCTTCAGAACATACCTATTGTATCTCTTCACAAATAGACTCATATCATCATCAGAGTCATCATCTTCATCATTGTTGGTTTCATCATCACTTTGCTCTTTAGATGTGGACTTTAAATAAGAAGTCTTAAGAGCAATCGACTTCTTTTCCGTATCTTTCGTTTTCTCCTTCTTTACACTCTTTTCATGTTTATCCAAGTTAATGAGCACTTGCTCATGCTCATCGAGTTTGCCAAATAGTGTGGTGAGGTCTAGAGTAGCTAGATTATTGGCCTCCTTGATCGCGGTGACCTTTGGCTGCCATTCCCTGTTAAGACACCTCAAAATCTTATTAGTAGAAACCTCGTTTGGAATTGGTTTACCAAGTACATGCAATTTGTTGATAATGTGAGTAAATCGTTTTTGCATATCCCCAATGGTTTCCCCTTGCTTCAGTAAAAAAGATTGAACTCTTGCGTTAGTGTGTTAATACGAGCCATTTTAACATCATTAGTGCCTTCGTGGGCTACTTGTAAAGCATCCCACATGGCTTTGGCCGTTTCACAGTGAGAGACACGATAATATTCATCAACTCCCAAGGAGGAGATCAAAATATTTCGAGCCTTCCAATCATAGCTATACTTTTTCTCGTCCTCCTCATTCCATTGGTCTTCGAGTTTGGGAACGACAATGCCTTCGGCATTGGTCATTGTAATTTCCATGGGACCATTTAAAATAACGTTCCAAACCTTCCGATCTATGGAATTTATATGGACGCGCATATAATCCTTCCAGTAGTTGTAATTCTCGCCTGTAAAAACTGGAGCTCTATTATAAGCCCATTTAGGTTCGTTTGCCATGATCCAAGAAGTTTTACCGAAGCACCAGATAAACCGGAGCTCGTGATACCACTTGTTAGACGATGGCTATGGATCTAGAAGGGGGGTTGAATAGATCCCTTGAGATTTACACGCAAATGGTTACCAAAAATTTGGTTTTAAAAATGTTTAACGGAAGCAACCACTGAATCACACGTCTACAACGAACCTTATACTAAAAGGATCGGATATGCACGACAATATTGGGAATGAATTATGGATGAGAAAAATTCAGTTTGATTAACACAAGTTAAAACACAATCAACAAGGTATCACTTGCTTGATATTTGATCCAAACCAACGAGGTCAATTGACAAACACTAAATTTCAAATGTGTTCGATTTTTGCTTTGAAACAAATTATCAAACACTTGGTGTGCGTAAACACACTAAGTGCAGAATTTCTATGGAATGTAAAGTCAAGCTGCTCCTAGATACAGTTCAAGGAATTGTATCAATTTTTGACAAAACAGTTTATCAGCTCGAGATTACGCAACCTCATAAATTTCGATACGTTGAGACTTTGCAAATTCGAATAAACTGAAATGTAAAGGAGTTAAGGGAAAGAGAGAACAAACGAGATTTGATTAGGCAGTTCCCCAATCATCCTCGCTTTGGGTACCTCTGCTCTCAATTCCACAATTGGAAGTGAGATATATATATATATATATATATATATATATATATATATATATATATATATATATATGCAGCTATTGCAAATTGTTTATTACAAGAGAAGAACTATGAACATCCAAACTCCCAAACATCTTTGATCGTTGATGCAGAGCCTTCTCTTCCCTTGATTCAAGATGAATCAAGTGCCACGAATTCGGTTGAACAAGTCACCGTCCCACGCTACTAAACTGCAAGAAACCACCGTTCTTTAGTTACCTTGACTCGGCCGACTTCAATTCTCCGCAATTCGATCCCCAAACCTTTCTTCTACGATCCTCCGACTGTAGCTACTAAACCGAAAGAAAACTCTGTTCTTCGGTTACCTTCGTACGGCTGAATCCCTGTAGAACGAAACGGTTTGTGCCAAAAAACCCCCCAAAATCTCCTTTGATTCTTGGAGGATAAAACCTAGGGTTTTATTCAAGAAACACCTACCAATTCTCAACCCAGAAATGGAGATCACAACACTTCCTAATTCTGAACGTTATCACTTCACAACAATGGACAACACAAGCAAAAATGATTATGTGTAATTGTTTAGTTGACTCAAGGATGAAGATGAAGAGAAAGATTGGTATAAATTTTCACGTTTCTTGTTGTTTTGGAAAATGAGATGACCAAACTATTTATAGAGAATGAATTGACCCACTAAAAGTTATAACAGAAATAACAGAAAAAATTTAAGTGAAAAAATCAGTTCAGGCGCGCTTTGGTCGACTCATACTTTAATGAGGGTCGGCGTGCGCTGACCCGTGGAAAATACTGTGAAAATTTGACAAGTATGCGTCGACCCAAAGGCATCATGCGTCGACGCAAGAATGCAATTTTTGCATTCCCAGAATCATGCGCTTTCCCGGTCATTTCACCAGTTTTGCACCAGTAAGCATGAGTCGACTCATGCACAGGGTAGGTCAGCGCATAACCTCTATTTTTACATAAAACTCATTTTTTTTGCACATTTTAACTGACCAAGACCCAGACACATACTAGACACCAGTATAATGATCATGCACTTGTATTAATGGATAAGACAAAGTCCTATATGTCTAGACACATGAACAACATTGATTAGATGCAATTTGCCCGACAAGTGAAGTGATACCGCTCAAATTACAATCTAATACTTAGCATATTTGTTGACATCATTAAAACAAAGTAGATGAAAGATCTTAGCCCTCACAGAAACAATGGCAAGTTCAGGAAGCTTGAAATTCATGGAAAGCTCGGAAGGAAATGGCAATAAGATCTTTTTGACCCGCTCTTTGATCCAATGTGTGTAGGCTTCCTTGGCTACACAATTCTTCTTACCCAAATCGTCTCTTCCTTCACAGTGAATCCGAGTCCAAGCGGCACTAAACCTCTTCATTAATCCCATGTCATCAATCCCTTCATGAAAGATGAACTCTTCCACTACCTTATGATCTGGCTTGTCAGCTATAGGATATCCCAACTAACGGAAGGCAAGTCTCGGATTGTATTTAATTCCTCCTTTTGTACCGAAGAGAGGCACATTGGAGAATTTACCACAATGAAGAATGATCTTAGTATCGTCAAAAACTCGAGAATACCAAAAGATATCATCAGCAGTGAGAGACATAATCCGTTGAGACCACTTGAGATTACCCTTATTCTCAACAAAGGAACCCTTCGGGGGAAGGTGAGACATGAACCATCGGTACAATAGAGGAGCACAACAGACAATGGTTCCTTTCTTCTTTTCATTCCTCAAATGAATATAATGATAGGTATCGGTGAGAAGTGTGGGAACGGGGTTCTTGGACAAGAAGATACTAATGGAAGCCTGATCCCTGATCTCAACCCCCAAGATATGAGAGTACTCCTCAAGTGTAGGTGCTAACTGATAATCCTGAAATGTGAAGCACCTAAGTGGCGGGTCGTAGAACTGAACAAGTGTATGAATGGTAGTGATGTTGACTTCAGTACTGAGGATGGCCAACAGATTACCATAACCATCTTTGAAAACCCCTCTGTTATCTTTAACCACACGGGATGCTAAACCTCTCAAAGTCTTCAGCTTAGGCTCCACAAACTTGTAGCTAAAGATACCTCTGCAACTAGTACTCATCTTTATGATAATGTCAACAAAGAAATAAGCCTCCGAATAACCTAGAAATCCACATGCAAAAAATAATTTACATGTTGAAATGATATGCAACACAAGAATCAAGAAGCCACCACAGTCTGAACAATCAAATCTGAACAATCTGGATATCTGCATATATAATTTTGTGTCGGTGCAAAAATATGACGTGCGTGAGAGAACAAAGGTATGAAGAGGCTTGTTTTCCTGCAAAAACCCAATATCCCGCTCACAGGTGTGAGCTAGACACAATAAGGTGGTCCCTAGAAAGGTCTCCCAAACCATAGGACTCAAGTGAAAACCCCCCACTGTAGCGAATTCTCGCAGGACGGAAGTATTCTCAAACGAATCACGGTCTGGGATGTGGCTCTCGTGATAACCCAACGCACAAAACGCATGCCTCATGACTATCCACGTTCTAGCCTATGTGCATGCTCAAGCCCGGTGATAGAGCTTATCTCTCCAATAATATCTACCCATCCCAACAATAGTAAAAAATATAGCAGATATCCAGAATATACAGCACATGAATATTCAAAGCAGTAAAAAAATGCAGTAAATAAACATAAAGCTAAAGCGAGTAAAATAAAGTGAGTAAAGTGCAAAAGATAAACACCCAAACAAGCAAGAAAGCAAACAAAACTAGGAGAGACCCCAACTTGCAAGAGAAAGGACTCCCCAGCAGAGTCACCAGCTGAAGCTAGCGGGATTATATCTGAGTGAATCACACACTCAAAGATACAACAGAGTCGCGACCAAACTTTATTTAGTCCCAAAGGACAGGGAAAATATCGATAAAACCCAAGGGAAAGAGAAACGGGTAAGGGGGTCGGTTATGCGAAAGGAAGGTATTAGCACCTTACGCATCCGTCATACTCGGTGGGAACCATTTTTCTTGCTTCTAGGCTTGGATGGGTTAACTATCTAAAGGCTTCTAAATACAAGAAGGAGAGAGAAAAGGAAAAGAGAAAAAGAAAGAAGGTGCTCACAGAGGATTAGGGCCTTTGTACCAACGTACCCTCATAGTGCAATGAGGAAATCAGAGCGCCGTAGTTCATGGAAACAGGGACAGAGAAGAAGAATGGAAGAAGGTGACTCGCCAAGATTTCGCAATCTCGTGCCTATGTATACTCATAGTGCAATAAGGAATTTAGAGCCTACGTAGTTCGGGGAACAAAGACAGAAAAGAAAGGAAAGTGGTGTCAAAACTAAGAGCAAAAGAAATAGAAAGACTTCGCTGGGGAGGCAAAAGAATGGTGTCAAAACCAAAAGAGAATGGTAAAAGAGAAGAAATAACTCCGCTGAGGATAAAGAGAAAGAGGTGGTGCCAAAACCAAGAGGATAAAGGGGAAAAAGAATAGTAGTGACTCTACTAGGGAGTAAGAGAACATAGTGATTACACTAGGAATCAAAGGGTTAGCGACCCTACTGGGAATCAAACAAAAGGGACAGTGCTGAAACCAAGAGAAAAAGGATTCTGTATGTTAACTGTCTGGCAGTGTTAACCGAAGAAAAAAAGATTAAGACTCTGTGAGGAAAAGTTTTTTGTGTCAATAGGCAGGCTGTGATGAACCAAAAGGAGAGAGTACTGAACCAAGAGAAGGTGTTTGACTCCGAAGGAATTTCTGTATATTAGCTGATAAATAGTGGTTAATCGAGGAAAGGGAAGATTACAACTCTGCAGAGAAAAAGGTTTTAACATACAGTCTGTGATCAACCAAAAGAACGGGTGTCAAACCAAGCGAAGGTTGTGACCCAAAGGATGGGTGTGGAATCAAGCGAAGGTTGTGACCCAAAGGGGTTCGGCACAATGACTGAACAAACAGTATCTGACCGAAGATAGGGTATTTGAACCAAAAGAAGGTTACTAACCCAAAGGCGCGAGTATTTGAACCAAAAGAAGGTTGTTAACTGCCGGGGATTCAGTGTTAACAGAAAGACTTTTATTAACCGAAAAGAAAATGAGTGATTAACTAAGAGAATGTGATTAACTCAAAAGGTGCTCAGTATGTTAACAGACGGACTGTGGTTAACTGAGAAACGGGTGATTAACCAAGGGAAGGTGATTAACCCAAGAGGAACTCAGTATGTTAATAGATAGACTGTGGCTAACTTAGAAGAAGTGCAAATTGGTGTTTTAACTGACAGACAGTGGTTAACTAATCAAAGGGAGAAGAACCAAGAGAAGGTTGCGAACTTTGTTAGGGTTTCGGTGTTTAACAGGAAGGTTATGTTTGATCGAAGAAAAGAATTGTGACTTATTGGGGGAAAAGAGCATTGGTTTTAACAGTATGACTGTGATTAACCAAAGAAAGAATGATCAAGAATCTTTTGGGGAATCAAAGAACAATGATTGACCAAAAGAGGAGGTATTGAAACAAAGAGGGTTTGCTAACCCAAAGTGGCAAGGATCTTTAACCAAGAAAATAGTGATTGATCAAAAGAGAGATTGAAAGGGGTAAGAGTGATCAAGGATCGGCTCGACTGAGGAATGAGGGACACTACAGCTTGGAGATAGAGACGATTATTCCAGGCACAGGGTCAATCGTCCCCTACCCAAAATAATCAAGATGAGTGTAGGAATTCTCCACTCTCATCCCTTCTCTAGCACCAAAGTATAGTGCATAAATTAAAACTGACAGAGTAACAACGCCAATTTGTACAGGGCTCCAGTGCGTCGTGCAAATCTCCGACACGGCAGGGGATCAAGAGAACAAGACTCTAAAGGATCCTAAAGAGAGGAGAAAGGGAGAATCAACCAATCGAAACATGGTTTCGGTCAATTGATCAAAGGGAATGAGCAAGCCAACAATATTTCACGAGTCGAAAGATCGTCAAAGCAACGTGCAAATTAATGGTTGTACAAGATTGAATTTGCTCAAGAAGGAACAAATTCAATGCAAATAGCATGGCAAACAATACCAAACATCAACACAAATCATGTAATCAAGTGAGAAAAAGATGTGCAAGAATGATCATGAACAATGTAATGCCAAAAATGCAAACAATTACGTAATCGATAAATCGTGCATCGAGAGTTCGCAAGCATGCTTCAAACAGAGGTCAAATAACTCATAAAACATCCACAAATATTGATCATATCAAGCCATGGAAGTTAGATGAGGAAAGAAGACAAAACAAGCATAAAAAAGCACAAAAATGGCATTCTGTCCCAGTGTTAATAGGTTAACCATATATGGTTAATCGGTTAACACCTTGAAAAGTGCAGAAAAACACGTGGAAATGACTGGTTAACTAGTTAACCATATATGGTTAACCGATTAAAACTGGGACAGTGGCAGAAAATCAATTTTCAGAAAGCAATTCCAGCAATTAATCACTTATCAAATCATCCACATGTTATGGCTTACATTTGTGCACAAAAATTACATCAATTATGAATAATTAAACACAAATTGAAAGCATTAAGCATGAAGATCAAAGATCAAACAATCACATGATTCGTCGAACCGAAAAACGATCGAAACTACATCGTAAATGTGTGAAAGTGATCGAAACAGTAAATTGAGGGAGAATTGACCAACCTAAAAGCTGGAGAATTGGCTTGGTGATTGTTGTGAGTGAAATATAGAGAGAAGAAGCCAAGAAAACCATAAAATTTTACTTTTGCAATCAAACCGTAGCGAAACCGATAAAAAATGCGAAGAAACTCCGAAATCAAATTTGCACCGAAACGATTGGAGTAATCACTTGAATTGAAAATGGAAGTTACTGTAATTGCATAGATCTAAGGAGAAATTCAATATGATGGAGTTTTAAGCTCAAGAGTAAGCAATTTCAATATGAAATTCACTACTCTTCAATGGTGGAATTGAGCTCTAGTGTGGTTTGGGGAAGAAGATGAAGATGAATGTGTAGAACTTGCAGAAAATGCAGAGAGAATTGAGAGTGAAAAGAGTGAATAATTGTGCAAATGGTCGACGCTCTCTTGTGAAATTGTGAGGGTTTGCTTATATAGAGACTAGCTTTGGAGTAAGCTAGGTTTAGAATGTGCTTTGGAGTGTGCTTTGGAGCTAGCTTGGGAGTTAGTTACACTTGACTCACCGAGTCGGAATTTGACTTGGTTAGTTAGTTAGTTAACTCGGTGGAGCAATCCCAATGCAAATCCAAATCAAGTGGTTCACATGCTTGGAAATTAAGTAACATGGTGGACTTAATTCAAAGTGATGTATTGGAATAAATGTAAGTGGAGTGCCTTGAATGGTCTTGAAATTTCTAGAATGTTCTACACAATGCTAGAATAAAATAGACCACAAGAGAGTGGAGAGTGCTGCTGCAATGTGGTGAAAATGCTGAATTTTTGCTGAAATAGTTGGTGTTAATCGATTAACCAAACAAGGTTAGCCGATTAACAGCTATTTAAAAGCTGAATTTGGCACTGTAAAAGGGTGTTAACCGATTAACCATTATGGTTAACAAGTTAACCAGTCAAAACTTGCCCAATTTTGCTTGAAAAAGGTGTTATGGCGATGGTTCCGATTTGCGACCTTTTGCTTTGATGAATAGGTATAGAAACCCTTGTTTTGTGCTTGTGTTGATGATGTGATGACCTTGTGAGGATATGATTAATCGGGCTTAGAAAACCTGAATATTCCTGCAAAGTTTGAGGCACTGGCGAAGTTCTGTCCTCATTACAACCGTGTTGATGCTGAGATGTCTAAATGTCTCAAGTTTGAGAATGGGATGAGACCACAAATCAAGCAGGGTATTGGATACCAACAGATTCGCAGGTATGCTGAGCTGGTGGATAAGAGTAGGATCTATGATGAGGATAGCCGAGCTCGATCTGCTCACTACAAGCATCTTAGTGAGAAGAAAGAGAAGGGACAATTTAGAGGAAAGCCTTATGTGACTCCAGCTAACAAAGGGAAACAAAAGGCTCCAGATGGGAAGAAGACAAGTGGGGGAGCATCTCACACTTCTGTTAAGTGTTACAGGTGTGGCGAGCAAGGCCACCATGCTGAGAGTTGCAACAATAATGTGTTGAGATGTTACAGATGTGGTAAGAGAGGCCATAGAGCTACCGATTGCAAAGATGAAGGTCTAACTTGTTTCAACTGTGGTGAAAAGGGTCACATCAGTACCCAGTGTCAGAAGCCGAACAAGTCTGCTACTGCTGCTCAGACCAATGGCTAAGTGTTTTCTTTGAGTGGTTCAGAAGTTCCCAAGAAAGATAATTTGATTCGAGGTACTTGTTTTATTAATAAAGTTGACTTGGTTGCTATTATTGATACTGGTGCTACTCATTCATTTATTTCATTTGAGTGTGCTACTAGGTTGGGTTTGAAATTGTCATATATGAATGGTAGTAAGGTAATAGAAACTCCTGCTAATGGTTCTGTTACTACTACTTTTGTGTGTTCGAGATGTCCTTTGATGATATTTGGAAAGAGTTTTGTAATGGATTTGGTGTGTTTACCCTTGCACCAAATAGATGTAATCCTTTGAATGAACTGGTTGGAATTCAACTATGTTCATATCAACTGTTATAATAAGACCATGGAATTTCCTGGGTTTGGTGATAATGGGGAGTTGATGTTCTTCTCTGCTAAGCAAGTAGACGAACTTCTAGAAGGCGAAGCCTCGATGTTTGCATCGTTGCAAGTTGATCGTGAAGCTGCGGGTGTCGAATTACCTGTTGTCCGTGAATTTCCAGACGTGTTTCCGAATGACATAAGTGATTTACCTCCAGAGCGTGAAGTAGAGTTTGCAGTGGACTTGATACCAGGTACAAGTCCAGTGTCAATGGCTCCTTACCAGATGTCCGCTTCTGAGTTAAGTGAATTGAAGAAACAATTGGAAGAATTTCTTTAGAAGAAGTTTATTCGACCGAGTGTTTCTCCATGGGGTGCTCTTGTTCTGTTAGTTAAGAAGAAAGATGATAATATGAGGTTGTGTGTTGATTACAGGCAGTTGAATAAAGTGACTATCAAGAATAAATATCCATTTCCCAGAATCGACGATTTGATGGATCAGTTAGTAGGAACTTGTATGTTTAGCAATATTGATTTGAGGTCTGGTTACCATCAGATTCGTGTTAAGTCTGATGATATTCCGAAGACAGCTTTCAGGATGAGGTATGGTCACTATGAATACACTATGATGCCGTTTGGTGTATCCAATGCACCAGGTGTGTTCATGGAGTATATGAATCGGATTTTTCATGAGTACTTGAATAAGTTTGTTGTGGTTTTCATTGATGATATTTTGATATACTCTAAATCTAAAGAAGAGCATATTGAACATTTGAGAATTGTGTTGCAAGTGCTGAAAGAGAAGAAGTTGTATGCAAAATTGTCGAATTGCGAATTCTGGTTGAAGGAAGTGAGTTTCCTTGGCTATGTAATTTCAAGTGGTGGGATTGTTGTTGATCCTTCTAAGATTGACGATATGTTATAGTGGGAGACTCTAAAGTCTGCTACTGAGATACAAAGTTTTCTTGGGTTGGTGGGCTATTATCGCAAGTTTATCGAAGGTTTTTCTAAATTTGCATTACCTTTGACTTAGTTGACTCGAAAGGGTCAAGCTTATGTGTGGGATGTTGCATGTGAAGAGAGTTTTGTGGAATTGAAAAAGAGGTTAACGACCGCTCTGGTATTCATCTTGCCTAATCCGAGTGAGTCCTTTGTGGTATATTGTGAAGCGTCAAAGATGGGTCTTGGTGGAGTATTGATGTAGAATGGTTAAGTTGTTGCTTATGCTTCGAGGCAATTGAGGGTTCATGAAATGAATTATCCTATGCATGACTTAGAGTTGGCATCTCTGGTGTTTGCGTTAAAAATTTTGAGACATTATCTTTTTGGCTCTAAATTTGAAGTCTTCAGTGATCACAAGAGTTTGAAGTACTTATTTGATCAGAAAGAGTTGAATATGAGGAAAAGAAGGTGGTTGGAATTGTTGAAGGATTATGATTTTGATCTGAATTACCAACCTGCTAAAGCAAATGTGGTGGTTGATTCATTGAGCAGGAAGTCATTGCATATGCCGATGCTTATGGTGAGAGAATTGGAATTAATCGAGTAGTTCCAAGACCTGAATTTAGTATGTGAAGAGACTTCAGACAGTGTGAGATTGGGTATGTTGAAATTGACTAGTGGTATTCTGGAAGAAATCAGAGTGGGTCAACAATCTGACTTGAGATTGGTTGATCAGTTGACCATGATTAACCAAGGTAACAAAGGTGAATTCCTGATTGATGAGAATGGTGTGATGAGGTTCAGAGAAAGAGTGTGTGCTCCAGATGTTACAGAAATTAAGAAGAGTATTCTGGAGGAAGGGCATCGAAGTAGATTGAGTATTCATCCCGGTGCTACGAAGATGTACCAGGATTTGCAGAAATTATTTTTGTAGCCAGGTATGAAGAATGATATTGCAGAGTTTGTCTACGCGTGTTTGACTTGTCAGAAGTCAAAGATTGAGCATCAGAAGCCTTTGGGAATGATGCAACCATTGAATATTCCAGAATGGAAGTGGGATAGTATTTCCATGGATTTTGTGTCGGGATTGCCAAAAACTGCACAGGGAAATGATTCGATTTGGGTGATTATGGATAGATTAACTAGATCGGCTCATTTCTTGTCGATGAAGATTAATCATTCTATACAGAAGCAAGTTGAGATATACATTGAGGAAATTGTGAAGTTGCATTGGATACCTTCGAATATTGTGTCAGATAGAGACCCTAGATTTACGTCGAGGTTCTGAAAAAGTTTACAAGATGCTTTAGGTACTAAGTTGAGGATGAGTTCTACATATCATCCGCAAACAGATGGTCAGACATAGAGGACTATCCAGTCATTAGAAGATTTGCTGAGGGCTTGTGTGTTGGAGCAAGGGGGTATTGGGATAGCCATTTACCGTTGATTGAGTTCACATACAACAACAATTTTCATGCTAGTATTGGGATGGCACCGTATGAGGCGGTATGGAAGAAAGTGTAGAACTCCATTGTGTTGGTATGAATCATGTGAGAGTGCTGTACTCGGACCTGAGATTGTGCAGGAGACAACTAAGAAGATTAAGATGATCCAAGAAAGGATGAAAGCCTCGTAGAGTCATCAGAAGAGTTATCAGGATAAGATAAGGAAGGCACTTGAATTCCTAGAGGGAGATCATGTGTTTTTTAGAGTTATGCTGGTGACCAGTGTGGGCCGAGCTTTGAAGTCTAGGAAGCTCACTCCACGTTTTGTTGGGCCGTATCAGATTTTGCAGAGGATAGGAAAAGTGGCTTATCAGATTGCTTTACGGCCGTCGCTTGCGAATTTACATGATGTGTTTCATGTATCTTAGTTGAGGAAGTACATTCCAGATCCGATGCATGTGATCCTAATGGATGATGTACAGGTGAGAGATAACCTGGCTGTTGAAGCATTACCTGTGCGGATTGATGTACGAGAAATGAAACAACTGCAGGGTAAATACATAGCTTTGGTGAAGGTGTTATGGGGTGGACCAGCTGATGAGAGTTGGACTTGGGAGCGCGAAGATCAGATGAAGGAGTCGTATCCGACTCTGTTTCCTTCAAGTAATTTTCGAGGACGAAAATTCTTTAAGTGGGGGAGAGTTGTAACACCCCAAAATAATTGTAATATTTATTTAATTGATTTATTATAATTATTCGTGATTTTCGGTGAGTTTTGATGAAATGTTGTGACGCATGATGTATTTGTATTGTGTTGTGGGATATTATTGAGTTAAGGGAATAATGAGAGCATTTTAGAAATTAAGTGATTAATTAGAATTATCTTAGTAGTAATAATAATAGAATAATGTGAATGATATTATTTAGATTATTATTATTATTTAAAATAAAAGGAGAGGAACGCTAAGGGTAAGATGGTAATGTTAGGTAGAATAAGTGGGGTAAGATAGGAAAATCATAATAGGGGTCCAAGGGGTAAGAATGACAAAAGGAAAAGAGAGATTAGGGAAGTTCACTCTGTACGATCGTGAAAAGTTGAGAGAACTGAGAAAGAAGAGTTAGGGCACAGAGAACCGAGGGAATCATCCGGAGAACGCTAAGAAGAATCAATTTCTAAGAAATTCAAGGTATGGGGGTGATGCGGGTTGTTATGTTTGATATGGGGTTTAAGGTAGATGTAGGTTTTATGTGTTATGTGCCAATTGATGAAAATATGATGAAATTGTATGATGATCCTTGTGAATTTGTGTGTATACGATGTCTGCTATGAATTTCGCGTTGAATGTTGTTATTACTATGAAATTCATATGAGTTTATGTTGTTGTTGTGATGAACTTTAAACTAGATCTGAAACTGTGGGTTTTGGGGTTAACGAATTAGGTTTTGATAATAGAAAAATTGATGAAAACAATGAAGTAGAATTAGAACCTTGAATCTGTAATGAATCGAAGGTAGTTTTGGATCTGATTTAGAAGTTTGAAGGTGCTGCAATGGGGGAGATTTCGCACTGATGCGAAATCTGGGTTTTTTGTGTGTTCCTGGTCATACGCGTATGGAGGGAGCCATACGCGTATGAAGGGGACATTCCCAGGGTGATACGTGTATGGTACGCACCCTTCCCCAGAGCCAACACGACCCTCTGCTAGTACGCGTAGGATACGCGTATGGTGGAGTGGCCATACGCGTATGGCAGGGCCAGTACGCATATGAGGAGCTTGTGGAAGGGACCATACGCGTATGGGCTAGCCATTACGCGTATGGGGAGTTTGGGAGAAGTATTGAGAAGGGAACCCTCTCTGCTCATACGCACAAAGCTCAAGGTAATACGCATATGGATAGCCTGGGGCAGATGGCGCTACGCGTATGGTAGGCAGGCCAGGGGGCGAGGGAAGAGGGCGTATACGCGTATGTTGCATTCCATACTATGTGACATTGCATAATTATTGAGTAATTGAAGCGTTGATGAGGTCGTAAAATGTTTGATGTTTTGTGGTGATTGTGATTTAATAGTATGATGATATTGTGAATGAATTAATGATGATATGTGTGGCTATTATATCTTTTGCCTTATATCTTGTATAATGATTTATGATCACTCACCCCGCCTGTTTGAATGTTGCCTCCACATGGGTAACGTGCAGGTGATCGGGATTAGCTCTCTTGGTGCATGAAGACTTGGTTTTGAAGTATTTGGCTATTTCCGTTGATTAGAGGGTCTTGCTCTAATATGTAACATCAAGTTGGGACGTTTGAGTCTAACGACTATGTTCTTTTTCTTGTTGATAATTATGATGTTATGAGTTTCTTGTTTTAAGACGTTTTGAATTATAAATTGTGTTGAGTTTTGATTTTTCAGCTGCGTAGCATTTGATTGAAATTATAGTGACATAACCCGTGTTACGGAGCAGTTTATTATTTTGACGTTTTATGACGAAATATGGAACCGTAGTGGTGATGTACTCTAATATAATTGTTTGTAATTATCGTGAATGCTTGTTGGGTAGAAAAGGGTGTTACATTAGTGGTATCAGAGCAGGTCGGTCGATGAGTGTGTGTACATTGTCGATGATTTGTTTCTTCTAATGTTGTTGATGGTTTGCAGGATGGCTGGAAGAAACGATCGTGCTATCGCTGATGCGTTGGAATCGCTTGCTCAAGCGATGGCTCAGAACAATCAGAATGGTGGAGCTCCTGACGAGTTTTGTGCTTTGGGGAAGTTCCAGAGGAACAATCCGCCAACTTTTGTGGGCACTCATGATCCAGAGAGTGCACATAAGTGGTTCAAGGTGATTGAGAAGATCTTCCAAGTGATGGCGTGTATTGACGCTCAACAGGTTCAGTTTGGTACTCATATGCTGTCAGAAGAAGCTGAGGATTGGTGGGATAACACCCGTTAGAAATTGGAAGATGTTGGTATTGAAATAACTTAGGTTGTGTTCACGCGAAAATTTTTGGGGAAGTATTTTCCGGAAGATGTTCACGGCAAGAAGGAGGTGGAATTCCTTGAGTTGAAGTAAGGAAACATGACTGTGGCAGATTATGCTGCAAAGTTTGAGGCGCTGGTGAAGTTCTGTCCTCATTACAACCGTGCTGATGCTGAGATGTCTAAATGTCTCAAGTTTGAGAATAGGCTGAGACCAAAAATTAAGCAGGGTATTGGATACATACAGATTCGCAGGTATGCTGAGCTGGTGGATAAGAGTAGGATCTATGATGAGGATAGCCGAGCTCGATCTGCTCACTACAAGCATCTTAGTGAGAAGAAAGAGAATGGGCAATTTAGAGGAAAGCCTTATGTGACTCCAGCTGACAAAGGGAAACAAAAGGCTTCAGATGGGAAGAAGACAAGTAGGGGAGCAACTCCCACTTCTGTTAAGTGTTACAGGTGTGGTGAGAAAGGCCACCGTGCTGAGAGTTGCGATTTGGTTGAGAATTGAAGGAGATACGAATTTGAGAAATTTAAAAATGGTGGAGGTTGAAGATGATGATCAGGTGGCGCCATTTCTGCATATTATGTGTGATTTTATTATCTATTATTTTGTTTGGATTTAATAAATGACTTGAGCATTGCGCCACAATGGTTAAGTGTGTGTTTAGAAGTGTTGGGCATGCTAGAGGTCTGGGGTTCGTATCCCCCTCGCCCCCAGACCTTTTAGTTATTTTATTTTTCAATGTTTTTCATGTTGATTTCACATATATTTTACAACGCGTGTTCTGATTCCAAGCCCAAGCAAATGGCCTAGTGGCTGGGTCTTTTAGGCAGTGAACCAAGGGCGTGGGTTCAAGTCTCATGTGGACCACTTCCTTTTTTTTATCACTTGTACATTTCATGTTTTTCAATTTTCCTTTGATCATATCTCTCAAACCATTTATCATTTTGAGCTGATTTTTTGCACACCCATTATTTGTCATACCTATTTTGATAATCCATAAAAATTCCAAAAATGATTATATTTTCACACACTTTTATTTAGTCAAAGTAAGGCACTTTTTAAAAATGGTTTTAGGTCATTAAGTGTTTCTTTTTTATTGATTCTTTGATTTTTTTTTGGTCATATTTATGTTTGTGAATGTTATGTACATTGTGTGAACCTTGTTTGATGTTGGTAACATAATCCCTTTGATTTTTGCCTAAGTTTGATGCACTTTAATGCATGATTTTCATGTGTACATGTCTTGTTTATTCATGTTTGATTATGAAACATTCCCTTTGACTTTAGCATGAAACTTATACCATATTGAACCTTTGATGCATGCTTGCTATGTGTTTGAATCATCTTTGATCATATGTTCATGATTTGCCTTAACTTTGATACAATGACTTTGTTTGGTTCTTAAACTTCATGCTTATTATGTTTAAACCTTTTGGAAATGCTTAGACTTATTGTAACCACATTGAACCCTTGACATGAACCCCTTGGTTGTTACCTTATGTCTTGAACCATGTCTATCTTATGGTATCTTAAACTTGTCCATGATTGTTGAAATCTTAAATTGTATTCATGATTAAGTGGTGTTAGTTGTCAACCCTAAACCATGTCAAAATCTTGACCTTAGTTCATTCATGTTTAATATTGTCATATCCATGTTTATTTGAATCCTTATTTGATATTGTTATATCCATGTTGATTTGAATCCTTTGCTTGATATTGTTATATCCATTGCCTTTGTTTGATATTGTTATATCCATGATTCTCATGTTGATTTGAACCTTTGATTGATATTGTCATATCCTTCATGTCCATGATGATGTTGATACTTATGTGTTTATATTCCATGCTTACATGTTATTGTTATGAACATGCTATGCTATGCCATACTTGTGTTGTTACTTTGGTCTTGCTAGAATCATGTCTCATGTATGCTTTATGCATTATCCATATCTATCTTTGGTTGTTACCACGATTGTTTATGACTTTGTTAAGTCTTACCTTAGATATTGTCACATCTTTATTTATGTGTTGTTTACCTTGGTTATTACCATGTTTATTTGTGACTTTGTTAAGTCTTGCCTTAGATGTTGTCACGTCTATCCTCATGTGTTAGTTGTTACCATTTTCATTTAACTTTATCATATCTCATGTGATCCTTTAGTTGATATCATGTTTGAATGTCATCTTTGCCATGAGTTGTGTGTCTTTAATTGGTGTCCAATCATACACTTTGAAAACAACTTTATTTTTATTGAACTTCAATATAAGTTCACCAGTTTCTACATCAATTTTTGCTTTCCTCGTTGTCAAGAATGGTCGTTCGAGAATAACAAATCC
Source organism: Lathyrus tuberosus (assembly GCA_022829125.1). NCBI lineage: Eukaryota > Viridiplantae > Streptophyta > Magnoliopsida > Fabales > Fabaceae > Lathyrus > Lathyrus tuberosus. The sequence goes on from JALAZF010000117.1 coordinate 9,792,078, forward strand.
TCCTGAAGTTTCCTTTGTATCCAGCACTACAAAATCTACAGGAAATACCAGTCCGCCTAATGTACTTCACGCAAAATACCAACTGGTTGAGTAACAGATGAGTCATCTAGAGTGAGAGTCATGTTACTCGGGGTTATCTCACCCGCATTCGTCTCTTTTACCGTTTTCAGCGGCATGACATTAATGCTAGATTCAAGATCACATAGAGCATGCGAGATATTCACCTCACCGATATTTCAAGAAATAGTAAACTTACCTGGATCTTTTAATTTTGGTGTAAACACTCTCAGAACGCGTCAGAAAAAGCCCAGAAAAAATTGTCATCGCACGCTTTATGGAAGCACCGTGCACGATGTTTTTCACCCCTTTTTCACCAGAATTTGCACTAAGTCCCATTCTTTCATACTTGACTACTTTTCACTCATTCTTGGGTTTTTCTTCACCATTTTAGCTCATCTTTTGATCGGTTTCCCTAATTCTTTGACTGATTACATGTAATGACGGACTGTCATTAGCCATCGCTCAGAAAATATTCTCAATCTTTTGGAGTCACACCTCAGCACCATCCGGATCATACCTCCCCTTGAACGTCGGCGGGTTATTCGTCTAGAATTTTCCCAAGCCTCAAAACTCATCACCTGCTTGATTCTACTATCAGTGAAGTTCCTAAGCCACTGACTCCAGAGCATCAGCAATAGCACGATCATTTCTTCTAGCCATTTTGCCCATCATCAAACGATCATTAGAAGAAACAATGCACCAACCGTGTACACACGCATGTCACGTACTAGGGACTCGACCATATTACAAAACCTGGTCAGATGGACCGACTGACTTTATACCACTATGTAACATCCTAAACCCCGAAATAGTTAAATCATAGAATAATTCAAGTATTAATCATACTGCACTCGTTTAGGATGTCACTCATCATAAAACACACTTATTCCACAATATATATCAATTGAGGAAAAATATTGTAATACATCTTCACTTAGGGTATCATCACAGTGGAAATCATCAAATAAGCATGCTTCATAATAATTAAGTCACATTAAAAATACTTTATTTGAATTAAAACAATGTGGCAAAAGTCTCAACTATAACATAAGCTCAAAACGTCAATAGCATAACATACAACTCTCGAATTAGCAAAACACAAACTGAATAAAACATTCAAAAAAATCCCAACCCCGATGTTACAGGGTCAGATCAATACTTCTAAACACCGATAAACTAAAAGAAGTAACTCCAAGAGCTAACTTCCACTTACTACCGCAAACTCTAGTCCTGAGTATCTGCAAGATGTCAATGGTGGATAACATCAAAGCAAAGAGGGTGAGAAACAACAAACCAATATGAAGGGTGTAAAGAATGCTAAGGTAAAAAATACACAACAAACACGCATCATTAGACTCCCATCAACATGTTCTTACACCCAAATCATGATAACATTTATATAATCACATCCAATCAGCATCATCATCATGAACAATCAACTACTTATGCAATCATGTATGCAAATGTACTCAAAAACTGACTCATTATGCATGCGGTACCATTCATGAACACTCAAGTTCATCTCTCTCCTGATCCCCACCATAGGACCAGAGCACACCAAATTGTTACTTTTGTACCTCGAAAAAAAAACGATCATTCGCGAATGGACGCGGAAAATAGTTTGAACAGAGTCGCCACCGAACTTTATTTATTCCAATGAGGAATAGGAAAATATCGATAAAACCTTTAAGGAAAAAAGATGGTCATGGCAACCAAATTCTAGGTTCGGGAGCTGATTATGCAAGGGGAAGGTATTAGCACCCCTCACATCCGTTGTACTCAACGGGAACCTCTTAGTCTAATTTGTGATTTAATTTCAGCTAATGTTATTTGTTTTCTTCTAAGTAAATAATATGAAAAGGTAAGTGAAAAGGGTTTTATTCTAAAGGGGAATGAGTGGTTTTTTATTAGGGTGTTCGCCAAGGATTAGGGCCCTTGTGCCTACGTATCTTCATTTAGAAAAATGAAGAATCAGAGCATCTGTAGTTAGTGCTACGGGTTGTTGGTTGGTTTTTGGATGATTTTTGTTTGAATAGTAAGGAAGGCTCCTAGTACCCAAACAATCAAGGAGAGGAATCGAAGGCTCCAAACCATCTCCCTTTTCATCTTAAAATAAATAATGTTTAAGTAAGGGTTTAGTGTTTTAAAGAACGAGAACTGCTTAAATGGCCAAGGAAGGCTCCATGTATCCAAGCACTCGAGAAGCGAATAGAAGGCTCTTGACTCTTCCTTTTTAAAATTCTGGTAGTAGATCTCAGATGTCCAGAGAGATGTCGAGACACTTGATTTCTGCTTCAAACACAATGACAATAAGGAGCAGAATACAAATTACAGAAAGTAAACAAACATAGTAATTGTTAACCCAGTTCGGTGAACAACAACACCTACGTCTAGGGGCTACCAAGTCAGGAATGAAATCCACAAGATAGTATTAATTCTAAGCTAAACAACCTTTGGTTTACAAATTATCACTTAATCACTATCCGTGCTAAATTTCTACCTAAGACTCTTCCTAGGTATGAAACTCTTCTCAATTCCCTTTCAATCACAGCAGTGACAGAAATTACAACTCAATGCAAACAGTCCAGCTCTAGTATCAACACGACACAAGAGAGGCTCACAAATACAAACCTTAAAGCTTACTAAGCAACAATGTATTTTCCACACACTTCTTAGGTTAAATCCATCCTATTTATAACCATAAATTAGACTGGATTTGGGCTTAAAAAACACGGCAGTTCTGTTACACAGAATCTGCAACTAATTCTCCTCAATAGTAGTTTCTTCAATCCAAAGTTTCCTAAAATGCCTCCAAATTTAGAAAACAACATCTTAGAATTATAATCAGAATCTCTGATTCCTCAATCTTGGACGACACCTAGGAAAAACAAATAATCCCAGAATAATCTGAAATCTGGAAATAAACTAGCAGTATTAAAAACTGAAAAGTAACAGACAAAGGTATCGAATCATCATGATAGGACATCTTATCCAACATCTTGATCTTCAGTTAGTTCTTCAGTTTAGGACATCTTGTCCAACATCTTGCTTTCAAGTTAGGTTTATCAAAATTGATGCCAACCTCAAAAGCTTGGACTCATCAATCACTTTGGCAGATTTTGGCTAAAACTAACTAAATAACCCTTGCAAGCAGAAACACAAAGTCAGAGGGCAAAAAAAATCAGAACATCAGTAGCGGAAACAAAACACTCTAAAGCCTCCCCCTCAATCAGTTCCTCCTTCTGCAGCAATAGATTAGAACACTCCCCCTTAATGGCAGCAGTCAGTGGTTAGTAGTGGAGTGGTTAGTAAAGTTAGTATTACTCCCCCATTTTAGCCATAATATGACAAAGGTAGTTAAACTAACTAAATAACCAAACAATAACACAAGAGATTAAAGTACATAACAAGCACATGAAGTTCCAAAAATTATCCTAGGCATTAAGCCCTTACATAACCACAAAAAAAAATTAATAAGACTGCATTCAGATATCATCCTCTGTAACCTCATCATCCTCTTCCTATTCTTCATCTCCACCAAGATCATCATCAGCCTCATCTTCAGTACCTTCATCATCAGCATCAGCATCAACCTCATCTTCTCCAGCTGCATCCTTTTCAGCATAATTAGTACCAACATCAGCTTTAGTGCCCTTGTCTTGCTTAGCTGTCAAGGCCTATATTAATTGTTCAAGTTTTGCCTTCCTAGTTGTACTAGACTTGATGATGGCATCAAGATCCTTGCAGATCTCCTTCAACTGAGCAATAATATCTTCCTTTGAAGTTGCAAGAATAGATGTTGGAGCAGATGTCAAAACAATATCTGGGACATGATTCCCAACAAACAGCTTATGGTGCAATGTCAAAGGAGATTCCCTTTTCATTGCATAATCTGCATGCACTAGTATACTAGGATGCTGATCTAGAATTATACCACAAATGAGGGAAGGAAAATATATAAGCAGTTTAATAGCAGTTGATGAAGCTTGCTTCAGAACTTGGTCAAATATATAAGCCCCAAAATCAAACTTTATTCCTTTACCAACAATGTATATGAATTTTCCTAGCCCAGTAGATATGGTTGAAGTATGGTTGGTAGGAACCCAGTTTATAGTTCCAATTCTATGCAGAATTGCATACTTCACACTGAGCTTCCCAGCTGAAATCTTTCCTTTGCTTGGCCAATGCTTCACAGTATTACAGGTGATCTCGACATACCTGATCATCAGTATCTTCACCTTCAGGTTGAAGATCTACTGATCTTCCCAGAAACTTGTTGATCACAATGGAGGAAAATGTCACAACATCTCCTCTGACATACACCTTTCTGTAGTCTTCACTGGTTGCATCATCACAGCCTTCAGGAATGTTCACCACAAATTCCTTGACCAGCTTCTCATAGCAAGAACCAAATTTAGTGATTTTTTTCATCAAGCCAGCAGCTTCAATCAGCTTCAACACCTCTTTGCATTCTAGGGCATTCTTCCCTAGTTCCCTTTCCAAAGCAACTCTTCTTTGGTACACATATTGCCACCTCTCCACATTTTCAGCAGCATTGAAGGAAACATTGTCCAAAGGAGCTTTAGGAAGAGCAAAAGCCTTCTTCTTAGAAGTCGGGTTCTTTACATGCACGATGTCCTGGACATCTTCTTCAACATTATAGTCTAACTCAATATCAGACTCAACCTTTCTCTTTTTCGACACAATAGTAACCTTGCTCCAAGGTTTATGTGGTCCAACCACATATTTCTTAGATATTTTGGTAGGGGTGTTCTCCGTAGCCACACCCTTACCTCTTTTGCACTTCAGTCTCTTGGCAGCACCTGGGTGGAGACTCTTGGCAATGATCTCATCATCAGAGGACAAGTCATCAAAATTGATAACCTGATCAGCAGCCTTTCCAATAGTACCCTCAGATGCTTAACCCTTTGATTGAGATTCTTCTACAGAGGGAGATGTTCCACCATCTGCTTCAACATCTCTTACCATAGAATCAACAAGGGTGTGCAGATTCCCTTATGACCTTTCATGATCATCCCCTTCAACCCTATCCTCATCAACATTCTTCTCAGTCACTACCTCTGGTTCAGCAACAGGTTCAGAGGTAGTGGGAGGAATGTGAGCCAGAGGTCTAGTAATCCCAGCAATATTCAGATGAATCCCTAGATTTAAGGTCTTAGCCTCTATTGTTCGGATCCTCTTATCAGTGTCAAATATTTCTTTCTCAATCCTAGGGTTAGAGAAAGCATCAGAGGTCTTTGAAGTATTACCTGTAGGAAGGTTCTTAGATCTTCTCACAGGAAGTTTGCCAGGCTTGCATAGCACCATAGCCAAGGGAGCAACATCACTCGCATCTTCAGCACACAACTTCCCAGACTTAACCCTAGCTGTTGATGATGAAACTTTTTCCTTCTTGGTTATTCCTTTAGAAGATTGTTGTTGAGACATCTCAGAACACTTGAGAACTGGATTGGGTTTTTCTCCGAGCAAGAAGATGAAACAGTTTGTGAGGAATGGTATAGTATGAAAAAAAGCGTGCATGAGAGCGGTTTAGGTAAATTTTAAATGATTGATTTTGAAACCCCCTCTTTATTTGTTGGGAACATACATACACTTGAATAGTATTCCCACAAATTAATTTCTCTAAACCCTCAAACAAGAAAACCCCTAATTTGACCCTTAACATCTTAAACTGATTTTTGATATCATCAGTAGTGCTCAAGTTGTCACAGGACAATGTCACAAAATCTTGTGTGACATTATGCCCAGTCAACATCTGTCTCATCCCTATGAGCTGAGAGCAACTATCCCCTGTTGCTATGCATTCAGCTTCTGTGGTTAAGTCATCAGTAACAATGTAAGTACGCCTCTTTCCTTCAAGATCATCAACCATTGAGTCCCTACGAAGAAGTTCCAGAATCCTTGAGGTAGTCAGATGTTGCAGCTTCTTGTGTGACATCTTGGTTAACTTCCCAATCTGCCATTCACCACTGATTCCTCCACCATCAATACTCATATTTGAGGTGTCTCTGCCTGCTGCATTTGACAAACTCTTCTTCATCTTCTGAAGATGACCAAGTTTCTGATGCTTCACTTCATCTTTATTTGACATTGATGAACACTCTGTCTCTAGAGAAGTCCACACATAGCAATTATTTTTCGATCTGACACCCTTCATGATAACTTTATCTTTATCATTCATAACCAGATACTTAGATTTAGTAAAGTTAACCTTGAGACCTTGGTCACAAAGTTTACTGATACTTATCAAATTTGCAGTCAGTCCCTTGACAAGCAACACATTATCAAGTCTAGGCTACCCAGCATAGTCCAACTTCCCAACACCTTTAATTTTCCCTTTGGATCCATCTCCAAAGGTGACATAGTTGGAGGCATGTGATTCCATATCCACCAAAAAGTTCTTGACACCAGTCATGTGTGTCGAACAACCACTATCAAAGTACCACCTCTCTCCAGTAGAGGCTCTTAGAGAGGAATGAGCTATTAGGGCCACAAAATCATTCTTGGGAATCCACTTCTTTCCTGCTTTACCATCCTGCATCTTTCTAGGTTGTGAACCAGATTCGGGATAGCCATGTAACTTGTAGCAGTAAGGTTTAATGTGACCATACTTACCACAATGATGACATTTCTAGTCCTGCTTCTTGTTGCCTAAAGAATTTTTTTGATGTCTGTGTTGATGTTGAGACATCCCTTTTGACATCTTCCAATTCTGCTTTCTTTTAGGCTGAGCAGAACTCAATACTGGCACCTTTATTTTATTCATCACAACTTAATCATTGTAACCAAGTCCTCTGATATCTCCAGAGTCCCTCCCAAATTGAAGAATCTCATCTAGCACATCCAAACTGCCGTTGAGCATTCTAACAGTTTTGATCCTATTGTCAAGTTTAGAGTTGAGCAATACAACTTCCTCCTTTAGATCATAGATGGTGTCAAGGTGCTTCAATCTTTCACCCTCAAGACGGATGATAACACTATGTTGATCCTCTCCTAGCTGACATACTTTTGCACTTCTGATGCACAGCTCCCTGTAGGAGTTAGCCAGATCATTACATGAAAGTTCTCCAATATCTGATTCTCCATCTGAGTCAAATACCCTAGTAAGAGCAGAAACCTGTTTAGCTGATTCTCCTTCACTTGAAGAATCATCTTCAGACCATGATGTAGACAAGCCTTTCTTCTTCTTCTTGAGAAAGGTATGACACTCAGATTTGATGTGTCCAAATCCTTCGCATTCATAGCACTTAATTCCTTTACCTTTGCTAGCCTTCTCTTCATTTTTGGACTTCCTTCCAAAATCCCTCCTTTTGTTGTTGTCGGATGACTGAGTCTTGACATTTGCTCTTGACTCCCATTCCATCCTCTTCAGCAATTGATTGTACTATTTTCCAAGAAGCACAACAGCCTTAGACAATTCTTCCTTGGAATTTGTCTTACATTCATCTTGATTAGACACCAAGGCTAAGCTGTTCTTCTTCTCAGGTTTCTCACTGATAGCCATTACAAAAGTTTTTAGAGAACCCATGAGTTCATCTACCTTCAGGGTATTTATATCTTAAGCTTCTTCGATGGCAGCCACCTTCATGTCAAAGTTCTTGGGAAGAGATCTTAGAATTTTCTGGACCAACTTAGCTTCTGGAATATTTTCTCCAAGATCACTTGATGTATTGGCTATATCTATAATGTTCATATGAAATTCTTGAATACTTTCATCCTCCCTCATCTTCAGGTTCTCAAACTTTGTGGTGAGGAGTTGAAGTCTTGAAGATTTCACCCTAGAAGTTCCTTCATGAGTAGTCTTCAAAATCTCCCAAACATCCTTGGCAATAGTACAATTCTTGATCAACCTGAAGATGTTCTTGTCTACACCATTGAACAAGGCATTCAATGCTTAGGAGTTACCTTGAGTAAGCTTGTCAACTTCATCATCTCAGTCTTCCCCAGGCTTTATCATATCAGTAATCTTCCTTTCCTTATCTTTATCCTTAGGTGGATCCCATCCTTTGACCACAGACTTCCAACCCTTACCATCCATAGACTTTATAAAGGCCACCATGTGCACTTTCTAATATTCATAATTGGATCCATCAAGAATGGGTGGTCTGTCCAATATTCCTCCTTTTTTGTCCATTGCACCAGAAAGTAACTTCCCTGAATCTCACCCAGATTCCAATTGAAATTCTGGTAGAAGATCTCAGATGTCCTGAGAGATGTCGAGACACTTGATCTCTGCTTCAAACACAATGACAATAAGGAGCATAATACAAATTGCAGAAAGTAAACAAACACATAGTAATTGTTAACCCAATTCGGTGAACAACAACACCTACGTTTGGGGGATACCAAACCAGGAATGAAATCCACTAGATAGTATTAATTCTAAGCTAAACAACCTCCGGTTTACAAATTATCACTTAATTACTACTCGTGATTAATTTCTACCTAAGACTCTTCCTAGGTATGAGACCCTTCTCAATTCCCTTTCAATCACAGCAGTGACATAAATTACAACTCAATGCAAACAGTCCAGCTCTAGTATCAACACGACACAAGAGAGGCTCACAAATACAAACCCGAAAGCTTACTAAGAAACAACGTATTTTCCACACACTTCTTAGGTTAAATCCATCCTTTTTATAACTATAAATTAGACTGGATTTGGGCTTCAAAAACGCAGCAATTCTGTTACACAGAATCTATAACTAATTCTCCTCAAGAGTAGTTTCTTCAATTCAAAGTTTCCTAAAATGCCTCCACATTTAGAAAACAACATCTTCAAATTATAATCAAAATCTCTGATTTCTCAATCTTGGACGCCACCTAGGAAAAAAAAATATCCCAGAATAATCTAAAATCTGGAAATAAACTAGCAGTATTAAAAACTGAAAAGTAACAAACAAAGATGTTGAATCATCATGATAGGGCGTGTTGTCCAACATCTTGATCTTTAGTTAGTTCTTCAGGTTTGGACATCATGTCCAACATCTTGCTGTCAAGTTAGTTTTACCAAAATTGATGCCAACCTCAAAAGCTTGATGCCAACATCTTGCTGTCAAGTTAGTTTTACCAAAATTGTGAAAATGATTTGAGTTTGAGTCGGATTCAAAGTCTTTTTAGAAAAGACAATTGTTCGAATAGTAAGAAGGATCCTAGTACCCAAACAATTAAGGAGAAGAAACGAATGCTCGAGACTAACTCCCTTTTCATATTTTAATGAAATAAGGTCTAAGTATTATTAAGTAAATTAATTTTACTTAGATAAAATACTCGATGTTGATCGAGGTTTGAATTTGCGTTCGATACGGTGTAAGGTTTGAACTAAATGGAAAAGATGTCCTAATGGGTATTGGGTAAGGTTGATGGCGATGCACGAGGAACTCGACGTATAAGAGTAGGGTAAGGCTTGACATATGGATCAAGAATGCTTTAGGGTTTTGATTTGCAAAGGCAAGACATAAGCAAAAATAAAGGAAAGGGATAAAATTATTTTACATTTCATGGGAATAAGGATACACTTTTCCAAATGGGTATAATAATAAGCAATAAACACACAACCCAAACAATCAAGCATACACATAAATGGATATTGCATAAAAGTGATAAAATAATAAATTGGATTTAAATCACGTGTGCACTAGCAAAGTGGGCTAGTCTTTTAGACAACTAATTAGGATTAATTAATAGAATAAGTCTCATTGTAAGAAAGTCCAAGAGTAAGCTATGATTGCGTGCAAGTGTGAACGTGAGGTCGATGGCGATGCACAAGGCGATCGGCTTACAAGGGTGAAAAAGGACTCAATATTAAAACCAGAATTATTTTGAAAATAGTTCAAGTGTGTATGTGAGATTAAAATCAAGATATTTCAATAAGCATAGGCCCATCATGAGAAAGTAACATAAGCAATGAAAATTATAAAAAAAACACAATCAAACACACTAAATTATTAACTAAATTAAACAAATCCACTTAATAGAATTAATTAATAATATTTTTTTGACATTTTTATGCATTAATAAAAAAACAATAAAAAAACTAAATAGAAAAAAAAAGTTGGAAAATAAATAATAAATAAAATAAAAACAAAGCAAAACAAAAATGGGCTTGAAAGAAAGGGGAATGGGGGTGTAATCAGTAGAGCCCACGACCAAGAGGGGCCCAAGGCCCCTAGGATCCACAATGGACCCTGGTCAACTATGTTGACCCCTAGGGATGACCTAGCGCGTAAAATCCATACTCGAGTTAACCCTTAACTCTAATCTGATGGGCCAAAACGAGGGTGCACCATATGGACCAGGGGCCGAACGCACGTAGGATCAGCAGGGAAATGACACCTCACCGGGACAAGTGTCCAATGGTGGGACACTTGTCGTCCACCACTCCGGCCAGCAATCCACAAGATAAAGGCATGGCAAAAAGAAAAAAATAACATTTTTAAGGCATTTAAAAAAAATGAAACATTTATTCACTCTTTTTGTCTTTAACTCTCCCTCATTTTTACCTCTCCTATCTGTAAAAAAACCTTGCTGGAGAAGGCAGTCGGCCGGCGGCAGCACCACCGTCTTCTTTGGCAGCCCACCACCCCCAAAATGGGAAAACACAAACACAACCCCTATCAAAAAGTCAAGGTGAATCCAAATCCACCCTTCATTTTCTCAAATACCCAACCTCATGGCCAGATCGGACTCCCTAATATCCAAACCCTAATGCAATAAAAATAACTCAGAACTGTCATACCCCGATTTTGACCACCAAGATTTCCCATCATTCTGCAAATCATCACCACAATATGGATATACCATCATGCCTCATCAATCTCATCAAAGATGGTTGAGCATTCACCACAATCAAGAATTAGGGTTTCAAGCCCTCTTAGAGCACTTAGACAAAGGATCAATCAAGAAATGACATGATCTTCAACTTGTCTAACCTCTCAAACACCTATAAAGAATCAAGAGGACTCCCACATCAAGAATCAAGCACAAAGTTTCAACATTCCAAGTGGATCAAGCCTCAAGATCGCCAGTGTCACCAAATTAGGGTTTTGGTTGACTGAGGCCTCCAGATGAAAATTTCCATCTGGGCATGACCCAATGCTTCAAAGTACAACCCAAGATACTCCAACGTACCTCATGGACCCAATCATCAAGTTAATTTAACCTCAGGGGATGCATTTACCAAAAATCAGGAATTAGGGTTTCTTGACCTAATTCACCCCTAAGTTGATTTTTGAGGCAAAGCATGAGCCAAGACCTCAAGACTTGATTTGAGGGCCTCAAATACACCACATTGATCCATTTACAACAATGGATTGATCCATTTGCAACAATGGATTGATCCAAGAAGCTTGGTTCACAAGTTTCAATTTCATCCGGACCACAATTAGGGTTTTGAAGAAAAAGTCAATTGTATCTTTGACTTTTGACCAAAACATGCTCCCAAACTTTGGGACATGATTCAATACACCCTATAACACCTATGGAATCCATCCATTAGGTTTGATTTAGGTCAAGTACTTGATTTCACAAAGGATCGCACAGTTTGGATTTCATCCGATAAAAAAGTCAACTGTGCACAAACTCAAGTTTGACTTTTTGGAATTCTTCACAAATATGGTTCCCCTAGGTCAAAAATAATGTTAATTTATGGCATTGGTCATCATTCATTAAGAAAAATCAAGAAAAGTGAGGTTTCTTGCAAAAGGGGCAACCATAAAAAACCAAAAAATTTCGAAGTAATGGAACAAAAGTGGTTTTGGTACCAACTTCCAAGGATCATAACTTGAGATCCAAGCAACCATTTTGGATGATCCAAAGCTGGATTTGTAGGTCTTGCTACATTCTACAAAAGCTTCAACTACCTCAGACTCCAATTCTTCATGGATTTTGAGTTATGGATTGATCAAAATCACAAAAACATGAAAATGACACTTTTTCCAACACTTAGTGAAAATCTGCCTAAGTTACCAGCCTTGAACATCAATTTTCATGAGGTTTTTTCAGTTGAATCCAAATAATTTCAAAACAAACTATGATCACACATGTTTTGTATCATATGAGGGCTTTCTAAAAAGCACAAGAGCCTCCCATAACTCAACCTGAGCAGGGAGATATAAATCCCTCAAAATCACCATTTCCAACTGTCCTAAGCAAGGTAGATTTTGGCATTTTGCTCAATTTGACAAATTTGGACAACTCCAAGCCTTGTCATCCATTTGGACACATCTGAGGATAAAACAAAAGGAGAATGATCTGATCCCCGAACCTCCAAAGTCCAAGAATCTACACTTAGCCATAACAAACCTAAAAATGCTAAAAAGGTGCCAAGACTCCAATTTTGTTTCCAAGCATTCAATGGATACACCAAGGTGGCATGGACTGACACATTCCTAACTGAATGAGTTAAGAATCAATACTGAATCAAAGAACCATAGGCCTGTGCCCTAACCTCAAGTCAATGGCTAGAGGAGACTTGAGATTCCTTTTACTCAACATTGGCCAAAGGCCTGCTACAGCTGCCATTCACTATTAATGCAAAAACAAACTTAATACACTATAAATAGAGCTCAATTGTGATCAGTTTAAGTACACCAAAGCACTACAACTGATGCTTTCCTCAAAATCTCTCTCTTTAGGCCAAAATGCCTTCTTTTGCAAGTAATCTCTGAGTTTTTGAGTTAGAGAGCAATTCCACCACAGCTCATGATCCAAACACATCCAATATGTCATATCTAAGCTGTTCAAACACTCACTTGTGACCTGAAACACCAAAATCAGAAAATCCACTTCCAAAACCTCAAAATTGGACTTTTTTTGCATTTTCTAAGCCATGCATTGATTCAGTCACTTCCAAAACCAAAAAAGTCCTCAAACACACTCCAAATATCATCCTTAGACTGTCCCAATTGGTTTCCCTCATCTGGAACACCATTTGAGAGAGTTGCCATATTGGTCACTTTTGTCCCTTTTGCAAAAAAAGAGGTAAAACTTGTTCCTGAGGATTCCAGCTGGTTTTGACCATCCTAAAAGCTTCTAAGGGATCAATCAAGAGTGTCCAAAGTATTGGATTACTTCTGGCACAAGGATCTTGACAGTTAGCACAAGAAGCTCCAAGAGGTAAGTGCATGACAACTTGAACTCTTTGAATTATGCATTCCTTTAATGTCCACTGATCATAAACATCTCATACATGTTGTATATGTTGTGTTTGAACCAATTTGTCATGTAATTCTTGCATGTACCATGAGATAGCATAGAACATGCAACTCTAGGCCTATTTTGAAACCACTATCGGGTTTTAAAATAGGGACACTTTATGAAAATTCCAAAAGCACCATTGGATTCCTTGTGAAATTCAAGGCCAGATGCACCTAAATTTTGTCTAAATCCATGGAGAAATGAGAAAGTTAGAGGCTTCACGTAAATTGCCAAAACTTGTCTTGCCTTGCCTTGGCCAAGCCTAGAAACTTGGCACCCCATATATACACGTGGGGTGGTTTTGATACACGGATGTATCACCACCCCAGTGGTAGCGCGCATGTGTGTTTGTGTATGAGGTCGTGGGTTCAAACCCCACCCAGACCTTTTTTACTACTCTCTCATTTTTGTTATTTTTTCAATATTTTCATGTTTTTGTTAATTAATTCAAAAATTAATTTCTCTCTCAATTTTAATTATTTTTTATTGATTCTTTTTTTGAAAATTCACAAAAATATTAAAATATTGTATTCCATGAAAATTTTAGAAAAATATTATTTATTTCATATATTTGATATTTTTGTAAAGAATTATGTTTTTATTTATTTTTAAACATTAAAAATATTTCTTTCTCTTGGTTTTGCAAAATTCAAATGATTTTTAAATCATCCCATGAATGAAACATGATTTTCCAAATATAAATCCAAGATCACAACCTTTTTTCACATGATTGGTTATTTTAATTGAATTTTTATTCAATTAAAATACATTGAAAAACCAAAAATTAGTGTTTTGATCACTATCACCCTAACAAATCTTTTCAAACATCTTTGGGCCTCTATTAGAGTGTAAGACCCAATCCCTTTTTAACTAAAACCTTTTTGGACCTCAGTCGTTGTATAAGTCCCACGACGATTTTAAAATCTCGGCGCAGTTGTCGCCTTTTAAACGAAATAACTTTGGCCTATCCTTGTGTTGTAAGTCCCATATTTCTTTTAAAAAATAAACTTTGGGCCTCTACTTGAGTTGTAAGACCCAACCTTCTTTGTAAATACGATAATTTGGGCCTCAGTGTATAAGTCCCGATACAATTTTCAGATCAACGGTACGATTACTGTTTTTTTTCATCTGGGCCTCCCCTTTGAGTATAAGCCCCAACAATCTGTTCAAAAACAACTTCCCTTTTAATTTAGGTTCAAACTCATAGTTGTTATCAAAACTTTCTTTAATTTCTTGAACAACTAACCATACAGCTATTACAATGGAAGCTTGCTTGCCTGTAAGTTTTATCAGCTTTCATTTACATGCTTTCATATATATACATATATAATTATTTGTGCTGGAAGCTTGCTCGCCTGTAAGTCCTTCTTTCATATCCTTTTAAATACTTGTCATATATCAACTGTATATATACTTGTATATCTGCTTAGAGTTTTCCTCGGCAAATAGGTCTAGAACTAGGTAAAGCCAGTTGGTCACTCTTAAATACATTTAAAACTAGTTCCCCATAGGAATTCCAGATACAGTCTTGCCTTCTCTTGGGCTTAAACAATATGGAACAAAGAGAAAGGCATTATTCCCGGTGAAACTTTTCTCAGACTGTCACTATTAGAAAATTGTAAAAGAAGTTCATTTCCCCATAGAGGATTAATTCTCGATGAAACCTCTCTTGAATTTCTTCAAACCCTAGAACTATTCACTAAAGAAAAGATTATTCTCGGTGAAACTTTTCTTGAACTCTTCTTAGGTTTGGAACCACAAGCTTCCTAAAAGCATCCCCGCCTCCTCTTGGGCTTTATACAAGGACCCTCCGGCTTCTTAGAAGTTCTCATGCCTTCTCTTAGGCTTAATACAAGGACCCTGAAGACCTCTTAAAGGTATAAGACAGAACTTATTCATCCTTTGCTAGAGCAGTCTTTCCAGAGTCAAAACCTCAAACCAATTTAGGGTTGATTATCATCCCTTAAAACACCTACCTCCTCTTGGGCATCATACAAAGATAAACTCTTCCATACCAGTAGACTTGGACAGTCTAATCACCTCTTGGATCTCAAAGACATTCTCAAGTTCCCTACAAACATAGGAAAAAACCCTGGTCATTTAACCAATCTCCAGTATAGTAAAAACCCATGGGTTCTTAAACCCATGAGTTAGCTTCAAAAATACTCTCTTGTTGAGTCAATCACCTTTTCCACACTCTCTTGTTGAGTCAATGGTACAAAACATAAGCACTCTCTTGTTGAGTCATTCCTTTAGCCTCACTCTTGGGCTTTGTACAAGACATATATAAACTTTCTCCAACAAAGTCAAAATCTTCATAACTTGCTCTTAAGCTCGGGACAAATATCTTCCCCAGCGAAGTCAATTCCTCCCAGCCTTCTTTTAGGCTTTGAGAAGTAATATCCCTAAGCATAAACAATCTGCTTTTCAGCCTCCTCTTAGGCTTTGTATAATGATTTTCTCAGTAAGGTCAGCCTCAATCTTGGGCTTTGTACAAGACACCTAAAAATCCTCAGCTGGGTCAGTCATCTTCTTTCAGCCTCAATCTTGGGCTTTGTACAAGACAACAAATAAAACACTCTCTTGTTGAGTCAGTCTCATTTTGGCCTCAATCTTGGGCTTTGTACAAGACAGATAAAGATTTCTTTCCCACAGAGTCAGTTTCTTTTCAGCCTTAATCTTGGGCTTTGTACAAGACACCGTATAAATCTCTCTAGCAGAGTCAATCTTCTTTTAGCCTCAATCTTGGGCTTTGTACAAGACAGATAAAATCTCTCACCAGTAGAGTCAATCCCTTTTAGCCTCAATCTTGGGCTTTGTACAAGACAGACAAAATATTTCCCCGGAAAGTCAACTTTTAGCCTCCTCTTAGGCTTTGTATAATGATATCCCCCAAAGAGTCAGTCTCTTTTTTAGCCTCAATCTTGGGCTTTGTATAAGACAGATATAAACACTCTCTTGTTGAGTCAGCCTTTTCTAGCCTCCTCTTAGGCTTTGTATAAGGACTTCCCCAGTGGAGTCAATCAATCTCTTAGCTTCAACCTTGGGCTTTGATTAAGGCACACAAAAATCAACATTCCCCTCAGAGGAAATCAAAATCTCTCTGTAGGAAGTCATTTCTCCGTGTTATCACACATCAAAACAGACATTCAAAATAAACCCTAATCCCAGATAACTGCTGTAAGTGGCACACTTGTTGATTTAAATATCCAAGCTGTCGTCCATCTCTTATCCTGACAAACTTCCTCTTTCATCTAATTGCTGTAAGTGGCAAGCCTCTGGATTATTTACATCCACGCCACTGTCCCTCTCTTAGCATGAAAGACTCCTAAGGAAAAATGGCATTGCTCTACACTGAGTTAAAGTTTTCCCCTTCAGGATAAATCCCCTATAATGGAAATTATGGCATTGTTGGATTCACATATCCCAGTTAAAGTAATCCTCCTTTATAATCAGTCACCCAACAGTTGTGATAAACAAACGAGATGTCTCCCTTTAGAGATGCCAAGTTCTCTTTCAGTCAAACCTTTTAGCTTCAATCTTGGGCTTTGAACAAGACACAAATAAACCTTTTAGCTTCAATCTTGGGCTTTGAACAAGACACCAAAACAAATTTCCTCCCATAGAATAGGAGAAACTACAATTGCTCTGATTTCCCTGTTTCTTTAAACGGGAATACGTAGGCATAAGATTGTGAAATCTTAGCGAGCATACCAATCAAAAACTCTAGGTCCAGTACCGTCATAACAATAAAAAACTGAGGTCCAGTACCTCACTAAAATCATCAAAAACTCTTTTTCTCTCTCTCAACATTCCCAAACTTTCCCAACCCACAACAGATAAACACCATCAAGTACAAAGTAGAACCTATTACTAACAACCTGTGGATAACCACATATAGGATGGGTAACTGACAACTCCCCATTGTATAACCTGACCCCGAACTCCCCGAATCTCTTTAAGCATTTGTTCAGTTAAACATTCGCGTGCAAGGTTAGTTTTAGATAGCTTCCCTTTCCTTTCTAGCTTCATAGGATAAATAAGAAATCAGAAAGTAGCACCCCACTCCTACCATTACGGTGAGGAGGAATCCAATTTGCGATAAGGTGGTCGCGTCACCGACAAAAATCGCACGCTACAAGAACGTGCAAGCAAAAAGGATTTCTACTAAAGCAGAAGCAATTATTTCAAATGAGAGAAGAGACGTATACCTGGCGGAATCAAGGTTGTTTCAAGATAAGTCTTCTTTTCACTCTTTCATCTCTATCCTTTCTCTTTTAGTATTCCTTCTTCTTCCTTGCGGTATTGTGTTATTTGTGTTGTGCTCAAGCTCTTTCAAACTTTGATTTTCAATGTGAAATTCAAGGTTGAATCTGAATTGAGCTTTTTTGTGATTTAGGGTTTTAGGGTTTTAAAGGGGTTGTTTCTAATATTGTAATTTTTTCTTTTTTATGGTTTTCTCTCTGTGTGTTCTTGTTGTGTAAAATAAACAGTAGCACACACACACACACACACACACACACACACACACACACATATATATATATATATATATATATATATATATATATATATGATTTCAATTAGAGTTTTGGCTGAGATTTATTTATTGTGTGATGAGCTGGAAAAAAATGTACAAAACTGTAATTGAGGGTGGGATTATTACCTGAATTCGTGAGTAGTGGGTTGAGCACATGTAACGCCCCAGTTTTTGTCAGTTTTATTTAATTGAGTCGTTTTGATTATTTTATTATTATATTATTTTATTTCTGACTTTTATTTGAAAATATATTATTTTTCATCGTGATTATGTGTTAGCGCGTTTTGGGAACGTTGCGAGATATTTGAGTGTAGGGGTATTTTGGTCTTTTGTTTGGGTAGATATTATATTTTTCATATGAATAGAAATAGAAAGAGAGAAAAATAGTAAGGAAAGAAAAAGAAGAGAAGAAAAAGAGAAAGAAGGAAAGAGAAGAGAAATAAGAAAAGAGAGGAAAACTTGTGGATTTAGGAACCGATTCAACCGACTTTTCAAACGCGATTTAATCGGGTAAGGGTGTGAAACTCAATTATACTATGTTTGTGTATGATTATATATGTTTGTGTGGAAGTTTTATTGGTTTTCAAATATAGATCGAAATGAGATAAACGAGTAGAAATCAATGTTTTCGCGGTTGAAAATCGGTGTAAATGTTGCAGAATACTAGTTACCATGATTGGGTTATGTTTTGATTGCTATGTGTTGGTTTGGAAGTGTTTTGGTGGGGGAAAATAGGATTTTAGGTTGTGTAACAGCGCTGCTGGGTTTTGTGGATTCGCAGGTTCGCACTGCGAATCCCCTAGCAAAGGGGAAAGCGAGCTTTCGCTGGCTATTCGCACTGCGAATGTGAGGGCGAACATTCGCCAGAGACTCGCACTCGCTGGCTATTCTAAGTGTGTGAAGTTTGAGAACGGGTTGCGTCCTGAGATAAAGCAGGCAATTGGTTATCAGAGGATAAGGAGGTTTTCTGATTTGGTGGATTGTTGTAGGATTTATGAGGAAGATAGTAAAGCTCGTTCTACTCACTATAAGAGTGTGAGCGATAGGAAAGGGAAGCAACAGTTTCGTAGTGGTCCTTATGTAACACCAGCTGATAAGGGTAAACAAAGGGGTAATTTTGAGAAAAGGCCAAGTGGAGTAGGTATGTCTAATTCTTTGAGATGTTACAAATTTGGTGAAGTGGGACATCGTCAGTTCGAATGTAGGAAGGATTTGAGTAAGTGTTCTAATTGCAGAGGTTTAGGGCATGTTGCAGCTGAGTGCAAGAGGAAGAATGTGGTGAAGTGTTTCAACTGTGGTGAAGCTGGTCACATTAGTACAAAGTGTCCGAAACCGAAGCAAGCTCCAGCTGGTGGGAAAGTTTTTGCCTTGGAGGGAACTCAGACTACAAGTGCAGATCGTCTAATCAGAGGTACTTGTTTTATTAATAGTATGCCTTTAGTTGCTATTATTGATACCGGAGCGACTCATTCGTTTATTTTGTCTGAGTGCGCGAAGCGTTTGAATCTTGTGTTGTCTTCGATGGGTGGAGAGATGGTTATTGATACTCCAGCAATGGGGTCAGTAACTACTTCTTTGGTTTGTTTAAGTTGTCCTTGCACCATTTATGGTAAATATTTTGAGATGGATTTGGTGTGTTTGCCGTTGGAGGGTTTAGATGTGGTTCTGGGTATGAATTGGTTGCAATTCAATCGGGTTCATATTGATGGTTATCATAAGCTAGTAAGATTTCCTTCTCTTGAGGAAGACGGGGACTCGAGTTTCTTATCTACTAAAGAGTTGAAGAAACTTTTGGCGGATGAAGCTCAATTGTTTGGATTGTTTGCATCGTTGATGGTGGATAGTCAAGTTTCACTTGATGTGTTTCCTGTTGTGTGTGATTTTCCGGAAATGTTTCCTGAGGATATTTCAGACTTGCCGCCAGAGAGAGAGGTGGAGTTTTCTATAGATCTAGTTCCTGGTACTAGACCTATATCGATGGCACCATATCGAATGTCGGCATTTGAGTTGGTTGAGTTAAAGAAGCAGTTGAACGAATTGTTGGGAAAGAGGTTTATGAGGCCGAGTGTGTCACCTTGGGGTGCTCCAATTTTATTGGTGAAAAAGAAAGATGGGAGTATGCGATTGTGTATTAATTATCGCTAGTTGAATAAGGTGACGATTAAGAATAAGTATCCTCTTCCGAGAATTGATGATTTGATGGACCAGTTGGTAGGTGCTTGCGTGTTTAGTAAGATTGATTTGAGGTCGGGGTATCATCAGATTAGGGTGAAAGGGGAAGATATTCAGAAGACGGCTTTTAGGACACGTTACGGTCATTATGAATATTTTGTGATGCCGTTCGGGGTTTCTAATGCGCCAGGTGTGTTTATGGAGTACATGAATCGTATTTTCCATGAGCATTTGGATCGTTTTGTTGTTGTGTTTATTGATGATATCTTAATTTATTCTATGTCCCGGGAGGAGCATGCGGAGCATTTGCGTGTTGTGTTGCAAATTTTGAAGGAAAAGAGACTTTTTGCTAAATTGTCCAAGTGTGAGTTTTGGTTGTCAGAAGTGAGTTTTCTTGGTCATGTGATTTCAGGTAATGGTATAGTTGTGGATCCATCTAAAGTAGAAGCAGTTCTACAATGGGAGGCTCCGAGATCTGTTACTGAAATTAGAAGCTTTTTGGGTTTAGCTACTTATTATCGGAGATTCATTGAAGGTTTTTCTAAGCTAGCACTTCCATTGACCCAGTTGACTTGTAAAAGTCAAGCGTTCATTTGGGATATTAGGTGTGAGGAAAGTTTTAGTGAGCTGAAGAGAAGATTGACGACAGCTCCAATTTTGATCTTGCCGAATCCTACTGAACCGTTTGTGGTGTATTGTGATGCGTCTTTGATTGGTCTAGGTGGTGTGTTGATGCAAGAAGGTAAGGTCGTGGCTTATGCTTCGAGACAATTGAGGGTGCATGAGAAAAATTATCCTACTCATGATCTTGAATTAGCGGCTGTGGTTTTTGTGTTGAAGATTTGGAGGCATTATCTCTACGGTGCAAGATTTGAAGTCTTTAGTGATCATAAGAGTTTGAAATACTTGTTTGATCAGAAAGATTTGAATATGAGGCAACGTAGATAGTTGGAATTTTTGAAGGACTACGATTTTGGCTTGAATTACCATCCTGGTAAAGCTAATGTGGTAGCCGATGCGTTAAGTCGGAAATCGTTGCATATGTCTGCTTTGATGGTTAAGGAGTGGGAACTTTTGGAATCATTTAGAGATTTGAGTTTGGTATGTGAATTGACGTATGACAGTGTGAGGCTTGGTATGTTAAAGGTTACTAATGATTTTCTGTTGATCGTTAGCGAGAAACAGAAATTGGATGTGAAATTTGTGGATTTGATGACGGTTGGTGATAAAAGTGAAAATGAGGACTTTAACGTGGATGATAATGGTGTTTTGAGATTCCGAGGTAGAATTTGTATTCCGGATGATTCGGAGTTGAAAAGGATGATTTTGGAGGAAGGACACCGGAGTAATTTGAGTATACATCCGGGAGCTAATAAGATGTACCAAGATTTGAAGAAGATTTTCTGGGGGTCTGGATTGAAGCGAGATGTGGCTCAGTTTGTATATGCGTGTTTGACGTGCCAAAAGTTGAAGGTGGAACATCTGAAGCCTAGTGGTTTGTTGGTACCGTTGGATATTCCTGAGTGGAAATGGGATGGCATTTCTATGGATTTTGTGACAGGGTTGCCGAACACACTGAGAGGACATAATGCGATTTGGGTGGTTGTGGACAGGCTGACTAAATCGGCGCATTTAATTCTGATTGACATCAGTTTTTCTTTAGAGAGGCTAGCTGAGATTTATATCAGTGTGATTGTGAAATTACATGGTGTTCCGTTGAGTATTGTTTCGGATCGAGATCCGAGGTTTACCTCGAGATTTTGGGAAAGTTTACAAAAGGCGTTGGGTTCTAAATTGAGATTGAGTTCGGCTTATCATCCGCAGACGGATGGACAGACGGAGAGAACGATTCAGTCGTTGGAAGATTTGTTGCGGGCTTGTGTTCTGGAACAAGGTGGTGCGTGGGATAGTTATCTTGCATTGGTGGAATTCACGTATAACAACAGTTTCTATTCGAGTATTGGAATGGCACTGTTTGAAGCGTTGTATGGACGAAGATGTCGAACACCGTTGTGTTGGCACGAATCTGGTGAGAGTTCGGTGGTTGGACCGGAGTTAGTGCAACAGACTACGGAAAAGGTAAAACTTATTCGTGAGAAAATGAAGGCTTCTCAGAGTAGGCAAAAGAGTTATCATGATCGAAGGAGGAAAGATCTCGAGTTTCAAGAGGGCGATCATGTATTTTTGAGAGTTACACCGGTGAAGGGTGTTGGTCGTGCATTGAAGTCGAAGAAGCTTACTTCTCGGTTTATTGGTCCTTACCAGATATCTGCGAGAGTGGGTGCTGTGGCTTATAGGGTGGCGTTGCCACCGAGTCTGTCGAATTTTCACGATGTGTTCCATGTTTCACAGCTTCGGAAGTATGTTCCGGATCCATCGCATGTGATTCTGATGGATGAGGTTGAGGTAAGGGAGAACCTTACGGTTGAGGCATTACCAGTGAGGATTTTGGATCCCGAGTTGAAGCGGTTAAGAGGCAAGGATATTGCACTTGTGAAAGTGGCGTGGGGAGGCGCTGCTGAGGGCAATTTGACTTGGGAGTTGGAGAGTCGGATGCGAGAGTCGTATCCAGAGTTGTTCGTCTCAGGTAATATTTTCGAGGACGAAAATTTCTAAGTGGGGGAGAGTTGTAACGCCCCAGTTTTTGTCAGTTTTATTTAATTGAGTCGTTTTGATTATTTTATTATTATATTATTTTATTTCTGACTTTTATTTGAAAATATATTATTTTTCATCGTGATTATGTGTTAACGCGTTTTGGGAACGTTGCGAGATATTTGAGTGTAGGGGTATTTTGGTCTTTTGTTTGTGTTAATTCTTGTAGTTGGCTAGAATTTTGGTAAAACAATGTTGATGTCATGGTTGATGTTTCAACATAAGTTTTTAACAGCCTTGTTATGTTTAGTTAACATTCTGGTTATGTTAAGTTTTTAAGGGTTGCAGTTTTGTGCTGATGTCAAACCCGATGTCATAACATCAGATGACAGAACATCAGTTTGGTAAGTTTTAGGGCTGCGCATGTGCAAGTATGTTAAGGATAAGATCTGATTGAGAGATTGCAGGAGAATATCATGGAATAGATATATTCTGTTACAATCAAATGTGGAGCAGATCTTGTTGCTATTTCCATGCAAATAGACATGGAGAATTGTTCCTATTTGTGTGGAGAAGATCTCGCCTATTTGTGTGGAGAAGATCTTGCCTATTTGTGTGGAGAAGATCTTGCAGTTGAATTAAAAGTGAAGATTTAAAAGATACATAATATCCTGGAAATATTATGTGGAGATGTTTTTAAGGCTAAAAGATATGAAGAATAATTGAAGATTTAATTGAAGATATGATTGAAGATCTATTTAGAAGCAAATTTGTTACAGAAGATATGATATGATTTGAAGGCCCAAATCTAGTTGGGATTATGTTATAAATAGAATGCTTGTAACCTAGAAGAGGTACGGGTCCAAGATGTAGATCATTAGGGCTTTGTCTAAGTGAACCACTCGGGTTGTGAGATGGTCACTGTGTTTAACTCAGAAACCTGTAGGTAATGAGTTTGGTATTGTTCTTGGAGGAAGCTTTGAAGCAACTCCAAAGGGTTGTCATGGAAGTGTGTCTTCTAAGGTTATGTTCGTGAAGAGTTATTTGGTAATCAAGCTGTTGATGCAGTAACGGTGTAGTTGACTACTAGACATCATTGCGATGATTGGGAGTGAGATGGAGTCTCTTACCTAGGGAGGACTTAGGTAGAAGGGTCATTGGGTAGTGATTGAATTAGGTAGATTGTCAACTGGTCTGTTGAGTCTGTAATTTGATACTACTAATAGTGAACTTCTTTCCTGGCTTGGTATGCCCCAAGATGTAGGTTGTTGAACCGAACTGGGTGAATAATCCTTGTGTGTGCAATTCTATAGTTTTCTGTTGTTTTACATTGCAGAGTGTGTTGCTGTAACATCACACATAACATCACAGTTCTTTTTAGTGCCTTGTTCATACAGCAGATTGCGATGTTGTGACATTGCACAAGACATTACATATCTGTACCAGAATTTCAATTTGGGTAGATATTATATTTTTCATATGAATAGAAATAGAAAGAGAGAAAAATAGTAAGGAAAGAAAAAGAAGAGAAGAAAAAGAGAAAGAAGGAAAGAGAAGAGAAAGAAGAAAAGAGAGGAAAACTTGTGGATTTAGGAACCGATTCAACCGACTTTTCAAACGCGATTTAATCGGGTAAGGGTGCGAAACTCGATTATACTATGTTTGTGTATGATTATGTATGTTTGTGTGGAAGTTTTATTGGTTTTCAAATATAGGTCGAAATGAGATAAACGAGTAGAAATCGATGTTTTCGCGGTTGGAAATCGGTGTAATTGTTGCAGAATACTAGTTACCATGATTGGGTTATGTTTTGATTACTATGTGTTGGTTTGGAAGTGTTTTGGTGGGGGAAAATAGGATTTTAGGTTGTGTAACAGCGCTGCTGGGTTTTGTGGATTTGCAGGTTCGCACTGTGAATCCCCTAGAAAAGGGGAAAGCGAGCTTTCGCTGGCTATTCGCACTGCGAATGTGAGGACGAACATTCGCCTGAGACTCGCACTGCGAACTTTGTGTTGTTTTCTTTCTGCCACTGTTCGCTGGGAGACTCGCACTGCAAAGGGGAAAGCGATCATTCGCTGGGTGTTCGCACTGCGAACGTTAGGAGTTTTTTTAGGCTATTTTCCTTTCTGACTTGGTTCGCTGGGACATTCGCACTGTGAATAACGAAGCGAAGGACTCGCTAGGAGCTTCGCATTGCGAACATGACAGTTTCTCCCAATTTGTTTTCTTTATAACTTTTGATCCGTGAGTCGGTTGGAGGCGTGGTTTGGTGCGTTGGAAAGCTTTTGACATGTTCTTTCTTATATTATTGGTTTAGAGACTAGTGGTCGATTTAATTATGTCGGGAATTGGAATGGTATCGTTTTGTCAACTTGTACCATTGTAAGTGTTTGTAATTGATGTGTATTATGCAATATGTTGTTGATATGAATGTTGTATGACTTGTGTGCTGTTGTGTGATGAAAATGCATGTGATAAGATGTTGTGATGATGGTTTGTGGCCTAAGGGCTAATAAATGCAATGTGTTGTATTTGATGATATATGCATGATTATGGATGTGTATATGTGTGCATTTGAATGTCATGAGTCATTGTATGCCAAGCATCATGATATGTATGTTGGTGATGTCGTGTGCCCTAGTGGGTGTAAGCGACGAAATGGTTCCAGAGGGAATCCGCTATAACATCGTGCGCCTTATACAAAGAGGACTGAAAGCGATGATTATAGACGATTGTGCTCCTTATACAAAGAGGACCGAAAGCGATCGGATTGTGCGCCTTATACAAAGAGGACTGAAAGCGATCCATAAACGTCGTGCGCCTTATACCAAGAGGACTGAAAGAGACGGGGAACATCGTTTGCCCGACGGAGAGTTACACTAAGTAACAAGCGATGGTTCCAATAGTTCCTGAGTGAACTAGTGTTGAGATGATGGATGGATGGTACCGCATGTGCATTTGCATAGAGTCGTTGTGTCGGTCTCTTTGCATTTGCATAAATCATGAATGGATTGATTGTGTGTGGAATTGTGGATGAAATTGATGAGTTGATATATGTATATATGTTGGCGATATGTGTATTGTGCATGGTTGATATACCTTGGTGATGGATATATGAAATATACATTGTGTTGTTTTGTGTTTGAATTCTGGTATAGGTTGTGGTGAGAATATTTTATATGTATATTTTCGTGTTATTATATAATTATATGCAATTATATTATGATTGTGTTTCTCACCCTTCTTCTGTTTTAAATGCTCTATGAGGCATTGCAGATTAGATGCTGAAGGTCTTTTTGTGAAGCTTAGGTCTTCATTCTTTTGTCGGTCGGCTCTGATATGTAGCACCGGGTAGTCGGGGAGATCGTTATGTGATTATTTGTATTATATATATATATATATATATATATATATATATATATATATATATATATATATATATATATATATATATCTTTTGGATTGTACATGTATGATGTTGTATATGACAGACAAACTTTTTATGATGTATATATATGAGTTTCAGTTACAGATTTTCCGCTTTAATTCTGTATCTGAGTTGTGGGTGTTAGGAACTAAGTTCGTTGGTTATGTGCTACCCGAATTGTTGCATATCTATTTGAGCAGGTTGTTGTATGTTTGTTTCAATTGATGTGACCCCTCGGTCTATGCTGTGAATGTTTTAAATATACTCTGATGAATTTTTGAATTTTATTTATCGCTTTATTTATTGGGGGTATTAGATTGGGGGTGTTACATCACATATTTGCAAATGGAAAAGTTTTGTCTGTAGCATGACTAGGACCTTTTTCTGAACTTGGTGGTCCCACTTGAATCCTTGCCTTTTACTGCTTGATTTTTTTACCCCGGTAGCTTGACTCAATTTTATGTGTATGCATTTGAATATGAATATGTATGAAGTTGTGGTGAATGTGATGAAATTGATTATGAATATGATTATGAACATGTGAATTTGATATGGATGTGACATGAATGAATTGAATGTGATGACTTTGGTATTAAAATAACATGAATGAGTTGAATTGATGAACATGATAGGAGTTTGATATGAATGAATTGAATGAGATGAATTTGAAAGTGATGACTTTGGTATGAATTTGAATGAATTGTGAATTTAATATGTGATGAATTTGAATGGGTGTGTATGAATAAAACGAATTTGATATGAATGAAATGAATTAATGTGTATGTAGCTTGAATGAATTTGAATGCGAATGAATTTTGTATTTGAATGATGTTTTGCTAATCTTTGTTTCATTTCAAATCTTTCATGTGCATTGGAGTTCTTGGCGTGAGGAGCAAATGGCCATGGAGGAGAAAGATTTAAAAAATGCTTGGTAGCTTGAATTGGCACGAAAAGAGAGATTTGGGACTTGAAGACTTGGCATGGGAATAACACTTCAAGGTTGCTCTTGTATTTAGTTCAAGCATGAGAATTGAATTCTTGTTGTTGTAATTTTTAGGCCTAGGATTCATACTTCTAGCAATAACTTTGTAGGACTTGTATTATTCAATGTATGATTTTCATGTAACTTCAAATGTGATCAATCCCTTGGCAAAAAATTGAAACTTACTTTTAGATTCTTCATTTGAAGTTATTTTACTTGTTTTGTGATTACCTTGTAACACAGTGATGAAAACTTGTAGATTTTGAAACTCAAATGAGACTTGGCAATCAACTTGAAGTTTAATTTGAAATTGTCATTTTGAAACGTATATGCTTGTTTCGTGATTTTGAGTTTGAGTCACCATGACTTGTTAATTTTACCATTCCAAGCTCTTGTGTAATTTGAATCCTCACTTTTGAACATTATAGCTTCTTGAATTCAATCAAAGGAACTTAGAATTTGCAAATTGAATCCACTTTGTGTATGTAGTAAAAGTGCATTAGTAGATTTGTTGCAACTTTCCTTGAATTTGAAACAAAAAAAACTTTGAATCTTCATGTTGAACATCCTAAGATAATGAAACTAATGGACTTAGTCTTGGTGAAAACATCATTGACAACATTTTCTTGAGCCTTGTTTATACCACTTAAGCAAAACTAGATCCCACTTGTGGCCACATATGATCGAACTTCCAACACTTATCCTTAAATTCTTTCTAGAAAATCAATTAACAAATCAATCTTGAATGAAACCACAAACTTCCTTCGTTCAACCTGATCTTAAAATTCTTCTAAGAACAAATCTCAAATTTAAACAATCACAAGAAAAACCTTTAATGACCTAGTCCTTGAGTGTCATGGCCAAAGGCCAAATGATTACTCTAAAGAAAGACCATAAGCAATGATACTTAAAACAAGAGAATAAAAGGGAAAGAAAAATTAGGGTATGACAGTTACCATCACCATAGGTAACGCTTTACGAATTCCCACCTAAAACTGGCTACTTGCTCTTGATCCCTACCATAGGACCAAAGCACAACAAAATTGGACTATAAAGCTCGTAGACCATGATGCATGACTCTTAATAACATGCATTGTCACAAAAAGGTTCACCAAAATGATCCCCATATAGATCTCACCATTTATGCATCACATTATTCATCATACGCAACAATTAATCCATGTTACAAGATCAATAAACAACAACGAACAGTAACGAATCATCGAATGAAAGTCCATAGGCATTCATTTATGTTACTTTACTAAAACAACAACACATCATCGTATAAATATAACGATTTACAAAGTTATCCATTCATTCCCCAACATGTATTCACGCATCACTTCAACAGGTTGATCATTATACCAAACATCATCAAACAACAACCAATCATCGCTGGCATCAGAAAACAGACCGACAAGTTGACACGAAATAAAAATTCAACACTGTCTCTTTTCACTAAGCGAAGCCTTTGCTCGCTAAGCAAGCTCTTGCTAACATCTCTCACAAAGCGAAATCCACAGGAAACCAGAATCCACACACTGTCACGTTCGGTAAGCGAACACAGCAGCTCACTAAGCGAACTCTTGCTAAGCAAAGGCATTCTCGATAAGTGAACTCATTCAGACCTGCAAAAATACAGAACATGATTTGCCTCTGCAGCAACCCAAAAACCCTTCCAATTCTTTCCCAAACATCCTCAATCGCCCAGAAAATTATATCACATGTTATAACACCACTAGGACATGTTAAATCACAACATTACATCATCTAATTCATCCAATCTCATAATTCATGTTTACCCCAAAACCTTCCAAACCCTCAAACATGGTGGAAAACATTAACATCTCAAAACAGAAAATAGTACACATATAGGAACATGAAATTAATCATTAAAGCAGCCAACAACATCAAAAATTCATAGAAAATTTAGAATCAATTACATCCTAATTGCCTTAAAGAGATTAAGGACCTCTCATCTCTACCCATCATGCAAAACACCTAAATTGATAGCCCTTTCTCCCCATTTACCTTAGATTTTCAGCAATTGATGATAAATTGTACAGCTTCTATAAGTTCTCTCTCCAATTTCGTAGCTCGTCATTCCTCTCCTATTTTTGCCTATTTTCTACGTATATCTAATGTTTCTCTAAAAACCTAGCCCTTTCCCTATTTTTAGAATATATAATCCCCCACTACTTTGTTCAATTATGAATTTTGCCCAACTCATTACTAGCATCTCTATTTTTACCACTTATTTTCTCCAATTCCACTAATGGCCCAATTCCATCATTTTTACTAACTAATTAATTAATTCAAATAAAATACTATTTATTCTAATAATTAATTAAAATTCTAATAACTTCTAAACCATTCAACCATTCTCTTACTTCTCTATATCTCTATTCCAATGATACTTATCCCCATAATCACACAACAATAATTTATAACACCAATTAATCAAATAATTCTAAATAATTAAATTTAATTAATTAATTAAATTTGAGGTGTTACAAAAAAATCATATCGTAAAGAACAATTTCAACAAAAATAAGAAAAATAATATTGTTATTTTTTCAAAAATAATTTTATATTCTTTTAACTTTATAATTTTTTTGTGAAGTGATATAAACAAAAGAGATAGTAATGTCAAAAACAAAAAATATCAACAAACAGATTATATAAAATTTTCACATTTTAATTCATAACAAATTAAAATAATTAAAAAAAAAATCTAAGATAATATAGTAACTAACATTTGCAGTTATCGTTAAATAAAATTTGATAATATAGACGTAAATTTATTTTAAGGTTATTAAAAATTTAATTCAATAATATTTGTAAGTTTATTTTAAATTGTAAATATGTATAAAATAAATATATATTTCAAACAACTTAAAATTAAAAATATAAGATACAAATAGGAAAAACACACGCAAATCGAAATAAAAATTAAATCACCAAAGATATTTTTAGTTATTGTTTATTGACCGAAATTGTTATCAATTTGATGTCGGTGCGTTTTATTTGTAAATGTCGGTGCATTAAGAACATTTTGGCCTCTAACAAAGTTATGTTACTTTCATTTGTCTTCAGTAAAGGTCAAAGCAGCTGGCAAAATTTGATTTAATATCTTCGATAACTGTCAAAGCAGCTGGCAAGATTTGATTTAATCTCTTAATTATGTGTATGATTGTCTGACTTCAACCAATTTTTTAAGTATGAATCGATAACTGAAAATGTAACATATGTGCACCAAAAACCGACTTTCATAAAAATTAATAATACTATTATTAGGTAATAGTTTAGAGATGTTTTTTATAAGCATAGTTTAGACTTTAGAGATGTTAAAGTGTCTTAGGGTTTTTAATTTTTTAAGTGTTATTTTTTAATTTTTTACACCTATCAAGAAAGTTAATCAATTTATTATTTTTTATAAAATAATTATTCTTTTATCTATAATATCCTTAATTATTTATTATATTTATTTTACTTTTTCTCTCTGTAATAATTATCTAGGAATAATTTTGACAAAAATGTATTCAATACTACTTTAAACTTTGCAAGTAACAATTAAAAAAGAATAAAAAATTATTTTAAAAATGACACTTATAAAAGAACGGAGGGAGTAGTTAATAACTACTTAACTTTTTTTTAATAACCCATAATATATTAGAAGATCCGTGCGTCCTCACGGGTAAGTTGATTCCTATCTTAAATCATTCGATAAAAAATCGAAATGTTCGTGGCTCTTTTTTAATACATTTTTACATGTATTAACAAAAATTGATAAAGTTTGAATAAAAAAAATATCAAGAGTAATCATCTGAAATAGTTATTTGGCTATAGTAATGATCCAGCATACATGTGCATCCGCACTGATAAATTTATCTAATATGATATAAAATATATTTAAATGAATATGTAAATTTGAAAAGAAATACTTAAAAACAAATAGGTATTGTTATGGTAGTGACCCGTGAGAATTTGAATAAACATTTTAGAATATACAAACTTTTTACAAATTAACGGGATATAAATAATTTTGTACTATACAATTGTACAGAAATGCATATGGATTGTAATATTTATGCATGCTTTGTTGTCTTGATCTAACAGGTTGTGTCCTGTATCACTTCATAAAATATTTCATATCTGACTAAATAATATTTATACATGTTAGGCAAAGTAAAACTACTTGATAAATCACAATTTATTTCAATAAATTCTTCTTACTTTTTGTGTCTTCGTTTATCTGTCCAAATATTGGAACACCCAGCTGAATTAGCTCTCTCTTGTTACCCTTTATCTGTTTGTTGAATAGTATGGGATCAGAACATAGTGGAATCAGAAACAGAAGCATGGGCACAAAATTTTTTCACATGTAATAAAGTCACTGATTAGAAACAACTTCCTTTGTTTCTGAAAGGAGCATATCGTCAACACAAAGGAACCAATATCAGAAATTCATGACACTTCATTTGTATTCGTTATCTGTGAGTGTTCGAGCAAGGACATTCAATGATCCAATGGTTGATTTACCAACAACACCAGACAAAATATTTTCTAGGTTAATTTCCATCAAATCATACAACAAAAGAAAGGAATGAGTAATGCAGAATATGATAACATAATGAATTAATCCCATAGTTTTACTGTTGTATCGGTCAGGTCGCGTATCGGTTTCTTCCAGTCATGTCTAATCTTATTCCCGTGTCTCTGAGTTGATATATGCTAAACACGTGTATTTAACTGCGATAATTTCAATTGAGTAAAAACCATATCATATATTCGATTGGTAATTTTGATAAATCATTATAAGATTATTAAGATACTGCACTACTTGAAGATAGATTGCATCAGGCATAACAATTCGATTGGTACATTTATGCCAATTCTGAACCTAAATATGAAAAAGTGTGCACCAAATAGAAAAATATCAAACTTTAAACCTTAATGTAATTAAAATTAATTTTTGATTCTATCAAATTCAAATTTTGTTTTAATTCACCAAAGGGAATACTCTTTTTTTTTTCCACGCTAACGCGTTGTCATTTTTAATAAAATCTTTTAAAAAATAGACTTAAATTTCTCAAAAGTTTTATTTTAAGATAATTTTGACTTCAAATGTTTATTACTAAAAAGTTATTGTTAGTATATTTCTAGAAGTCTATTGTAGGAATAGATATTTGTTATTTATGTGTTGAGCTCTATTCCAAATGTTATTATAAGATAGAATTATTTAGGGTTAAATGCACTAAACCCCCCTGCCATTAGGGCGACTTTTGGTTTTGCCCCCCTGAAGTTTTTTTTTTGTGATTCGCCCCTTATAAAATCAAGATTCTGTTTCCAGAACCCCCTATCCCTTGTTTGGCTGACTGGGATGGGGAATCTGACTATGTGGCATCCACGTGGCATTTTTTTTATTTTTGAATTAATTTTTTTTCCAGTTGGCAATTTTTTTTATTTTTTTTTTACGTTTTTATATTTATTTATTTTTATATTTTTTTTATTATTAATTTTTTTACGTTTTTATATTTATTTATTTTTTTAATTCTTATTTTTTTTTTCGTTTTCTTAATTTATGAAATTAATTTTTATTAAAACATTTTAATTTTTTTTAAACTAAGAAATTATTTAATAAAAAATTAGTGAAGTATGTTGGGCCACATCCTACACATAAACCCACACAAATCTATAGTTAATTATGGTCCATTATTTCCAACTTATTTACAATTGTGTGTGTTAAATAGATATATAAACATTAAGAATATTTTAGCCACAATCGATGTGGGCTTGTGGAAAACTTGAAAACCATCCCTCACCAGTGCAAGATACTCCTCACCAGTGCAACATTAATTCACAGTGCAAGATACTCTCACCAGTGCAAGAATGTGTTTATATTCCAGCTTTTTTCTTCAATCAACAACAACATTTATATCCTCCAGCTTTTTTCTTCAATCAACAACAACATTTATATCCTCCAGCTTTTTTCTTCAATCAACAACTATATCATTCAAGAAGCCATGAAACGTTTATATTCCTTGTTTTGCAGTAGCAGAAACAAACCATAAACAAAGAAAAACTTACTGAACTGGAATGTTTTGGCAAATGGAAAAAGTTACATGCATAAATGATAAACTAAAAGCAAGCATCCAAAACCATATACTATTAAATTTGTGTGAGAAAGAGACTTGTAAGAAATGTTGGAAACCATAACTTTATTCATTGAATAATTTATTGATGTCATTTGTCTTCGAATGGACACCGGCCAACACTGTAAAAGTCATTCGTCTATCTGGTTCTGTTCATTCACATTTCCTATAAACCTCTCAACACATTTCTTATTGACATCAAAGATAAATGCCAAGCCCCAAATCTGCATGTAAGCCATTTATTTACTAATAATTATCACGCTGAGGTAAAAAGAACAACATTGCTGCACTACTTTAATATACGAGTTTTGTTAAGAATGAAAAAGGAAATGCACCATCTTTATTGAAGCCTGTGGATATTAAGTAGTAGTTCACATTTCATGCATTACTTTTAAACAATAATACCAAATCCTTCCCCCTGCCTCCCCAAAAACTAAAAATGTATTAAAGGGGCTCCCAGTTCATCAGTAACATTAACCATGTAAGGAATTGTAGACACAGTTTCTAAGATATCTTACTTGTCTTCTAGATATTTTCTAAGATATCATAACATGTTAGAGCAAGATCATGCACCTGCAATCGTATTCATGAACCTGCAAGAGTCATGGTGTTGTTCTTTATGGGAGCTTTTTTCAACATGGAAGAAGGATGTGGGTTTGTGAGAGGTTGATATGCAATTGATATTGTGAGGTGATATTGTCCCACATCGAAAATGGAAGTACATAGAAAAGTGTTTATATACATAAGTTGCACATTTAAATTTAAAAGAATAATAAATGAGTCAGAAAAGTGGAGTTGGGAATGGGCTTAAGGGTGTTTGTTTTGGCCCAATTAAAATAATTTTTAAAAGAATAATTTGATAGATTTAAAATAATAATTCATAAAAAAAAATTAATAAAAATTAAAATAATAATTTAAAAAACGTAAAAAAAATTAATAAATTAATATAAAAACGTAAAAATAAAATATAATATATAAAAAATGCCAACTGGAAAAAAAATTAATTCAAAAATAAAAAAAAATGCCACGTGGATGACACTAGGGCCAGATTCCCCATCCCAGTCAGCCAAACAAGGGATAGGGGGTTCTGGAAATAGAATCTTAATTTTATAAGGGGCAAATCACAAAAAAAAAACTTCAGGGGGCAAAACCAAAACTCGCCCTAATGGCAGGGGGGTTTAGTGCATTTAACCCAATTATTTATTGATATTTATACATTCAAAATTTATGCAATTAGTAATTTGAAAGTTAGTTATACCAAGTGTCATTTTTTCCATTAAACCTTTGAAAGTCAATTATACCAAGTGCCAGTTTTTTCATTAAACCTTTGAAAGTCAGTTATACCAAGCATCAGTTTTTCCATTAAACCCTTGAAAGTCAGTTAAAAAAAACATTTTTTTGTTTATATCTGTTTTTAAAATTTTCAATACAAAGGTGAGCTCTTATCATAGTTATCATAATTTTAGTTTACATTAAAACTTAAGTAAAAAAGAAAGATAAATAATACATCATCACGCTATGGCTAATGATAGATTTAATTGCATCTGAATATAGCAAATTCTTAGGTCCCTTGTCTCTTGATATGTTATATGCTACCCTGATAGATTTAATTTCCCTTGTTAGCGGTGGTGGCCAATGAAGTTGTATTTACTATCCTTGGTCTCAAACATAGACTTTTTTGTTTGTCTATTATATTGGAGACTGAAGAGAGTATTTATGCGTGTGTTTTCTTGCATTGTCGAGTGGAAGAAGATCTTCATGTCTTGGGCAACTATTATTGGACATCAAATATATTACTTATCATAAATATTAATCAGATATTAGGTCTGGGAAATTTTATAAGTGGAAAGAACTATCTTTTGTAGGTAGAGCAAGGCTCACTAAGTCTGTCATCCAAACCTTACACATACTATGCAAATAACTTTATAGCTTAAAACCATTTGTGAAAAAGTTGGTAACTTGTACAGAAGTTTCATTTAGGGAGATAACTGATTAAAGATATAGTCGGAAAAATCCATTTGGTGGCTTGCCTTGTACTGTGTAAACAGAAGCATCTTGGAGGTCTAGGATTATGGAGATGTTAACATTGCTTTTATGATGATGAGAGTGAACTGGAGACTTTGCACGAAAACTTGCTCGAGTACTGAGTTGGTGGAGAGGACTCTATAACTTAAAAAATTTATAACCAATAATTGATTTACCAATCATGTAAATGAGATTTGAGTACAGAAGTAACAACAGTGGTCAAACATACCTCCCTACCGGGGTGGAAAGGAACTTCAAGTCCACCAGTGACCTCAACAACAACAACACCAGTCAACTGCATTACAATTAAAATAAACCATCAAGAAGAAGATCAAAAAAATTGAACAATCACATACATAATGTAATCAACTACACCCAATACATGGAATAATCATATGGATAATAGAATTTGTCATACATTCGCTGGATTTCTTCCCTATATTCTGTAAGATACTTGTCGGGTATGGCCGGTGTATGCTCGACCACATCTCCATATTCAACTTGCAATTTAGATAACTTACAGGCTTGTGATTCAGTCTTGGCCTCAATTCTTCCTTCAGAGGAAACCTATATGTTGTCAACTTACAGCTTGCTCGCCTGACCCTCTCCAACAAATCCAATACTGTGGAGGTTGCACAAATTTTTTGAACAGACATCTGCACATTCACTCGAACACGGCGACAATTAATAGAGATGTTCAAACACATCAGAAGATTCTAAACATTTAACTAAAATCTAGCACATACCTTATCATTCTCAATCATGATAACAAACACAGGCCCGTCCTGGGCACAATCAGGGTTGTAAGAATATGGATAATTAATAATATATTTTTGACATTTTTATGAATTAATAAAAAACAATAAAAAAAACTAAATAGAAAAAAAGAGTTGGAAAAAAAAATAATAAATAAAATAAAAACAAAACAAAACAAAAATGGGCTTGAAAGAAGAGGGAATTGGGGTGTAATCAGTAGAGCCCATGACCAAGAGGGGCCCAAGGCCCCTAGGATCCACAATGGACCCTGGTCAACTATGTTGACCCTTAGGGATGACCTAGCACGTCAAATCCATACTCGAGTTAACCCTTAACTCTAATCTGATGGCCCAAAATGAGGGTGCACCATGTGGACCAGGGGCCGAACGCACGTAAGATCAGTAGGGAAATGACACCTCACCGGGACAAGTGTCCAATCCACAAGATAAAGGCATGGCAAAAAGAAACAAATAACATTTTTAAGGCATTTAAAAAAAAGAAACATGTATTCACTCTTTTTGTCTTTAACTCCCCCTCATTTCTATCTCTCCTATCTGCAAAAAAAACCTCGCTGGAGAAGGCAGGCGGCAGGCGGCGGCGCCACCGTCTTCTTTGGCAGCCCACTACCCCAAAATGGGAAAACACAAACACAACCCCTATCAAAAAGTCAAGGCGAATCTGAATCCAGCCTTCATTTTATCAAATACCCAACCTCAAGGCCAGATCGGACTCCCTAATATCCAAACCCTAATGCAAGAAAAATAACTCAGAACGTGCAAGCAAAAAGGATTTCTACTCAAGAAGAAGCAATTATTTCAAATGAGAGAAGAGATGTATACCTCCCGGAATCAAGGTTGTTTCAAGATAAGTCTTCTTTTCACTCTTTCATCTCTATCCTTTCTCTTTTAGTATTCCTTCTTCTTCCTTGCGGTATTGTGTTGTTTGTGTTGTGCTCAAACTCTTTCAAACTTTGATTTTAAATGTGAAATTAAAGGTTGAATCTGGATTGAGCTTTTTTGTGATTTAGGGTTTTAGGGTTTTAAAGGGGTTGTTTCTAATATTGTAATTTTTTCTTTTTTATGTTTTTCTCTGTGTGTGTTCTTGTTGTGTAAAATAAACAGTAGCGCACACACACACACACACACACACACATATATATATATATATATATATATAATTTCAATTAGAGTTTTGGCTGAGATTTATTTTTTATGTGATGAGCTGGAAAAAATGTACAAAACTGTTATTAAGGGTGGGATTATTCCCTGAATTCGTGAGTAGTGGGTTGAGCACATATTTGCAAATGGAAAAGTTTTGTCTGTAGCATGACTAGGACCTTTTTCTGAACTTGGTGGTCCCACTTGAATCCTTGCCTTTTACTGCTTGATTTTTTTACCACGGTAGCTTGACTCAATTTTATGTGTATGCATTTGAATATGAATATGTATGAAGTTATGGTGAATGTGATGAAATTGATTATGAATATGATTATGAACACGTGAATTTGATATGAATGTGACATGAATGAATTGAATGTGATGACTTTGGTATTAAAATAACATGATTGAGTTGAATTGATGAACTTGATAGGAGTTTGATATGAATGAATTGAATGAGATGAATTTGAATGTCATGACTTTGGTATGAATTTGAATGAATTGTGAATTTAATATGTGATGAATTTGAATGGGTGTGTATGAATTAAATGAATTTGATTTTAATGAAATGAATTGATGTGTATGTAGCTTGAATGAATTTGAATGCGAATGAATTTTGTATTTGAATGATGTTTTGTTAATATTTGTTTCATTTCAAGTCTTTCATGTGCATTGGAGTTCTTGGCGTGAGGAGTAAATGGCTATGGAGGAGGAAGATTTAAAAAATGCTTGGTAGCTTGAATTGGCATGAAAAGAGGGATTTGGGACTTGAAGACTTGGCATGGGAATATCACTTCAACATTGCTCTTGTATTTAGTTCAAGCATGAGAATTGAATTCTTGTTGTTGTAATTTTTTGGCCTAGGATTCATACTTCTAGCAAGAACTTTGTAGGACTTGTATTATTCAATGTATGATTTTCATGTAACTTCAAATGTGATCAATCCCTTGGCAACAAATTGAAACTTACTTTTAGATTCTTCATTTGAAGTTCTTTTACTTGTTTTGTGATTACCTTGTAACACGGTGATGAAAACTTGTAGATTTTGAAACTCAAATGAGACTTGGCAATCAACTTGAAGTTTAATTTGAAATTGTCATTTTGAAAGGTATATGCTTGTTTCGTGATTTTGATTTTGAGTCACCATGACTTGTTAATTTTACCATTCTAAGCTCTTGTGTAATTTGAATCCTCACTTTTGAACATTGCTTTGTAGCTTCTTGAATTCAATCAAAGGAACTTGGAATTTACAAATTGAATCCACTTTGTGTATGTAGTGAAAGTGTATTAGTAGATTTGTTGCAACTTTCCTTGAATTCGATACAAAAAAAACTTTGAATCTTCATGTTGATCGTGAACCAAACACAATCCTTAGATAATGAAACTAATGGACTTAGTCTTGGTGAAAACATCACTGACAACATTTTCTTTAGCCTTGTTTATACCACTTAAGCAAAACTAGATCCCAATTGTGGCCACATATGATCGAACATCCAACACTTAACCTTAAATTCTTTCTAGAAAATCAATTAACAAATCAATCTTGAATGAAACCACAAACTTCCTTCGTTCAACCTGATCTTAAAATTCTCCTAAGAACAAATCTCAAATTTAAACAATCACAAGAAAAACCTTTAATGACCTAGTCCTTGAGTGTCATGGCCAAAGGCCAAATGATTACCCTAAAGAAAGACCATAAGCAATGATACTTAAAACAAGAGAATAAAAGGGAAAGCAAAATTAGGGTATGACAGTTACCATCACCATAGGTAACACTTTACGAATTCCCACCTAAAACCGGCTACTCGCTCCTGATCCCCACCATAGGACCAAAGCACAACAAAATTGGACTATAAAGCCCTTACACCATGATGCATGACTCTTAATAAGATGCATTGTCACAAAAGGTTCACCAAAATGATCCCCATATAGATCTCACCATTTATGCATCACATTATTCATCATACGCAACAATTAATCCTTGTTACAAGATCAATAAACAACAACGAACAACAACGAATCATCGAATGAAAATCCATAGGCATTCATTTATGTTACTTTACCAAAACAACAACACATCATCGCATAAACATAACGATTTACAAAGTTATCCATTCATTCCCCAACATGTATTCACACATCACTTCAACAAGTTGATTCATTATACCAAACATCATCAAACAACAACCAATCATCGCTGGCATCAGAAAACAGACCCACAAGTCGACACAAAATAGAAATTCAACACTGTCTCTTTTCACTAAGCGAAGCCTTTGCTCGCTAAGCGAAACATCTCTCACAAAGCGAAACCCACAAGAAACTAGAATCCACACCCTGTCACGTTCTGTAAGCGAACACAACAGCTCACTAAGCGAACTCATGCTAAGCAAAGACATTATCGATAAGTGAACTCATTCAGACCTGCAAAAATATATAACATGATTTGCCTCTGCATCAACCCAAAAACCCTTCCAATTCTGTCCCAAACATCCTCAATCGCCCAGAAAATTATATCACATGTTATAAAACCACTAGGACATGTTAAATCACAACATTACATCAAATAATTCATCCAATCTCATAATTCATGTTTACCCCAAAACCTTCCAAACCCTCAAACATGGTGGAAAACACTAACATCTCAAAACAAAAAATAGTGCACATATAGGGACACGAAATTAATCATTAAAGCAGCCAACAACATCAAAAGTTCATAGAAAATTTAGAATCAATTACATCCTAATTGCCTTAAAGAGATTAAGGACCTCTCATCTCTACCCCATCATGCAAAACACCTAAATTGATAGCCCTTTCTCCCCATTTACCTTAGATTTTCAGCAATTGATGATAAATTGTACAGCTTCTATAAGTCCTCTCTCCAATTTCGTAGCTCGTCATTCCTCTCCTCTTTTTGCCTCTTTTCTACGTATATCTAATGTTTCTCTAAAAACCTAGTCCTTTCCCTATTTTTAGAATATATAATCCCCCACTACTTTGTTCAATTATGAATTTTGCCCAACTCATTACTAGAATCTCTATTTTTACCATTTATTTTCTCCAATTACACTAATGGCCCAATTCCATCATTTTTATTAACTAATTAATTAATTCAAATAAAATACTAATTATTCTAATAATTAATTAAAATTCTAATAACTTCTAAACCATTCAACCATTCTCTTACTTCTCTATATCTCTATTCCAATGATACTTATCCCCACAATCACATAATAATAATTTATAACACCAATTAATCAAATAATTCTAAATAATTCAATTAAATTAATTAATTAAATTTGAGGTGTTACAAAAAAATTATATCGTAAAGAACAATTTCAATAACAATGAGAAAAATAAAATTGTTATTTTTTCAAAATAATCTTATATTCTTTTAACTAGATAATTTTTTTTGTGAAGTGATATAAAAAAAAGAGATAGTAATGTCTAAAATAAAAAATATCAACAAAAAGATTATATAAAAATTTTCACATTTTAATTAATAACAAATTAAAATAATTAAAAATAAAATAAAAATCTAAGATAATATAGTAACTAACATTTGCAGTTATGTATTCGTCGTTTAATAAAATTTGATAATATAGACGTAAATTTATTTTAAGGTTATTAAAAATTTAATTTAATAATATTTGTAAGTATATTTTAAATTGTAATTATGTATAAAATAAATATGGTGAATTCTTATCTAATCACTTCAAAAAGTTGGGTAGAGTTACCCATAGAGTAAATTAGGTTACATTGCAGTGAAAATCTACAAAATTTAAATCATTAAATAAATAATTAAGTATAATAAAATGATATGACATTAGTGGATTGGTTGAAGGTAGACTACCCAATTTTTTGTGATGGGTAAAGAAGTTGGCCCAATAAATATATATTTCAAACAACTTAAAATTAAATATATAAGATACAAATAGGAAAAACACATGCGAATCGAAGTAAAAATTAAATCACCAAAGATATTTTTAATTCGGTGAATTTTATTCGTAAATGTCGGTGCATTAAGAACATTATGGCCTCTAATAAACATTATGTTTCCCAAGTCAAAATTTGAATCCTGAACAAAGTTATGTTACTTTCATTTGTCTTCGGTAACTGTCAAAGCAGCTGGCAAAATTTGATTTTTTTTACAGGTAAACAAGCTTTCATTAAACAGCAGAATAAACATAGTTATGACCTTCAAGATCTACAATGGGATACCGTCCAATCCAAAGTCTAGAACCATAAGATTTGCCCAAACAAACAATGTTATGAGCATTAATATTTAAATCCCTACTAATGTACATAACACTGCAGAATTTAAACCTACTCATTAAGTGTCTACAATCACCAGCTAACAGCTCAATACTAGCAAGGAGGGTGTGGCCATTGATGCAATCTACTGATAACAAGGAGTCCGATTGGACTATCATCTTCTCCACCTTCAAACGCATCGCCGTCTCAAGAGCCCACCTTATCGCAAGGATCTCAGCCACCACAGGGTTAGATTCAGTCGAGAGCAATTTGCTGGCCGCTAGAAGAATCTCAGAGGAGGGGTCACGAAGAACACACCCCAAACAGGTCTTCGATTCAGCTGTCAAACCTGCATCTACCTGCAAAACACAAACATTCCCAGCACAGTTTTCCTTCTCACGTTTATCCACCCTAACCCTGGAACTTTCACGACCTGTATTGGACAGGTTGAATTCTTCCACAAAATGCAACGCCTCAAGAGCCACCAGGTGAGGTTCCATACACTTCTTATCAAAAAACAACGAATTACGTGCCTTCCACACGCACTCCGTAGGTATTTTTTAATTCAAAACCGACGAGAAAAGGACTTGCTTCACATAGAAACACTCCATGAAAAGGTGCTGACACGACTCCAGCTCAGCCTGACAAAAGGAACACGAAGGATCGAGAGGGATACCTTTGCGCCCTAAGTTTGCCTTTGAGGGAAGGATGTTCTTCGCCAGTCTCCAAAGGAAATTCCGCATTCTAACATGGACATTTGCCTTCCAAATCAACCTCCATAGCTCACTGTGAGCAGCTCTCGACGGGCCAGGCTCAAAAGACACACTCAAATTTCTACTCAGGTGATAAGCTGACTTTACAGAATACTCTCCATTCTTCTCCCAATGCCACAACACCTTGTCCTCACAATCCCTAGTAGATAGAGGGATGCTGCAAATGTTCCTCGCATCGATCGTATCAAAACAAGAATCTACCAACTCCTTATTCCAAGTCTTTAAATCAGGATCAATGAGTTCCTCGACCCGAGCCTCCATTGGCAAACCTCTCATAGGCCCTAGTAATCTGAAACTAGGATTATTTGGGGTCCATCTATCCAAAACCTGCCTTTATTTTCCTTCCATTCCCAATTCTCCATCTTGACCCTCTGCTGACCAACTCCCTCGCACTCAAAATGCTTCTCCACGCAAAACTTGGATTGTACCCAAGAGTGATATCCTCAATTGTCGTTCTTGGATAATATCTTCCCTTGAAAAACCTTCCAAGCAGGGTGTTCTCGTTGGTGAGTAATCTCCAATAATGCTTCCCCAACAAGCTTATGTTGAAATGAGTGAAACTTTGAAATCCAAGACCACCGCCGCTCTTGTTCCTAGACAGCTTCTCCCAGCTTAACCAATGGATCTTTTTTTCTTGTCTCTGAGCACCCCACCAGAACTTTGCCACAATGGCCTCAATCTCTTTACAGGTAGCCTCTGGAATCTTATAGCAACTCATCACGTAGGTTGGGATGGCTTGTGCAACCGCTTTTATCAGAACCTCTTTGCCAACCCTAGAGAGATACTTTTCTTTCCACCCCTTAATTTTCTTCCAAACCCTATCCACCACCAGCTTGAAAATTTGTTTCTTCGACCTGCCGAACACAACTGGAAGTCCCAAATAATTAGTGTGGCTAGGAACTGTTTTGACTCCAAGTATTTCCCTCAGTTTCTCTTGGCATTCTTCATTAACATTCCTACTAAATGAAACCTCATATTTGTCCAAATTCACCATCTGCCCGGAAGACTTTTGGTACTGCTCCAGGACCGAAAGAATATTTGATGCTTCAATGTGGTTTGCCCTTGCAAACAAAAGGCTATCATCAGCGAAGAAAAGGTGTGAGATGTTTGGCGCAGCACGAGCAACTTGAATACCATGAAGCTGATTCCCAGCGACCTCCTTCTTCAATAAACCTGAAAGAACATTAGCACATAATATAAACAAATAAGGAGAAAGCGGGTCCCCTTGTCGGAGACCCCTTTCCGGGGTGCTCCACCCAGGTTGGCCATTGATAAGTACACTGTACGACACTGAGGAGATGCAACTATTGATCATCATAACCAATCTCTGAGGAAAACCCATAACAACCAAAACATTGTTAACAAACGTCCATTCGATACGATCGTAGGCTTTTGACATATCTAACTTCAGAGCCATCACCCCCTTCTTCCTCTTCGTCTTCTTCTTCATCCAATGGAAGCACTCCATAGCCACCAAAGAGTTTTCCGTAATAAGGCGACCCTTGACAAAAACGCTCTGTTCTTCATCTATAACTTCTGGGAGAATATGTTTGATTCTGTTGGCAATAGTTTTAGTGATAATCTTCATGAGCACATTACAGAGGCTAATCGGGCGGAAATCCTTTGCCTTAAAAGGATGTTTACATTT
The DNA here is from genome assembly GCA_022829125.1 of Lathyrus tuberosus. NCBI lineage: Eukaryota > Viridiplantae > Streptophyta > Magnoliopsida > Fabales > Fabaceae > Lathyrus > Lathyrus tuberosus. The sequence goes on from JALAZF010000117.1 coordinate 9,835,837, forward strand.
AGGGATCAGAGAGATGAAAGTATTATTAACCGCTCGAGGATCAGCACCTTCGTTAAGGACCTCCTCCTCTAAGAAACTGCGATCGCACCAGTTGATATGATCAGGCTTTAGCCTACATCTAACAACAGCACAAATGTCATTGGAATCTGTTGGCAAAGAAGAGGAAAACAGGTCAGAAAAATAATGAGTTAGAATTCTCTCAACATGTTCCTCTCCCCTCCACCAAGTCCCATTGTCATCCTTTATCTTGTTGATGGTATTTATCTGCTTTCTCATGCTAGCTTTCCCGTGAAAAAATTTGGTATTTTCATCTCCATGCTTCAACCACACTGCCCTGCTTCTTTGGCGCCATAAGATTTCTTCAGAATGAAGAAGTTTGTGCTTTTGGTTTTCCAGAGCCTTAAACTTATTAATGCTCTCACAAGATGCCTCCCATCTACTCTCATCATTAAGTAATTCCTCAATTCTCGCCAACTCCTTACTGATGGAGTTTCTTCTATACTCTTTGAAAGACTCATCCAACCCCTTCATGGCTGTGATCTTTGACAAAATATTCCCTGAAGAAACACTCCACAACCTGTTCACCACTCCTTCACACTTCGGATCCTTACACCAAACTTCCTCAAACCTGAAAATATATTTCTTCTTCCTCTTCGCACTACCAGAGTCGGCCTCCAAATCTATTCTAAGTGCCGCATGGTCAGAGCCAAAACGGGGGAGATGAGTAACTCTAACCGGAGCATAGCTATTAACAAAAAATTCGATTGCCAAACAACGATCCAATCTACATTGGATATTATTATCCCCTTCCCGACCATTGGACCAGGTAAATTTATAGCCTTGGAAACCAAGATCCACCAGTTGACATTCCTCTAAAATCTGTCTTCTCACATTTAATTGTTTAGAAGTTCTTTCATTTCCACCTACCTTCTCATTATCAAACAGTATATCATTCAAATATCCAAAACAAATGAATTTTCCTCCACCACTTCGTGCCAGCTCTCTGATAAGACTCCAAGTTTTTCTCTTGTTGCTCTCCTCAGGGAATCCGTAAATCCCCCCGAAAAACCACTTCTCATCCGCTGCTTCGTCTACCACAAAGCCCCCTATATGATTTAACGTGTAAGATTCTACCGTCACGTTAACGACCTCTTTCCAGAATAAAATGAGACCACCTTCTCTTTCCCTCCCAGCCCCTTCACAGTCCACCACGAAACAACCAGCGAAACCACATTTTTGCTTAATAGCCTGAACCTCTTCACCCTTTAATCTAGACTCCATAAGAAATACCAAACCTGGGTTTTCGATGCGAATGAGCCTTAACAAGGCTCGAACTGCACGAGGACTACCCAAACCCCTGCAGTTCCAGCTTAAGATTTTCATTGCTCTAGGCGGTGTTGGTTCACCAACACCACCTCTGATAAACTTTGTTCCTTCTCCTCTTCAACCTGACTTTTTCTCTTTTTTTCCCCACTACCTTGCCCCAGCGACTGAACCGCAAAAAAACACCGCCAAAACCCAAACCTTTTGAGTCAGCGAAACCAAACACTGCCACTGCAGCTTGGTGGTGGAAACCAACGAAAAAACAGCTCAAAAACTTGAGGAAAAGAAAACCCTTAAAGGTTTTGAGAGAACCAGAAAAACTGGGAGACACCAACCACAATCTAAGAAAATGTGGGAAAAAAGTTTCAAACCCTAGACGGAAAGGGGAAAGACACGCTAAGATCTAGAGAGAGGCAAGAGCTTCTCACTCTAGACCACGTGGATCTTCACTGCTCGGCAAAATTTGATTTAATATCTTCAATAACTGTCAAAGCAGCTGGCAAGATTTGATTTAATCTCTTAATTATGAGTATGATTGTCTGACTTCAACCAACATTTTAAAGATGAATCGATAACTGAAAATGTACACCATATGTGCACCGAAAACTGACTTTCATAAAAATTAATAATACTATTATTAGGTAATAGTTTAGAGATTTTTTTTATAAGCATAGTTTAGAGATGTTAAAGTGTCTTAAATCACCCAGTTCCATATAGTTAATAACTACTTAACCCTTTTCTAATAACCCATAATGATTATTTTTTAGGCCTAGGTAAGGGGGTTCGAAGCCACATTTCTTTGAGATAATTTGATTACAATAATACATCTTTTTTTAAATAAATATTTTATGACATAAAATTTTAATCTTTCTATTTTAAAACTTATCATTATGGTCCTCTATTTAATTTTTTTTATCACTTTTGTTTTTAAAAGGCGACAATGATAACTATTAATAAAAAATTATTTTAAAAAACTGTCATTGATATTTAAGATAAAAAATAAAATAATATAATTAATGGCTAAATTATAATTCTGATTTACGAAATTAATATTCTATTTTAAATTCAAATAATTTTGGCTCCCTTTCTTGTTTTTCATAGAAATTCGATGAGATATTTAATTTTTTAACTTATACTTTTATCTATAAAATTTCACATTAAATTTATATACGATAATTTATCATGTTTCACAGATAATTTGTGATTTAAAAAATGAAAACATCATTATTTTTTAATGCAAAAGAATGATAGGGGAACCAAAACTTTTTAAATTAAAAATGGAGGGACCAATTTCGTGAATTATGTCAAATAGGAAGACCAAATTTGTACTTAAGTATATAATTAATCAATATTTAAATACTAATATAAATTATTATATTAAAAAAAATTAAAGGATTAATATGTTTGTGGTCCCTCTAAATAAGCCATAATTCAATTTTAGTCCATATAAAAATTTTCTTCGAATAATGGTCCTCTTAAAATTTTGCGTCCACAACTTTGGTCTCTGATGGTTGAACAATCAATTTCCACGTTTGAAACTCTTTGATCATTAATTGCCACCTATTTATTTATAATTAACAAAATATTAATAATCTTTCCCATTAAAATGTAGCATCGTTTGGGAAAATATGACATGCTCTTTGTCTTAACCTAATTATGCTTTGTCTCATCTTATCTTAGATGCAGAAGCTCAACTAAGTTACTCATCTAACATTCAAATCAAAGATTTTTTCATGTCGTCTTCCAAATCAAAGGGTTCAAAACCCATTTTCATGTATTCCTTATCTGTGAAAAAACGACCATGGAGAAGGTGTGGGTGTGAAGCTCGTATGGTGTCCTATTATTGTAAAAACAGTCGTAATAAAGGAAGATTCTTCTGGAGATGTCTATTTTGGGAGGTTTGTGATATATTTGATCTATTTATATGGGGTGAAGATTTGGTTCAATCAGAAGATGTTAATAATGTTAGAATTGTAGATGTGAACAAGTTGAAGGATTTGGAAGCTTTGGAACTATTGAGGGAGTTGTATGAAGCTTCAAAGAAGAAGATCAAGAAGCAGTAGGAGAAATTGAATTCAGAGGCTTATGCTGGGAAATTGGAGGTGTTGTGTTTTGTAGTTTCTCTACCTATTAACATCTACCTTATAGTTAATTGTAATTGTCAAAGGAGAGTCATGTTAGTGTTTTTCGATGTTGTTGATTAGTTATTGTGTAATGCAACTATCTAAATTTAATGAGTGTTTTTAATGGAATGTTGGTGTTTGTGACATAGTAATCATATAATTTTGATTAAATCTAGCCTTACTGAGGTTTAAATTTTAGAGAAAGTTTGAAAATGGCTCTTTATTTTGGCATAATTTTGCTTAATTTGGCCTACTTTGGTATGCCTATGATGGCATAATCTGTGGCACGAATTTGACAGATATGTAGTTGCATGTCCCTAATTTATTCAGGGGGAGCATCTAAATCCGATTATTTTGTTGCTTGTCTTATCTCTTTTATCTTTGATTTAATTTCGGTTATTGAGTCTCCTTTATGATTGCACTTTTCGGAATCAAGTTTGAAAAGATTTGTTTTTAGCATGCATAAACCATTAGTTATGTTTGATCACGATCATGATGATTTTTTTTTATCAATGGCATAAGTAAGTGGAATGAAAACATTTTATGTTTTTTATTTTAGTTTTATTCAAAGTAAAATCTCAAAGTGCTTTTAAAACTATGAAAATATGAGATTTTATGTGTTTGATTTGAATCATGGAAATCAAACACACTTTATGATTCACGTTAAATTGGACAAAGGCAAAACTGGAATTTTCAGACCATTTGATCTGAATCAATTTTTACACACGATTCAAATCAATTTCTTGATGTTCACCTCTTCTTGATTTGATTCGAATCAAATATTGTACATGATTTGAATCACATAATTTTTTAGCATTTTCCCGTTGGGTCTGTTGCATTTGATATGAATCATTTTTTGTACATGATTCGAATCACAAGGTCCTTGATTCGAATCACAATTTCCCCGTGATTCAAATCAACTGTCAAATGTTCAAAATTATGTTTTTTATTTTATTCCACTTCACTTGTTCATTTGATTCAAATCATGAATTGCTCTTGATTTGAATCTATCTGACATTTTCAATCATTTTTAGTGCTTAATCTCATGCACATATAAAACCTTTTTGTCATCATATTTCTCAACAACATCTTATCATCTGATCATAATCAACATTATGATTGAGTGAAAAATCAAGTTCCCCTGTTTTGAAAGTTCAAAGTCTTACAACGAAATTCTTCAATCTTCAACTTCAATTTGATTCAGATATTGAGAACGAGAGATTTGTAATTAATTGACGGAGACACATCCTTGAAACTAATCGTTCTTGGAGATCTGGTTGAGTTTTTTATATTGTTGTAATACCCTAAACCTATAAACTTATATAAAAAGATTTAATCGACAATATACAGTGTCACTACAACAACCATCCAAAAACTTTCGAAAATATTTAACAACATGCAGCGGAATTAACATAATAACAAATTCAAAACTAAATTTTACAAATGAAGTAGTAGACTTTAAACCACATATTTCTGCATTAACTCAAAACATAACAAAATGCCCTATTCCCGATGTTACAGATTAGACCATTGAACCGACTAAAAGCGACAAACGATAAAATGAATGAAGATGATCTCCATGGCTATCTTTTAACTTACAGTAGTTACTACTCTTGTTCTTGAGTATGTGTACACATCGTACATCAACACAGAAACAAAACAACAAAGGGGTGAGAATACGCTCAAATATGTTAGCAGTGTAAAAGATCAGGAAGGGTAGCATAAACAACAACAACAACAATTATTAACAAGTAATGTATTCACACAACAATCATCAATTCATAAATGCCAACTTGTATGCAATGTGACAACCCTCGACTTTATATGCATGTGGTACCAACTCAACAAAGGTTCTTCATAGGAACTAGGTCCCAACATCTCAACCCCGAGCCCCAACATTTGAGCTCCAAGCCCCAATATATGAGTTTGGAACAAGTCACTAGTCCCAACATCTGAACTTGTGACTCACCTCTTTCACAAAAACGACAACATATGATGCATGACATACAATAAACCAACGACAATAACACCACAATAATCACAAGCCTACATCTGACTTTAAACAAACATGCAACGAAAATAGTACAACAATGATTACATCCCTACATCTGACTGTAAACAATCATGCATCTCAACGCATCAACCGTAGTTCTCACTCTGAATTATGCATCTCAACAATCATCAACAAGTATTCACAATAATTCACATGATTATACTTATTTTTTATTACATGTATTCACACATCAAATAAACATTCACACATCACTCAATCATATAAATTCATATTATCATCGCTTCATCAATGATTCATTTACTCACAATGATTAATTATTTGCTCTTTACCATTAACCATTATGAAACAAGTAAAACCATTTAAATTTCACATATTCTAGTAACCATCTAGCCTCTTAATACATCACTATGGGATAACCATACGCTTTAGTTTTCCAGCGCTTCAAACCGCACCTCATTTGGATTTATAGAACTAAAGTTATGGCAAAAACAATTATAGAAAAATAATAAGTTCCAACTCAATAATTTTTTACAATTTAACTAGCATCAATCGATTGACAGGGACCATCAGTAGATTTATTTGATTCCTCATTACATTTTATTTTTCCTATTTTTCACTTTTTGGCTTAGAGCAATCAATTGATTAATGGAATTAATCGATTGACATCATTCTTCATTTCATATTTTTCCAAATTTTCACATGATCAATCGATTAACATCAGTCAAATTTCCAAAAATCCCAGTTTTGATCATGTTCACTTCATCTCCTCCAGTCCTTATCTCTCATACATCATAGCAGTTTATATTATAACATCCAAACACATCATATCATGAATTTAACAGCATAGATGAATCCAATAACAATTAACCATGTCATAACACACAGATCAAATCATGAATCACAATAATTTGACATGTAATTTACACAATTTTCATCAAGAACACATGAACACATCAACAATGGTAAAATCAAAACAAAACCTAGAGGAGGGTGAGGATGTAACACCCTAAATAAACCCCCGTAATATTTTTAAATAAAACATCAGAGTAATTAAAGAAACATGATCAGTGGTTTTCATACGTTATTTCGCTATTTGTTTTAGTTACTATTTTGTTATTGTTTATTTGTTTTATATCTCTTTTACCGCATTTTATGCCTTGGTTGTGTTCTTTAGTGTTTTCAGGTTCACATAAACATTCAGGAAGAATCGGAGCGAAAAATCGAGAAAAATCGCAAAATTCATAATGAAATTGGAATGAAGACAGTGGGCTGACACGGGTGCCCGTGTCACCTGACACGGCCTGTGTCAGAAGGTCTGGAGCGAAAATAGTTTTTATCATGAGGTAGGGGGCTGACACGGGTGCCCGTGTCAGCAAGTCTGGCATGGAGAAATTCTTCCATTATCAAGACAGAAAGCCAACACGGCCGGTCGTGTTGCCTGACACGGCCCGTGTTGGCCTGGGAGAGGAATTTCTGATTTTTCTCATATTTTTTATTTGGGGTCCTCCAAAGGGCATTCTGGGTATTTCCTATTGCTGTTAAGTGAAATGTGGTTACTTAGGATCATTTTGGGAGAAGGGAAAAAAGACTTTTGCTTTTACGAAGAATTTTACGTTAGAGTTTCATGCGATCAAGTGATCCGGAGGAGGGAGATTCTTCATGAGTGCTAACAATTGAAGTTCAAAATCATTCGATTACTATTATAATGTCTACTTTTCATATTGTATTTCTTTTTAACATTATGAATAGCTAAACCCCCCAATGCTAGGGGGTGCCCCTAAATTGCAATGTTATGAACCTATTTTGATTTATTCTATGAGATTATGCTTTTTCCCTTTAAGCTTTTATTTTGCAATGTTCTTAATGCTTATTTGATCGGACCCATTGAATTTGATTCAAGGTTAGGATTAGGTCGGACAAACCACCCTAATGCTTTTGTAAAATAATATTGCGGTAGATATTTCTTAGGAATGAGAATACCCCGTAATAACCTAAAATAATCTTGTCAGAACTATTGCTTGATGTTATTCTGAGATTGCTAAGGAATTAGGGTCAAGGAGAATATCAAAGGTTTTTCTGTTAAGGAATTAAGGAAAAACGCTAATAAGAGTGGGTAAGCTAAGGTTTGAGGCATGTCTCTTTGAATAATAATTGGGTTTATCGCAGAGAAATTTATACACTTCTCCTAGCATAGCTTCTCATATTTGCTTAAGTCATTTTATTCATTCTGCTTATTTTCTTAATTGTTATTACAATTTTCAAAACAAACAACCCCTAAAGGCATTTTTGTTTAATTGAAATAGCATCTGCACTTATAATTACACGCAGTCCTCGAGAGATTGATTCTGGGGATAACCCCAACTATTACTACATCGGTAAAAATAGTACACTTGCTATTTTTCCGATCAATTTTTTGGCGCCGTTGCCGGGGACTGCCAAATTATAAGTTCGTGTGTTAATTCAATTGAAATTTTAGATTATTACTGTTACTACTAATCTGCGTTCGTGTGTTTATTTTCCTATTATTATTATTATTATTTTTTTTTTTTATACTTTTGGATTATTACTGTTACTACTAATCTGCGTCTAACATTTTTATGCGAGGAGAACCCTCAGCAAATTTTAATTTTGATGCAGAAATTGAAAGAACTTTCCACGCAAGGTGTAGACAAGCAAGGCTGGCAGCTTTAGAAGCAGAACTGTCAGTCCAAACACCAGAAGAAGAAAAAGTTTCTGTTCACTCAGAAGAATCAAATTCAGGTTCAGAGGCGGACAGAGATACTGTGATTATGGTTGGAAATCAACCAGCAGAGAGACTTCTGGGCGATTACGGTGGGGCAAATGCACCGGCTGGTAGGTTGACCATTGTGAACCAACCGGTGAATGTGCCAAATATCCAGCTGCATCCTAGCACCATCACTCAACTTGAGAAGAGACCTTTCACCGGAAAGGTTAATGAAGATGCCAACAAACATCTGCAAATATTTCTGACTATGAGCACCACTCTCAAGACTGAGGGGCACACGGAGGAAGCAAAGAAGTTAAGAATGTTTCCTTTTACTCTGGCGGAAGAAGTTGAAGAGTGGTTCTACTCATTACCTGCTGGAAGTATTACCACTTGGGAAGAGATGGAGAAGGCGTTTTTGAATGAGTATTTTTCGGCCTCTGTATATATCCGAAAAAGATATGATATTGTGAACTTTAAATAGAAGGACGGAGAATCTCTCAGAGACGCATACAAGAAGTTCAAGAAGGTTTTGGTAGCCTGTCTGACTCACAACATGGATCAAACTGAGCACATGCAAGTGTTCGTCAATGGCCTCCAAATGAAAACTAAGCAACTTATTGATACAGCTGCTGGTGGATCATCCAACTTCACCACCGCGACGGGTATCAAGAAAATTATTGAAGCTATTGCAGCCAACGAACATTTGGAGTTATATGATCGAAGTGTGAGTAAATCTGAGGGTGTGATTGACTTGAAGTTGAATTATCAGGTTGTGAAGGTGGAAAATCAGATTGCGGCGGAAGTTAAAAGAAGGTTACAGGATATGAATGTGGGTACTCAAAGTGTGGCAAGAGTTCAAACTGATCAACCTATGAGTTGTGAGATTTGTAGTGGACCCCATTATACTGCACATTGTGTTGCGACTCCGTAACAAATTGAAGAGATAAAATTCCTGAAGCAGAATAATCCCTACGCTCAAACTTATAATCCAGGGTGGAAGAATCATCCTAACTTCTCCTGGAAAGATCATAATCAACAACAATACCCACGACAACAACAAGCTCCCCAAAAAGCACAATGGGAGATTGCCATTGAGAAGATGGCAGCTCATAACATGCAATTTCAGGAAGAGACCCGGAATAGCTATAGGAGTACCACAACCTCCATTAAAAATCTTGAAGTTCAAATGAGCCAGATAGCACAACAACTAGCACATTCTCAAACACCAGGTGCCTTACCGAGTTCAACAATGACAAACCCAAGAGATAACCAGAATGTGAATGCCATCATGACTGGAAGTGGTGAGTCAAGTGAATATTATGAAGAGAAAAGAAAAGAAGCGGTCAAACCTAAGATCAAGTTACCGTACCCTTCAAGAGTGACAAAGAAGGAGACACAAGAAAAAGACTTTGAGAAATTCAGCTCACTGTTCAAAAAGTTAGAGATTAATATGCCCTTCTTCGAAGCTCTTGAACAAATGCCTCTATATAAGAAATTCATGAAAGAGGTCATTGGGAAAAAGAAACCTAGTGGAGAGGAGGTAAAGAGTCTAATTGAGGAGAGTAGTGGGGGATCACAAGGTAGGAAAATTCCAATCAAGCGGAAAGATCCTGGTTCTGCATCAATCCCCTGTACCATAAAGGATAGAACTTTTAAGAAAGTCTAAATTGATTTGGGTGCTAGCGTGAGTCTCATGCCCCTCTCAATTTTCAAAAAGCTGGGTATAAAGAAAATAAGTGAAACATAAACAAATTTGAAGTTTGCTGACCTCACAACCAAGCGGTCATACGGCTTAGCAGAAGATGTGCTTGTGACTATTGATAACTTCACATATCCACTAGACTTTGAGATCATTGATCTACCTGAGGATGAGGAGACGACTATCATACTGGGTCGACCATTCTTGATGACTAGTCGGTGCGGTGTGGATATTGAGGCTGGTACTTTAACTTTGAAATATTTTGAGGAAGAAGTAAACTTGAAAGTGTTGGAACTCGAGAAGCAAGGTCAAGAGGAAAGTAATCACCCCTTAGTTGGAATGATCTGAACAGTGGGAAAAAGCAAAAGCTCAAAACCACTTCTTGAAAAAGTCTCTGGAATAATCCATCAGGTTGCAGCATCTGAGTAATCTTTTATACCTAGCAAGACTCAAGAAGTCAATAAGAGGAAGAAACATCAAAGAAAGAAGAGAAAAAAACATCAAAGGAAAAATGTGAAAGTTGGATGTGAGTTGAATCACAATGTAGCTCTTAGTTCTGATTCTGACCGGTGCTCTATTACGGAAAGGTCAAGCAACAAAAGCAACAAAACGTGTAAGCCGAAGTACCCCCCATAGCATTGGGGAGTAACCCGTCGAGCCATGCGACGTTAAACGAAGCGCTACGTGGGAGGCAACCCACGCTTGTCTGATTAATTACTTTCTATTTGCTGTTTGTTTTTGTTTTGGTTGCAGGAAATAATCCGGATCCTACATGTGCAAACGATGATGTAGCTGTGGTGTGGCATTACCGTCAGCATCCTGAATCACGATCTATGTGAGTGACCCCTCTCTCTCTTGTTCTAACACATTGGGGTCAACGTGTAGTTCAAGTTTGGGGGAGGATTTACTGCTTTTAGTTTTTCCTCTTTGTACGGGTCGTGTCTATTTTGTGTGTTGTTTTATGAAAACCTCTCTGAATTCTCCCTAAATTAGAACCGTCAACATTTTTCTTGTGAATACTGTGATTTTGAGATGGTCAAGAAAGTATATAGAGTTTGAGGGAAGAGGAGTTAGAACTAGGGACATTGGGAAAGTTTGAAAACTTAGGAATGACCTAAACACCCTAGTTTCCCCTGAGTAAGAAAACGAGTCCAACGTGTAGATTTGTGCCATAGTACTTGGATTTGAGAAGTATTCCCCGATTAGTTCATCGTGATAGTCCGACATGACTAGAAAGAATTTCATGTATAAGGTTGATTGATAGAATGACTTAAGGCACCGAAAAAGTGAATAATGGCGATAAAGACAACTAGTCCTTCTAAGTTGGGTAACCCTCACCCGGTTACTTAGCCTAACGGCTGTCGAGTCTCAATTGTAGTCCCAAAGTGGACTAATTAACGCCAATGAGCGAGAAAAAAGAGATAATGGTGCCTAGAAAAACTTTCGATCAATCTTGTACATGTGAGGGAAAGCGAAAAAAATGCCTTAATCTGATTATCCGAATGAAAGGGGTAGAAAATCGAAGAAAATACTTAAGCCCAAAGCATAGTTGGAGAGGCAACCGAAAATGGGGATGTAGGTCTGTGGTTTTACCGCGATTTATGATTCAAGCCCTCTCAGGGCACTTAGACAAAGGATCAATCAAGGAATGACATGATCTTCAACTTGTCTAAACTCTCAAATACCCATAAAGGATCAAGAGGACTCCCACATCAAGAATCAAGCACAAAATTGCAACATTCCAAGTGGATCAAGCCTCAAGATCGCCAGTGTCACCAAATTAAGGTTTTGGTCGACTGAGGCCTCCAGATGGAAATTTTCCTCTGGGCATGAGCCATTGCTTCAAAGCACAACTTAAGATACTCCAAGGGACCTCATGGACCCAATCATCAAGTCAATTTAACCTCAGGGGAAGCATTCATAAAAAAAATCAGGAATTAGGGTTTCTTGACCTAATTCACCCCTAAGTTGACTTTTGGGACAAAACATGAGCCAAGACCTCTAGACATGTTTTGAGGGTCTCCAATACACTACATTGATCCATTTGCAATAATGCATTGATCCAAGAAGCTTGATCCACAAGTTTCAATTTCATCAGGACCATAATTAGGGTTTCGAGGAAAAAGTCAAAGCTCATTGGAAAGCTCTTTTCAAGATATTCAATTTGTTCCATATGACTTTTCATCCAGAAATGCTTGGTTTTTGAGTTATGAAGCTTGTAAGATAATCTGAGCCAACACTTAGAGAAATTTCAACACTTTTCTTCACAATTTTCTCTAACTTTAACCTCATTTTTCACCCATTTCCACTTGGATTCAAGACTTGGGTCCCAAATGAAAGTTTTAGAGCATGATGAGAGCTTTCCAACCATATGTGTAACATCTCATTTGAATGAGCCAAACTCAAGTTATGGTGCTCGAAAGTAGGGTGCCTCAAATTGTCAAAAACTCCATAACTTAGAATTTTTCTAAGTTTCTTTTTGGCAGCTTGGTTTGCATAACTTCATGGCTGATTTTCACACTTTTCCAAACCTCATTTCAATAATCTTTTCACGTGAACCTTGTTCTATTAAATGCCTATTTTGGAAAGAAGCAAAAATCTCACAAATTGGATCATTGGCCATCAAGTTTTGGTGCATCAAAGTGGCTATGTTACATGGTGTTTCGTACTTAGAAAATTCAGTTGGCAATTCTTTGGTACACCATGCTTTGCCTTGTGTTGTCATGAGTTTCCAAACATCATCTTAACTTGTCAATAGCATCAAAATGGCACAATGCCACACCATTTACTCAAGAGAATAAAAAATAGTAGCATTTTGGGCTACTACTTGGAGATTGGCCGGGTGGTCCATGACTTGGCACTACACACACTTTGCTTTATTTTTGAAATGTTGAACCAAACCCAAGTACATTGTACTGATCTTCTTTCACATCAGTTTTCGATACCTTTTCCACCAACCGTGCAAAAGAAGCTTGCAAGTACCATCAACTGTTATACTTACAAGTGGACACACAAGAGTCAAAGCAAGGGTTCTTTGTGTAAAGCTTCACGTGTCATTTCTTTTTGGTCCTTGTATCAGTTTTTCTGCTGACATGAACTTAGGATAAGCAACCTCCAGTAATCTACACATGGCTCAAGAATGATAAGGGAGCTAAACCGTGCACACAATCTTCCCTATGATTTTTCCCCCAAAACAAAGTTATTATCCTTCGTGCTCTCAATGTAATGACCAGCAGCCATGACTATAAAAGGAGGCTTATACTCCTTTGTTTGGGGGAGAGAAAATCACTTCAAACCCTCTCCATTCTCCTTCGTAAAACACTACCAAGCATCAGAACAAAAATAACTTCAAAACCTCTCCATAACCCTCTTCCATGGTCTTGCCATAAACTCTCCAAAAAACTTGTAAAAACTTCTGAGTTTCTTTTTGCCTCAACACAACAACCATCAACACACAATATTAACAATCCACCACACATCAATATCAGGACCAACATGTCACACGAGGGCTCGTGATTTTTTTTTGTGACCAGGAGCACACCAACAACAGCTAGGCATCAAATTAACACTCTCTTATTCTTTCTCTCTCACAAAGAACACTACATCTCAGAATACTCACTCAAGAGAACCACAATAATTCACAAACATCACTACCCTCCACAAGATCACACCAAACTCTGAGAACTCGTGAGATCAATACACTAACAGCAAGATCATCAACACAACAGAATCATCAGAACATACACTAGTCACAAAATACACCATTCAAAGAATGAACTCATGATCCATTAAGAGCAAACCAGACGCTGCACACTTCACTCAGGTTCTAACACCACATCATCAACAAAGGGAAGGGGCGAGTTCATTGGATTCATTAGCCTCCAAGTGAAGAAGTAGTGGACTGACTCCACTTGGTAGGTTTCTATCATGTCCATGCTTTCATGTTAAATTCATAATCATATCTATTTGAAACCATGTTGCTATGTTGTGCATCTGAGTATCTTTAAATGATAATATGAATGAATGTTTGAACTTGCATGATGTGTTCTTGTTCGGTTAGCTTATGTCAGTTTGAATATATGAGTTTCATGCCCATTTTTATCCAGGTTCTAGTCATTATTTTGAATGGATTAGGGTTTAGTTTTGTTCTACTAAGTGAGCACTACAGAATGATGCTTTATTTCGTGAGTTTTTGTTAAGATTTTAGGTTGTAATCGATTGAACAAGAGGAGGGTATGCCATGGCCTTTGTCCTATGTCTCACGATAATGGCACGGTTTGTTTCATGCATGCACGAAGAAGATGGAGGCGTGGTGAGCTGGGATTGGTTAGGCTATTCTTTTGTCGTTTTATGATTTAAAATCCAGTGACCTATTGATTCAAATGTTACATAATATTTTTGTACGCACCACATGTTATTTCCTTTGCTTAGATATTTTGTTTCATATTGGAACCTGGGCTTTGCCCACTCGCTAACTGCACCTCCCGTTTTATTCTGGCCCATACACCACTAACCAAACCTAGTTCACTTTGTTTTAACAATACACCCCCCTGTCTTTTTTTTTCTTCCTCCAACCATTTCAAGTTCTTCTTTTTAATTTGTTTTCTTTAATCACAAAAATCCAAAAAAATATATTATATTAACATTTTAATATTTGATTTGATTTTTTATAATTTTAATTTTGTTTTCACTTTGATGTTTATTAATATTAAGAATTTCGTTCATATTTAATTTTGAACTTGTTTTCTTCCTACTTTTTGGATAATTTTCTAAGATGTTTTAGGACATTTTGAGAAGTTATTTTTGAGTGTGACCATCAACGTTGTTGAAGACTTTTGAAGTATGTCTTGTTTGAGTTTTGGTTAACACCACATCACCTTTATCCATAACTTGTGGCACCCCTTAGAATTTTCTTGCAAGATGAATTTGTGTTGGTATAATTGCCTCACCCTCAATTTCAAAACTTTGCCATGATTGTGTTCATTTGCTCATGTTTGTTATGAACCATCTTGTTATCTTTTATCATGCTCCTACATGGATGTACATATCATGTTTTGGTGTTATTTACACTTAATTGTTTCTCTGTTATCTTTCCCCCCATTCCAAAGGAAGGTGATTAATGTTGACTCTTAAAGTCATAGCCCTCACCTTAACCTAGTAGCCTCATAAGAGCTAAACCTTATTTCTTGGCCTCATCTGAGCCACAGAATCATAACTAGCCTTAGGAAAGAGTTTTACACTCTGTGTGATATTTATCCTAATGAATACTCACTTTCCCTCTTTAACTTTAAAACATAACATAGGACCATTATAACTAGACTTAGAGAGTTCTTATACTCTACAATAAGGTCACACTCATTTCCCCTCTGAATATTGACCACAGTCAATCATTCAGTAGAAGTAGAACTACGCATACTCTGATTCTATACCCGAGGATACGTAGGCACAAAGTGCGATGCTTTGTCGAGTATACTTTAGATACTAACCCCTAGGGTTTCAACCTTCAGTATAGAACCCTTAGCAAACTTAACATAATACAACATAACCATTAGCAAGAGGCTCCTGAAGAGTACTACAGACGTTTAGGGTGTTAATACCTTCCCTACGCGTAACCAACCCCCGAACCTTAGACCCCCTCCCTTTAGGTTTTTCTAACGATCTTGAACCTTTCCTTTGGATAAATCAAAGTCGGTTGTAAAAGAAATATGATGCAAGTTAATTAATAGCTTGTTATCCGATTTTCACTGCAACAGAAATGGCGACTTCACTGGGGAGCATATTTTAGAGGGTTAAGCCTATCTTGTATTCATGCTATTTATGTTTGCTTGTTTTACTTATATCTGCTTATATACCTGTCATATTTGCCTATATATTTGTATATCTGTTATATGGGTTAACATTGTATCTATAAGTGAGATAAGTCCTAACCCGGACTTGAGAGAACACATATGTTTAGGAACCGTGGACATAGTCAAGGGAACTTCGAGGGAGAAATCCCAAAGGAGGGAACTTGAAGTCCACACTCAGTTGAGGCCCTCTTGAATGTAGTAGAATGTTACGCGAGCAATTGTGAATGCGTTACTACTTTCAATTTGGTGCCAGAGATATTGAGGACCTTTAGTCACCCCTTTACCCCTACTTGGCCTATTTAGGACGTAGTGCAATGACTATGAGGGAGCAATCCCAAATGGTTGCTACGCGATACTACACTCATATGAGACTCTCTCGAGAATTTTATCGATCACCGAGCAATTGGAAAGTCGATAAAATCCGAAAGATGGGTTGTCGACTCTGGGAACTTTTTATAACCTTGTCTTGCAGGTGAAAACCATAGTACACACCATATTGGGGTGGGTAGACCATGGCTCCATTCATGAGAACCCACAACCTAGGAGTTATTTATCTTGTTGTGTGTACATATGTTTGTGCTCGTGTGCTTTATGCATCCATACATTCAAGCATTCTTAGCCCTTTGGTTTCGAGGAACTCAAATGTTTGTTTCCTTTGCAAATATCAACAGAGCTTGGATTTTAAAAACAAAAACTCTTCAATTTTCCAAAAAAAAATTTCGCAACTTGCCTTTGAGTTCCTTGAAACCATTTGGCTTGCATTAGCATCTCATTTGCATCATGTCATAGCATGTGCATTTCCTCTCTGTCTTCGTCTCATGTCGCCGTATTCCACTTGAATCGTCTTTGAATTCCCGACAACTACGACACCACGAGCCAAACTCGACAAAGGATGTCTGACTAGTACTGTGAAATGGACAGAGTCAACAACGAATTGAGTGAGCTCCGAGGAGGAATGGGGAAGATTCTGGAAGCAATTCAAGTTATGAGACCAAGGATGGATACACAAGCGACGGTGGTCTCTGAGATTATCACTACAACTGTAGAACCTCCCGTTACTACTGTGAACCCCACTTTGGGCATGCCTTTTAACTTTATACGTGCTCCTGCCGTCACTTCTACTCAACAAGCTGTTCCTTTGGTCAATGAGACTTTTCAAGCTATTCCTACCTTTGCACCAGCAGCAGTGCAAGCTCAGGTGCGCCCAATTTTTCGGAACCCACATCCGGTTTATAATTATGTCAATATGTCTGAAGAGGGAGATAATCGACATGAAAGGCTGAAGAAAAGTATAGAAACGATGCAGAGGAAATTGAAAGCAATGGAAGAGAGCAATGTATTTAATACTAATGCTAAGGACATGTGCTTAGTCTCAAGCTTGGTAGTTCCACCCAAGTTCAAACTACCCAATTTTGACCTATACTCTAGTGCGACCTGTCCTAAGTCGCATTTGGTCATGTATTACCGGCGAATGGCTGCATTTTTGGATAATGATAAGTTGATGATCCACTACTTCCAAGATAGTTTGAAAGGAGCTGCTGCAAAGTGGTATTTGACTTTGGACCAATCTAGGATCCAACGCTTTCAAGATGTATCTGACGCTTTTGTAAAGCATTACAAATATAACATGGACCTGGCGCCAGATCGCAGACAACTACTGAGTATGTCTCAGAACGATACTGAGTCTTTTAAAGAGTATGCACAGAGATAGAGAGAGCTGGCTTCACAGGTAGAGCCACCTTTATCTGAAAAGGAGTTAACTGATTGGTTCGTCGACACGGTGAGACCGAAATTCTATGAAAGGATGATCAGTAGTGTGTCTGCTAGTTTTTCCGATATTGTGGCTGTAGGGGTTAAAGTCGAGCTTGGTCTGAAGAATGGGAAAATGACCAAGAGAACCGATAGTTCGAGCGACGATGCCAGGATATCCTTTAAAAGGGAAGGAGATACCAGTGTGGTGATGACAAACAAAAAGAAGAAAAATCAGTTCTGGAAACGTCAGCAGCAACAGCAGTGTTATTCTGTTCAGCAACCTTATGTGGCCGCCATCGCGCCAACATTCAACCATCAAGCTTCTGTTTATCAGCCGGTTCCTCAACCACCAGTGTATCAACGAGCGCCCAACACTCCTGCTTATCACCAACGGACTCAAGTTTCTCGTCAGAATATTCTAGGTAAAAGAAAGGGTGGAAGGCCTCCGATTCCTCCCATTCCTATGGAGTATACAACATTGTATCCTGCTTTGGTGCAACAAGGATTAATAACTACAAGGTCATCAGGCCCACCTCCTAATCCGCTTCCACCTTCTTACAATCCCAACGCTCATTGTGCATTCCATGAAGGTGCACCAGGCCATAATTTAGAAGGTTGTTTTGCTTTGAAGCATATTGTGAAGGACTTAGTGGAGAGAAACATTTTGTCTTTCGATGGCTCTCAGCCTAATATCAAGAACAATCCTTACCCGCTCATGAGATAAGTGATGTTGTGGAGGATGTATCAAGACAAAGATGGATTAGGGGTCTGTGATTGAGCTCCTCTTTGACTTTCTGTATTTGATTCCCTAAGGCTGGCAATCTTTTGGCTGTTTCAGCAATTTTATTGTATTTCCTTTGCACTTTGAATTTGTATTTGCTTATAAGCTTTGTTGTACTTTCAAATTGACAAGGTTAATGAAATGTTTGTGCATATTTTGGATTAAGTCCATTCGTTTCACTCATATACTTTTATCACCACACAAAAATATATACTAATATCTTCATCTTGTTTCTTCCCACTTATCAAACTTATTGTTAAGCAAGGATTACGGAGGATGATGAAAACCTCGTGTTCATAATTGCTGTGGTATGCTGCCAATTAAACCCTGCCAATGATATAAGGCATTGTTTCAATTCCTAAATACTGGAGAAATAAGGAAGATAATCCATCGTTAACCCTTTCGAGCCTAGAAGTAGGAGTTTTCACTCTTTACGCACAAAAAACCCTTCAATCTCGACCTTGGGGCAGAGTAGTTCTCAGTTTAACTTGGTTATGCAAGCGCTTCGTAAGAGGCACCAGTCAACTCTATCATCAATACGTAAATATGTAGCTTAAGCCAACTGAGCATAGGACTGGAGTTCATCACGAAGTTTGGGTGGGACAAATAAACTTTGAGCCTTTATCCTTTGTTTCATAAACAGTGAACCAGACCACGTTACAACCCTTAAAAGACCTAATTGAGGTAAGCTTATTTTGAAAGCATACTACAGCAAGGTTGATTAACCTGACTCCTAATAATCTTTGCTATTTGCGTGTGTTGATCACTTCACCTGTCATTCCGTAAATGACTAGATCCACCTTTGTTTTTTATTATTTAATCATTCCATCGTGTGTGTTTCATCAATAAAACTTGATTTCAAAAGCTTGCATGAATTTTGCATTGAAATTGCCAATTTTTTATGAACAATACTAGTTTGTAAAAACAATTCAGTATCAAAGAAATCCCAACGAATGCAGCCAGCTAAGGGGTTCGACTTGATAAAGGAAGCTCAGTTAGGGGCAACCAAGCAGAAGGATTTGCCAATCTACCGAATCAGGGGCAAAACTCGTCAAATTTCAAAATACTAAAACAAGTCTTCTTCAGGACATCTTATGACAAGTGTGGACTCCAGTGACCCATCAGCAGGGGCAAGTTTTGTTCCCCAGTCATTTCTACGACAGTTTGAGTATCACGAATACAGTTGAACTGGGGCATTTATGTATAGGTTCATTTCTTTTTAAAAGTTTGAAGATATTAAGGCATCTGGCATGCCAATTCTTCTGTAAAATCCTTTTGATTACCTACCAGTTAATCAGAGGTAGTTAAGTCGAGATTCGGTAAATCTCTAAAGGGCCAATCAGTCTGGGGCATCTCTTCCCCAGTTGTCAACAACCATTCTGAAGAACAAGTTCAAAGGCTCTGTTGTGCAGACGCCGTTAATCTGGGGCAGTTACGCTGAGATCTCTCCAAGAGTTTGAAGATATTGAAACACCTTGTATGCCAATTCTTCTATAAAATCCTCTTGTTATCATCTTCTGATAGACCATATAGCCTGGGGCAGATAAGATTTGAAGATGATCATTATGCCAGTAGGATACCTAATTACTTTGTTCTTGTGATATCCTTTGCTAGCTCCCCAATAAGCTGTTACTTTAGCTAATCTTGACAATTCTCCATGGATTCTCCTCCAACAAAGAAATCAAGCTTATGATGGCAATCCTCATGATGTTATACCTCAAGTGGAATACTCTTTTCACCAGCGAAGTTGTTGATTCTTTTTCTTCATCCCCAGTATTGGTCTAACCTGTTGATTTTGGCTGGGTATCCTTTGTCGAGACGTTTATTTCATCTCCAGTTTTGCTTCCTGTATGTTTTGTCAGCATAAGCATAAGCATGGCATAAGCACTCATGTGCATAGCATCTTAGCATTTATGCTTCCTTTTCTGGTGTTTTCCTGTCTTTTGTTCACTTTGGCGTTTATCCCCAAGTGACTGGGTTTGTCTATCCTCTCCAATAGAAAGTTAGCCTTAGGCATAAAGTGCCCATCTTTTCTGAATTCCCCACAGAGTTTGATTCTCGTGGATGATGGTTGGTTCGGTTATCTTTTCCATATGTGGATAAGATAAATCCCATTTGAGTTCTTTCCTCAATTGGAGTCTTGTTTGACCGTTTCTTTCTAGCTTGTCCCTAGATCGAACTTTGATCCCTGGCAGGTGTGGTTTTCAAACCTAGCTTTGAACGTGCATTTATTTTGCACTGTATCTCGCAAGAAGAATCTCAAGATCCTCATTAAAGACAGAATTATTTCTCCAACAGTGTTATGATATCAACATATCTTTGAAGCAGCAATCTCTTGAAGAAGTTTGTTTTCCAATGGCGATAAGTGGCAGTCTCTTATAAGCAGCTTATCTATCTCTGGTACTATTCATCCTCTTTGCAACCATAATGGGTATTCCCCAGGAAGTCTTATCTTCAGTTACGCAACCCCGGTACTAACCTATCAGATTCTAGATACCTTTATTGGGGCCCATTTTTTGGTTCTATCTCCAATAAGGTTGTTTTCTTTCTAAAGTGCCAACCGGTCATTCTTGAACCTGTTGTTCCATCACTTTGGATGTATTTTTCCCAGTGAAGACCGTTTTTCGGTTCAACCTTCATTGCAGATCCTTCCTTTCTAGAATGTCATCTAGTTATGTTTATCCTTGATGGTCAATCATTCTAGATACCTTTATTGGGGCCCATCTTTGGTTCTATCTCCAATGAGGTTTTATATCCTTCTAAAGTGCCAACCGGTCATACTTGAACCTGTTGTTCCATCACTTTGGATGTGCTTTCCCAGTGAAGACCGTCTTTCCGGTTCAACCTTCATTGCAGATCCTTTCTTTCTAGAATGTCATCTAGCCTTAATGATCAATCATTCTAGATACCTTTATTGGGGCCCATCTTTGGTTCTATCTCCAATGAGGTTATTTTTCCTTCTAAAGTGCCAACCGATCATACTTGAACCTGTTGTTCCATCACTTTGGATGTGCTTTCCCAGTGAAGACCGTCTTTCCAGTTCAACCTTCATTGCGGATCCTTTCTAGAATGTCATCTAGCCTTGAGGGTCAATCATTCTAGATACCTTTATTGGGGCCTATTTTTGGTTCTATCTCCAATGAGGTTTTATATCCTTCTAAAGTGCCAACCGATCATACTTGAACCTGTTGTTCCATCACTTTGGATGTATTTTCCCAGTGAATACCGTCTTTCCGGTTCAACCTTCATTGCGGATCCTTTCTAGAATGTCATCTAGTCATGTTTTGACTTGATGATAAATCATTCTAGATACCTTTATTGGAGGCCATTTCTTGGTTCTACTTCCAATAAGGTTACTTTCTGGCTCATACCGGTTTTTCATTATAAAGCAGATTATTTGTTATTTTAACTAACTTTTGTGAATACCAGAGCCTTTTCTTGGCTCATTAGCCTTATTACCTTTTTGAATTCCAGGTGTTTTTATCTGGCGCGCAGAGTTTGTCTTTGTCTTTTCTGGCTTTTCTTGAAGATCCCATCTTGAACTCTTCAGTATAAGAATCCCCAGGAAGTTTTGATTGGTTGTCTGTCTTTATTAGGCTGATCCCCAGATCAGGTTTTTTCTTTTTGGTTTCATGCCCAGGAAGAGTGTGGGTTTGTCTTCTCCCCAGTAGTCTATCTCCCCGGATTTTTTTTCCCCAGTGAAGATTTGTTTTTTGGTTTTTCCCCAGTGTTTCTTTGGAGTCTCCCCAGTGAGTCTCTTTCGTTGGTTAGCCTGTATCCCCAGTGAGTTTTTCTCATGGATACTAACTTTCATCTTTCCCCGGTGAAGCTTATCTTGTGTGTTTGCCTCCTGTTGTCCCTGGTGTCTGCATCTTTGCACCATCTTGGCATCATATCATCATTTTAGAAGTTCATGGTATGTCAGCATTTGCATGTCTGTCGCTTATCCTTAGCATTTACATTCCATCTAAGGGAAAAATTTTCGGTCTGCTGTATTTAAATACCTTTCACCTTGATGCCCCTGGAATCTCCGTTCCTCGTGCCATCCGGTAAAGCTATTTAAATAGGGGCAACTGTTGTACCCCAAATTTTTACCCTTAGATGTCATCTTCATTTGTGCATCTTAGGTCAATCATCTCTGCATTGTTTGAACTGACCCATATCTTGCAGTTTGTTTCTTTGTGTTCAAATTAGGTTTGCATATCACCATGAAGCTCCACAAGTTGTTTTGAAGCAAGTCAAGTCAACAAAAGATCTCCAGTGCAAGAACTTTGGAATTAGGGTTTTGCTCTGAAGAAATCACTGAGGAATTGACTCTATCAAGTCAAGATTTGTGTGATTCACTTACCACTTAAGGTCATCTACATCCAAGAGACATCATTCAACAGGAATCCAAGATCTATTGGTCCTCAACAAGAGAAGTTTGAGCCTCAGCCTCACTATACCTCCAAATTAGGGTTTCTGTGACACCTGTCAGTCAATGACTTTGATTTTCATCAAGATGAACTCCCATACCCTAATTCTTGATTCTATTGGTTTATCAACATCCTCAAGAGTCTCCTAAGACCTTTAGATGAGCAGGAGGAAGCAAGTTTACAAGATCTGACCTCAGTGCATTCACAGTCAAAATTAGGGTTTGAATGAAACCCTAATCCTTGGGAATTTTGGTTCAAATGAAGTGTCAATGGTTCTAATCATTGATCGGGACTTAGTATGTCTATAGATTCTGACTGCAAGTGCACAGTCCTATCGCGTAGTTTTAAAAGATATCGAACCCACAAGGACTTGATAATCAATCTAGTGCTATCTATAGTTACTGTGTTTAGCTAAGGCGGATAATGTCACGGTTTCAGTTTCTACAGAATTAAAGCGGGAAACTAAATTAGATTAAGAAATATTAAGAAAGCAGTCGGTATGTAATATAGTGAACCTATGCGAATTTAATCGAAACTAAGCATATGAAAATATTTCACTTAAGTTATTCTGTAGAGAGTATCAGTTTAAAAACCCTCAACTCACACTCTCGTGGTCTTGTATTAGATTATATCCCTAAAGCCCTATGTCTGCTCTCTCTAGCCCATAAGTTTTTAGAAATATTCTTTGAAAACTTAATAAAGTCTAATTGGTTTTAAAGCGCTCTCGCTGTATTTAAATCCAATGCCTAATCTTAGCTATCCGGTTAAAACCTCACACTCTCGTGGTCTCGATTTTATCTTATTTCACTTTTCTTACTCTCGTAATAAAAAGATTAATTTTAAGTATAAAAGATCTCAGCCAGAAAATTAAGTTAATTATTATTTTAGCTTAGAATAATTAAACCCGATCGGTTACTGTTATCACATACCGATCTATTAAATTAGCTAGACATTATAATTAAATCAAACAGAAAACAATTTATTATTAAAGACATTAAATCATGCATAATAATTGAAGAGCAATTAATTAACATAAACAAAATGCGATTAATTATAACGTGATACAAATACCTGGAAAATAAATATTCCTTAGCTCCCTCTTCCACAAGTCGGCAAGATTGGAGCTTGGAACCGGAACGGAAAATACTAAATGCTGGGGCTGGAAATAAAATCTAACAATAATAATTTCCTAATGTTGGAAATTATTATAAAGGTTTGGAATAAAAGCAAAACAATGAAACAGCAAGAAAATGAAATGCTGGAAATAAATTCTGGTGAAATTTTGGCAGAGCTCTCGCAAATCAGTCGCATCCCACTCTCCTCCTTTTCTCTTCGTATGTTGGCATATTTATAGAGGAGGAGCTTGTAACAGTTGGTCTTTGTTCGTGGGATTTTTGCTGAGAAAATGCCGGATACTGGGATTGAGTCGTGTGAGAGAATTTAGGAGTTGTTGAAGACTCCTTCTTTTATGGCCACGTCTCTTCTGTTTCTTCATAATATGTGTGTTGCGTGTTACGGTCGTGAGGATATGGTGACGATCACTAATATGCTTTCAGCGTGTTACGGTCGTAACACATTGCTTACGGTCGTTAGACATTAAATAGCGCGTTACGGTCGTGACTGTGGTGTGACGATCGTGAAACTCCCTTGAGCGCGTTACGGTCGTAAGGCATATGGTGACGACCGTCACTGTTACAAAATCTCAGATTTTGACAGTGTTTTCTTCTCATTTTCTGTCAATTTTTCTTCACTTGTTCTCTTTTACTATTTTGACTTGAGATGTATCGCACCTGCAAAAAGGCATAAAAACTCGGAATAATCGGGGATTAGTTGAGTCAATGCACGATAAAAATGTACTAAAAACCTAGTAATTATACGATACGATTTCTCTTCATCAAACTCCCCCATACTTAAACCTTTGCTTGTCCTCAAGCAAATAATCGATTAGAAACTCGGACAACTTTTATCGGACGCGCACGCATGATATATCTGTGATTTTCAAAATGATTGTGGAAACCATTCATTGGTTCAGCCGATACTTAAGCAGAACACTAACGATGCACTAATGACACACGCATAAAGCTCAGTCGTGGACTTCTATTTTAAGCAATCTGTCCAATAATTCCGTTATGGTCTTACCTAAAGTCTCCGTATCTATTTCACCCGGTTTTGTTTTAGCGCAATCACATTAAGCCCTTTGTCGTAGCACGCACGTAGTGGAGTAACCGGTTAGTGACTTTGATCCCCTTTTTTTTTTTTTTTTAGCGCGGGGTCTGGTACACGAGTGTGGCAGCCCTTTAATATCCTACTTGGAGGTTGTGGGGGATCGAGCCGTAGCACGCCCTACCGAGTTCAGGACCAGATGCCCCTGAACCAACCAACAATGGATTCTTTCTTTATGTTCTCATCTCTTATATGCGACCGTATAAATTGGTGCAAATTTTCAAGTTTTAGCAGCAGAGATAGAAAAGGTATCTTATGATCAAACACTTATATTCATCGGTTCTCCACGTGGTTTGTGTCTAGACGGTGCTGACTGCTAACATAAACTACTGAGGATTAACATAGCACTTAAGACTCGAGATAAAGGTATAATGGTTATGTAGACGGATTGCGTAAGTAAGAAGTCTAAGGTGTCAAGACTGTATCGGTCTTGTTGAGTCTTTCTCGGCTTCCCAATTACGATTTCTGTAAGATAGATATATCGAGCTATTTCGAAGATAAAGCAAAATAAAATTTTGGTATGGCTAAATAAAGCGGGGAAGGAATGAAAATAGAGGAATATCATAACATTACTTGTTCAAAAGAAATATGCGGAAAGGGAAATACATGAAATGGAAAGTACATGGAATGGAAAAATACTTCTCCCACACTATATCAGACATTGTCCTCAATGTTGTGATATAATAGCGGGGGGGTAGCACACAAAAGCAACAACAGAAATGGAAAAATGCAACTAAACTAGTAAAATATTACTGTGGAACATTCCCGCGGCTCCTGGTGCGTGAACGTCTAGAAGGAGTGGCACCGGCATCAGAGTCGTGTATATCCAAACCGCTGATCTCATTCCTCAGAGCTCCTATCTCGCTGAGTGCTTCGCCAAGCTTTTCATCCATGTTTTTCTGGTTGCGAAGGATTTGATCGTTTTGTGCAACCAGACCATCATACTGCTCCTTGTATCTTCGTTCAAGTGCGGCAGTCATCTGGTTTTGTTGGTGGATGGCAAGGAGGATGTCCTCAAGTGAGATAGGTTGTTGTACAGATGATGATTCGGGAATGTCGGTAGCGGGATGCTGATTGTCAGGATTAGGAATGGTACCTTCAGAATTGGCCGGAGTAAACAACCAATTATCTCTGTTTTGCGGATCGATACGGTCGTTGCAAGGTAAAGTGATGCTGCGATAGACGACGTTGCGGATTACAGGGTGAAATTTGCCATCTTCGCGCTCATAAATCAGGTGTGCAGACTTGCAATGGTCCAATGTAAGCAACGCCGGTTCCATATGAGGCAGATTAGTAAGGTTGTCACTAAGATTCAGGCTTAAGGCAATAGAGGTGACAATACCTCCGAGATAGAAGGGTTGGCGTCCTCTCATGCAGGTGGCCTGAATGTGAGCCAGAAGGAATGGAGCGGCGTTGATTGGGTGACCGTTCAATGCACAATAGATGAAAAAGAGCTCTTTTGAATTGAGCTTATGGTTGCTGTCCCGTGCGAAGATAGTGTTGCACAGGATGCGGTGAAGGTATCAGATAGCCGGATTGTGAATTTGTGTTGCGTTGAGGCTCTCAAAAGAAGATGCATGGTTGTTGGTGATGTTGCACCACAAATTGAAGGCTTCTTCGTTGAAATCATCGGGCACACGGCAATGAGCTTCATCGCTGATAGTGAAACCAAGCAGCTGTGCAACTTCTGTCTGACTGTATCGATACTCTCGACCAAACATGCGGAACGTCGTGATGCCGGTAAGTTGGCCAGTCGCTCCGGGTGGTGTGATATACCGAAACGAGCTCAGAAACTCCAAGACGAGAGTCTCGTAAATGAACTGTGGCTGGCTACAGATATGCCACAGGTTGAGGTTCTCCAGCAGGCTTTGAACGCTTTCGAGCAATCCCAACTCCCTCAAGCAGTCGAGGTCGACATACCGAGTCGGTTGAAGACCGCGACGGTGAAACTTCTGGAACTTCGTTCGTTGGGCATTTCCTGCGTCGCCCTCTCTGAAAACGATGTCGAGGGGTTGTTGTTGTTGGTTTGCCATTCCATGCAAGGAGTGAAAATTATTTTTGGGTGAGGGTTATGTGAAATACGATAGAAATTTATGGAATAAATAGGGAGAAAATGTGGAATGTGGAAAGGTTAAGATAAATGGAGTAATGGGTAGTTATGGTATGAGTAATGTGGTAGTGGGTAGGTTACAAATAATAATAATGGGTAATGGGTAGTTATGGAAGATGAAGATGAATGGGAGTGGAGAGGGTGAAGAAAACACGCCCCTGGAAGTTCAGGGAGCGTGGGTTTTGAAACCCTTACGGTCGTAACATGATACTTACGGTCATAACGCGCTAAAGGGCGTGTTACGGTCGTCATGGATCTGTTACGCTCGTGACCGTTGCAAAATTTGATATTCTTGCAGCAACAGACAGTGCAGATTTCCAACTTCCTATAATATTTTTCTCACCATCCTCGCATCATATTTAGAGACATAATGTAAACTAACAAGCATGCATTTAATTTAAAACTAGCAAATTCCAAATAGAATTGTTAGTGTCAAGAATATATAACACGAAATGCATAAACTTGCAGTAAAGACATAGCTTATAAAAATGTAACCAGTAGAAATTAAACTTATAAAAATGTAAACCAGCAGAATTTTAAAGAGTACTAACAGTGCAGAAAATAAATTAAATATTCGAAAGTTGCGGAATGGTAAACTACCTAGAAACAAAGAAACAAAAAGTAAAACTAAACAAATCACTACAGCTCATCAAAGTCGTTTCTTCAGGTCTTCGAGTGCGGTGTTCATATGGTAAAACTGTTCACATGTTAAATCAGTTAGGCCTATAATGTCCAATCTCATGCTTTTAACTTCATCCTTAACAACATTAATGTCAGCTTGATATACTTCAAGAGTTGTCAGAATTTTGTTCAAGCTTTCAGCATATCCTACGTTGTTGATTTCAGGGGTCTCAATGTCTTCACCAATATGGTTGATGTCATGATAACCAGGAGGGGTCTCAGGGTCATTCTCTTCATCAGTCATCATATCATCCCTAACTTGGTAGGATTGTGGTGTCTCAGGTGTTGTTGGATGGTCAGGAGGGTTCAGTTCATAAAGCCAATTGTCACGATTGTGGACACTCACTTTTGCATGGTTCGGAAGGGTGAATAAGGTGACAGTTTCGTCCCTTATCAGGTATTCAAAAGGTGCAGGTCCTATATTTCCTATTAGGCGTCGGTCAAAACAGAAATCTATATTCATAGGACGAATGGAACCAAAGGGTGTGCCCCTATTCAGCTGGTATCTAAGTCCAAGTGCATTAGCAATCATAGTGACAAGGCCTCCTATGATGATCGGCGCATCAGGGTCCTGAAGAATGTGGCAAAAGGTTTTCATCATGAATGGCACAGCATTGACAGGGCGGCCTTGAGTCATGCAGTACAGTAAAAATATCTCATCCTTAGACACCTCGGTTCGGTTTTCTTCCTTTCCAAATATGGTATGGGCTAGGATCTTATGGAAATAGCGAATAGCGGGATTATGTATTTCATTGTTATCCATGTTATTCGGCTCAGGGTGATAGTTTCCGGTTAAGGTTCCCCAAAAGAAATCCAGCTCAATATCCATCAGTTCTACCTGGGTTTCAGTGAAAGCAAAAGGTCCGCTAGGGAATCCTAGTAGGTCAGCTAATTTTTTATGGTTATAACCGAATTCAATACCGAATAGTCTGAAACCGATAAATCCTTTTCGAGGTCCGAAACCGCGCTCAGGTATATGGACTAGAGAGCTCAAGAATTCAAAGGTAAGCTCGCGGTAGGTGACAAATCTAGACTTCATGTGGGCTTTTTCCCATCCAAGTTGGTTATACAGGTAAAGGATACTATCAGAGATACCTAGGATGTTCATAGTTGGCTCATCATAGTACAGAGTCATACCAATGTTCCTCTGTGACAATTCCTCAAACTTCCTCATTTGATTTCCTCCTCTAAAAGTGGTTTCCATGAAGTTCCTTGGTTGGTCAGCCATAGTTAGTGTTAAAGCGGGAGAAACAAATCAGGGGGAAAATAGGTAAGGTAGAAAAGACTTTAGAAAACCTGTAGCATGGAAATTTTATAAAGAATTTAGAAAACAAAAGTTAAAAAGAAAATAAGAAAAGAAATAAGTAAATAAATGAATAAAACGAAACAAAAACAAATAAGTGGGTTGCCTCCTACTAAGCGCTGTTTTTATCGTCATAAGCCTGACGTAGTGCTTAGTACTAGATTAATCAGGAGAGTTAGTGGACAACTCTAAAAGTTTGAGATTATTCGCATAATCTTTGTTTTCAATATTATGGTATTGTTTTAATCGTTGTCCGTTTACTGTGAACGGTTCACCATTCCTACCCTTAATTTCTATTGCTCCGCTTGGGAATACTTTAGTAATTTCAAAGGGGCCTGACCATCTAGATTTCAATTTCCCAGGAAAAAGCCTAAGTCTAGAGTTGAAAAGGAGCACAACGTCTCCCACCTTGAATTCTTTCCTAGATAAACGCTTGTCGTGCCATCTTTTGGTTCTTTCTTTATATATCTTAGCGTTCTCATAAGCGTCTAATCTTAATTCTTCCAATTCGTTTATATCAAGGACTCGTTTTTCTCCTGCGGCAGTGTAGTTTATATTCAGCATTTTAATCGCCCAATATGCTTTGTGTTCTAGTTCTACCGGGAGGTGACAAGACTTTCCGTACACAAGTTTAAAGGGTGTAGTTCCTATAAGTGTCTTGTAGGCGGTCCTATAAGCCCATAAAGCTTCGTTAAGCTTGGATGACCAATCTTTCCTAGATATGGCGACAGTCTTTTCTAGAATTTGCTTTATTTCTCTGTTCGAGACTTCAACCTGTCCACTAGTTTGTGGGTGATAAGGTGTTGCTACACGGTGTCTGACTCCATACTTAGACAGTAATTTGTCGAATATTTTCGAGATGAAATGAGAGCCACCGTCGCTAATGACAAGTCTAGGTACACCAAATCTTGGAAAGATTACGTTCTTGAAGAGCTTAATTACTACTCGTGTGTCATTCGTAGGAGAGGCTATAGCCTCGATCCATTTTGAAACATAATCAAAAGCTACGAGTATGTACTTATTTCCGAAAGAAGATGGGAAGGGTCCCATGAAATCGATTCCCCAGACATCAAAGACTTCTACTTCTAATATTCCTCTTTGAGCCATTTCATCTCGTCTTGAAATGTTACCTGTGCGTTGACACCGATCACAATTTATGACGGCGATGTGGACATCTTTCCACAGATTAGGCCAGAATAAACCGGCTTGTAAGATCTTGGCACAAGTTTTAGAAGTGCTTGCATGTCCGCCATATGGAGAGGAGTGGCAATGTGAAATGACATTTTCTATTTCTTCTTCGGGTATACATCTACAGAAGATTCCGTCTGGTCCTCTTTTAAATAGTAGGGGTTCATCCCAATAATAGTACTTGAGATCGTGGAAGAATTTCTTTTTCTGCTGATAGGTTAAGTCAGGTGGAATCGCTCCAGCGGCTAAGTAGTTGACTATGTCAGCATACCATGGCAATCCTACGGTTGTATTGATCTCTTCGAAGGCTTCCTTGACTTTTGGTTTGTTGGGATCTAGTCGAGCTAGGTCGCCTTTTATTGTTGCTATCAGCTGTTCATACGGGAATTCGTCGTTAATCGACACTTGTTCGGGTTTAATACCTTCTATTCTAGATAAATGATCCGCTACGACGTTTTCAGTGCCTTTCTTATCTTTAATTTCGAGATCAAACTCTTGTAAGAGTAAGATCCATCTTAGGAGCCTTGGTTTGGCATCTTTCTTGGTCAATAAATATCTGATAGTAGCGTGGTCTGTGTAAATGATTATCTTCGCTCCTACTAAATAGGAACGGAATTTGTCAAGCGCAAAGACAACTGCTAACAGTTCTTTCTCAGTTGTGGCGTAGTTCATCTGAGCGGAATCTAAGGTTCTACTGGCGTAGTAAATCGCGTGGAGTTTCTTGTCCTTCCTTTGTCCTAGAACTGCGCCTACAGCATAGTCACTCGCATCGCACATAATTTCAAAAGGTAATCTCCAATCGGGTGGTTGCATGATTGGTGCGGTGATAAGGGCTGATTTAAGAGTTTCAAAAGCTTTTAGAAAATTTTCATCAAATATGAACTCAGCGTCTTTCATTAATAACTCGGTAAGAGGTTTGGTGATTTTCGAGAAATCTTTAATGAAACGTCGGTAAAAACCGGCGTGGCCTAAAAAGCTTCGTACTTCTCGTACGGTCTTAGGAGGTTGAAGGTCCTTTATGACTTCTATTTTAGCTTTATCAACTTCAATTCCCTTGTTAGATATTACATGTCCTAGCACGATTCCTTCTCTGACCATGAAATGGCATTTTTCCCAGTTAAGCACGAGGTTTACTTTCACACATCTTTCTAGTACCTTTTCTAGGTTTGATAAACATCCTTCAAAACTTTGCCCGCATACAGAGAAGTCGTCCATGAACACTTCCATGATGTTATCTATGAAATCTGCGAAGATTGACATCATACATCTTTGAAAGGTTGCAGGAGCGTTACATAATCCAAAGGGCATTCGTCTATAAGCGAACGTTCCATAGGGACATGTGAATGTAGTCTTCTCTTGATCATCAGGGTGAATAGGGATTTGGAAAAATCCTGAGTAACCATCTAGATAGCAGAAGTACGAGTGTTTGGCTAATCGTTCTAACATTTGATCTATGAAAGGTAGTGGGAAATGATCTTTTCGAGTGGCCTTGTTTAGTTTTTGATAATCGATGCACACTCTATGTCCGGTCACTACTCTTTGTGATATCGATTCGCCTTTTGCGTTTTTCACAACAGTGATACCTCCTTTCTTCGGTACTACATGTACTGGACTAACCCATTGACTATCAGAGATTGGATATATTATTCCAGCGCCTAGCAGTTTCTTAACTTCATCTCTGACTACAGTGCTAAGGATTGGGTTAATTCTTCTTTGAGATTCTCTAGAGGTTTTGCAATCTTCTTCTAGCATAATACGATGCATACAGATTGAAGTACATATCCCTTTGAGATCAGATATGTTATATCCTAATGCAGTTGGGTATTCTTTAAGACATCTAAAAGTTTCTTCGTTTCGAGTGTTCCTAAACTGGAATTGATTATAACTGGTCGCGTACATTCAGTGTCTAGGAATTCGTATCTTAGGTTCTTGGGTAAGGTTTTTAACTCTAATTGAGATTTCTTCTTGCATGGCATGGGGTCCGGTGTAAGTGCTAAACTTTCGCTTAGACTGTCATCTTGATACGGTGCACGCCAATCGTCATCTTCGAAAATCGGAGGGATTTGAATTTTCATAATTTCAGAGTAAGTGGTTTGTTCTGCTTCCATTTCTCTTATGCACTCGTCTATCAAGTCAATTAGATAACATGTATCATCCATGGCTGGTGCTTGTAAGAATTGAGTAAGGATGAATTCCACTTTTTCCTCTCCAACTTCAAATGTAAGTCTGCCCTTCTTAACGTCAATTATGGCTCCAGCTGTGGCTAGGAAAGGTCTTCCTAATATGATGGGTGTAACAGAGTCCTCAGTAATGTCCATGATTATGAAATCGGTCGGGATATAAAATTGACCTATCCTCACTGGAACGTTTTCCAGTATTCCTACAGGGTATTTGACTGATCGGTCAGCCAACTGAACCAACATTTTGGTAGGTCTAAGTTCTCCCATCTCCAGCTTCTTGCAAATAGATAAGGGCATGACGCTAATACTTGCTCCCAAGTCGCATAGAGCTTTGTCTATGACGAACTTTCCAATGTTACAAGGTATAGAGAAACTACCTGGATCTTTTAACTTATGGGGCATATTGTTTTAAATAATAGCGCTACACTCAGCAGTAAGTGTAACTGTTCCATTGTCCTCTATCTTTTTCTTGTTAGATAGGATTTCCTTGAGAAATTTAGCATACGAGGGCATTTGAGTGATAGCTTCTGTAAACGGAATAGTAATATTCAACTGTTTCAGAAGTTCAACAAACTTTTTAAACTGGCCCATCGTTTTGGACTTGGTAAATCTTTGGGGGTACGGGATTGGTGGTTTATAAGGTGGTGGAGGCACATAAGGCTTCTCATTCTCCACGGCCTCTTGATTTTTGTCTTCCCTCTCTTCTGGTTCATTCTCCTTTTCAGTCGGTTTATCTTGTTTCTGGTACATAGCTGGGTTTTCAATCCTAGGATCAATAGGTCCATCTAATTCTTTTCCACTTCTTAATATAACTGCATTTGCATGACCTTTTGGATTCGGTTGTGGCTGTCCTGGAAATGTGCCAGCTGGAGCAGCAGTAGATGCTTGTTGTTGAGCCACTTGTGAAATTTGAGTTTCAAGCATTTTATTGTGGGTTGCTAAAGCGTCTACCTTGCTCGCTAATTGTTTAATCTGTTCACTAGTGTGTACGTTTTGATTTAGGAATTCTTTGTTCGTTTGGGTTTGGGTAGCTATGAAATTTTCCATCATCAATTCAAGGTTGGATTTTCTAGGAACGTTTGGAGCGGCTACAGCGGGTTTTTGATATCCTGGTGGTACAGCAGGTGCTTGGTTAGGTGCATACAAGGCATTATTGTTCTTATAGGAAAAGTTCGGATGATTTTTCCAGCCTGGGTTATAGGTATTCGAGTACGGATTTCCTTGAGCATAATTCACCTGGTCTGTGGTCATTCCAGCTAAAATTTGACATTCCGGGCCAGTGTGTCCTGGATTTCCGCATATTTCGCAATTTGGACTTACAGCAGCCACGGTGGCTGGGGGTGTTATGGTCAAGTTATCAATCTTTTGGGCAAGGGCATCTACCTTCGCGTGGACGTGATCTAGGCTGCTCACTTCATACATTCCGCCTTTCATCTGGGGTTTCTCCACAGCAGTTCTCTCACCTCCCCATTGACAATGGTTTTGAGCCATATTTTCAATGAGGGTATAGGCTTCAGTGTATGGCTTGTCCATAAGTGCACCGCCCGCGGCAGCGTCTATTGTTAATCTGGTGTTGTATAGAAGCCCATTGTAGAAGGTGTGAATGGTTACCCAGTCTTCGAGATCGTGATGTGGACATAGTCTCATCATGTCTTTGTATCTCTCCCATGCTTCGTAGAGAGATTCTGAATCCTTCTGTCTAAATCCGTTGATTTGAGCCCTTAGCATAGCGGTTTTACTCGGTGGAAAATATCTGGCTAAGAAAACATTCTTTAACTCCTCCCACGTAGTAATAGAGTTGGACGGCAAGGATTGCAACCAAGCCCAAGCTCTATCTCTTAGAGAGAAAGGAAAAAGACGTAGTCTTATCGCGTCTGCAGTCACACCATTTGCTTTCACTGTGTCGGCATACTGCACAAACTTGGTCAAGTGTTCATTAGGATCGTCCGTTGGATTTCCAGAGAATTGGTGTTGTTGTACGGCTGACAGCAGTGAAGGTTTCAACTCGAAATCGTTTCGGTTGATAGCAGGAGCAGCAATGCTAGTATGAGGCTCCTGTTGAGACAGAGTAGCGTAATACTTTAGCGGTCTGTTCTGAGGTCCTTCGGCCATGTCTTGTTCGTTGACTGGTTTAAGAGGATAAGCAAGAAGATCGGGAATGTTATACCTGCGTTGATACTCTACTATTCTGCGTCTTAGATGCAGGAAACGTTCTAATTCGTCGATTGGTGGTTGCAAGATATCGCCTTGAGAGCGGGTACTTGGCATACAACCGAGAAAAAGGAAAATAAAATTTTTGTTGCCTTAGTCTATACTGCGCAACAAATGAATCCACTATTGACTAAATCAAAGTCCCCGGCAACGACGCCAAAAACTTGATCGGGACTTAGTATGTCTATAGATTCTGACTGCAAGTGCACAGTCCTATCGCGTAGTTTTAAAAGATATCGAACCCACAAGGACTTGATAATCAATCTAGTGCTATCTATAGTTACTGTGTTTAGCTAAGGCGGATAATGTCACGGTTTCAGTTTCTACAGAATTAAAGCGGGAAACTAAATTAGATTAAGAAATATTAAGAAAGCAGTCGGTATGTAATATAGTGAACCTATGCGGATTTAATCGAAACTAAGCATATGAAAATATTTCACTTAAGTTATTCTGTAGAGAGTATCAGTTTAAAAACCCTCAACTCACACTCTCGTGGTCTTGTATTAGATTATATCCCTAAAGCCCTATGTCTGCTCTCGCTAGCCCATAAGTGTTTAGAAATATTCTTTGAAAACTTAATAAAGTCTAATTGGTTTTAAAGCGCTCTCGCTGTATTTAAATCCAATGCCTAATCTTAGCTATCCGGTTAAAACCTCACACTCTCGTGGTCTCGATTTTATCCTATTTCACTTTTCTTACTCTCGTAATAAAAAGATTAATTTTAAGTATAAAAGATCTCAGCCAGAAAATTAAGTTAATTATTATTTTAGCTTAGAATAATTAAACCCGATCGGTTACTGTTATCACATACCGATCTATTAAATTAGCTAGACATTATAATTAAATCAAACAGAAAACAATTTATTATTAAAGACATTAAATCATGCATAATAATTGAATAGCAAATAATTAACATAAACAAAATGCGATTAATTATAACGTGATACAAATACCTGGAAAATAAATATTCCTTAGCTCCCTCTTCCACAAGTCGGCAAGATTGGAGCTTGGAACCGGAACGGAAAATACTAAATGTTGGGGTTGGAAATAAAATCTAACAATAATAATTTCCTAATGTTTGAAATTATTATAAAGGTTTGGAATAAAAGTAAAACAATGAAACAGCAAGAAAATGAAATGCTGGAAATAAATTCTGGTGAAATTTTGGCAGAGCTCTCGCAAATCAGTCGCTTCCCACTCTCCTCCTTTTCTCTTCGTATGTTGGCATATTTATAGAGGAGGAGCTTGTAACAGTTGGTCTTTGTTCGTGGGCTTTTTGCTGAGAAAATGCCGGATACTGGGATTGAGTCGTGTGAGAGAATTTAGGAGTTGTTGAAGACTCCTTCTTTTATTGCCACGTCTCTTCTGTTTCTTCATAATATGTGTGTTGCGTGTTACGGTCGTGAGGATATGGTGACGATCACTAATATGCTTTCAGCGTGTTACGGTCGTAACACATTGCTTACGGTCGTTAGACATGAAATAGTGCGTTACAGTCGTGACTGTGGTGTGACGATCGTGAAACTCCCTTGAGCGCGTTACGGTCGTAAGGCATATGGTGACGACCGTCACTGTTACAAAATCTCAGATTTTGACAGTGTTTTCTTCTCATTTTCTGTCAATTTTTCTTCACTTCTTCTCTTTTACTATTTTGACTTGAGATGTATCGCACCTGCAAAAAGGCATAAAAACTCGGAATAATCGGGGATTAGTTGAGTCAATGCACGATAAAAATGTACTAAAAACCTAGTAATTATACGATACGATTTCTCTTCATCAATCATCATAGAATGTCTCATGAGGTATTCAAAGCATCAAGATCAAGTTTCATGAGGTTTCTTGCAAGAGAAGTAGGGTTTTGATCATGAAAGATTTCATATGTGAGATTTTCCCTCTAATAGCACAATTTGAAATGACCATAACTCTAAACCACACACTCAAATTGAGTGACTCAAAGCTCATTGGAAAGCTCTTTTCAAGATACTCAATTTGTTCCAAATGACTTTTCATCCAGAAATGCTTGGTTTTTGAGTTATGAAGCTTGTAAGATAATCTGACCCAACACTTAGAGAAATTTCAACACTTTTCTTCACAATTTTCTCTAACTTTGACCTCATTTTTCACCCATTTCCACTTGGATTCAAGACTTGGGTCCCAAATGAAAGTTTTAAAGCATGATGAGAGCTTTCTAACCATATGTGGAACATCTCATTTGAATGAGCCAAACTCAAGTTATGGTGCTTGAAAGTAGGGTGCCTCAAATTGCAAAAACTCCATAACTTAGAATTTTTCTAAGTTTCTTTTTGGCAGCTTGGTTTGCATAACTTCATGGCTGATTTTCACACTTTTCCAAACCTCTTTTCAATAATCTTTTCACGTGAACCTTGTTCTATCAAATGCCTATTTTGGAAAGAAGCAAAAATCTCACAAATTGGATCATTGGCCATCAAGTTTTGGTGCATCAAAGTGGCAATGTTACATGGTGTTTTGTACTTAGAAAATTCAGTTGGCAATTCTTTGGTACACCATGTTTTGCCTTGTTTTGTCATGAGTTTCCAAACATCATCTTAACTTGTCATTAGCATCAAAATGGCACATGCCACACCATTTACTCAAGAGAATAAAAAGTAGTAGCATTTTGGGCTACTACTTGGAGATTGGTCGCGTGGTCCATGACTTGGCACTACACACACTTTGCTTTATTTTTGAAATGTTGAACCAAACCCAAGTACATTGTACTGATCTTCTTTCACATCAGTTTCCGATACCTTTTCCACCAACCGTGCAAAAGAAGCTTGCAAGTACCATCAACTGTTATACTTACAAGTGGACACACAAGAGTCAAAGCAAGGGTTCTTTGTGTAAAGCTTCACGTGTCATTTCTTTTTGGTCCTTGTATCAGTTTTTTTGCTGACATGAACTTAGGATAAACAACCTCCAGTAATCTACACATGGCTCAAGAATGATAAGGGAACTAAACCGTGCACACAATCTTCCCTATGATTTTTCTCCCTAAAACAAAGTTATTATCCTTCGTGCTCTCAATGTAATGATCAGCAGCCATAACTATAAAAGGAGGCTTATACTCCTTTGTTTGGGGGAGAGAAAATCACTTCAAACCCTCTCCATTCTCCTTCGTAAAACACTACCAAGCATCAGAACAAAAATCACTTCAAAACCTCTCCATAACCCTCTTCCATGGTCTTGTCATAAACTCTCCAAAAAAACCTGTAAAAACTTCTGAGTTTCTTTTTGCCTCAACACAACAACCATCAACACACAATATCAACAATCCACCACACATCAATATCAGGACCAACCTGTCACACGAGGGCTCATGATTTTTTTTTGCGACCAGGAGCACACCAACAATAGCCAGGCATCAAATTAACACTCTCTTATTCTTTCTCTCTCAGAAAGAACACTACATCTCAGAATACTCACTCATGAGAACCACAACAATTCACAAACATCACTACCCTCCACAAGATCACACCAAACTCTGAGAACTCGTGAGATCAATACACCAACATCAAGATCATCAACACAACAGAATCATCAGAACATACACTAGTCACAAAATACACCATTCAAAGAATGAACTCATGAGCCATTAAGAGCAAACCAGATGCTGCACACTTCACTCAGGTTCTAACACCACATCATCAACAAAGGGAAGGGGTGAGTTCATTGGATTCATTAGCCTCCAAGTGAAGAAGCAGTGGACTGACTCCACTTGGTAGGTTTCTATCATGTCCATGCTTTCATGTTAAATTCATAATCATATCTATTTGAAACCATGTTGCTATGTTGTGCATCTGAGTATCTTTAAATGATAATATGAATGAATGTTTGAACTTGCATGATGTGTTCTTGTTCGGTTAGCTTATGTTAGTTTGATTATATGAGTTTCATGCCCATTTTTATCCAGGTTCTACTCGTTATTTTGAATGGATTAGGGTTTAGTTTTGTTCTACTAAGTGAGCACTACAGAATGGTGCTTTATTTCGTGAGTTTTTGTTAAGATTTGAGGTTGTAATCGATTGAACAAGAGGAGGGTATGCCATGGCCTTTGTCCTATGTCTCACGATAATGGCACGGTTTGTTTCATGCATGCACGAAGAAGATGGAGGCGTGGTGAGCTGGGATTGGTTAGGCTATTCTTTTGTCGTTTTATGATTTAAAATCCAGTGACCTATTGATTCAAATGTTACATAATATTTTCGTACGCACCACATGTTATTTCCTTTGCCTGGATATTTTGTTTCATATTGGAACCTGGGCTTTGCCCACTCGCTAACTGTACCTCCCTTTTTATTCCGGCCCATACACCACTAACCAAACCTAGTTCACTTTGTTTTAACAATACACCCCCTGTCTTTTTTTTTTCTTCCTCCAACCATTTCAAGTTCTTTTTTTTAATTTGTTTTCTTTAATCACAAAAATCCAAAAAAATATATTATATTAACATTTTAATATTTGATTTGATTTTTTCTAATTTTAATTTTGTTTTCACTTTGATGTTTATTAATTTTAAGAATTTTGTTCATATTTAATTTTGAACTTGTTTTCTTCCTACTTTTTGGATAATTTTCTAAGATGTTTTAGGACATTTTGAGAAGTTATTTTTGAGTGTGACCATCAACGTTGTTGAAGACTTTTGAAGTATGTCTTGTTTGAGTTTTGGTTAACACCACATCACCTTTATCCATAACTTGTGGCACCCCTTAGAATTTTCTTGCAAGATGAATTTGTGTTGATATAATTGCCTCACCCTCAATTTCAAAACTTTGCCATGATTGTGTTCATTTGCTCATGTTTGTTATGAACCATCTTGTTATCTTTTATCATGCTCCTACATGGATGTACATATCATGTTTTGGTGTTATTTACACTTAATTGTTTCTCTGTTATCTTTCCCCCCATTCCAAAGGAAGGTGATTAATGTTGACTCTTAAAATCATAGCCCCCACCTTACCCTAGTAGCCTCATAAGAGCTAAACCTTATTTCTTGGCATCATCTGAGCCATGGAATCATAACTAGCCTTAGGAAAGAGTTTTACACTCTGTGTGATATTCATCCTAATGAATACTCACTTTCCCTCTTTAACTTTAAAACATAACATAGGACCATTATAACTAGACTTAGAGAGTTCTTATACTCTACAATGAGGTCACACTCATTTCCCCTCTGAATATTGACCACAACCAATCATTCAGTATAAGTAGAACTACGAGTACTTTGATTCTATACCCAAGGATACGTAGGCGCAAAGTGTGATGCTTTGTCGAGTATACTTAGATACTAACCCCTAGGGTTTCAACCTTCAGTATAGAACCCTTAGCAAACATAACATAATACAACATAACCATTAGCAAGAGGCTCCTGTAGAGTACTACAGACGTTTAGGGTGCTAATACCTTCCCTAGGCGTAACCAACCCCCGAACCTTAGATCTCCCCCCCGTTAGGTTTTTCTAACGATCTTGAACCTTTCCTTTGGATAAATCAAAGTCGGTTGTAAAAGAAATATGATGCAAGTTAATTAATAGCTTGTTATCCGATTTTCACCGCAACACAAGGAATACCAACCCAAAAGTTGGGATAACAAAGAAAGTACCAACCAAAAGTTGGGATAAAGCAAAGAAAAACCAACCAAGAGTTAGGATAAAGCCAAGGAGACCAACCAAAAGTTGGGATAAAGGAAGGATACCAACCAAAAGTTGGAATAGAAGATACTAACCAAAAGTTAGGATGGAGGAGAATGCCGACCAAAGGCGAACACAACAAAGGAAGACCAACCAAAATTTGGGATAGAAGATATTAATGCCGACCAAAGCCAAACACAACAAAGGAGACCAACCAAAAGTTGGGATAAAGGAAGGATACCAACCAAAAGTTGGGATAAAGCATACCAACCAAAAGTTGGGATAAAGGAAGGATACCAACCAAAAGTTAGGATAAAGCATACCAACCAAAAGTTGGGATAAAGGAAGGATACCAACCAAAAGTTGGAATGACAAAGAAAGTACCAACCAAAAGTTGGGATAAAGCAAATAAAAAAACCAACCAAGAGTTAGAATACAACAAAGGGGATCAACCAATAGTTGGGATAAAGGAAGGATACCAACCAAAAGTATGAATGACGAGGATGCCAACCAAAGGCGAACTCATAACAAAGAATACCAACCAAGAGTTAGAATATAACAAAGGGGACCAACCAATAGTTAGGATAAAGGAAGGATACCAACCAAAAGTTGGAATAACGAAGAAAGTACCAACCAAAAGTTGTGATAAAGGAAGGATACCAACCACAAGTTGGAATAATGAAGAAAGTACCAACCAAAAGTTGGGATAAATGAAGGATACCAACCAAAAGTTAGGATAAACGAGAACGCCGACCAAAGGCGAACTCAACAAAGGATATCAACCAAAAGTTGGGATAGAAAAGTGTACCAACCAAAAGTTGGAATAACCAAAGGGTACCAACCAAAAGTTGGGAAAACAACCGAAAAAGTACAGGAAGTAAAATCAACGGACTTACGACCTGAAAAGGAGATGACTCCGCTGGGAAGATAAATCTACACAGACAACTCTGTAGGGGATTATAACAGCAAGGACAAATCCACTGGTTGGAGGGTGATGTTGAACAACATCTTCTGAATTGTGTTACTTTCTGCTGGGGAAAGAAACTGGTGAGAGATATCAAACCCGTTTGGGAGGATGCATATGTTTGAATTTTTTCTATGGTGTAATGCTCCATACGAAATGGAAATGCTACGCGTTTGGGAGGATGCCATGCAAGAATGCTTATGCAATGCAAAAGAAACGTCTCAGCAAAAATAAATGCTGAAGACAAAGGCAACTCCACCAGGGATGACAAACTAAATTGTCCTTTGAAATAAGAGATCCTGCTGAGGAAGACTTCACTGAATGACTTCCTGATCACGAACTCTGCTGGTGATGAAAAACTCCGAGAGAAATTCCACTCTGTTGGAGAGGGATATAAAACGGATATTGAAGATGGAACCCGAAGATAAATTCTCTCCGCCAGTGTTTACCAATGACTTTTTCCTGGA
This sequence comes from Lathyrus tuberosus, assembly GCA_022829125.1. Lineage (NCBI taxonomy): Eukaryota > Viridiplantae > Streptophyta > Magnoliopsida > Fabales > Fabaceae > Lathyrus > Lathyrus tuberosus. The sequence goes on from JALAZF010000117.1 coordinate 9,877,495, forward strand.
TCTGAAAGAATGCCAATAACAATTGGACTTAGGACCTGCTGGGGATTTCAACTGCTATTGAATAAACCACCGTGAAGATCACCACCAAACTCTGTTGGGGGAAACAAGTCAATGATTTCGAACCTACTTGGGGAAATTATCGAACTTAACCTGCTGCTGGGAGATGCTATTGCTTTTACCTTGTCGGGGAATATCAGTACTTTTACCCTGCTGGGGAGTACCGACCATGACCAGCAAATTTGCTTGGGGAATGGTAGATGCTGACATCCACCCTGCTAGAGGATAACATCAAGCTTACTCATCTGAGGGGATTAACTCATACCGTTGCTGGTGAGGAAAACATTTCTCGACTAGCTGAGGAGAATGAGTGTTCAGGCCCTGCGGGGAAAATAACATCTTTGTCCAAAGAAGATATTCTATAAGTCTCTTGCTGGGGATGCGTCAGCATCAACTTCTGACTGCTTGTAGAAAGAGTATTGAAACAACCACAACTCTAGCTGGGGAAAAAATCCTCTGTACTCTGCTGAGGAAGATAATCCTCGACACCCTGGCTGGGGAAAATAACAACCTGCTGAGGAGGATGAACTTTCAATGCTGAGGAGAATAGCTCTACTGGGGAGAATAGTCAACGAAGCCTACCGAGGGACATCATTGAGCTTAACCTGCTGTTGGGGAAATGACTTCACCCTTATCCTGCTGTTGCTGGTGAAAATACGTTTCTGACTGGCCGAGGGGAGTAGACACCTATACTCTACGGGGAAGACAACATCTTTGTCTCGGGAATATGTTCCACAAATCTCCTGTGGTAACAAAACAACATCATCCCTAAAGCAATCCACTTTAGATGTTGGCTGAGGCACAATCTTTTGTACCCTGCCTGGGGAGAGTGACAGTTTGATGAGGATGACGAAACCTCAATGCTAGGGAGAATAACCCTGCTGGGGAGGAAAGTCAACGGAACCTGCCAAGGGATATCATTGAGCTTAACTTGCTGTTGGAGGAAAAAATTTACCCTGCTGGGGATTAGAGCATGTCATTGCTGACGGAAATACCCTTCCTGACCTACTGAGGAAAGTGAGTACCAGGCTCTGTGGGGAAAATAAAGTTTTTCAAAGACATCCAACACATCTCCTGCTGGAGATACAACCACATTCACCTCGAAGCAATCCACTTCTGACTGCTTGCTGGGGAATAATAAACCAACCATGACTTCGGCTGGGGAACACAATCCTCTGTACTCTTGCTGGGGAGAGCAAGCTCTGCTGAGGATGATGAACTTTCAGTGCTGGGGAGATTAACTCTACTGGGGAGTAACAATCTTGCCACCCCACCTGACCTGCCTTTATGGTCATAAACAACTCTTTGAACTCTCCACTTGCCCCAGACCGCCAGGTCTAAAGGAAGCAATCATCTCAAGAGGATTTTATAGAAGACCGGGCATTCACACTGCCCCAGGATCTTCAAACTCTTGGAGAGATTTATCAGATCTCGATGCAACTGCCCCAGACTTCATAATCCATGAAGTAAATTACCTCGAAAGGATTTGTAATGACTTGAAAATACTCTGTCCCAGTATTTTGAATTTTGAAGAGGTGCTTTCAATTAACCGTCTTCGAAAGTGGACAACTTCTTACGCTCTAGAGGTGGCCTGCCCCAAGTCTTGAAGAAACTTTGCCCCTGACTGATCTTACAGAGATTTGTCAAATCGACCTGATTGCCCCTGTTTGGCTGGTTTAGGGAGAGTTTTCAATGTGACTGTTCCAGATTGAGTGTATCTTATCACCATTCATCGAGAACCCCCAAGCTGCGCACAGTCTCTTGGCCACATACCCCTTGACATGACTGTCCTTCGGAGTTTTCACCATCTCAACTTGGCGTGATCGAGCTTCTCAACTGACGTTCATCATGTAAGCTTCTTGGATGTCAAACACATGCAAGCAGAAAATCTTTATTATGAGAATGACAATTCTAATGCAACACTCGTGTTAACCTTGAAGTTTTATTGAAAATACGTCGCCGAGCTTTGTGAACGAATCACTAGCTGGGATGCGACATTGATTTTTGAATGGAAAGCAATACGCACATGCAATACCAACAAAAATCTTATTAGCATAACTCATGGGAGTCAGGAACGTTATCTCGCTGAAGTACGCCTTCAGATAAAACCCTGCTTTAATTAGGACTTTTAAGGGTTGTAACATGGCATGGTTCACGGTTTGAGAACAAAGGATTTATGGCTCAAAGCTTATCGGTGCCCACCCACTCTTCGTGATGTTCTCCACTCCTATGTTCAGCTAATTTGGCGCAAGCGCTCATCTCTCAAAAGGGTTTTATGATCTTTAAAGAACCTATGCAATTGATGGTTCGAGACCTGATGAGGTTTTGGAGCAACAGTCACCCCTTTTGTCTTTTGTGTCTGTAGTCACACGACTTGTTCTTGCTTGAGGATTCTTCCTTTTGTCGTCCTTTTCGCTTTTTATTCTTTTCTTTTCCCTAACTTTTGTTTGGACTGATTTTTTTTGAATTTTTCGATTTTGAAGTCCAGTGGGATGCCCTAACTTTTGCCTAAGCCGCTTGTTTTCAAGTTTCGACTTAGCGGGCTTTCTTTCTTTTATTCTTTTTTTTTTAGCAAATCGTGTGACACTGGATTGTCTGACTTGTTTGAAAGGGTTGTGACTGCCTCACTCCTTGATTGTTGCGGATAACCATTGTGGTTTCACATCTCTTGACCTCTTGGTGGTGGAATAGAAAGTAATGGATCCTCAGATGCACACTCCTTTTGAAATTTGAACGCTCGGCCAAACTAACTGACGCCTACCTTGCCCTAGGTTAAGATTGAGGGTTTTTCGTTTCTAGAAAGAAACTCCTACTTCAAGACTCAAAGGGGTTAACGAGGGTCTATCTCCCTTATATCTCCAGTGTTTAGGGATTTGAAACAATGCATGTACATCCTCAACAGGGTTTTATCCAAAAGTACACAACCGAAGATTTTGCGTTTTTCACTTCATCATCCTCCCTCAAAGAGTTTAAGCAAGAAAGTTGGTATTGCAGTGCATATAAACATGATATGAGTACATAAAAGTAAGATACTTCAGGAACAACACATTTATTGCATTAAAATCAGCATTCAAAACACAAACAAGTTTTTACATGCAGATAGTGTTTAAATAAACAAATGAAAGCTACATATGAAAATGCAGTAAAGGAAGCTGATGATTGCCATTGTTGAAGAGACTTGACTCCGTCTGGACTTATTGCTTCTGATGATGTCTTCGCAGCCTCGAGTGCTCACTCTGATAAAGAAGCTTCACCTTGTGGGGGTACCATCTGGGGTGATGACCTTTGAGTCAATCAAATCTTGCACCTTGTGCTGGAACGCATTACAGTTATCAAGTGTATGCCCAAACGTTCCTGAATGGAACTCACAGCTAGCATTCATGTCATAGTCCGGAGGAATAGGGTATGGCAATGGCATGGCATTCCTCAGCTGAATCAGAGAGGTTTTGAGCAAGCGAGCAAACAACTGACTATAAGGAATAGAAATAGAATCAAATATCCTCTTGGGCCTTCTTGATCTGAGTTGCCTCTGCTGCTGATTCTTCTGCTACTGCTGCTGATTTGGGCGCCCAATCTGCCCCTGCACTTTCCTTTCTGCATTCGATTGAGGCACAAACAAGGGTTGCTGACGCAGAACTTCTGAAGCATAAGGTTGTGGAAGAGATCCCTGACGCGAGGTGGATCCTTTAGAAAAGGAAGGAGTCCCCAATTCCTTTGCAACAATGGGAGTGAAATCACCTTGTTTACCAGTGCCAACTGATGTAAACTTGATTGCCTCTGAATCAATGAGCTCTTGGACTTTATGCTTGAACCTTGTACAATTCTAAACATTGTGACCAGGTGCCCCAGAGTGGAATTCGCATCTAGCATTAGCATTAGGTCCCAGAGGAAGCTTTGTGGGAAGAGGTCCCAAACTAACACGTTCAACCAGTTTGAGCTCGAGCAAATAAGAAAACAACTGCGCATACGGCATTAGAATGGGATCAAACTTCCTCTTAGGCCCCTTTGACTTAGGATCCTCTTGGGGAGCAGGAAGTGATTGCTGATGAGAAAGCTCTGAAACTTCAATTCGTGGAGGGGATTCACGAGGCAATCCATGATCTAGAGCAAACCCCAAAGAGATGGGAGGAGTAAGGAGCTCTGTTGTGGAAACGAGCACATGATTGTTTTCCTTCTTTAACACCTTATTCAATATTTCCATGACCAGGCCCATCTGAGTCTTCATCTGGTTGACTTCCTCTCTTAGCAGTTTCTGATCCTGGGACATAGCCTGCATATCTTCCCCAAACTGCCTCATCTGAATCTTCATTTCAGTCACTTCTGCACGGAGTTGTTCCATGGCTATCCTCTAATTATCACAGGCTGAAGATAATACCAAGTCAGAATGAGAAATCCGCTCCTGAGCACCTGCTATGCGTATGAGTATGCGAATGCAAATGCCATGCTCGAATATTTCCAAGGAATCATTCTACTTTGATTCAAGTTTTTTTTCAGAAGAACCACAGGAATAGACGAAAACGCTCAACAGCGAGTCTCAAAGTTAATATCCCTTGGAAATACAAGAACATGTATGCAAAAATTGATGATGCAAATGCAACAAACATGGGATCAAGGCTTCCATAAAGCTCTGTACATGTGTTATGCTGTTAACTGAACAAGAACCACAACCAAAAAACCAGAATTCCAGAATATCGGACCACTGAGATAACCAGAAAACCAGGTAAATAACTATACACTGTCGAGAAATCCAGAAAACCGGGTAGGTCGAAGGTTTCGGTTACCTGCAGACCTGTAAACACCCATCCCCTCTCACATGTGGGTACTAGAAAACGAGATCCTCAGTCTCGGATTCTCGATTTGAGAAGCAATAGTACATTCATCCCTCGGGGTACAATACTATCGCCAAACAAAGAGGCCGTCCACTGATTTCCCCAAAAAAGGTCATCCTATAGCAAGTTCCCAACATTGGATCCTCGGGTCGAGAGTCGTAATGGATTTGCCATTTTTGGTCTGCCATTATCGTTCTCAGGAGGAGTGTCGTTACTGAGTCCTCGGGAATGGTCATCAAAGTCGACAGTTCCTCAAGAGAATAACTACTGGCCTGTATCAACATACAGTAGCAGATATTTCCCGATAGAACCCCGTCTGATTGTGGGGATCGTGATCACCCGCACATGGTCAACACCACGGGAGCGTCACGCCTGCCCACGCTAATACCTATGTGTATGCTCAAGCCTGGGTAGTGGGCTTATCTCTCAGAACCTCCTAACCTACAAAGCAGAAAATCCAGTACAGCACAGCACAGTCCAGCATAATAATGAAATGCAATGCAATAAATGCGGTAAAAATACAGTAAAATAGTAATACAACAATACAGTAATATACAACAAAATAAACCACAACAGATAAACACCCAATGAAAATAAACAACCAAGTGCTAGGATTGACTCGCGAAGGGGATGGACCAGCAAGAGGTCAACCTGTCCCCAGCAGAGTCGCCAGCTGTCGCTCCCGAGGATTTGCATCCATGGTACAAATGCGAGAGTGGCGCGGAAAACAGAGTCGCCAGCAATGTGTATTTGTCCCAAGAGAGGGAAAGGAAACACTATGTAAACCTGAGGGAAGGGAAAGAGCATGGTCTCGCGACCAAGAGAAACGGGTAAGGGAGTCAGTTACGCGAGGGGAAGGTGTTAGCACCCCACACGTCCATCGTATTCAACGGGATCCACGCTTGTTGTCTCGATCAAAGGGTGTCGTCATCTGGAGCTCCACTGCTACTGGAAAAGAGAAGAAATGGGAACTGAAAGGAACAACGAAACGAAGAAGAAAAGAAAAAGAAGTGACTCTATAGGACATCGCTCGTCCTACGCCTACGTATTCCCTCGTACAATGGGAAAGTCAGAGTCAACGTAGTTCGGACACGAACTAGGGGGGAGGTTGCTCGCCAAGACATCGCCGTCTCGTGCCTACGTACCCTCAATCGGACTAGAAAGAGGAAATCAGAGCAGTCGTAGTTCGACCTAACAAGGTCGGTTAACGTTTTTTATGAGCAATGTTAGATTCGCGTCCGGCAGTTAGGGTCGATGCCTGTTTGCGACGAGACAGAAGTAACGTGCCCTTTTCTGAAAATGGGTTGAGATTAACGATCCCGAAGGATGAAAAAGGTTTGAGTTTGTTTTTTTATTTTTTAGACAGAAGTGGATTGAGTTAGTTCGTAACTTGCATTGCACCCAAGTCTGTAACATATGAACGAATACTTCGCGCATCGTCCCCAATAGGACGTACACTAAGTACCCTAGAAGAATGAAGGGAGACCCCCCATACTTCACTTCACATATGTAAAGATCATGCGCAATACATGTTAATCCTTTATTAAGTGTTTTAAGAAGTGTTATGAGATGAGAAGAGAAGACTCAAGGAAAAAGAAAACACTAAGGGGAAACTAAAAGTTCCTAATGTTGTCATGCAAAGGTGGCCCTATAGTTGATGTTGAAAGGGAAACGTTTACCTAAGTTAGCATGCAAAGGGAAGCCTAATGCTAATCCTACTCCAAGCTTAATCGAAAATTAAGTTGGACTAGGTAGCTCTAAGGGAGTGAATCCAAGACTTAAACAAGTCTTGAGACTCATGGGAAGAGAAAGAGTGAAAGAGATGAAGAAGAATGAGAGGTACAAGATGAGAAATAAGATGGGGTAGCAAGCACATCATACACATCATATCCAATTCATATCATTAATCATGCTTCAAAATATCACACAAGGAAAACCCACATAAGCAAGTAAGAACAAACAAGAAAGGATGCAAGCATACTTGCATAAGAAGCACAACTAAACATCATTGAACCTCACACAAAGACGAAATGAATAAGGTAAGATGAAAATGAATCCAATTCAGAACTTAAGTCATGCCAAAGTTAAATCAATTAACACATTAGAAAATGGCATCAAGAGCATCAAGTATGTATCTCAACAACACTCAAACAATTAGCAACAAATAACTCATGCACAACATAACTTCAAGTGATCAAACAAAGTGAAATCAAGGCATGAAATCAAATGGCAGCAAGGTGAACATGTATAACAATTCAAAGATCAACTCATGAATATCAAGAAGAAGCCACAAGAATCACATTCAAAACATGCTCCACAATTATGCAAACATCCACTTTAAACATCTATGCAAACAACACATGATAAGGTGAAGCAAGAAACAAGATATGATCACACAATGGATCCCAAAATCAAAAGGATCAGAACCTTAAACATGTCATTCAAATCAAACAAAAGTCCTCAAGCATTGATTGGATCATACAAGAAAACATCTCACAAGATTAGGTTAAGCACACCAAAGGATTCAAGTCAAAACAAGCATGCATCTCATGAAGTTAAGTGCAAGCAATCATATTCAAACAACAACTCCAGCAACATCATCAACAAGTCACAATCAATATGCTCAAGAAGTGTGTGCTATGTGTTCATCGCATCGGGAACGCAACATCGCAAACGTGATCATAAACGATATAAATCCAAGAATCGCGTGTCGAAAAGTTGTGTGCATACAATGGTGTGAGGTGCAACATCATCAAAACAGTCATTAGATGAGTATCATATCAATCCATGAAGATTAAAAATGAAACGGGATCAAAACATGCTCAAAAATGCACAAAAAACACACTCTTCAGCAATGTTAATCGATTAACCAATTGCAGTGCAATTGTGTTAATCGATTAACAGCTCTGATTACGCACATTTTTCACTGGTTAATCGATTAACACTGTAAAATCAGCACAAAATCAGTTTGAAAAATCACTTCCAGCAGCAAAAGCACTTGTCCAATCATCTCCAATCATCATGTAATCAACAATGCACGAAAATCAAGTTCAGAAACAACATTCAAACATCATTTAAATTCAATAATCATCAACATCCATAATCAAGATCAACCAAATGAATCAAAACATATCAAAATTCATGGATCTACATTGTATAAGTTGCAATTAAGCTAAAATGAGTATGGATCTGAAATTAACCAACCTACAAAGCTGAGATTTGCTTTGGTAAGTGTTGTAAACAGAAATGGATGAATTCAAGTAGAGAAATCTAAGATCCACAAGCTTCTTGCACTCAAAAGTTGAAGATCCAAGCAAATAAGCTACAAAACTCCAAAATCACTTTCAATAATCACTTCTGAAAATTCAGAACCAGATCCAAACGAAAATCCAAATTGAAAAGCTGAAATGTAGTGATGATGAGAGGCTTTAGCTCAAGAATTAACAAGTTCCAATGAAGAACTTGTTAATCTTTGAAAGAGAGCTTTGAGTGAGGTTGAAAAATGGAGGTTGGGAGTGAAAAAGTGAGAGAGAATTGAGAAAATTCTGAAAATTGGGAGTGAAAATATGATCTAGGGTCGAGAGGTTTGGAATGAATTGGTTTAAATAACCCCTAGGTTAGGAGTTAAGTTTGGGTTTGGAGTGAGAAGTTTGAAGGAAAGCCGCTACGAATAGCGTCCCTTGTCAGTAAAGTTTATTGACGAAAGAAACTAAGACCAGTTCCTTGGCTGAAGACCAGGATCGAGGGGAAGTTTACCTTTTCTAAGCATTATTGCTTAGCTAAAGAAGATGAATGCGTAAGCTACCATTCATAACCACCATCAAAATTTCGGGTATTCCGATATTTAATCCTCTTGCACCCCGAATGCCCGAATACCTTCATCATTCACACCTTCGTGTCCAAGAAGATTAAATAGGGGCATCTGTCATACCCCAAATTTTGACCACTAAGATTTCCCATCATTGTGAAAATCATCATCACAATATGGAGGAACCATCATACTTCATCAGTCTCCCCAAAGATGGGTGAGCATTCACTACAATCAAAATTAGGGTTTCAAGCCCTCTCTGAGTGCTTAGACAAAGGGTCAATCAAGGAATGACATGATCTTCAACTTGTCTAACCTCTCAAACATCCACAATGGATCAAATGGACTCCCACTTCAAGGATTAAGCACCAGGCTGCTCCCTTCTAGGTGGATTAAGTCTCAAGATCGACAGTGTCACCAAATTAGGGTTTTGGTCGACCAGGGCCTCCAGATGGAAATTTTTCATTTGGGCACAAGCCAATGATCCAAAACTTAACCTAATATACTCCATGGAACCTCATGGACCCAATCATCAAGTCAATTTTTCCTAAGGGGATGCATTTATCAAAAATCAGGAATTAGGGTTTCTTGACCTAATTCACCCCAAATTGACTTTTAGGGCAAATCATGAGCCAAGACCTCAAGAGAGGGTTTGAGGGTCTTTAATGAACTATATTGATCCATTTGCAACAATGGATTAATCCAAGAAGCTTGAGCAACAAGTCTCAATTTCATATGCACCACAGTTAGGGTTTTAAGGAAAAAGTCAACTGTAACTTTGACTTTTGACCAGGACATGCTCCCAATCTCTATGACATGCATCAATATACCCTATAACACCCATGGAACATGTCCATCAAGTTTGATTTAGGTCAAGGACATGATTTCTTGAAGAATTGCACAGTTTGGAATTCATCTGATAAAAAGTCAACTGTGCACAAAAGTCAACTTTGACTTTTTGAGATTTTTCACCAAAATGGATTTTTAACCCTAAAATGATGTTAATGCATGATTTGAATCATCATTCATCAAGAAAAATCAAGAAAAGTTGGGTAACTTGTAAAAGGGGTAACCATAAAAAAACTTAGAAAATTTTCTAAGTTAAAAATAAAGTGGCTTGGGTACCAACTTTGGAGGACCATAACTCCTAAACCAAAAAGCCATTTTCTCCCATCCAAAGCTTGATTTGTAGATCTCATTTCCCTCTACAAAAACTTCAACTAGACCTAATTCCAATTCATTGTGGATTTTGAGTTATGGAGTGATCAAAATCAAGAAAAGTCACTTTGTTCCAACACTTAGTGAAAATTTCACTAAGTCAGATTTTACCCTACTTTTTGCCAAATGTAGGGGGATTTTTCACTTGGATTCAAAAGAGATCAAAACCAAACATGTTCAAACAGTTGTTGTATCATGTAAGGGCTTTCCAAAATGGCCAAGAACATTACCAAATTCAACTTGAGCCATGAGATATGACATTGGCAAGTTGCCTTGTTGAAATCTGCCAAGGCAAGGCAGATTTTTGCACTTTTGGTCGATTTGCCAAAATCAGCCAAATCCAAATGCTCCTATCCACTTGGACACCTCTGAGGATTGAATCTAAAGGGGACAATCACTGAGCCAAGCCTCCAAAGTCTTTGGAACAAGAAATAGCATATTGAACCTAGAATTGCCAAAATAGGGACAAGACTCCAATTTTGGATTAGAGCATTCAATGGAAGCATCAAGGTGGCATGGACTGAGCCATTCTCAACTGAATTCAGTCAAGACTTATCCAAGACCAAGGGAACCACAGCCCTGTGCCCTAACCTCTAGTCAATGGCTAGAGGAGACTTGGATTTCCATTGGACAACATTGGCCAAACCTCTGCTGCAGTTGCCATTCACTGTGGATCAAAAAACAAACTTGCTCTACTATAAATAGAGCTCATTTGTGCTCAGTTTAAGTACACCAAAGCCATCAAACAGATGCTTTCCTCAAAATCTCTTCTTTCACTCCAATTTTGCCTTCTAAGGCAAGTCACTATCGGGTTTTGAGTTTGAGAGCTTTTCCAATCAAACCAATCACTCACACACCTCACATACATCATATAGAAGTGATCCAAACACTCACATAACATCTGGAACACAGATTTCACAAAATCACCAGCCAATTGCTCAAGTTCTTGATAGTTTTGCAGTTGAGGTACCATCTTCAGCTCCAAACCATTTCTATCCATTCCAAGCATTCATACACACTCCATGGCACCTAGGGAAGCTATCCAGATCATTGGAACCTAGCTGTAACACCTCCAACACAAATCACGATCACCAGCTGCAAGTGGTAAGCATGAGCTCTTCTAACTCTATGATTCATGCAATTTTTGCTGCACAATAATTTGGCCATATGTTCATAATCATGCATGGAATGTTTCCCCTCAATTAATTGCATTGTTTGAATCGTGTATCAAAAATCCTAGCCTTCATGCAGAAATTAGGGTTCTTGAGGATTTTTCATGATTTCTTGTTATATGTTTAATTTAAATGAAATTAAATACCATAGACATGATCGTGAGGTTGAAACGAGTTGATTGGTATGTGGATTACATGATATGATAAAGTATTCAGTGAGATTGGAGAGAAAATGCAAATCTGGGCAAAACTGAAAAACGCGCGTGTTCTTCAGCTGTTCTTGGCGCCATTTCTTTCAAATTCAAATATTTGAATTTTGTGATTTTATTTAATTGATTCAAAAATTAATTTCTCTCTGAGTTTTAATGATTTTGAGTTGATTCTTTTTTTAATAATTCACAAAAATGTTAAAATATTTTATTTTCCCAAAAAATCCCAAAAATATTATTTATTTTTTATAATTGATATTTTTGCAAAAAATTAATGTTTTAATTGTTTTTGACATTTAAAATATTTTTTCCACCTTGATTTTTCAACTTTTAATGCTTTCTAATTATTTTGTAGGTCAATACTTAATTTTTGAAGCATTATTCCAAGATCACAATTTGTTTTCCATATGTTAAACAATTTTGATCATTTTAATTGAATTTTTATTGAATTAAATACATTTTTGAAAACAAATTAGGGTTTTGGATTAATTCAACCCTCATAAATCATTTTCAAAACACTTTGGGCCTCTAATAGAGTGTAAGACCCAATCCTTTTTTTGACCAAATCATTTTTGGGCCTCAGTGTATTGTATAAGTCCCGATACCGTCAAAAAACAAACGGCACGATTGTCGCCTTTGAAAAATAAACCCTGGGCCTACCCTTGAGTAGTAAGACCCATTTCTTTTCTTAAAACTCTTTGGGCCTCTATTAGAGTGTAAGACCCAACCCTCTTGTACAGAAAACTTTTTGGGCCTCATTCGTTGTATAAATCCCACTGTACATTTTCGAATAAACGACGCGATCGTCGCCAGTTTAAAATTAACCAACTGGACCTACCCTCGAGTAGTAAGACCCATTCAAAATTTTTGGGCCTCTATTCGAGTGTAAGACCCAACCCCCTTTTAATCAAAATCATTTGGGCCTCAGATATTGTATAAGCCCCTTCGCGTTAAAAGAAAATCTCGGCGCGATCGCCATTTTTAACGAAAAGTCAACTGGGCCTACCCTTGTGTTATAAGCCCCACTCTTTTTCTTTAAACCTTTTGGGCCTCTTGAGAGAGTGTAAGACCCATCCCTTTGTACAGAAAACCTTTTTGGGCTTCAGTCACTTGTATAAGTCCCTCTATACAAAAATTCAAACAGTGCGCTCACTGATAAAACCCTGGGCATCTCCTTAAGCTGTAAGCCCCAAATCTTTCTTTTTCAAAGAACTTTCTCCTTTGAATTTGAATATATTGTTGTTTTCAATCTTTCTTTGTTGAACAACTAACCAAACATCATGGAAGCTCTACAACCGAGTAAGTGGTTATCGCTTTCATTTACCGCTTTCATATACATATAACTGTATTGTTGGGCTGTTTCGCTGTAAGTCTTCTTTCATAAACTCATATCAACTGTGTAATAATAGTATAGATATTCCGAGTTTCCCCGGCAACTACGTCTAGAACTAGGTGACGCCGTTTCGTTTATTCATAGAAATAGACAATTAGATCCCCAATAGGATCACCAGATACAGTCTTCTCTTCGGCTGTCCTCATTAGGAATTGTCAAGAAACTCTACTCCCAGAGATGAATGTATTCTCCGTGAATGGCATCTTTGAGTTTCTTCCAAATTCTCGAACTTTCCTGACTTGATCTATTCCTTGTGAATAGCTTGCCTTGAATTTCTCGGGGTTTGGGGACCCACGGGCTTCTTAAAAGCATCGGCCTCCTCTTGGGCATCGTACAAGGACCCACAGGCTTCCTAAAAGCAACCCCGCCTCCTCTTGGGCTTAGTACAAGGACCTCTCAGCTTCTTAGAAGTATTCACAACCTCCTCTTAGGCTTCGTATAATGATCTCTTCCTCCGGGAATGATAGCCTCCTCTTGGGCATCGTACAGGGACCCGTCGGCTTCTTAAAAGCTTCCAGCCTCCTCTTGGGCTTCGTACAAATTGTCCCGACGACCTTCTAGAGGTATAGGAACAGAACTTAATCATCTGCATAGAACAGTCCTTTCATAGAGCCTACTACTGTTTCTCAAAGCATGGTACAAAAGATGACACTCTAGACTTGGACAGTCTAATCTCCTTGAGTCTCAAAGACATTCTCAAGTGACCCCTTCGTTAAATAGGAAGAAAACCCGTAGACTCGGACAGTCTCAATACCCTTCGGATTTCCCACTTCCTTAAAGAACAGGAATAACCCGAATCCTCGAATCAAATCCTTGAGTACATCGTTGCTCATATAAGAACTGATTTTCTCTTTAAAAATCAGTATACTGGACCTGTCACTTAACTGAACAGTCGCCATAGCCTCCTCTTAGGCTTTGTATAATGATCTTTCTCCAGTGAAGTTAGCCTCCTCTTGGGCTTTGTACAATGATTCTCCCCAGCGGAGTAAACAACGTCTAGCCTCTCTCTCGGGCTTTGTACGAGACACATAAGAGACTCCCTCGTTGAGTCGATCACCTTTTCGCCTCCATCTCGGGCTTTATACGAGATACAAAAAGACTCCATCGTCGAGTCAAAACCTTTTAGCCTCTCTCTCGGGCTTTGTACGAGATACAAAAAACTCTCTTGTTGAGTCAAATAGCCTCCATCTCGGGCTTTATACGAGATACCAAAAGATTCCCTCGTTGAGTCAAAACCTTTTAGCCTCTCTCTCGGGCTTTGTACGAGACACATTTTAGCCTTATCTTAGGCTTTGTATAAGAAAACCACTGGTTGATCCAATTAACCTTTTAGCATCAAAACTGTGCCTCGTTCACAGTACACAAACATCAACAACTCCTTCCCCTTCATCTAATTGCTGTAAGCGGCAAGCCTCTGGATCATCTACATCCATGCCAATGTCCCTCTTTTAGTATGAGAAATTCCTAAGGAAAGATAGCATTACTCTAGACTGAGTTAAAGTCTTCTCCTTCAGGTTAACATCCCTTATAAAGGAAATTATGGCATTGCCGGATTCACATATCCCGATTAAAGTAATTCTCCTTTATAAACAGTCGTAACAGACAAACCCCTCTTTAGAGATGACAAATTCTCTCTAAAGACAACACCTTTCAGCTTTACATCTTGGGCTTTGAACAAGATACAAATAGACCCTTCAGCTTCACATATTGGGCTTTGAACAAGATACAAACCACCTTTCGCTTCATGTCTTGGGCTTTGAACAAGACACCAAAACACCATTTCCTCCCATAGAATAGGAGGAACTATGAACGCTCTGATTTCCTTGTTTCGGAAAACAGGAATACGTAGGCATAAGATTGAAAGAAAAATCTTAGCGAGCACACTAAACAAAAACCCAAAATCCTATACCTTCATATATATTCGTCCTAACATCTCAACCAATAGCCTAAAGCACCCCTCGTCAACAAAATAAACTTAGGAGAAACCCCGAATCTTTGTAGCATCTGTAACCTAACAGGCCGCTGTTTAATCTCAGTATGCAAGCAGGGTTAGTTGGAGACATCTATTTCCCTTCCTTCATCAGCTTTAATAGGATAAAAAATGAATCGAGTTGTAGTACCAGAGCGATCGTGCTTCGCAACCACATCGAAAAATCACTCGCTACAGAAGAATGGCGACTCTGCTAGGGAGAACGTAGGTCTCTTTAGGGATCTTGTTCTTTTTGTAGAAACCTTGACGTCACTAGGATCTTAGGTCAAAATGCCGTTAATTTGGAATGAAACCACAGATTGGTGACTTCGCCGGGAAACCATTTTCTGTCAGGAACTTAAGATTCTTAGCTTTTTAAGGTCTAGGATGATTAGGACAAATATATATACTGCTTTTCCTAATTGCTATACGTGTTTATTTTTCTACTAATAGGAATGCGTGTGATGCCACATGTGGAAAGATTGAGTATACACTTAAGATAATAGATGGCGACGAGGTCGACCATCAACCTCAGTGGAGGCTGACCAATGCAACCTATTCTCTCACCTAGACAATGGGCCGATTGTGATGTCTGAGAAGCTGAGGAGCTAAACCCTTTCATAGTGAGGAAACTATCGGGAATAGTTGTTACGCGATACTACCCTCATTTGAGGTTGGTGATCTATTCTCGGTGAATGGCACTTACTCTAAGATTGCTCTACAACTCGCTGGCGATCCGCTTGTTGTTTTGTTTTCCTGGGAGGAGCTGATGATAATGAGTACAGGTACAAAAATCACCCTAGTATAAACCTTTGGGGATGGCTAGAGCCTTTACTTCATGACAACGACCCTTTGACCCCATGTTTTTTCTATGTTTTTGTGTGCTGCATTCATACATTCATTTAAAAAACATTAAAAACATTCAAAAAATTTCTCTTCTAGTCTCTCTGTTTTTCAAATTAAAATGAGACTGTGATTGCAAATATAAAAGAAAAGGATTGCACTAATGGATTTCGGTAGAAGGAGAACTCATAGTTATACCTTCAAGGTTCCAAAGCTAGAGGATTTGAGAAGGTTAGCGAGGATGATCACTAACCCAGAGGCTTTCAGAGCCAAGCACGGAGGTTTGCTACCACTGTTAAGAGTCCATGTGATTGAGGGAATCATGGATGCGCACATTCAGTTTTATGATCCGGTTTATCACTGTTTCACATTCCCGGATTACCAGCTCCCACCAACGCTGGAGGAGTATTCTCATCTGATTGATCTACACATTACTGATCGAGCTCCATTTTCTGGACTGGAAGAAATTCTAAAGAATCAGACCATTGCAAGAGCAATTCATTTGGACGAGTCTGAGGTCAGGACTCACCTAACCACTAAGGGTGGCATCCAAGGTTTGCCAACCTAGTTCTTGACAAAGAAGGCCCTGTATTTTGCCAGTATAGGAAACGTGACTGCTTTTGAAAGCGTCTTTGTCTTGCTTGCCTACGGGTTATTTTTGTTTCCCAACATTAATAATTTCGTCGATATCAACTCCATTAAGGTTTTTCTCATTGGAAACCCTGTGCCGACTTTGCTCGTAGATGCGTATCATTCTGTACACTTGGGAAATTTGTACAGCGGAGGGGAGATCACATGCTGTGTACCTCTGCTTTACAAATGGTTTATCTCTCACTTGCCCAAGTCTACTGCTTTTTGGGATTGTAAGAGTGCCTTGCGCTGGTCACAGAAGATCATGTCTCTCACCAACTCTGATATAGATTGGTGTAATAGGATTTATGATGGAATCAGGATCATTGACCGTTGTGGAAACTTCCCCAACGTACCCCTTATAGGAACTAAAGGAGGAATCAACTACCATCCGGTATTGGTTCGTCGTCAATTTGGATACCCGATGAGACACGTCCCATGGGGTGTTCATCTGGAAGGTCTTTTCTTCAAAGAAGGAGAAAACGACAGAGCACTAAAGATGGAAATAGTGCACGCCTGGAAACTTGTTCATAAGAAAGGACGAGAGTCTCTGGGAAAACCAGACTGTGTCTTGGTGGAGCCTTACCTCCATTGGGTACAAACTAGAGCTCTCAAGCTAAAGATGCCTTATCCTCGTTACGGAATTCTTCCGCCAAAGGAATCTGTCATGTACTTCATGAAGGAAACTGAAAAGCTTCAGGTTACTCTCAACAAAGTTCAAAATGAGAGAAGGTCTTGGAAGAATAAGTACCGCACCCTCAATGTAGAGTGCATCAAAATACAGCAACTACTGAAAGGGAAAGATGCTCTGATCGAGATTTTGGAGCAACATGCTGTAGAGAATCAAGATGACCAAAGGAATTTGCTCGCTCCTTTCACCTGGCAAAGGAATGACAACCCGACAACGGCCCAAGAGCCCCGGTCAAAGAAAAGGAAAATACCAGAGTCAGCACCCGATTTCTCTTCAGAGAGGACTCGGGACCCATTAGTTTAGGTTTCTGTTTCTGTACCTTGTAATCTACTATATTTCCATTTCTGTAATCCTTTGAATTCAATAAAAAGGGGTTTCCCCACCGTTTGATATTTGCAATCTAATTGTCGAAGTTTATTTTAATTAAACCTTAAACAATTAATATAATCATTGCATTCATCATTCTCACATCGCGTATTCTTCTTACCTACGAATCTCACGTTTGTGTCTCGGTTCTAGAGTCAAACTGTCTCATTCGTATAATACTCGGGCCAATCGTCAGAAAAAGATGGATAATCTTGAGGAAGAAAATAGAGAGTTGAAAGAAGAGATCGACGCTCTGAGAGAGGATATGAGGAAGCTTCGTAATGACATGCAAGCGATGGCAGAAGCTCAGCTACAAAGAACTGTGATCTCAGAGATCACCTCAACGCCCATAGTGGAGAAGTGTGATCCTAGGTATCAAATACCGAAAGATCGTCCTTGGGGCATGCCTGTTAACTATATCCCGAAAGGATATGTTCCGCCGATCACTGAAGATCAGGGAATCGCAACAGAAGCCGCTGGGCCTGAAGGTTACAAACTTCGGGAAAGCGAAGATGCCAGAGGCATACTGAAGGCTCCTGAAAGTTACAAACATCTGGAGACGCCAAGACTCACTACCATAGTCACGGTACCACCCCCTGTGGTGCACACTGTCCCGGAAGGACAGATTCCACAGACACCTTCTGGTAAGAAGGAAACTATGTTTGACAGAATGGAGGAATTCCAGGAGCAGTTATTGGAAATGCAGAAGGAACTGCAAGCCATTCGTGGTCAGGATTTATTTGGAAAGGACGCCGCAGATCTCTGCTTAGTCCCAAATGTGAAAGTCCCGCACAAATTTCAAGTGCCCGACTTTGAAAAGTACAAGGGTAACTCTTGCCCTCAAAGCCATCTGGTGATGTACGCCCGGCGGATGTCAGCTCAGACGGAAAATCAGGACCTACTGATTCACTACTTTCAGGATAGTTTAACCGGTGCCGCATTAAAATGGTACATGGGTTTAAACCGTACTACGATCAGTACATTCAGAGATCTTGGTACTGCCTTCGTCCAACAATACAAATACAATTTGGACATGGCACCGGACAGAGATTAACTCAGATCGATGTCGCAAAAGGACAAGGAAACCTTTAAGGAGTATGCTCAAAGGTGGCATGAGATTACCGCTCAAATTTGTCCACCTCTGGAGGAAAAAGAGATGACAAAGATCTTCTTAAAGACCTTAAGCTCATTTTACTATGACCGAATGGTTGCCAGTGCGCCCAGTGATTTCACCAAAATGGTTGGCATGGGCGTACGTCTTGAGGAAGGCGTCCGAGAAGGAAATTTGGTAAAAGACACTGGATCATCGAGCGGTACTAAAAAATACGGTAGTGCTCTCCCTAAGAAAAAAGAGCAGGATATTGGGAATATCTCTCTCGAAAAGCAAAGGTGACGTTATCAACCGGTAGCAGCTGTGACTCCTGCTATCAACCCTGCGTCTATTCCTACGTATTAATCTCAAGTTGCGCAGAGCCGACCTGATCAGCAAAGGACACAACAGCCTCTTCAGCAGGCTCGTCCTCCATTCAACAACAACCGTACAACACGGCCACCAGGATTTGATCCTATACCCGTGTCGTACGCAGAGCTGTTTCCATTACTACTGGCTAAGGGGCACATTCAGACTAAATCTCCTCTTACAGTATCGGAAAATCTGCCTTTTTGGTTTAAGGTGGATCAAACTTGCCCTTACCATCAAGGAGGATCAGGGCATAACATAGAGACTTGTCTCAATTTCAAGTCCGACGTGCAAAAACTTGTTAGGAGCGGGGTCTTATCCTTCAAGGATACAAATCCTAATGTTCTCTCAAACCCGCTGCCTCAACACGAGAAGGCTGCAGTCAATTTGATAGAAGGAGAGACTAACAATGTCTATCAAATTCATGATGTACTCTTGTTGAAAGCCAATCTGGTCAAGATGCATTGTAGACAGAGTAGATATGACCATGTGCCACCCCATAATTATCACCAGTGTGATATCTGCTCTAAAAACAATCAGGGATATTCTGTGGTGCAAGAAGCTCTACAGGAACAGATGGATCTCAGATGGATCCAAGAGCATCAAGTTCGTGGAGTTAACATGGTTTACACGAATTCTAGCGTCATTCAGAACCACGATATCCATGCAATGAATGTCAACTTGGTGGCGATGCACTCAAGGCAAAGCCAGTATCATAATCTGCCGCGACACGATTACAGTTCCTGTCTGATTTGCTCGGTAAACAAATAGGGATGCTCTTTCATACAGGAGGCCCTCCAGCGTCAGATGGATCTTGGATGGATCCAAGACTACCGTGATAGGAACTCCTATCAAATCAACATGGTTCAGATCTTCGATATTTGTGTGATGAATACCAACCTGGTAGAGTTACATGCTGAGCAGGTCCGACTCGGATTCTTAATATCACACGACTATCAAAGCTGTAAAGCAGGTTGTGAAAACGATCGAGGTTGTACCCTTGTCCAGGAGGAACTTCAGCACTTGTTAAATCACTGGTGGATGCCAATCTATATGGATGAAGATACTCAGCAGATTAATATCAATAACAGAAACCCCACTCGGCGTCAGAGTCAGGATGTCCGATCTGTGGAAGCTAACCTAGTGAGGTTACATTGTATTCAAAGTGGGTGTGGCCAGGTGCCACCACACAACTATGAACGTTACGACGTCTGTTCGGAAAGTAACCAAGGGTGTTACTTTGTGAGAGAAGCTCTTCAGGGTCAGGTAGATCGTGGAGAAATTCGCCCATATCCGGGTTCTGGACCCATTAACTGGACGCCGGACTACCTCGCCGAGCAAGTTGAGGATGTTGTCACTATCTCTGGTCATCACAGGACCAGGGATGTTTTTTCCATTATCCCTCTACTTGACGAATCTAAAGTTCCCAACCGGGAATGGATCGAGATTACTTATGATGGTCAGAAAAATCAGAAGGTTCCCATAGTTATCTATCTGTCGGGACCAACACCGTATGAATCAACTAAGGCTATCCCTTACAAATACGGTGCAATGACAGTTGAAAATGGAAAGGAAATTCCATTACCCTCCGTCGTGAATATTGCAGACATCAGTCGTGTAACACGGAGTGGTAGAATCTTCAACCGAGGAGTTGGAGAACCTAACAAGGAAAAGGAACTTCAGACGGAAACTCCTGATCCACCAGTCGGTCAATCCAGTAATCCCGACCTTTTGAAAAATAGTGATGAGATGCTGAAGCTCATCCAAAGGAGTGAATACAACATTTTTGATCAATTGTTGCAAACTCCTTCAAAGATCTCGGTATGATCACTGTTACTCAGTTCAGAAGCCCACAGGGAGGCTCTACAGAAAGTCTTGGAGCAAGCCTTTGTGGAACAGGATGTAACAATCAGACAGCTTGATAGCATTGTCTCTAACATCATTTCTTGCAATAATTTGGGATTTAGTGATGAGGAATTACCCGAAGAGGATCGCCGTCATAACATGGCGCTCAACATTACAGTTAACTGCCAGGACGATGCTTTAGCCAGCGTACTGGTAGACACAGGGTCAGCCCTGAATGTTATGCCAAAGTCCACTTTGATGCAATTATCATTCAAAGGCCCTCCGATGAGAATCAGCGAGGTCGTCGTCAAAGCGTTTGACGGATCCAGAAAAACAGTTATCGGCGAAGTTGATCTTCCCATAACTATCGGTCCTCACACTTTCCAAGTCACTTTCCAGGTCATGGATATCCGGGCAACATACAGTTGTTTATTAGGAAGACCTTGGATACATCAGGCTGGAGCGGTCACTTCGACCCTCCACCAAAAGCTAAAGTTCGTCAAGAACGATCAACTTGTCACAGTTTGTGGGGAACAAGCCTTGCTTGTAAGCAACTTGTCATCATCTACTGACATAGAACCCGAGGAGGTTATTGGAACTCAGTTCCAAGCACTATCGGTAAGCAAGAACAATCAGTTCAAAGGAGGAACCTCGATTTCCTCATACAAAGATGCTATTAAAGCGGTCGAGAGTACCGATACAATAGGATGGGGACAGCTTGTCATTCCTATTGACAATAAAACAAAGAAGGGTCTTGGTTTTTCTGCAACCTGTACCCAGACAGCTGCCAACGATGAAAGTTTTCATCCCCTTCAAAACTTCTTCCACAGTGGAGGTTTTCTTCACCCAGTGTCTCAAGCAGTACATGCTATCAACGAGGAAGATCCCTCTGACACAGATGAAGAATGGAAGTCCTATCTTAATGAGGACGATTATATGTCTCAGGAAGAGGTGCCTACACCATTTTGCTATCCCGCACAGAGTCCGAGATTTATACCAAGGTCGGATGTCGAAATGATATATGGAGATTGTGATCCGGAAGGATGTCGTGCTCCGCCAAATTCATTAAAGGAAGGCACTCTGATGAAAGACAACTTTGACCACAATTATTATGGCCCAATGGATGGTCTGCCAATGTGGCAGCCTTACCCAAGAAATTTGGGGCAAGAGAGTCAGCCGAACAATGAAAATCAGCTGACCGTTTTTTAACAGAATACCTGTGTCCCCACCATGTCATGGGATCAACACTCAGGTCATTCAGAAACTACTCAACATGAAGATGAATTTGCAATGTTTGCAGGAGTTGAATTCATCAACTATGCTTTTCCAGAGGTTCACGTCATCGAGAGAGATGACTCCTCCAGTTCCAAAGAAGTTTGGGACACTCTGGGACAACCGAGTGGAAAATACGACTATATGGTCAAGTACACCGCTCCCGAAAGCTCTCGTATCAGGCTCGAAGATATCCAGCCTACTGGATGGGGAGATACCGCTGTGAGCACAAATACTATGCAAAATACAACTGAGGAATTCTCCTACGACAATTCTGCCTGGGAGACAGATTCCAATGATCCCGCTCCCCCAGAAATCAGCGTTATTTCTGAAGACAAATCAAGGAAGGTGCCAGACTTTGTGATTCAACGAGGAGTTCGCCGCCATTGGGTTGTCGTCGAGGTTCCGAAGATCGTTCATCAGTCAAAGTAATTTCCATCTTTAACCTTTCACCCTGCCCAGGTGAAACAGATATTTTAATAGGGCTCGCTTTCTGTAAATTTTCCCTCTTCGCTTAGCCCAAAGCGACAGAGTTTTGTTTTATAGGGCTGTAGTTTCAAGAATCGACTTGTTCATTAATAAAATAACGTCTTTCTGTAATTTCCGCATTAATTGCTGTTTTCTCTTTTCGTTTTTCAGAAAATGGTAATCCTAAAAAACAATTCAAATAAAAACAAGCAGTAATAAAAATAAAACACTGCACACACTTGCATTTTCTCTATCTCTTCTAAACACGAATCATACCGTCATGCAGATTGCTTGTTTTAAACCTCGTTGAAACATACGATCCGATGCCTTCTCCCAACTTTGAGTTCCCGGTATTCGAGGCTGAAGAAGAAAATGACGACAAAATTCCAGAAGAGATCTCTCGACTACTCAGACAAGAGGAAAGGTCCATTGAATCTCACAAAGAACCGTTGGAAACGGTAAACTTGGGTTCAGAAAAAGAGAGAAAAGAAATCAGGATTAGGGCACTGCTCAGTCCAACTGCCAAAGAGAGTTTGATAAAGCTTCTCAAAGAATTCCCCGATGTATTCGCTTGGTCCTATCAGGATATGCCAGGGTTGGATACCAACATCGTGGAACATCACTTACCATTGAGATCGGAATGTCCGCCAGTAAAGCAAAGGTTGAGACGCACTCACCCGGACATGGCCATCAAAATCAACGAGGAGGTGCAGAAACAGATTGACGCGGGTTTCCTCGCCACGTCAGAATATCCTCAATGGTTAGCCAACATCGTACCCATTCCGAAAAAGGATGGAAAGGTCAGAATGTGTGTTGATTACAGGGATCTGAACAAGGCTAGTCCAAAGGACGACTTTCCTTTACCACACATTGACATGCTGGTAGACAGCACAGCAAAGTTCAAAGTCTTCTCCTTCATGGATGGATTCTCGGGCTATAACCAGATCAAAATGGCGCCGAAAGACATGGAGAAAACTTCGTTCATTACCCCATGGGGTACCTTTTGTTATAAGGTGATGCCGTTCGGTTTGAAGAACGCCGGGGCAACCTATCAAAGGGCCGTGACTACTCTGTTTCACGACATGATACACAAAGAAATTGAGGTATATGTTGATGATATGATTGCAAAATCAAAAACAGAGAGTGAGCACTCTGAACATCTATCAAAATTGTTCGAACATTTAAGAAAATTCAAGCTCCGCTTGAATCCCAACAAGTGCACCTTCGGTGTCCGTCCAGGGAAACTACTAGGGTTCATCGTCAGCCAGAAAAAAATTGAGGTTGATCCTGACAAGGTCAAGGCCATTCAAGAAATGCCTTCTCCGAAAACTGAAAAACAAGTCAGAGGATTCCTGGGACGTTTGAACTACATCTCCAGGTTCATATTCCTTATGACCGCCACGTGTCGTTTGGACAGAAGATTGTCAAACCGCCTTCGACAGTATCAAGGAATATTTGTTGAATCCTCCGATTCTATCACCTCCAGTTGAAGGAAGGCCACTGATCATTTACCTCACAGTCTTAGAGGACTCAATGGGATGTGTACTTGGCCAACAAGACGAAACCAAAAGGAAAGAGTCTGCCATTTACTATTTGAGCAAGAAATTCACCGACTGCGAGACTCGGTACACGATGCTTGAGAAAACTTGTTGCGCTTTGGCTTGGGCAGCCAAACGTCTTCGCCAATACATGATTTGTCATACTACTTGGTTAATCTCAGAAATGGATCCAATCAAGTACGTCTTCGAAAAGCCTGCTCTCACGGGAAGGATTGCCCGTTGGTAGATGTTGTTATCAGAATATGACATAGAGTACCACGCTCAAAAAGCCGTTAAGGGGAGTATTTTAGCCGATCATTTGGCTCATCAACTGATTGACAATCAAGAATCAATCGGGTTTGACTTCCCAGACGAAGATGTCATGTATCTAAAAATGAAAGATCGTGATGAACCGTTACCTAGTGAAGGGCCAGAACCAGGTTCCCAATGGGGACTAATCTTTGACGGAGCAGTTAATCATTATGGAAACGGAATTGGGGCAATCATTGTTACCCCTCAGGGTACCCACATTCCTTTCACTGCCAGACTTACGTTCAAATGTACGAACAACGAGGCCGAATACGAAGCTTGTATTATGGGTCTCGAAGAAGCGATTGATTTAAGGATCAAAAACTTGGACGTATACGGCGACTCAGCCCTGGTTATCAATCAGATAAAAGGAGATTGGAACACATACCAATTAGGACTGATTCTTTACAAAGATTATGCAAGAAGGTTGTTACCTTTCTTCAACAGAGCTGAGTTTCATCACATCCCTCGTGATGAGAATCACATGGCTGATGCCTTAACCACTCTCTCTTCCATGATTAGTGTAGGTCAATGGAATGACTTACCTAAGATCGACATAATGCGCCTTGAACGGCCCACTTACATCTTCACGATTGAAGCAGTCATAGACGACAAACCTTGGTATTACGATATCAAATGCTTTCTTCAGAAACAAGAGTACCCATCTGGGGCACTAAGGAAGGACAGAAGAACCCTCAGAGGATTGGCTGGAAACTTCTTCCTGAGCGGTGACACTCTCTATAAGAGAAATTTTGACATGGTCTTGCTCCGATGCGTAGACAGACCAGAAGCAGACATGCTTATGAAAGAAATTCATGAAGGATCCTTTGGCACTCATGCCAACGGACACGCAATGGCGAGAAAAATTCTAAGAGCAGGGTACTATTGGTTAACCATGGAATCCGACTGCTACAAGTACATGAGGAGGTGTCACAAGTGTCAGATATACTCCGACAAAATTCATGTACCGCCATAACATCTCAAAGTTCTTTCTTCCCCATGGCCTTTCTCCATATGGGGAATCGACATGATTGGCATGATTGAACCTAAGGCTTCAAACGGACATCGGTTCATCCTGGTAGTCATTGACTATTTCACCAAGTGGGTCGAGGCAGCGTCATTCGCCAATGTAACCCGACAAGTGGTGGTCCGATTTATCAAAAACAGTATCATCTGCCGTTATGGTGTTCCAAACCAGATCATTACTGATAATGGATATAACTTGAACAATAAGATGATGAAAGAGTTGTGTGCAGAGTTCAAGATCGAACACCATAACTCGTCTCCCTACCGACCCAAGATGAACGGAGCGGTAGAAGCGGCTAACAAGAACATCAAGAAGATTGTTCAGAAGATGGTTGTAACCTACAAAGATTGGCACGAGATGCTACCCTTTGCTCTTCACGGTTATCGAACATCTGTCCGTACTTCAACAGGGGCAACCCCTTTCTCTCTAGTATATGGCATGAAAGCAGTGCTCCCCATAGAAGTAGAGATCCCGTCAATCCGAGTATTGATGGAAGCTAAGCTCACCGAAGCTGAATGGTGTCAAAGCCGACACGACGAATTAAATCTGATCGAGGAGAAGTAAATCACGGCACAATGCCATGGTCAATTGTATCAACAAAAAATGAAGAGGGCTTTTGACAAAAAGGTTCGACCCCGCATCTTCAGGAAAGGAGACCTCGTGCTCAAGAAGATCCAGTCATTTCTCACTGATTCGCGAGGTAAATGGACTCCGAATTATGATGGCCCCTATGTGGTCACAAAAGCTTTCTCAGGCGGCGCCTTGAGACTTGCAACCATGGACGGAGAGGAATTTTCCTACCCCACGAATGTTGATGTAGTTAAGAAATACTTCGCCTAAACTAAAAAAAAACGTCTCGGTGGATTGAAAACCCGAAAGGGCGGTCCAGGCAAAAGTTAGAGACATGGAAAAAAATCATCCCGATGGATTGGAAATCTCACAGTACAATCCAGGAAAAAATTAGGGATAATGGCAAGTAACTATGTTCAATAGAGGCAGGTCCCTCAGCAGCAGCAGTTACATCATCCGCCAGAAAACTCCAGTTAAGGTCATCTACGACAGAAGCTCAAGATGTCCCGAATTCAAAGTTGGTAGAAGGATAGTGATCGTTATGTTTCAACATAGCCCTTTTCCCTGTAAATTACCATTTTCTAACTTTGTAAATACTCTTTGGAATCACGCGTTTGGCTGATCTCCATCTTATCAATAAAATTTGAGCCCTTGTGCTTTTGTTTGTAATTCTTATTTGTTTTAGCTTTACGGAACGACATTTTAATATGATTAACGATTCTTGAAATAAAACAAAAATGAATTTACTTGTTAAAACTTTTTCTGCTTTTAAATTAAAGACGGCAATTTCTTTTGACTGTTGAACATCAGAAGAACATCGGTCGCTTCTCCAGAAGTAATCGAACCTCAAAGTGCAAAATCAAAGTACTCCTTCTAACCCAGTACGCCTGAATGAAGGGATCAACTGTGTCAGAGACCTTGTTTCGTCTGACACGCCTCGGCCGAGTTCTTATCTCCTAAGCCCGATCAACGGTATTCCCCGCAGGGACTATCTCTCATAAGCAAGGTGGAATTGCTATTCTGAACCAACGGTACTTCTTCGCCCCGCGATGGCCTAGTATCCAGTCGTGTTCACCTGTCAGTTTGTATGTCGCGTCAGTTTTGTCAGCATATACATACATACGTCATGCATTATTGATTTACATTCACAGTTATATTGCATCACTATCACTCTAGTCGGCCTTGTCCCCTAGTGATAAAAGTCCTCTCAATCGAGTTATCAACCCTTTCCTCGTCAGGAAGTGTTACGTCTGAACATTCTCTCTCCTCCAGTTTTATTTCTGGATTGAAGTTGGGTCCTCGACCACTTTGATAATTTGAACCTCTGAAAGACCAGAGAGCCCTCAGTTAACATCACTCTTCGCCATTGAAGATGATATCCTTGTTTTCCCGGATTAAAGAAAATCCCGAGAGAAAGCATCCTAAATCGAAGATCCGGCAGTACGGCAGTTTTTCTCCGAAAAACCCACTGATGAAAAGGTTATCGGCACCTCAAAATTGGATCACATCATATGGCATTTCTCCGAGAAGATCTCCGAGAAAAGTATGATGTAAAGACCCCAAGCGAACGCAGTCTCTCAAGGGACTCGCATTCCCCAAGTAGAGTCAACAAATGGCATCTCCAACATAGAAGTTTGTACACCTCTACAGCTTAGACGACTGGGTTCCCCAGCAAGTATGACATCGAAACTTCTTCCACTCAAATGGCATCTCACGAGGAAAATTCGGCGATAAGTTTGAAGGAAAGCCGCTACGAATAACGTCCCTTGTCAGTAAAGTTTATTGATGAAAGAAACTAAGACCAGTTCCTTGGCTGAAGACCAGGATCGAGGGGAAGTTTACCTTTTCTAAGCATCATTGCTTAGCTAAAGAAGATGAATGCGTAAGCTACCATTCATAACCACCATCAAAATTTCGGGTATTCCGATATTTAATCCTCTTGCACCCCGAATGCCCGAATATCTTCGTCATTCACACCTTCGTGTCCAAGAAGATTAAATAGGGGCATCTGTCATACCCCAAATTTTGACCACTAAGATTTCCCATCATTGTGAAAATCATCATCACAATATGGAGGAACCATCATACTTCATCAGTCTCCCAAAAGATGGGTGAGCATTCACTACAATCAAAATTAGGGTTTCAAGCCCTCTCTGAGTGCTTAGACAAAGGGTCAATCAAGGAATGACATGATCTTCAACTTGTCTAACCTCTCAAACATCCACAATGGATCAAAAGGACTCCCACTTCAAGGATTAAGCACCAGGCTGCTCCCTTCTAGGTGGATTAAGTCTCAAGATCGACAGTGTCACCAAATTAGGGTTTTGGTCGACCAGGGCCTCCAGATGGAAAATTTTCATCTGGGCACAAGCCAATGATCCAAAACCTAACCTAATATACTCCACGGAACCTCATGGACCCAATCATCAAGTCAATTTTGCCTCAGGGGATGCAGTTATCAAAAATCAGGAATTAGGGTTTCTTGACCTAATTCACCCCTAAATTGACTTTTAGGGCAAATCATGAGCCAAGACCTCAAGAGAGGGTTTGAGGGTCTCTAATGAACTATATTGATCCATTTACAATAATGGATTAATCCAAGAAGCTTGAGCAACAAGTCTCAATTTCATCTGCACCACAGTTAGGGTTTTAAGGAAAAAGTCAACTGTAACTTTGACTTTTGACCAGGACATGCTCCCAAGCCCTATGACATGCATCAATATACCCTATAACACCCATGTAACATGTCCATCAAGTTTGATTTAGGTAAAGGACATGATTTCCTGAAGAATTGCACAGTTTGGAATTCATTTGATAAAAAGTCAACTGTGCACAAAAGTCAACTTTGACTTTTTGAGATTTTTCACCAAAATGGATTTTTAACCCTAAAATGATGTTAATGCATGATTTGAATCATCATTCATCAAGAAAAATCAAGAAAAGTTGGGTAACTTGTAAAAGGGGTAACCATAAAAAACTTAGAAAATTTTCTAATTTAAAAATAAAGTGGCTAGGGTACCAACTTTGGAGGACCATAACTCCTAAACCACAAAGCCATTTTCTCCCATCCAAAGCTTGATTTGTAGATCTCATTTCCCTCTACAAAAACTTCAACTAGACCTAATTCCAATTCATTGTGGATTTTGAGTTATGGAGTGATCAAAATCAAGAAAAGTCACTTTGTTCCAACACTTGGTGAAAATTTCACTAAGTCAGATTTTACCCTACTTTTTGCCAAATGTAGGGGGATTTTTCACTTGGATTCAAAAGAGATCAAAACCAAATATGTTCAAACAGTTGTTTTATCATGTAAGGGTTTTCCAAAATGGCCAAGAACATTACCAAATTCAACTTGAGCCATGAGATATGACATTGGCAAGTTGCCTTGCTGAAATCTGCCAAGGCAAGGCAGATTTTTGCACTTTTGGTCGATTTGCCAAAATCAGCCAAGTCCAAATGCTCCTATCCACTTGGACACCTCTGAGGATTGAATCTAAAGGGGACAATCACTGAGCCAAGCCTCCAAAGTCTTTGGAACAAGAAATAGCATGTTGAACCTAGAATTGCCAAAATAGGGACAAGACTCCAATTTTGGATTAGAGCATTCAATGGAAGCATCAAGGTGGCATGGACTGAGCCATTCTCAACTGAATTCAGTCAAGACTTATCCAAGACCAAGGGAACCACAACCATGTGCCCTAACCTCTAGTCAATGGCTAGAGGAGACTTGGATTTCCATTGGACAACATTGGCCAAACCTCTGCTGCAGTTGTCATTCACTGTGGATCCCAAAACAAACTTGCTCTACTATAAATAGAGCTCATTTGTGCTCAGTTTAAGTACACCAAAGCCATCAAACAGATGTTTTCCTCAAAATCTCTTCTTTCACTCCAATTTTGCCTTCTAAGACAAGTCACTATCGGGTTTTGAGTTTGAGAGCTTTTCCAATCAAACCAATCACTCACACACCTCACATACATCATATAGAAGTGATCCAAACACTCACATAACATCTGGAACACATATTTCACAAAATCACCAGCCAATTGCTCAAGTTCTTGATAGTTTTGCAGTTGAGGTACCATCTTCAGCTCCAAACCATTTCTATCCATTCCAAGCATTCATACACACTCCATGGCACCTAGGGAAGCTATCCAGATCATTGGAACCTAGCTGTAACACCTCCAACACAAATCACGATCACCAGCTGCAAGTGGTAAGCATGAGCTCTTCTAACTCTATGATCCATGCAATTTTTGTTGCACAATAATTTGGCCATATGTTCATAATCATGCATGGAATGTTTCCCCTCAATTAATTGCATTGTTTGAATCGTGTATCAAAAAATCCCAGCCTTCATGCAGAAATTAGGGTTCTTGAGGATTTTTCATGATTTCTTGTTATATGTTTAATTTAAATGAAATTAAATACCATAGACATGATCGTGAGGTTGAAACGAGTTGATTGGTATGTGGATTACATGATATGATTAAGTATTCAGTGAGATTGGAGAGAAAATGCAAATCTGGGCAAAACTGAAAAACGCGCGTGTTCTTCAGCTGTTCTTGGCGCCATTTCTTTCAAATTCAAATATTTGAATTTTGTGATTTTATTTAATTGATTCAAAAATTAATTTCTCTCTGAGTTTTAATGATTTTGAGTTGATTCTTTTTTTAATAATTCACAAAAATGTTAAAATATTTTATTTTCCCAAAAAATCCCAAAAATATTATTTATTTTGTATAATTGATATTTTTGCAAAGAATTAATATTTTAATTATTTTTGACATTTAAAATATTTTGTCCACCTTGATTTTGCAACTTTTAATGCTTTCTAATTATTTTGTAGGTCAATACTTAATTTTTGAAGCATTAATCCAAGATCACAATTTGTTTTCCATATGTTAAACAATTTTGATCATTTTAATTGAATTTTTATTCAATTAAATACATTTTTGAAAATAAATTAGGATTTTGGATTAATTCAACCCTCATAAATCATTTTCAAAACACTTTGGGCCTCTAATAGAGTGTAAGACCCAATCCTTTTTTTGACCAAATCATTTTTGGGCCTCAGTGTATTGTATAAGTCCCGATACCGTCAAAAAACAAACGGCGCGATCGTCGCCTTTGAAAAATAAACCCTGGGCCTACCCTCGAGTAGTAAGACCCATTTCTTTTCTTAAAACTCTTTGGGCCTCTATTAGAGTGTAAGACCCAACCCTCTTGTACAGAAAACTTTTTGGGCCTCATTCGTTGTATAAGTCCCACTGTACATTTTCGAATAAACGACGCGATCGTCGCCAGTTTAAAATTAACCAACTAGGCCTACCCTCGAGTAGTAAGACCCATTCAAAATTGTTAGGCCTCTATTCGAGTGTAAGACCCAACCCCCTTTTAACCAAAATCATTTGGGCCTCAGATATTGTATAAGCCCCTTCGCGTTAAAAGAAAATCTCGGCGCGATCGCCATTTTTAACGAAAAGTCAACTGGGCCTACCCTCGTGTTATAAGCCCCACTCTTTTTCTTTAAACCTTTTGGGCCTCTTGAGAGAGTGTAAGACCCATCCCTTTGTACAGAAAACCTTTTTGGGCTTCAGTCACTTGTATAAGTCCCTCTGTACAAAAATTTAAACAGTGCGCTCACTGATAAAACCCTGGGCCTCTCCTTAAGCTGTAAGCCCCAAATCTTTCTTTTTCAAAGCACTTTCTCCTTTGATTTTGAATATAATGTTGTTTTCAATCTTTCTTTGTTGAACAACTAACCAAACAGCATGGAAGCTCTACAACCGAGTAAGTGGTTATCGCTTTCATTTACCGCTTTCATATACATATAACTGTATTGTGGGGATGTTTCGCTGTAAGTCTTCTTTCATAAACTCATATCAACTGTGTAATAATAGTATAGATATTCCGAGTTTCCCCGGCAACTACGTCTAGAACTAGGTGACGCCGTTTCGTTTATTCATAGAAATAGACAACTAGATCCCCAATAGGATCACCAGATACAGTCTTCTCTTCGGCTGTCCTCATTAGGAATTGTCAAGAAACTCTACTCCCAGAGATGAATGTATTCTCCGTGAATGGTATCTTTGAGTTTCTTCCAAATTCTCGAACTTTTCTGACTTGATCTATTCCTTGTGAATAGCTTGCCTTGAATTTCTCGGGGTTTGGGGACCCACGGGCTTCTTAAAAGCATCGGCCTCCTCTTGGGCATCGTACAAGGACTCACAGGCTTCCTAAAAGCAACCCCGCCTCCTCTTGGGCTTAGTACAAGGACCTCTCGGCTTCTTAGAAGTATTCACAGCCTCCTCTTAGGCTTCGTATAATGATCTCTTCCTCCGGGAATGATAGCCTCCTCTTGGGCATCTTTCAAGGATCCGTCGGCTTCTTAAAAGCTTCCAGCCTCCTCTTGGGCTTCATACAAATTGTCCCGGCGACCTCCTAGAGGTATAGGAACAGAACTTAATCATCTGCATAGAACAATCCTTTCATAGAGTCTACTACTGTTTCTCAAAGCATGGTACAAAAGATGACACTCTAGACTTGGACAGTCTAATCTCCTTGAGTCTCAAAGACATTCTCAAGTGACCCCTTCGTTAAATAGGAAGAAAACCCGTAGACTCGGACAGTCTCAATACCCTTCGGATTTCATACTTCCTTAAAGAACAGGAATAACCCGGATCCTCGAATCAAATCCTTGAGTACAGCGTTGCTCATATAAGAACTGATTTTCTCTTTAAAAATCAGTATACTGGACCTGTCACTTAACTGAGCAGTCGCCATAGTCTCCTCTTAGGCTTTGTATAATGATCCTTCTCCAGTGAAGTTAACCTCCTCTTGGGCTTTGTACAATGATTCTCCCCAGCGGAGTAAACAACATCTAGCCTCTCTCTCAGGCTTTGTATGAGACACATAAGAGACTCCCTCGTTGAGTCGATCACCTTTTCGCCTCCATCTCGGGCTTTATACGAGATACAAAAAGACTCCATCGTCGAGTCAAAACCTTTTAGCCTCTCTCTCGGGCTTTGTACGAGATACAAAAAACTCTCTTGTTGAGTCAAATAGCCTCCATCTCGGGCTTTATACGAGATACCAAAAGATTCCCTCATTGAGTCAAAACCTTTTAGCCTCTCTCTCGGGCTTTGTACGATACACATTCTAGCCTTATCTTAGGCTTTGTATAAGAAAACCACTGGTTGATCCAATTAACCTTTTAGCATCAAAACTGTGCCTCGTTCACAATACACAAACATCAACAACTCCTTCCCCTTCATCTAATTGCTGTAAGCGGCAAGCCTCTGGATCATCTACATCCATGCCAATGTCCCTCTTTTAGTATGAGAAATTCCTAAGGAAAGATAGCATTGCTCTACACTGAGTTACAGTCTTCTCCTTCAGGGTAAAATCCCCTATAAAGGAAATTATGGCATTGCCGGATTCACATATCCCGGTTAAAGTAATTCTCCTTTATAAACAGTCGTAACAGACAAACCCCTCTTTAGAGATGACAAATTCTCTCTAAAGACAACACCTTTCAGCTTTACATCTTGGGCTTTGAACAATATACAAATCGACCCTTCAGCTTCACATCTTGGGCTTTGAACAAGATACAAACCACCTTTCGCTTCATGTCTTAGGCTTTGAACAAGACACCAAAACACCATTTCCTCCCATAGAATAGGAGGAACTACGAACGCTCTGATTTCCCTATTTCGGAAAACGGGAATACGTAGGCATAAGATTGGAAGAAAAATCTTAGCGAGCACACTAAACAAAAACCCAAAATCCCATACTTTCATATATATTCGTCCTAACATCTCAACCAATAGCCTAAAGTACCCCTCGTCAACAAAATAAACTTAGGAGAAACCCCGAATCTTTGTAGCATCTGTAACCTAACAGACCGCTGTTTAATCTCAGTATGCAAGCAGGGTTAGTTGGAGACATCTATTTCCCTTCCTTCATCAGCTTTAATAGGATAAAAAATGAATCGAACTGTAGTACCAGAGCGATCGTGCTTCGCAACCACATCCAAAAATCACTCGCTACAAGACTCTCTTGTTGAGTCCACCAACTTTTCAGACTCTCTTGTTGAGTCAATCACTTTTCAGACTCTCTTGTTGAGTCGATCAACTTTTCAGACTCTCTTGTTGAGTCAATCACCTTTTAGCACTCTCTTGTTGAGTCAACCCTTTTAGCCTCAATCTTGGGCTTTGTACAAGACATAAATCTTGAAAACCTTCTCTTAAGCTTGGGACATATATCTTCCCCAGCGAAGTCACTTCCTCCCAGCCTCCTTTTAGGCTTTGAGGAATGATTTCCCAAGCAGAGTCAAACTCATTTCAGCCTCAATCTTGAGCTTTGTACAAGACACATAAAAATATCCTCACCCGAGTCACTTAAATTTCCCATTTCAGCCTCAGTCTTAGGCTTTGTACAAGACACATACGAACCTCCCCGGTGGAGTCAAAATCCCTCTTTAGCCTCAATCTTGGGCTTTGTACAAGACAGATAGAACATTTTCCCTGGAAAATTCAAACTTATAGCCTCCTCTTAGGCTTCGTATAATGATATCCCCAAAGAGTCAGTCTCTTTTTAGCCTCAATCTTGGGCTTTGTACAAGACATATAAAAACACTCTCTTGTTGAGTCGGTCATTTCCAGCCTCCTCTTAGGCTTTGTATAAGGACTTCCCCAGTGAAGTCAATCAACCTCTTAGCTTCAACCTTGGGCTTCGATCAAGGCACATAAAAATCAACAATCCCCTCAGAGGAAGCCCAATCCCTCTTTAGAGATAACAAATTCTCTCTCAGTCAGACCTTTTAGCTTCAATCTTGGGTTTTGAACAAGACACAAATAAACCTGTTTAGCTTCAATCTTGGGCTTTGAACAAGACACCAAAACATCATTTTCCTCCCTTAGAATAGGAGGAACTACGATTGCTCTGATTTCCCTGTTTCATTTAAACGGGAATACATAGGCATAAAATTGCAAAATCTTTGCGAGCATAATAAACAAAAACTCTCGGTCCAGTACCTTCACACATAAATCAAAACTTAGGTCCATTACCTTACCAAAAAACATCGGGAGTTACCCGAACATCAACAAAAACTCACTCACTCGCTCATATTTCCCAAGAAACTT
Source organism: Lathyrus tuberosus (assembly GCA_022829125.1). Lineage (NCBI taxonomy): Eukaryota > Viridiplantae > Streptophyta > Magnoliopsida > Fabales > Fabaceae > Lathyrus > Lathyrus tuberosus. The sequence continues at coordinate 9,912,314 of JALAZF010000117.1, forward strand.
TCCCAACCCCTTTAACAGATAAACACCATCAAGTACAAAGCGAAACCTAAAGCTAATATCCTGTGGATAACCACACATAGGATGGGTAATTGACAACTCCCAATTGTATAACCTGACCCCGGACCCCCCAATCTCTTTTAAGCATTTGTTCAATTAAACATTCGCCTGCAAGGTTAGTTTTAGATAGCTTCCCTTTCCCTTTTAGCTTCATGGGATAAATAAGAAATCAGAAAGTAACACCCACTCATCCTCATTGCGGTGAGGAGAAAAACTAGGGATAAGGTGGTCGTGTCACTGACAAAAATCGCTCGCTACAATTGTTCCTGGAACTCATTCATTATGTCGTACATACTTTTGTTTCCACCAGAGGGTATCTGTGGAATCTGTCCTTCTGGGACAGTGTGTACCACGGGTGGTGGTATAGTCATTACAACAGTGACTCTTGGTGCTTCCCTATCCCGAAGTTTGTAACCTTCAGGAGTTGCTGTGGTGGCCCTGGCATCTTCGCTTTCCCAAAGTTTGTAACCTTCAGGCCCAGCGGTTCCCGCTGCAGTTTCCAGATCTTCTGTGATCGGCAGAATATATCCTTCCGGGATATAGTTGAGTGCCATGCCCCAGGGACGATCTTTAGGTATGTTGTATCGAGGATCATACTTTTCCACTATGGGCGTAGATGTGATCTCTGAGATCATAGTTCTTTGTTATTGTATCTAAGGTGCTGCCAGAGATTGCATGTCATTGTGAAGTTTCCTCAGACCTTCTTTCAGAGCGTCGATTTCTTCTCTTAGCTCTCGGTTCTCTTCCTCGAGATCATCCATTTTCTTTTGTCGATTGACCCGAGTATTGTACGAATGAGACAGTTTAACTCTAGAATCGAGACACAAACGTGAGATTTGTAGGGAAGAAGAATGCGTTATGTGAGAATGATGAATGACATGCAATGATTATATATTAATAATTTTTTTTAATCAAAAGAAACTTCAACAATTGGATTGCAAATATCATACACTGGGGAGACCCCGTTTTATTGAATTCAAAGATTGCGGAAATGGAAATACAGTAATTTACAAAGTGCTGTAAAAGGAAATGTCTAGACTTATGGATCCTGAGTCCTCCCTAAGGAGAGCTCAGGTGCTAGTTCTGGTACTTTCCTTTTCTTTGACCGGGGCTCTTGAGCCGTTGTCGGGTTGTCATTCCTTTGCCAAGTGAAGGGAGCGAGCAAATTCCTTCGGTCTTCTTGACTTTCTACAACATGTTGCTCTAAAATCTCGATCTAGCATCTTTTTCTTTTAACAGTTTCTATATTTTTGTACACTCCACATTGAGAATGCGGCACTTGTTCTTCCAAGATTTCTTTTCCCGTTGAACTTTGTTGAGAGTAACCTGGAGTTTTCCGTATCAGACATAAAATAAAGGACAAATTCCTTTAACGGAAGAACTTCTTGACAAGGGTAAGGCATCCTCAGCTTGAGAGCTCTAGTTTGTACCCAGTGGAGATAAGGGTCCACAGAGACACTGTCTGTTTTCCTAGAGACTCTCTTCCTTTCCTGTGAACACTTTTCCAGGCATACATTATTTCTGTCTTTAGTGCCCTGTCACTTTCTCCTTCTTTGAAGAAAAGACCTTCCAGATGAGCATTACGCGGGATGTGTCTCATCGGGTATCCGAATTTACGACGAACTAAAACTGGATGATAGTTGATTCCTCCTTTAGTTCCTATGAGGGGTACATTAGGTAAATTTCCGCAACGGTCAATGATTTTTACCCCGTCATAGATCCGATTGTACCAATCGATGTCAGAGTTGGTAAGAGACGTGATTATCTGCGACCAACGTAAAGTACTCTTATGATCCCAAAAAGCAGATGACTTTGGTAAATTGGAAGTGAACCATTTGTATAGCAGGGGTACACATCATTTGATTATTCCTTCGCTGTACAAATTTATTAAGTGTATAGAATGATAAGCATCTGCGAGCAAGGTTGGTACAGGGTTTCCAATCAGAAATATCTTAATGGCATTGATATCAATGAAGCTATCAATGTTGGGAAATAGAAATAATCCGTATGTAAGGAGCACAAAGATATCTTTGAAAGCAGTAACGTTTCCTATACTGGCAAAGTACAAGGCTTTCTCTATCAAACACTTGGCCGGTAAACCTGGGATTCCATCCTTATCGGTCATGGGACTCCTGACTTCTGACTCGTCCAAATGGATTGCTCTTGCAATGGTTTGATCTTTTAGAATTTCTTCCCGACCAGAAAAGGGAGCTTGGTCAGTAATGGGTAAATCGGTCAGGTGAGAATACTCCTCCAGTGTTGGTGTTATTTGATAATCCGGGAATGTGAAACAGTGATAAACCGGATCGTAAAACTGAATCGGAGTAGACAGTATTCCTTCAATTACATGGACCCTTAACAGAGACAGTAGTCCTCCGTACTTGGATCTGAAAGCATCGGGGTTGGTGATCATCCTTACCAACCCTCTCAAATCCTCTAGTTTTGGAACCTTGAAGGTGTACTTATGAGTCTCCATAACGCAATCTTTTTCTCTGATATTTGCAATTATTGTCTTAGTTTAATTTGAAAAAGAGAGACTAGAAAAGAAGAATTTTTCTTTGTTTAAAAGTTTTTTAATGAAATGAATGCATGAATACAGCACACAAAAACATAGAAAAAACACGGGTTCAAAGGTTCAGCGTCACGAGCATAGAGTAATGGCTCTACCCATTCCCAAAGGTTGTACTTGTGAATTTTTGTTCCTGTCCTCAAAATCATTGACCCCCCTTGGGATAACAACAGCAGGCTGGTTCACCCGAGCGAGCTGCAGTATCTTAGGGTAATCTCAAATGAGGGTAGTATCGCGTGACAACTATTTTCGATAGCTTCCGAACTACAAAATAGTTACATGGTCTCAGTCTACTAAATCCTCAGTTTCATGGATACCACAATCTAACAATCTGCTTTCAACAACCGAAGTCGTTTAGACATTGAATCCGCAAAGGGTATCTCCACTGATTCGATGGTCTACCAAGATCGCTTATTCGGGAATCACTCCCTGTAAGACCACCCGTCTATGTCATCACTTATCTTAGGTATCACTCAAACTTTCCACATGCGACATCAACCCGCAGTCCCATTAGCAGAAAAATAAACACGGATATCAATTAGGAAAAGCGATATATATATATATATATATATATATATATATATATATTTATTCCTAAAACTAACATCCTAGACCTCTTAAGAGCTATAATCCTAGTCCTAGACAGATCAAAGACGTCCCCAGTAGAGTCGCCATTTTACTGTTGGAAAATGGTGACGATGATGACTAAGGTAAAACAAATCCTAATGGCCCTCCCCAACAGAGTCGCCATTTTACTGTAGCGCGTGATTTTTGTCAATGACGCGACCACGTTATCGCGGAATTTGGGTTTTCTCCTCAATGAAGAAGAGGGGGTGCTACTTTCTGATTTCTTATTTATCCCATGAAGCTGGAAGGGAAAGGGAAGCTATCTAAAACTAACCTTGCACGCGAATGTTTAACTGAACAAACACTTAAAGAGATCCGGGGTCAGGTTATACAATGGGGAGTTTTCAATTACCCATCCTATATGTGGTTATCCACAGGTTATTAGCTTTAGGTTCTGCTTTTTACTTGATGGTGTTTATCTGTTAATGGGTTGGGAAAGTTTCTTGGGAAATATGAGAGAGAGAGAGAGAGAGAGAGTGGGTTTTTGTTGATTTTCGGGTTTTTCTGATGTTTTTGGTAAGGTACTGGACCTAAGTTTTGATTGGTATGAAGGTACTGGACCTAGAGTTTTTGTTTGGTATGCTCGCTAAGATTTCGCAATCTTATGCCTACGTATTCCCGTTTAAAGAAATAGGGAAATCATACCAATCGTAGTTCCTCCTATTCTATGGGAGGAAAAAGATGATGTTTTGGTGTCTTGTTCAAAGCCTAAGATTGAAGCTAAAAGGTTTATTTGTGTCTTGCTCAAAGCTCAAGATTGAAGCTAAAAGGTTTGACTGAGAGAGAATTTGTCATCTCTAAAGGGGAGACATCTCATATGTTTATCACAGTTGTTGGGTGACTGATTATAAAGGAGAATTATTTTAACTGGGATATGTGAATCCAGCAATTCCATAATTTCCTTTATAGGGGATTTGTCCTGAAGGAGGAAACTTTAACTTCGTGTAGAGCTATGCCATTTTTCCTTAGGAATTTCTCATGCTAAGAGAGGGACAGTGGCAAGGATGTAAATAATCCAGAGGCTTGCCGCTTACAGCAATTAGATGAAAGAGAGGGTTTACCAGGATAAAAGATAAATGACATCTTGGATATTTTAATCAACAAGTGTGCCACTTACAGCAGTTATCAAGGATTAGAGTTTGTTTTGAATGTCTATTTTTGATAAGTGATAAACAGAGAAATGACTTCCTACAGAGATAATTTTGATTTCCTCTGAGGGGATGTTGATTTTTGTGTTCCTTGTGTAAAGCCCAAGGTTGAAGCTAAGAGGTTGATTGACTCCACTAGGGAAGTCCTTATACAAACCCTAAGAGGAGGCTAGAAAAGGCAGACTCAACAAGAGAGTGTTTATATATGTCTTGTACAAAGCCCAAGATTGAGGCTAAAAAGAGGCTGACTCTTTTGGGGATATCATTATACAAAGCCTAAGAGGAGGCTAAAAGCTTGACTTTTCCGGGGAAAATGTTCCGTCTGTCTTGTACAAAGCCCAAGATTGAGGCTAAAAGTGGATTTTGACTCCGTTGGGGGAGGGTTTGTATGTGTCTTGTACGAAGCCCAAGATTGAGGCTGAAAAGAAGATTGACTCGGTGGGAAAGAAATCTTTATCTGTCTTGTACAAAGCCCAAGATTGAGGCTAACATGAGACTTTACTGACTCGACTGAGGATATTTTAAGTGTCTTGTACAAAGCCCAAGATTGAGGCTGAAAGGATTTTGACTCTGCTGGAGAGTATTATCTGTCTTGTACAAAGCCCAAGATTGAGGCGGAGATAGGTTGACTCTGCTTAGGGATATAACTTCTCCAAGCCTAAAAGAAGGCTGGGAGGAATTGACTCAGTTGGGGAAGATATTTGTCCCAAGCTTAAGAGAAGGTTATGAAGATTTATGTCTTGTACAAAGCCCAAGATTGAGGCTAACAGGGTTTGAATCATCAAGAAAGTGCTTTTATCTGTCCTGTACGAAGCTCAGGATTGTGGCTGAACAAGCTGGAGAAATCTTTATACAAAGCCTAAGAGGAGGCTGAAAGTTTCTGCTAGGGGAAATCTTTATACTAAACCTAAGAGGAAGTTGGAAAAGATTGACTCAACAAGAGAGTGTTTTTTATCTGTCTTGTACAAAGCCTAAGATTGGGGCTAAAAGGGTTAACTCAACAAGAGAGTGCTTTTATCTGTCTTGTACAAATCCCGAGATTGAGGCCAATAGGGGTTTGACTCAACAAGAGAGTCCAAAAAGGTGATTGACTCAACAAGAGAGTCTGAAAGTTGATTGACTCAACAAGAGAATATGAAAAGGTGATTGACTCAAAAAGAGAGTTTGAAAAGGTGATTGACTCAACAAGAGAGAATGAAAAGGTTAGCTCCGCTGGGGAGAATCATTGTACAAAGCCCAAGAGGAGGCTGACTATGCTGAGGAAGGATCATTTATACAAAGCCTAAGAGGAGGCTATCTTTACTGGGGATTATTAAGATCCCGAGGCAGGTCCAAATGGGGAATCAACTCTTGCTAAGGGTTACAGAAGAGTTAAGGTATCAGAGACCTTGAGGTTCTGATTTGAGATAGTGTTATACTGATGGTAAACTGATCCTGGGTGGGGATTGATTGGATGATCAGGGTTTCTCCTATGTTTGTAAGGAATTTGAGAATGTCTTTGAGACTCAAGAGGAGATTTAGACTGTCCAAGTCTAACGGTATGTAAGATTTTATCTTTGTATGATGCCCAAGAGGAGGCAAGTGTCTTAAGGGGTGAGAATCAACCCTAAATTAGTCTGAGATTTGATACTGGAAAGACTGCTCTAGCAAAGGATGACTAAGTTTTGTCCTATACCTTTAAGAGGTCTTCAACTTCCTTGTATTAAGCCCAAGAGGGTCCTTGTACAAAGCCCAAGAGGAGGCGGGGATGCTTTTAGGAAGCCTGTGGGTCTAAACCTAAGAAGAGTTCAAGAAAAGTTTCACCGGGAATAATCTTTTATTTAGTGAACAGTTCATGGGTTTGAAAAAATTCAAGAGAAGTTTCACTGGGAATTAATTCTGTCTAGGGAAACTGAATTTCTTTGACAAGTTCTAATAGTGACAGTCTGAGAAAAGGTTCACCGAGAATACTGCCTTTCTCTTTGTTCCATATTGTTTAAGCCCAAGAGAAGGCAAGACTGTATCTGGAAATCCTATGGGGGGTCTAGTTTTGACTGTATTAAAGAGTGACCAACTGGCTCTACCTAGTTCTAGACCTAGTTGTCGGGGAAAACTCTAAATAGATATACTAGTACATATATAGTAGATATATGACAAGTATTTAAAAGGGTATGAAAGAGGGACTTACAGAGGAGCAGCTTCCCACAATGCAGTTATATATATATTAAAGCATGTAAATGAAAGCGGATAAAAACTTACAGGTGAGCAAGCTTTCATGCTGTATTGTTAGCTGTTCAAAGAAATTAAAGAAAGTTTTGATAACAACTGTATATTTGAATCTAAATCAAAAGAGAAGTTTTTTTTTAAAAGATTGTTGGGGCTTATACTCAAAGAGAGGCCCAAGGTTTAACAGTGATCGCGCCGTTGTTTTGGAGATCGTATCGGGACTTATACAACGACTGAGGCCCAAAAAGGTTTTTGTATAAAGGGATGGGTCTTAAAACTCAAAGAGAGGCCCAAGGTGTTTTTTAAATAAAAGAGAAATGGGACTTACAACACGAGGGGAGGCCCAGATAATTTGATTTTGAACTGGCGATTGCGCCGAGGTTTTTGAAAATGTGTTGGGACTTATACAATGTCTGAGGCCCAAAAAGGTTTTGGTTAAGAAAGGGATTGGGTCTTACACTCTATTAGAGGCCCAAAAGTGTTTGAAAATTTAAAATCGAGAGGAAACCCTAATTTTAAATAAAAGTGTTATTTTTCAAAGGAAATTAAATGAAAAAATGATATAAAATACCAAATATATTCAAAAATAAGTTGTACACCTTGAAAAACATCTTAAAAAATCATGTTTAATTACATGAGAGTTTGAAATTCAATTGGTTTTGAAAGATCAAAGTGGGAATTCCATTTAAAAATGTTAAAAAACAAATAAAATGAAATTAATTACTAAAATTCTAGCTATACTAAATAAATAATATAAATTGGATTTTTTTTGTAAAATAAAATATTTAAACATTTTAGTAAATTTTGAGAAAAAGAATCAATTCAAAAACATAAATATTCAGAGAGAAATTAATTTTGAATCAATTAACAAAAATAACTAAAATTCAAAAATTTGAATTATGGCGCCAAGAACACTTGGTTCTTGCCCGCGCCCTCTGTTTTTTCATGTTTGCGTTTTCTCACTTTTCTCCATGATTCCTCAATGGTTTTGCACGATTCAAATACCAATCTTGTTCGTTTTTGAACAAGGATCACAACCATATAGATTAATTGCATTTATTTTGAGTATTGAGTGAGAAATCAGAAGAAAACCTCAAGAACCCTAATTTTAGAATGAACACCATGAAATTCCATACACGATTGATTAATGGCAATTGATTGAGGGTTATCACTCCATACATGATTATGAACATGTGGCAAAATTATTGTGCAGTAAAATATGCATGCAACATGGAGTTTAAAGAGTTCATGCTTACCTCTTGCAGCTGGTGATCGAGTTCTGAGTTGGAGGTGTTACAGCTAGGTTCCAATGATCTAGATAGCTTCCTTAGGTGCCATGGAGTGTGTTTGAATGCTTGGAATGGATGGAAATGATCTGGAATTGGAGATGGTACCTCAACTGCAAATCTGTCAAGAACTTGAGCAGTTGGCTGGTGATTTTGTGAAATTGATGTTCCAGATGTTATGTAAGAGTTTGGATCACTTCTATATGTTATATGTGAGGTGTGTGAACCCTTGGTTTGGTTGGAATTTCTCTCAAACTCAAAACCCGATGGTGACTTGAGTTAGAAGGCAAAATTCGAGTGAAAGTGGTGATTTTGTGGAAAGCATCAGTTTGGGTGCTTTGGTGTACTCAAACTGATCACAATTGATGTCTATTTATAGTGCAACAAGTTTGTTTTGGCATCAATAGTGAATGGTAACTGGTACAAGTCTGTGGCCAATTGTGATCAAATGGAATCTCAAGTCTCCTCTAGCCATTGACTTGAGGTTAGAGCACATGATTTGTAGCTTTGGTTCAGAGATAAGTCATGACTGAATTCAATTGGAATAGGCTCAATTCATGCCACCTTGATGCATTCATTAAAGGCTTGGAAACAAAATTGGAGTCTTGGCATCTTTGTAGCCTTTTTAGGGATGACAAGCCTAATGTAGATTCTTGGACTTGGGAGGCTTGGAGATCAGATCATCCCCCTTGGATTTGATCCTCTAATGTGTCCAAATTGATGACAAGGCTTGGAGTTATCAGATTTGGACAAATCGAACAAATGTGCATAATTATGCCTTGTAAAACTAGTCCATGATGCCATGTTTCAAGGGCTGTATCTCCCTGCTCAAATTGAATTTGGAGATGATTTGGTACTTGTTGGAAAGCCCTTATGGCATACTTTAACTTTGATGTTCACCCCTAGACCTGGTTTGACTTGGATCAAGGTGAAAAATGTCCCTACATTTTGGAAAAAGTAAGGCAAATTCTAACTTAGTGAAAATTTCACAAGTGTTGGAAAAATGTCATTTTCATGTTTTTTGTGATTTTGCTCAAACAATAACTTAAAAACCATGATGAATTGGAATGAGGTCTAGTTGATCAATTTGAAGTATGTAACATGAACTTCAATCTGAGCTTTGAATGGGAGAAAAAGGCCTTAGGGTTTGGGAGATATGGCCTTGCAAAGTTGGTACCCTAGCCACTTTGTTCCATAACTTAGAAAAATTCTAAGTTTCTTATGGGTACCCCTTTTACAAGTTAACTCACTTTCTTTGATTTTTTATTGATGAATGATGATTCAAATCACATATTAACATTGTTTTAGGGTTAAGGAACCTTATTTGACCAAAAACCAAAAAGTCAAACTTGGATTTTTGTACAGTTAACTTTTTCATCAGATGAAATTTTGACTTTGTGATTCTTTTGTGAAATCAATCCTTGGGCTCAATTAAACTTCATGGATGGCCTCCAAGGGTATTTAGGAATGTCTTGGACCCATCCCCAAGGTTTGAGATCAAGGGTAGGTCAACAGTCAAGGGTAGGGTTGACTTTTTCCATCAGAAAACCTAATTTGTGATAAGATGGTTTTGATTTCTTGTGGCTTATGACTTGAGCTCTTTGAGTCAATCAAATCTTGTAAATATGTCAATATGATGTATTTGAGGTCTTTGAAGTTCATTTTGAAGCCTCAAGCCATGCCTTACTTCACAAGTTAACTCAATGGTTGAATTAGGTCAAAACCTTAATTCTTGATTTTTTTTTATAGATGGACCTTCAAGGTGATTTTGCCATTGTGAACGGGCTCTTGAGATCCTTTTGAGCTTATAGGACCATACATTGAGGCATTGGCTCATGCCTAGAAGAAAATTTTCATCTGGAGGCCTCAGTCGACCAAAACCCTAATTTGGTGACACTGATGATCTTGAGGCTTGATCCACTTGGTATATTGTAACCTTGTGCTTAATTCTTGATGTGGGAGACCTCTTGACCCTTGATGGATGTTTGAGAGGCTAGACAAGTTGAAGATCATGTCATTTCTTGATTGATCTTTTGTCTAAATGTTATGGGAGGGCACAAAACCCTTAATCTTGGATTGTAAAGAATGCCTAACAATCCCTGAGGAGATTGATGAGGCATGAAAGTACATCCATATTGTGGTGATGATTTTCACAATGATGGGAAATCTTGGTGGTCAAAATTTGGGGTATGACAGGTTCATTCGGGAATCTTAAAAGATCAGCCATCTCGTTATGGGTGAAGCGGTATTTGGCTCCAAACAACCTGAAAGTAGCTAAACTCCGGCCAAATCCGAGACCTCGGTTAGGATCATAGTAAAGAGAGCTCAGGAAATGGAGGGTAAGCATGCAGTATGGGGTAAATATCTTTCTCACAGCACAATTAACCTAACCTATTTAGAACAGAAAAACGGCGTCTCTGAGCTTCATTCCTAAAAACAATCTCCATGTCATCAATAGGCTCCATACTCCTAAGTCAGTGATTAACGATCCTAAGCTAATGTTAGCCTTAAATTAGACAAAGATTATACTATTAATGAACGGTACCGTAGAAAGTGTTAGAATAGTAATCATAATAATAGTTATAATACTAATAATAATAATAATTGTAGTAGTAATAATAATAACGAAATCAAAATGCAAAAATAGATAATTATAATAAGAAAAATGATAAGAGAAAATAAAGACTAAAGATCGTGGGTTGCCTCCCACGTAGCGCTTGTTTAATGTCGGTAGCTCGACATTAGATCTGAGTCGGGCTATTCCTTCGAAAGAGCAGATAGCTCTTCTAACTTGTAACTTAAGCAGAAGTCCTTGTTTTCAATGTTGTGGTAATGCTTAAGTCGCTTCCCATTTACAATGAACGTCTCATTAGATTTTCCTCTAAATTCTATGGCTCCGCTTTGGAAAACTCTTATAACCTTGAAGGGGCCAGACCATCTGGAACGGAGTTTTCCTGGAAATAACTTAAGTCAAGAATTAAAGAGAAGGACTATGTCACCCTCGTTGAATTCTCGCATAGTTATTCGTTTATCATGCCACTGTTTAGTTATTTCCTTGTAAATCCGAGAATTTTCGTAGGCATCTAGTCTAAGTTCCTCTAGTTCATGGATATCCAAAACTCTTTTCTCTCCTGCAGCTGTGTAAGTCATATTCAGGTTCGTAATGACCTAATAAGCTTTGTGCTCAAGTTCGACAGGTAGGTGACACGATTTACCATAAACTAGTTTAAATGGGGTGGTTCCTATCAGAGTTTTATAAGCTGTTCTATAAGCCCATAGAGCTTCATGAAGTTTCGCAGACCAATCCTTCTTAGAGGTCGCAACTGTTTTCCCTAATATCTGCTTAATTTCTCTATTAGAAACCTCAATTTGTCCACTTGTTTAGGGGTGATAAGTGTCGCAACTGAGAAAAAACAACCGACGAGAAACACCAGAACAGAAGAGTCGCCACCGAATATTATTTATCCCGACGCAGGGAAAGGAAACGATCGAAGAAAACCTAGAGAAAGGGAAAGACATGGTCGTCGCAACCATAGTCTGGGTTTGGGAGTCGGTTACGCGAGGGGAAGGTATTAGCACCCCCACGCGTCCACCGTACTCGATGGGATCCACACTTGTTGTCTAATCAATGGGTGAGTCATCCTAAAGTCTACGGCTAAACAAAAAAATGGGGAGGGGGGAGACTAAGACGGACTCGCAAGGATTTATCGAAATCCAATGCCTACGTATCTTCGTGGATAAACGAAGAATCAGAGTCAATGTAGTTTGACGGACTATGCACTAAAGGGGGAGGTTGGTCGTCGAGATATCGCATCTCGTACCTACGTATCCTCAATCGGACGGGAAAGAGGAATCAGAGCAAACGTAGTTCGACCTAACAAGGTCGGTAAGTGTTTTTTACGTGAGCGACGAGCTCTTTTCTGAAAAAGAAGATTTGAAACTTAACAATCCCGAAGGACAAAAAGGGTTTGAATTTGTTTGGTGTTTTTTAGACAGAAGTGGATTGAAGTTAGTTCGTAACTTGCATTGCACCCAAGTCTATAACATAGGAACGAATGCATCGCATATCGTCCCCAACAGGACGTACACTAAACACCCTAGAAGAACGAAGGGAGACCCCTCATTCCTCACTTCCCACATACAAGGCTCATGCACAATACACATTAACTTTATTAAGTGCTTTAGAATCGTTATGAGATGAGAAAAGAAGACTCAAGTCGAAAAGAAAAGACTACGGGGAAATCTATCCTAATGTTGTCATGCAAAAGTGGCCCTATGGTTGAGTTCAAAGGGGAAACATCTACCTACGTTAGCATGCATGGTTGAAAGCCTAGTGTCTACCCTACCCCAAGCTTAATCAAAGATTAAGTCGGACTAGGAGCCTATGGGAGCAAGCAAAAGCAACGCAAAAACCAAAGCGATAAAAAACAGCGGCTACAACAGCACACCAGTACCTGCACAACGGTAAATTCCAGCCAATATACCAAACAACATTTAACAGCTCATGTTCAGCACACAAAACATGTGTAAAAAGGCAAACATCAGCACATACAACAACACATATGCACCAAGACAACAGTGGAAACAGGGCAGCACACTATGCATTTGAAACGATGCAATCATGGCATAACGAACACGCATCAAACATTGCACATTTTCAATTAAACATGATCACGATCATACCACACACCATGGTAAACAATCTCGAAAACTTCATGAGATAATGCACAACACTAAGCACATGAACAAGTCAAGACAAGTATGCATCTCATGAAATTAAATGCAAGCAAGCATGCATAACACAACAACTCTAGCAATACCAGCAATAATTCACGACTAACATGCTTTAAGGAGAGTGTGTAAGGGGTTCATCACATCAAGAAAACATCAATGTAATCATGAACATTCATCAATGGAAATCAAAAATCTCGTGTCAGAAAATCATGTTCATACAATGATGTGAGGCAAAATAGCTCAAGAGTAACCCACAAATCATCAACATATCAATCCAGGAAGTTTAGACATTCAAGAGACCTCAAACAAGCAAGAAAATGCAAGAAAAACACACTCTGCTTCAATGGTAATCGATTACTCACATAGGGTAATCGATTACTCTGTTGAAATTTGACTAAAAACGTGAAAATAAGGCAGAGTAATCGGTTACCCTGTTTGAGTAATCGGTTACTCTGTGGAGATTTGACTAAAAACATGAAAATAAGGCAGAGTAATCGGTTACTCTGTTTGAGTAATTGATTACCACTGAAACAGAGGCAGAAATTCAACTTTGAAAAGCACTTTTCAGCAGCAAATCACTTATGTAATCCCTTCCAATGACCAAGCAATCAACAATGCACAAAAATTAAGTTCAAACACAGTATTCAAACATCATTTAAGTCCAATAATCATCAATATGAACAATCAATTTCAAGCAAATAGATCAAATCACATGCAAAACCAAGGATCTACATTGCATAAGCTAAAATTAAGCTAAATCAAGTATAGATCTAAGAAAAACCAACCTACAAAGCTGAGAATTGCTTTGGTAAGTGTTTGTAGCGAGCAATTTTGGACGGGTTCTTAAGCACTGCCGCTCTGGGGTACTACAGGTCGATTCATTTTTTATCCTATTGAAGTTGATGAAGGAAGGGAAATAGATGTCTCAAACTAACCCTGCTTGCATACTGAGTTTAAACAGCAGTCTGTTAGGTTACAGATGCTATGTGGAAGTGGGGCCTCTTTCTGCTTATTTTGTTAAGACTGAAATGACAGGACTATGCTATTGGTAGGATGTTAGGACTGATGCTTTTTTATTGATGTATGAAGGTACGGGATTTTGGGTTTTTGATTAGTGTGCTCGCTAAGATTTCTCTTTCAATCTTATGCCTACGTATTCCCGTTTACCGAAATAGGGAAATCAGAGCGATCGTAGTTCCTCCTATTCTATGGGAGGAAATGGTGTTTTGGTGTCTTGTTCAAAGCCCAAGACATGAAGCTAAAGGTGGTTTGTATCTTGTTCAAAGCCCAAGATGTGAAGCTGAAGGGTCTATTTGTATCTTGTTCGAAGCCCAAGATATGAAGCTAAAGGGTTTTGACTTTAGAGAGAATTTGTCATCTCTAAAGAGGGGTATTTGATCTGTTTGTCACAGCTGTTGCGTGACTGGTTATAAAGGAGAATTACTTTAACTAGGATATGTGAATCCAGCAATGCCATAATTTCCTTTATAGGGGATTTTTAACCTGAAGGAGAAGACTTTAACTCAGTTTAGAGCAATGCCATCTTTCCTTAGGAATTTCTCATGCTAAAAGAGGGACAGTGGCGTGGATGTAAATAATCCAGAGGCTTGCCGCTTACAGCCAATAGATGAAGGGGAAAGGAGTTTTTTATGTTTGTATACTGTGAACAAGGCACAACTTTGATGCTAAAAAGGTTGATTGACTCAACCGGGGTTTTCTTATACAAAGCCTAAGAGGAGGCTATTGGTCCAACAAAAGGGTGTTTTTATGTGTCTCGTACGAAGCCCGAGAGAGAGGCTAAAATGGTTGACTCAACAAGAGAGTGCTTTTGTATGTGTCTTGTACGAAGCCCAAGACGGAGGCTAAAGGTTGTTTGACTCAATAAGAGAGTCTTTTATACTCAACAAGAGAGTGTTTTTGTATCTCGTACGAAGCCCGAGATGGAGGCTGAAGGTGTTTGACTCAACAAGAGAGTCTTTTATACTCAACAAGAGAGTGATTTTGTATCTCGTACGAAGCCCGAGATGGAGGCTGAAGGTGTTGACTCAACAAGAGAGTCTTTTATACTCAACAAGAGAGTGTTTTTGTATCTCGTACGAAGCCCGAGATAGAGGCTACAGGGTTTGACTCAACAAGAGAGTCTTTTATACTCAACAAGAGAGTGTTTTTGTATCTCGTACGAAGCCTGAGATGGAGGCTAAAGGGTTTGCTCTGCTGGGGAGAATCATTTGTACAAAGCCCAAGAGAAGGCTAGGGTGACTCTTTCAGTTGAGTGACAGGTCCAGCATGTTGGTTAAAAGAGAAAATCAGTTCTTATATGGGTAATGTTGTACTCATAGATTTAATCTGAGGATCGGGATTATTTCCTGTTCTCTAAGGA
The DNA here is from genome assembly GCA_022829125.1 of Lathyrus tuberosus. Taxonomy (NCBI): domain Eukaryota; kingdom Viridiplantae; phylum Streptophyta; class Magnoliopsida; order Fabales; family Fabaceae; genus Lathyrus; species Lathyrus tuberosus. Next base: position 9,927,320 of record JALAZF010000117.1, read on the forward strand.
AACGGGGAATCCAAAGGAGCATTAGACTGTCCGAGTCTACGGGTTTTATCTTTTGTACTATGCTTAAGAAACAGTAGTAGTAAGATCTAGACTCTTTGAAAGACTGTTCTATTAAGATGACTAATTTCTATTCTTATACCTCTAGGAGGTCGTCGGGACAATTTGTACGAGGCCCAAGAGGAGGCGAGAAAACTTTTAAGAAGCCGAGGGACAATTTGTACGAAGCCCAAGAGGAGGCTATCTTCCCGGAGGAAGAATCATTATACGAAGCCTAAGAGGAGGCTGTGAAAACTTCTAAGAAGCCGATGGGTCCTTGTACAACGCCCAAGAGGAGGCGGGGATGCTTTTAGGAAGCCTGTGGGTCCTTGCACTAAGCCCAAGAGGAGGCTGATGAACAGTTCCAGAAGGGGTTTCACTTGGAACATTGGCCTTCTGTATATGAACTGTTCAAGGGGGAGATTTCTTAAATCTAGTTATCTAAAATTGTTGTAAAAGAAAATTCTCATGGTTTAGGTTATGTTGAAATATCTGGTATAACGTCGGATGTAGGGAGAGGAGGTTTTGTCTAGTTCTAGACGTAGTTGCTGGGGAAACTCTAAATATCTATACTATTATTACACAGTCGATATGAGTTTATGAAAGAAGACTTACAGTGAAACAGCCTCACAATACAGTTATATACATATGAAAACGGTAAATGAAAGCGGGTAAACACTTACTAGGTTGTAGAGCTTCCATGCTGTTTGGTTAGTTTGTTCAACAAAGAAAACTTTGATAACAATATTATATTCAAAATCAAAGGAGAAAGTGCTTTTGAAAGGAAAATTGGGGCTTACAGCTCAAGGAGAGGCCCAGGGTTTTATCAGTGATCGCACTGTCGTTTTGTATAGGGACTTATACAAGTGACTGAGGCCCAAAAAGGTTTTTTTACAAAGGGATGGGTCTTACACTCTCTCAAGAGGCCCAAAATGATTGAAAGAAAAAAGAATGGGGCTTATAACACGAGGGTAGGCCCAGATGATTCTTTTGAACTGGCGATCGCGCCGAGCTTTTCTTTTAACGCAGAGGGACTTATACAATATCCGAGGCCCAAAATTGTTTTGGTTAAAAGGTGATTGGGTCTTACACTCTATTAGAGGCCCAAAAATGATTTTGAATGGGTCTTATAGCTCGAAGAGAGGCCCAGATGGTTTGTTTTAAACTGGCGATGATCGCGCCGAACTTTTGAAATACAACGGGACTTATATAATAAGTGAGGCCCAAAATAGGTTTTTATTTACAAAGGATTGGGTCTTACACTCTATTAGAGGCCCATGAGTGTTTGGAAAAGTTTGTTAGGGAGAAAATCAATAAAATCCTAATTTCATTTTTTTAAAGGCATTTTTCAAAGAAAAATCAAGTAAAAAATGATAAAAATATCAAATAAAATCATTAATCATGTTATAAACAATGATTAAGGTTTATAAAAAAGTATTTTATCCACATGAATATTTAAAATCATTTTGGTTTTAAAAATCAAGAAAAAGAAATCATTTTAAAAGCATTTAAAACAATTTAAAACAATATTTTTGAATATATTAAAAATATATCAAATAATAATATTTTTTTGTGATTTTTTGTGGATTAAAATATTATGGAGTATGAATAAGAAGTGTGCAAAACAAAATTGGAAAATGATGATTTTTGCTATGTAAAAGAATTGGTTGAGTTTTTGAAAATAAACTAAGAAAAAGAGGAAAGATGTCACAACATCACATTCGACATCTTTCATGAGTTTTAAAGATAACAGAAAAAGGAAAGATGTCACAACATCACATTCGACATCTTAAAAAAAAACCAGAACTGAAACTTTAGTTTCAACATCTTTTTTTATCAAACTTCAAACATTCATAACTCTCTCAATTTTTAACGAAATTAAAATCTGTAAGAACCTATCTTGACCGATTTTTCGCAAGGAATCCAATGGTATTACTCATGCACACTGAAACTTTATGTACAGAACACACAAAGTAAAAAACCATAACTGCACATGTAGTTTTCGACATCTTTTGTCATCAAACTTCCAACACGCATAACTCTCTCAATTTTTAACGAAATTAAAATCCGTAAGAACCTATCTTGACCGATTTTTCGCAAGGAATCCAATGTTATTACTCATCCACACTGAAACCTAATGTACAGAACACACAAAGCAAAAAACTAGAACTGCATGTTGATTTTAAAACAACATAAACTCCACATATAAACATGTTAAAGTGCAAACAGTAGGAGGATCACATCATACACATTAAGGACTACATTTTTGCTTCAAGAATTGTTCAATATGATGCATGTATGTGGACAACAAAGGAAAGCATGATTCAAAGAATTTAAGTTATGAATTTTACCTCTTTTTTGGAGATTTTGTGCAACCTACCAAGTGCTTTGTTCCAGAAATGATTTGATGCTTTGGACACTCTCAAATGACCTCTTAGAAGCTTTTAGGATGGTTGAAATCAGCTGGAACCTGCAAAAACAAAAACTGGCCCTTTCTTGCAAAAGGGGTTAAAATGGCCAAAGTGACAACTCTCTCAAATGGTGTTCCAGATGTTGGGAACCATTTGGGACAGTTCAAAGATGATATTTGGAGTGTGTTTGAGGTTTTATCTGGTTTGGAAAGTGACTGAATCAAGACATGGCTTGAAAAATGCAAAAAAGTCCAATTTTTGAGGTTTTGAGAGGTGACTTTGTGATTTTGGTGTTATAGGTCACTTGTGAGAGTTTGGACAGCTTAGATATGACATATTGGATGTGTTTGGATCATGAGCTGTGATGGAAATGCTCTCTAACTCAAAAACTCAGAATTACCTTGCTAAAGAAGACATTTTGGAGTGAAATAAGTGATTTTGAGAAAAACATCTGTTTGATGGCTTTGGTGTACTCAAACTGAGCACAAATGAGCTCTATTTATAGTAGAACAAGTTTGTTTTGCAAGCAACGGTGAATGGTTGCTCCAGCAGAGGTTTGGCAAATGTTGGCCAATGAGAATCCAAGTCTCTTCTAGCCATTGACTAGAGGTTAGGGCACAGGCTACTAGTTCCCTAGTTGTTGGAGGAATCTTGACTGAATTCAGTTAGAGGAAACTCAGTTCATGCCACCTCTAAGCATCCATTAAATGCTCCAAACCAAAATTGGAGTCTTGTCCGTCTTTTAGGGTTTTCTAGGTTTGGCATGCTACTTTTGGTTCCAAGGACTTTTGAGGCTTGGAGATCATATCATCCCCCTTGGATTTGATCCTCAGATGTGTCCAAAATGATGATAAGGCTTAAAAATTTGTGTGGCACAAGAAATGTACAAATCTATCCTGAAACCTGTCTTAAAAATCAGCTGCAGCAAGCCTTGTTGTAAAATCCATAACTTCTTGCTCAAGAATGATAAATGGTTGTTCCAGGACTTTATGGAAAGTTGAGATGACATACTTCAACTTTGATGTTTGACCCTAGACTTGGTTCAACTTGGATCATGGAGAAAAACATCCTTGAAGTTGGGACATTTTTGCTGGAAAAATATTAATGATGTCCTATGAAATGTTGAAACATTTGACAACTTTGAACATTAACAATTCCAAACTCAAATCACTTATATCTTTTAATCCACTATGATAGTTTGAGTTGAAGTGAATTGCACCTTTGATGCTTGTCCTGCATGGTGACAAAGCTTGAAAATTGTGTGGCACAAGAAAAAGTGCACAAAATCTGTCCTAAAAAACAGCTGCAGCAAGCCTTACTGTACAGTCCATAACTTCCTGCTCGAGTATGATAAATGGACGTTCTACAACTTTCTGGAAAGCTGAGATTATGTACTTCAACTTTGATGTTCAAGGTTTGGCTTGAATCAACTTGGATCATGGAGAAAAACATCCTTGAAGTTGGCACATTCTTGCTGGAAAAATATTAAGGATGTCTTATGAAATGTCGGAACATTTGACATTAAGAACTCCCAACTTTGGTCACTTATATCTTTCAATCCTTACGATATTTTGAGTTGATTCCTTCTTCAATGTTGAAGTATCAAATACCCTCTTTAAAAGTAGCTCTTACGCAAAATCAATGGATGCTTGGATCAATAGTTACAACCTTGAAAAGTTGTGCACTTGAACATGATTTTAACTTAGAAAAAATTTCTAAGTTTCTTTCAATTTGATCAATTTTGCAATTTTGCATGATTTCTTGATTTAAATTTGATCAAATTAAATCATCCATCATATTTTCTTGAGTAATGGCTTGTGAAGCTCAAAGTTGACCAAAAGTCAAACTTTGACTTTCTGCGTCAGTTGACTTTGTATTAGATGAACTTGAGGCTTGATCCACTTGAAATGTTGCACTCTTGTGCTTAATTCTTGAAGTGGGAGTCCTTTTGATCCATTGTAGAGGTTTGAGAGGTTAGACAAGTTGAAGATCATGTCATTTCTTGATTGATCCATTGTCTAAGGCTCAAAGAGGGCTTGAAACCCTAATTTTTGTTTGTAGTGAGTGCTCACCCATCTTTGGGGAGACTAATGGTTCATCCATATGGTGATGATGATTTGCACAATGATGGGAAATCTTAGTGGTCAAAATTTGGGGTATGACAGTGTTGCAAACAGAATTTGATGAATCTAAGCAAGAAATTCCAAGATCTATGAGCTCCTTGCAAGCAAAAGCTGAAAATCCAAGCAATAAGCTACCAATACTCCAAAATCACTTCCAATAAGCACTTCTAAAATTTCAGATCTAGATCCAAACGAAAATCACCAATGGAAAGCAAAAATGAAGTGGTAATGAGAGGCTTTAGCTCAAGAATTAACAAGTTCCAATGAAGAACTTGTTAATATCTATGGAAGAGCTTTGAGTGTGGTTGAAAATGGAGGTTGAAAATGAAAAAGTGAGAGAGAATTGAGAGAGAATTCTGAAAATTGAGAGTGAAAAATGATCAAGGTTCCGAGAGGTTTGGAGTTGATGAGATTAAATAACCCCTAGGTTAGGAGGTAAGTTTGGGTTTGGAGTGAGGTTTAGTGGGTGGAATTGGAAGTGAAAAATGAGCTAGGAAAGGGATTATGGAATTAGAGTGGTGATTGTTGGAAGGAATTTGCATTTTTGGGTGGAAAATGATGAAAATAGCTCAGTTCTAGATCCTTCCCACACATGCACAAGCCAAGCACATGATCACAAATGCTCAAAAATTCTGCAGTATTGAAAATTGCCATATTTTTACAATTTCGCCCAGAGTAATCGGTTACTCACTTTGAGTAATCGATTACTTTGTTCAAAAATTCAAAATTTTGGTGCCAAAAGGAGGGAATGTTGCAGAATTTCCTGTTTTCACCCGTTCTGAGCCATACTAAGCCTCTGAAACCTGTCATTGGATATTAACACTTGAACACACTTGTGAATTCCATTTCGTGCTCGGAATACTGCTGAAAATAATCGTCTGGTGCTGAATCGCTGATAAAAAAAACTGCCAGAGCTTCTGATTATCAAATCTTCTAATGAGCAAAATAAATGCTCAAAAAGACTTTGAAAGCTATCTGCTTGGCCTTAAACATTATTGAAAATCAAACTGGAACTGATAACGCCATGAGCTGCTGGAAAATACCTTGATCCCATGCCCAAAAGAACCATGCAAATGCAGAAATGATGATGCAATGAAATGAAGCGTAAGCCAAAAAAGGGTTAGAAATAAGAGGGCAAATTTTAGGGTGTTACAATAAGGTGTTGCTACTCGGTGTCGCACTCCATACTTAAGTAACAATTTCTCAAAGATATTTGAGATGAAATGGGATCCACCATCGCTAACGACAACTCTCGGCATACCGAATATAGGAAAAATTACATTCTTGAAAAGTATGATGACTACTCGTGCATCGTTAGTAGGAGAAGCTACTGCTTCGATTCATTTCGACACGTAGTCAACTGCGACGAGTATGTATTTGTTGCCAAAAGAAGATGAGAAAGGACCCATGAAATCTATACCCAAAACATCAAAGACTTCTACTTCCAAGATACCCTTTAGTGACATCTCATCGCGTCTAGAGATATTACCAGTGTGTTGGCACCGGTCGCAATTTGTAACTGTGATGTAGACGTCCTTCCAAAGGTTAGGCCAGATTGTAAGATTTTCGCACAAGTCTAGGAAGTGCTTGCATGCCCTCCATAGGGTGCAGAGTGGCAGTGAGATATGATATCTTTTACTTCAGATTCAGGGACACATCGACGGAAAGTTCTGTCGGCACCTCTCTTGAAAATCAGGGGCTCATCCCAATAATAGTGTTTAAGATCATGGAAGAATTTCTTCTTTTGTTGGTAGGATAAATCTGGTGGAAGCACCCCAGCTGCTAGGTAGTTGACAAAGTCAGCATACCATGGCAGTGTGGTTTTTGTGCAGATAGATTCCACAACTTCATTTTTTTCTGCGTCATTATAAATTAAAGAGCATTCTCTTATTTTGATTTCACTTTCTAACTGGGCTACAAGTCGATCATAGGGAAAATCATCATTGATGGGCACTTGTTCGGGTTCTTGATCCTCGATTTTAGAAAGATGATCTGCTACTACATTTTCGGTCCCTTTCTTATCTTTGATTTCTTAATCGAACTCTTGTAAGAGCAGGATCCATCTCAAAAGTCTCGGTTTAGCATCCTTCTTATTCTACAGGGACCTAATTATGGCGTGATCGGTATAGACAATTATTTTCGCTCCTACCAAGTAAGAACAAAATTTATCTAAAGCGAATACAACAGCCAGGAGTTTATTTTCTGCAGTGGCGTAGTTCATATGCTCATTGTCTAAGGTTGTAATTGCTTAGTATATAGCACAAAACTTTCTATCCTTTCTTTTTCTTAAGACAACACTAACAACATAGTCACTAGCGTCACACATTATTTCAAATGGTTTACTCCAATCGGATGGTTGCATAATAAGTGCAGTAATAAGAGCGTTTTTCAGATGTTCGAACGCTTTCAAACAGTCCTCATCAAATATTAATTCAGCATCTTTCATTAATAAGCTCGTTAGTGGTTTGGTTATTTTAGAGAAATCTTTAATGAATCGCCGGTAGAAACCGGCGTGTCCTAAAACATTTCGAATTTCGCTAACGGTTTTTGGAGGTTGAAGATTTTCTATAATTTCAATTTTCGCTTTATCCATTTCAATTCCTCTGTCAGATACTACATGTCCAAGCACAATTCCTTCTCAGACCATGAAATGTCACTCTTCCTAATTCAGCACTAGATTAACTTTAATGCATCGTTCGAGTACCATTTATAGGTTTGATAGACATCCTTCAAAACTTTCCCCACAGACAGAGAAGTGATCCATAAATACTTCCATTATGTTGTCTATAAAATCAGCAAAGAATGACATCATACATCTCTAAAAGGTTGCGGGTGTGTTACACAGTTCAAATGGCAGTCGTCGATAGGAAAATGTACCATAAGGACAAGTAAAAGTAGTATTTTCTTGACCGTCGGGATGAATAGGAATTTGGAAGAATCCTGAGTATCCATCTAAATAACAGAAGTGAGAATGTTTAGCCAGTCGCTCAAGCACTTGATCGATAAAGGGTAAAGGAAAATGATCCTTGCGACTGGCCTTATTCAGTTTTCTATAGTCTATGCACATTCTCCATCCAGTTTGAGTTCGTTTTGCTATGGATCCGCCCTTTTCGTTACTAACAACTGTAACACCTCCCTTCTTCGGTACGACATGCACATGACTGACCTAGTTACTATCAGATATCAGGTATATAATTTTAGCTTCTAGTAGCTTTTGTACCTCCTTTTTTACTACATCGCTCAAGATAGAATTTATTCTTCTCTGATGCTCTCTAGAGGTTTTAAAATCCTCTTCTAGCATAATGCAATCCATAAATATAGAGGGACTTATTCCTTTTAAGTCCGAAATATTATACCCACGTTCTTTTGGATACTTTCTTAGAACATATAGCAGTTTTTCGATTTCTATCTGTTCTAAGTCAGTATTCACTATTACTGGTCGTTCAAGCTCGGTGTCTAGGAACTCATACCTTAGATTTTTTGGTAGCATTATAAGTTCTATAGAAGGCTTTTCCGGGAACGACATTGGATCGGGTGTTAGTGCTAGACATTCCCTCAGACTGTCATCTACGTGTGGCTTGCGCCAATTATCGTGTTCGAATATATGAGGTGCTGGAATATTTAGTACTTCAGTATACTTAGATGGTTCCATCTCTATTTCTTTCACATATTCATCAATAACATCGAGGAAACAACATGAATCATCTATAGCTGGAGCCTTCAAGAATTGGGCTAAAAAAATTCAACTTTTTCTTCACCAACTTCAAAAGTTAGCTTTCCTTTCTTGACATCAATGATGGCTCCGGCTGTAGCTAAAAAGGGTCTTCCTATAATAATAGGAATGCTGGAATCCTCTTTTATATCCATTACCACAAAATCGGTTGGAATATAGAATTGTCTTATACGAACGGGTACATTTTCTAGCATACCTATAGGAAATTTAACATAACGGTCTGCTAGTTGTAGAGACATTTTCGTTGGTCTTAACTCTCCTAAATCAAGTTTCTTACAAGTGGATAAGGGCATTAAACTATCATTGGCTCCTAAGTCGCATAGAGCGTTGTTTATGACAAACTTTCCTATTACACAGGGTATGGAGAAACTACCTAGGTCTTTCAGCTTAGGAGGCATGTTGTTTTGAATGGTGGAGCTACACTCAGTATTGAGCATAACAGTTTCATTATCCTCGAGCTTTTTTTTGTTGGATAAGACCACTTTAAGGAATTTGGCATATGAAGGCATTTACGTTATGGCTTCTGTGAATGGTATAGTGATATTAAGTTGTTTCAGAAGCTCTATGAATATCTTAAATTGTCCTTCATTTCTAGACGTAGCAAGTCTTTGAGGATAAGGTATAGGAGGCTTGTATGGTGGAGGAGGCACATAAGGTGTTTCTTTCTCTACGGCCTCTTCGCTTTTGTCTTCCTTTTCGTTATTATTTGGTTCTTTAACCTTTTCAGCTCTTTTACCAGGATTTTGATACATCGCAGGATTTTGGAATCTCGGGTCCATTGGCCCATCTAGTTCTGTCCCGCTTCGCAGCATGATAGCATTAGCATGTCCTTTTGGGTTTGGTTGTGATTGACCAGGAAACGTTCCTGTAGGGGCTGCTACTGTTGCTTGTTGTTGGGCTACTTAAGAAATTAAGTTTCTAACATTTTTTTATGGGTAGCCATAGCATCAAGCTTAGTTGCCATTTGCTTTAACAATTCACTCGTGTGCATATTTTGGTTGGCGAACTCCTTGTTTAGTTGAGTTTGGGTGCAATGAAGTTTTCTAATAACAGCTCAACGTTTGACTTTCTTGGTGCTTGAGGAGCAGCGGGTGCTCCTTTCTGATATCTTGGAGGAACGACAGGGGCTTGGGTTGGAGCAAACAGAGCGTTGTTGCTATTTTAGGAAAAATTAGGATGACTCCTCCAGCCTGGATTGTAAGTGTTTGAGTACGGGTTTCCTTGGGCGTAATTTACTTGGTCGGTAGGAATACCAGCAAATAAATGACATTCAGCGTTATTGTGCCCAGGGGTTCCGCACAATTCACAATTTGGTGTCATAGCGGCCATGGTGGTTGTTGTAGCTACAGTCAAACTTTCAATCTTTTGAGTAAGCGCATCCACTTTAGCACTGACGCGGTCCAAACTGTTAACTTCGTACATTCCGTTCTTCGTATCAAGTTTTTCCCTCGGAGTTCTCTCACCTCCCTATTGGAATTGGTTTTGAGCCATATTTTCAATGAGTTGATAAGCGTCTTCATATGGTTTGTCCATTAGAGTGCCACCAGCTGCAGCGTTCATATTCAACTTTGTGTGTAAAGAAGACCATTATAGAAAGTATGGATTATCAACCATTTTTCAAGTCCATGGTGCAGGCAGAGCCTCAGCATGTCCTTGTATCTTTCCCAAGCATCGAAAAGAAATTCATTGTCTTTCTGCCTAAATCCGTTGATTTGGGCTCGTAGCATAGCAGTTTTGCTAGGCGGAAAGTATCAGGCTAAGAATACTTTCTTCAACTCGTCCCACGTAGTGATACAGTTGGATGGTAGAGGCTGGAGCCAAGCTCAAGCTCTATCTCTTAAAGAGAAAGGAAAAAGATATAGTCTTATGGCTTCGTTACTAACACCATTTGCTTTTACGTTATCAGCATATTGCACAAACATAGATAAATGAAGGTTCGGGTCATCCGTGGAACTTCGAGAAAATTGGTTCTGTTGAACGGCTTGTAACAACGAAGGTTTCAGCTCAAAATCGTTTCAATTAATGGCAGGGGCAGCAATGCTATTATGCGGTTCATCTTGCGATGGAACAGCGTAATCCTTAAGAGGACGGTTCAGTGGGTTCTCAGCCATGGGATTTCTTAATTCTGGGTAAGGAATTTCAGGTTCAGTAAGATTATACTTAATTCGGAATTCGTTGATTCAGCGTCTTAAGTTAATAAAACGCTCGATATCGTCAATCAGTTTCTCAAGCTTGTCACCTCGAGAGCGAGTGTTTGGCATACAATCGACGAAATAGGAAAAAAGAAAATATTAGTGCCTTAGTCTATACTGCGCAACAATGGAATCACAGTATTGACTAAATCAAATCCACGACAACGGCGCCAAAAACTTGAATACGAACGCGACACTGACGTGTTCGTCGGAATGTGACTGCAAGTATACAGTTGTTCGTGTAGTTTTATAAAGGTTGTCGAACCCACAAGGAATTGATAATCAAACTAATGTTATTTATCGTTGCAGTGCAAAGTTAAGGCTAAAGGTTAATAGATTATGAATGGGAAGGAAAATACTAATTTCTAAAGATTGAAAATAATGATAAAACGAGTCCGGAATATGGATTTTGTGTGCCTAAGGGACTTGTAGAAATCGGGTGCTAATTACGACTGAACTCAGTTCCGTAAAAAATACCAACTTAAAGGCTCTGTCTCACACTCTCGCGCTATTGACAAGAATCACACCTTTCAACCACAGGATTTTGCTCTCGCTCGCCCGTTTCAATTAAAAAGCGTATTTTAAAAGTTAATAAGATTCTAAATGATGCCTAAAGCGTTCTCACTGTTTTTAGGATCAATGTCTAGTTTCCACTGTTAGTTCATTCCTCACACTCTCGCGCTGTCGGTCCGATGACTATGGAAAAATTCTATATGCAAATTCCAGCTGTTGTTTGATTGTTTCTACAAAAATATATTTTATAGGAAAAATTCTATATGCAAATTCCAGCTGTTGTTTGACTGTTTCTACAAAAATATATTTTAAAAAATGTTTGTTTTACGTCAGCACGAAAATGATGAAGGACTATAAGATAGAAAAATTAAAATTAATAAATTAGAGAAGTAAGAGATATAATTTGCCGTATAAAGAAAATTATCTTGAGAAGAGTGTATGATTATTAAAGGAAGTAGTTGAAAGTTAAAACGAAGGCTATATATAGGTAATAACTTGGGAGTTGGGTTTCAAGTTTCAAAATGCTTTAGTAGCATTTGCTTGACTGCATAAAGAGTCTTTGTTTAGCTTTAAAAAAATGGTAACGCTAGTAGTTGCCAAGTATACTCCTTTTGTTCTAATTCTTTTACTATACAGTTCGTGTGAACAATCATTTACCTCATCATTCATTCCGATTGATAATTATTTGGTTGCTTGTGGTTCTTCCCACAATATCACGTTTCAGGGTCGAACTTTCATGCCTGACTTTCAATTTCAACCCAACAAATCTTTGGTTGTCACCTCTAAACACAACACCACCCTTTCACTACTCTATCACTCAGCTCGAATCTTCTTTCAAAAGACATCATATATATTCAAAATTCAACAACAAGGGAGACACTGGATCCGTCTCTATTTTCACCCTTTTCCCGATTCTAGCCTCAACATGACCCGCGCCTCAATAACAGTAATCGCTGATAGTTTGGTGATTGTCGATAACTTCACTTTTGTAAACTATACTAGCTCTCACTTGATGAAGGAATATGCAATCACTGTTACATCTTATGAATTGCTTATCACATTCATCCCTCAACACAATTCACTTGTTTTTATTAATGCCATTGAAGTTGTCTCAATGCCTGATGTGTTCTTTCCTCTGAACCTATACGGATACCCATCCAAGTTTTTAACAAAATCCACCCTTGAAACAGTGTATCGGTTGAATGTGGGAGGTGCAAATATCAATCCTCAAAATGATACACTAAGTAGGAATTGGGACAGTGATGAAACATACTTTCAGTCTACCACCACTGCTATGAATATTTCAACAAACATCTCTACTATAAAACATCCTGATTTCTTAGAATATACAGCACCGCCTATGGTTTATGATACTGCTAAAGCCCTGGGAACTGCCTCAAGGGGCTACAATTTAAGTTGGGAGTTCCATGTAAGCTCAAACTTTCTGTATTTTGTTCGTCTGCATTTCTGTGACATGATTAGCAACTCTACTAACTCTCTGGTTTTGGATGTATTTGTCAATGGTGACACTGCTTTTGAAAGTCTTGACCTCGTAGCTGTTTCTGGTGATCTTGCTGAGCCATATTACAAAGACTATGTGTTCAAAGCCATAGCCGAGACGCTCACTGTAAGTGTTGCTCCTGCTACAATATCTAGTATACCAAATGCAACCATGAATGGGATAGAGATAATGAAGTTCGTTGACAAAGTTGACAATGTTGTAACAAAACCTTCAGAAACAAGCAAGAAATGCAAATTAGCCACTATAATTGGACCTAGTGTCTTTGTTTTAACATTTCTAGCATTTCTTGGACTAACGTTTTGTTACCTAAAATCCTGCTGGTTGAAGAAAATATCGTCAAATGCTTATAAATATCAAAGACATTTTACTTTGCATGAGATCCAACTAGCAACAAATTGTTTTGACGCTGAGCTACTTATTGGACAAGGAGGATTCGGTAAGGTGTATAAAGGAACATTTGAAAATGGGAAAATAGTAGCCATCAAAGTAGCAAATGCTGAATCTAGACAAGGTCTCAGTGAATTCAATAATGAGATTGAGTTGTTGTCCGGTCTTCGTCATCAAAACCTTGTCTCTCTTGTAGGTTGTTGTAATGAAGACTCAAAACTGATTCTGGTGTACAATTACATGGCAAATGGATCTCTCAGCAGTCATCTGTACGGGAGTGACCTTGTTCCGCTTTCATGGAAGCAACACCTTTGGATATGTTTAGGGGCTGCAAAGGGACTCTTTTATCTTCACACTGGAGCTAAACAAAGCATAATTCACCGTGATGTGAAGACAACAAACATTCTGTTGGATGAAAATCTTGTGCCAAAAGTTGCTGATTTTGGCATATCAAAAAAGGGTCCTCTTCTTGATAAGAGCCATGTTACAACCAATGTAAAGGGTAGTTTTGGCTATGTTGATCCCGAATATTTTAGGACAAAGTTTCTCACTAAGAAATCAGATGTTTACTCATTTGGGGTCGTGTTGATTGAAGTTATATGTGGGAAGCCTGCTTTAGATGATGCCCTTCCAACGCAGCAGATGAATTTGGCATTATGGGCATTAAGCAGCCATAAAAAAGGCACTTTCAATGAAATGATAGACCCATGTTTGATTGGAAAAGTGAATATGGATTCTCTAAACAAGGTTTTAGAATTGGCTTGGAAGTGCTTGGAGGAGCGTCGGGTGAACAGACCGCCGATGGGGTACGTACTATGTCAACTAGAAGAGGCTCTCCATCTTGAGTTGGCATCACATGTTTTGAATGACAATGTGGTTTCTTCGACTCATGCCTGTGCAAACTATGGATTTATAGATGATATACAAGATGTTGTTTGAAACCATAGTCTCCTAATTCAACAACTCATTTGTTAAACTTGGTTATTGTAGAAAAGGAAACGTTTTTCTGAGTAAATAATTTATATTATATAAATATAAATATTTAGAATTGAAATTTTGATAAAATTTGAATGTATATATTTATGAAACTATTTTAGTGAAGAAGCTACATTTCTTTTGGAGGAGAAGTGAAAAACCAATAACGCACGGACATCTCTGTAATAACAGTATCTGACACATGATCAAATATATTTTATTAATGTCAAAATGTTCATATTGTGTTGGAGTTTGGGCAAAAAACAATAATGTCAAGACTAATTCTAAATTTTGATTCAATAGTTCAAATATGAAGCCGCCAAACAATTAGAACAACTCATTTAACAAACACATTTAGTTCAACATCACTTTTTCTCAAAGGCATAAACAATTCCTCAAGGTTCTGTTTGGTTGGGATAAATAAATGGGAGAGAGTTTTAACATTAGATATGTTTGTTTCACTAAATAAATAGATGAGGTGTTTCACATTAATTATAATTATATATTACACATATCAACCAACTCTGATATATAAAGGACCCTACGTGAAGGAAAATGTATAACTCAAATCTAATCTCGCACACACGTTACTTCTTATTTCTCTCGTTCAATTAGATGTTAGAGTACTCACCTTGCAAGTCATCACCCTCTCCGCCACACTAAAAGCACAAGTTTGTCATAGTGGAACATTTCCTCACCAATACTATTTGTTGGGGAAAATTTGCACACACGTTACTTCTTATTTCTCTCGTTCAATTAGGCGTTAGAGTACTCACCTCGCAAGTCATCACCCTCTCCGCCACACTAAAAGCACAAGTTTGTCGTAGTGGAACATTTCCTCACCAATGCTATTTGTTGGGAAAAATTTTCAACTATGGAGCATTAAACATTGTGGAAATTTCTTCTTTGAGGAAAACCTTTGTGAGAGACACACCATATATTCACCAAAAACCTTACGGTGATAGGTTGGTGAGTTTAATCACTTATAAATGCTTAAGTCACCACATTCTTATCCAATGTGAGACTATTATGTACACTACTCAGACTTTTAATTCTTTTTCAACAAGACCATGGACTAATTCAAACAATTTGTCGGGAGAACAAACCATTGGTCAGGCGAGTAAGAATTCAATAAGTTTCAAATATTTAGGGAAACATTTTAAAGCAAGTATATCTACTCGCGAGGAGAATCCAAGATATTTTAGTGATCTCAAAGGATGAGCTAACAAAAGCTTAAAGATGAAGAAACCTAAGCTCGTGTGGAGAAGCTGACACTTTGGGAGATAAAATTGGGCGGCCCTAACACACCACGTGACATATTTGAGGCAATGTAGATTTCCAAATTATAGGAATCTATTGGTGATTTTAGTATCATCAATGTATTTTAGTAGTAATGTGATTTGCTATAGGCCGATGCAATTATGCGTTAAGCTTGGAAACGAGTTAGGCTAGTGCGGAGTGCACGCTCGTCGAGCCAACGTATAATTGAATGCGAATAATTGAAACGGGGTTCCAAGGGGCGAAGCCCCTGGCGGGGTGCGGGGCAGCGCCCCGTTGGGGTCCAAGGGGCAGTTGAACCCTTTCCCAACCGACATAATCGTTTCTGAACAGTTGAACCCTTTCCCAATCGACATAACCGTTTCTGAACAGTTGTGTCTTTTCGGTTTCTGTTATTGATCTCCTATATAAGGAATCATTTGGCCTCGGTTTTCGGTTACAGAAAAACGATAATTTCTCTCTACATTCCTGATCAGTTCTCTTTTGCCAGAAACAAATTGTTCTTCAAGAATTATCCCCACAAAGATTTCGTGAACCCAGGCAAGAATATGGTCGAAATACTTTGTTCGGAAAGTGTACGAACACGATTCTTCGAAGTTATCCAGGATTATCATACCCGAATATCTAACAAACGAACAAAGTAATTTCTGATAATCATGGCTGGAGGAAGCACCATCAAGGAGATGACTACAAATTTTGGAAAATTGGACAAGTTTCAAGGACAAGACTTCAGGCGTTGGCAGAAGAAGATGCATTTCATGTTGACAACGTTGAAGGTGGTGCACGTCCTATCTACACCGATTCCTGAACTTCTGGAAGATGACTCGGTTGAAAATCTGAGACACATATCAAAGTGGGAGAACGACGACTACATATGCAGAGGGCACATTCTTAACGGTATGTCTGATCCCTTATTTGATATTTACCAAAACGTGGAATCTGCAAAGGAATTGTGGGATTGTCTCGAATCCAAGTACATGGCAGAGGACTCATCCAGTAAGAAGTTCCTGGTAACCGATTTCAATAATTACAAAATGGTTGAATCGAGGTCTATCATGGAACAATTCAATGAACTCCTCCGAATCCTTGGACAGTTCACACAACACGGATTGAAGATGGATGAAACAATATCTGTCTCAAGCATCATAGACAAGTTGCCTCCTTCGTGGAAGGATTTCAAACACAATCTAAAGCATGGAAAAGACGAACTGTCTTTGATCCAACTTGGAAGTCACTTGCGCATAGAAGAATCTCTAAGAGCGCATGAGGATGACAAAGGAAAAGGCAAAGAAATTGCTGGACCCTCGGTTAATATGGTTGAAGAGGGTGGTAAGAACGATAACAACAAAAACAAAGGAAAGAAGCGTGCTTTCAAGAACAAAAAGGGCAGTTTCGGTGCTAACAAGAAACCGAAACTAGAATGCTGGAAGTGTGGCAAAACAGGCCACTTCAAGAAGGATTGTCGTTTCGGCAAAAAGCACGACAACGCGAATGCAAGTGGTTCAGGAAAGGGGTCTAAGGACCAATCCAAAAACCAAGGTCAGAAATCAATTCGTGATTTGAATAGTTTGATTAAACATTCGGTTTCACTAAATTCTGAAGCATTTTATGTGCAGGATAATGCTATCGCGTGGTGGATTGATTCTGGCGCCACAACACATGTTTGCAAGGATCGTTTCTGGTTCAAGACTTTTGTTCCAGTGGAAGATGGTTCTGTCCTCTCATGGGAGATGATCACTTCGCTCCCGTTGAAGGCAAAGGAAACGTGGTGCTAGAATTCAGTTCTGGAAAGACTATTACTTTGTTTAATGTTTTATATGTTCCTAAACTACGTAAGAATTTAATTTCTGGTCCTGTATTAAATAAGCTTGGATACAAGCAAGTGTGTGAATCCGATAAATATGTTTTATCGAAGTCTGGTGTGTTTGTAGGATTTGGATATTATAATAATGGTATGTTTATGATGAATTTGAATGGAGTTCCTAATGATTCTGGTTCTGTATTTATGTCCTCTTCGAATGTTATCAATTTTTCGTTATGGCATGCTCGTCTAGGACATGTACATTATAAAAGAATGCATGAAATGTCTAAAGATGATTTAATTCCTGTTTTTAATGAAAATGTAGAAAAGTGTAAAACTTGCATGTTAACAAAGATCACTAGGCAACCTTTTAAAAGTATAACAAGGAAATCTGTCATTCTTGAGTTGATACATAGTGATTTATGTGATTTACATGCTACTCCATCATTAGTGCATAAAAAATATTTTGTCACTTTCATAGATGATGCATCTAGATTCTGCTATGTTTATTTGTTGCACACTAAGGACGAAGCCTTAGATAAATTCAAAATTTATAAAACTGAAGTTGAAGTGCAACAGAATGTGCTGATTAAAACATTACGTACAGATAGAGGTGGTGAATATTATGATCCTGTATTTTTCCAATCCGTAGGAATCATTCATGAGACTACGACACCTTATACACCTCAACAAAATGGTGTGGCTGAAAGGAAAAATAGAGTTCTTAAATAAATGGTGAATGCCATGTTATCTTACTCTGGTTTGAGTGACGGGTTTTGGGGAGAAGCTATGTTAACGGCTTGCTATTTGTTAAATAGGGTTCCTAATAAAAGGAACAAGACTACCCCATATGAACTTTGGTATAAGAAACGACCCAACTTAACATTTCTACGTGTTTGGGGTTGTAGCGCCGTGGTTAGACTCCCGGACCCAAAAAGGAAAACTTTGGGTGAAAAGGGTATAGCTTGCACCTTTGTTGGATATGCTGAGCACTCCAAGGCCTATAGGTTTTATGTTATAGAACCTAATGACTCGATCTCTATTAACACGATTATAGAATCGAGAGATGCCATATTTGATGAGAATTGTTTCTCTTCTATACCTAGACCAAAGGTCTCTATACCTAATTCAGATGAATCTCTAAGGGATGATCATTCAAATGATGTGCCAAGTGAGACACTTGAACCCCGTAGGAGCAAAAGAGCTAGAAAATCCAGATCTTATGGATCTGATTTTCAACTATATTTAGTTGAGGGATCAAAGGATCAGATTGATACTCAATACTATTATTGCTATAGTATAGAGGAGGATCCAAGAACGTATGATGAAGCTGTGAAATCTCGAGATTCTGGTTTTTGGAAAGAAGCAATTGATGAAGAGATTGGTTCTATCATGGAAAATAATACTTGGGTATTATCTGATTTACCACCAGGTTGTAAACCATTGGGTTGCAAATGGATCTTAAAAAAGAAGATGAAAGTCGATGGTACAATTGACAAGTTTAAAGCTAGATTAGTTATCCAAGAATTCAGACAAAAGGAAGGGATTTATTATTTCGATACCTATGCTCCAGTTGCCTGTATCACTACTATTAGATTGTTGATTGCCTTGGAGGCTATTCATAATCTAGTGATTCATCAAATGGATGTCAAAACAACATTTCTGAATGGTGATTTGGAAGAAGAAGTGTATATGAAGCAACCTGAAGGATTTGTAATGCCTGGTAATGAGCATAAAGTGTGTAAGCTAGATAAGTCGTTGTATGGGCTGAAACAAGCTCCGAAGCAGTGGCATCAAAAGTTTGATGAGGTTGTTTTGTCTAATGGTTTCATTCTAAACCAAGCTGACAAATGTGTATATAGAAAATTTGATACATCCGGTAAAGGAGTTTTCATTTGTCTATATGTTGATGACATGTTGATCTTTGGCACCGACCAAAATCAAATTGATAAAACGAAGAATTTCTTGTCATCAAAGTTCTCCATGAAGGATATGGGAGAAGCGGACGTTATTCTTGGTATTAAGATTAAACGGGAGAATAAGGGGATTGTAATTACGCAATCTCATTACATTGAGAAAATACTCAAGAAGTTCAATTATGAAAGTTGTTCTCCAGTAAGTACTCCCATGGATCCGGGAGAAAAGCTTATGCCAAATACAAGTAAACATGTGGATCAACTCGAATACTCAAGAGCTATAGGCTCTTTGATGTATGCTATGATTAGCACTAGACCGGATATTGCTTATGCGGTTGGAAAGTTGAGCAGATTTACTAGTAATCCTAGTAGACATCATTGGCATGCGATAACTAGGGTATTCAAGTACTTGAAGGGTACTATGAATTATGGATTGTCATATATGGGATTTCCTTCGGTATTAGAGGGTTATTCGGATGCTAGTTGGATAACTAATGCTGAAGATTCATCCTCTACAAGTGGATGGGTGTTCTTGCTTGGGGGAGGTGCCATCTCATGGGCTTCCAAGAAGCAAACATGTATAACTGGTTCCACAATGGAATCTGAGTTTGTAGCATTAGCTGCTGCTAGTAAAGAAGCAGAATGGCTAAGGAACTTGGTATATGAGATTCCGATATGGCCTAAACCGATATCACCAATTTCTATCCGTTGTGATAGTACTGCCACACTGGCTAAAGCTTATAGTCAAATATATAATGGAAAGTCTAGACATTTGGGTGTTAGACATAGTATGATTAGGGAATTAATCATGAATGGGGTGATATCTATTGAGTTTGTTCGGTCGCAACAAAACTTAGCTGACCACTTGACGAAGGGGTTAGCTAGAGACTTAGTGAAGAAGTCGGTAATTGGGATGGGATTAAAGTCCATTTAAATCTATTAGCTATGGTATACCCAATTCCCTTCTAATACAACGTTAGAAGCAGAATTCAATGTGGAAAGATCATAGTTAGAGATTGGAGCAATTATGTTTATCTTCCCAAGGTATGTGCTCAGACCTGCAAGTGATGGTTAGGTTGAAGTATATCTTCTTAATGGTTCTTTTGGAAAATTGTAAATGCAGGTGCAAGATTAAAAGGATCACCTATGTGAGCATGAAGTTTTGCTGCTTCAGGAAGCTTGGACTTGGCTTCCTATATGCTTATTAATGGATAAGGACACATGGCTTGTAAAGTGTCAAGTATGAATAGTAGAGTATTGTAAGAAACATATGTGTACTATATCTTCAGATATTCAAATGGATTGACGGGTTCAATCGTTATGACACCCCGATTTTCGAGTATTTGGAATGTGTATTTGTACTAAGATGAAAATTCAATCGCAAGACATTTTCGTCTATGCATTTGTTTGATCGTTATACATGTGTGTTATACCCTTGTATATATTATAGTATATACTGAGTAAATCAAGGATTACACTAAAATGGGGGGGATTTGTTGGTGATTTTAGTATCATCAATGTATTTTAGTAGTAATGTGATTTGCTATAGGCCGATGCAATTATGCATTAAGGTTGGAAACGAGTTAGGGTAGTGCGGAGTGCACGCTCGTCGAGCCAACGTATAATTGAATGCAAATAATTGAAACGGGGTTCCAAGGGGCGAAGCCCCTGGCGGGGTGCGGGGCAGCGCCCCGTTAGGGTCCAAGGGGCAGTTGAACCCTTTCCCAACCGACATAATCGTTTCTGAACAGTTGAACCCTTTCCCAACCGACATAACCGTTTCTGAACAGTTGTGTCTTTTCGGTTTCTGTTATTGATCTCCTATATAAGGAATCATTTGGCCTCGGTTTTCGGTTACAGAAAAACGATAATTTCTCTCTACATTCCTGATCAGTTCTCTTTTGCCAGAAACAGATTGTTCTTCAAGAATTATCCCCACAAAGATTTCGTGAACCCAGACAAGAATATGGTCGAAATACTTTGTTCGGAAAGTGTACGAACACGATTCTTCGAAGTTATCCAGGATTATCATACCCGAATATCTAACAGAATCAAACTTGGATGTTGTTTTCTTCCTCCAAAGTCTTTGTAAAGTTAAGTCAACCATGAGTAGTTGATTTTTTCTTGTGTTTAGATTCGATTAGAGTTTATAATTATCTTATAAATATTGTTGGTCTGGAGGTTATATGAAGTATATCGAAATTTTTGTTTTGGCACTCAATGATTTTTTGACTATTAAACTTTGAAATTGATCTTTTAGTTTAGAAAATGTTAGGAATATAGTTTCTTCTTAAATAACTTAGAATAACAATGTTTGTAATTTCTAATTTCTAGGTATTTCGTTATGGAATTATTTACAATATTTATTTCAAGTATTACATACATTATTTAAGATAATTCTAAATGCAAAGAATAGAGTAATCACGACAGAATTTAAATGGGAAAATAGTCATTACATAAAACATCAAAACAAATATTGAAGTTTGTCTTCCGATAGGTCTGTAGTGCATAAAACATTTCTTTCGGATGGATTATTCTAGAACGAAACATAACCTAATTTTGTTCAATTTAAAAATGTGAAAATAAAATCAAAATGAAATACATTGTAAAACTACACTTGTCTTATATATTGAAACCAGTAGAAGATTCGTGCGTCCGCACGGGTATGAGAAAAAGTATGAGATATAGTACTTAGATATATTAATAGTTGAATTATATTCAAATGCACATTAAGAGCAATATATATATATATATATATATACATGTTTTTTTATTTGGATCTAATTGATTGTATCTCGTGTCACTTTATAAAATATTTCAATTACAATTCAAACATTACAATGAAAAGATTGAAATATATAATAATCAATATTTTAGACTTTTTATTTTTAAGAATAATATTTGCATGCTTTCTTGTTTGAATATAATTGGATGTGTTTTGTGTTATTTCATAAACCTTTATATATAACAATGGAAAAAAAATGAAATCTAACTAATTGTCTTTTGTGTCACATCATGAAAATCAATATATATATGTTTGTTTTGTTGGCGGAGTTTAACGGGTTGTGTCTCGTGCGACTTATTAAATTTTACAATAAAATATTATGAACAAACTGACTTTATGAACTAATTCAATAACATTTTAAAGATAAAATATTATTTAAAAATTATGTAAAAATAAATTAAAAATAAATTTAAATATGATTTATTAAGTTTTACAGCATTTTAGATCTCTTATTTATAAATAAATAAATAAAAAGTATGGAGTATAAGTACCCTCTATAGAAAAAAAATATAAAAAATATATTTCAATATTAAAAAAGTTATAGTTAAAATATATTCTTAAATTTATGACATTCTCAAAATTTTAATATATTGTGTTAAGTGTTTTAATATTTTAATTAAAATTGATATAGAAACATGAAGAAAATTAAAATAATTTATAAAATTTATAAATAATACGCTATATGTTAAAGAAATTTAAGATAGGTTGTTCAAAAATATTTTAAACTTAATAATTTAAACTATTAATTTATTGTATATTTAATCATAATAACTTAAATAAAAATAATACTAAACTTACTAATTTTTTAAAATATTATTAAAAAATAAAAAATATAACAATATATAATTCTATAAATAAGAAAACAATAAATAAACAACATATAACAATGTATTATTTTCCATTATAATTGTTTAAATGATAATTCAAAAATTGTTTTTTTTTTTAAATTGATAAGTTTTAATTCAGTATATCTCTACAAATGCTATTAGAAAATATGTGGTGTTGTCACCGTGGATAAAATGATTTTAATGAATGCTACTATTAGTATAACTGTATAAATGAAAAACATTTACTACTTAGTGGGAAGTTGTCTGGTTGCATCATAGTTGATTTGGTCATTAAATTCATTTTATTTTGGATCTCTTCAAGTTTCATTTTCTGTTCATAATTGCATAGAAAAAGTCCATTTCTTTGGTGTTAATAGAAAATACAGGAATTCAAGAATGAGTCTTAAATATTTATCTCAATCGTGTTGAATAATTACAGGTTATTGAAAGACAAGTAGGTGTACATCGATGTAAATCATATGTTGATTTCATGGAAAAATACCACACACCATATCCTGCTGTTGTCAACGACAGAGATTTACATCTACTTGTCGATAGAGTTGGCCGACTTTAGCTTGGTCCAAAAATGAAATCTATAGATAGCCATGTTTAGTAAATCTATACATGAAAAAATTACAGAATATACAAAGGATAAGATAAAATCAGAAAGGCATGGTAAAATACATGATGAAAATGGTATGATTTCTATATTCAAAGGCTACTTTTGGAAAGAAATGTAAAAGGCAAGAAAAATTTATATCAATAATGAAAGAATCAATAACGATTGCAGGAGGTTTTGACTTAGCATATTTGTGAGAATTGCTAGTGAGTCTGTGACAAAGTCTTCTTTTTCATGTGCTTTTAAGATGTTAACTAACAAAGGAATTACTTGAGCAGCAAGTATCCTCTTGTGATTTTCATGGTTATTTAGGAGGCCAAAAACTGCAACCAAACCATTCTTTACACTTCGATCAGTGTCGTCTTTGATGAGACTGACCAATTAGGGAATTGCTTTTGACTCTTTGCCAATTAAGTTACCATGGTCGGCATTTGAAGCAATGTAAAACAATACTGCTGCAGCATGTTGTTTTGATTCGATCGTTATCCCTTTGTTTAAGACCCCAACAATCATTTCTAAACCCTAATTTTCAACCATTTCACTTCTACTTTTGGTGTATTTTGAGAGGTTTAAAAGGGCTGCAATAGCATTCTCTTGCACTGATGAATCACTTGATGATAACAACAACAACAAAAGAGGAACTCAACCAGCTTCTACCAAACAAGACCTACTAAAAATGCTTGTTTTGGTAAGTACTCTTGCCTCAAATGCAACATGGCTCTTGTGTTCCACATTTCCATTGTCAACACATCCACAAAGAAAACCAGCCAAGAGCTTCATTGCTCCCTCTGCATCTGCACTTCCAAGCTGCATTGTCCTTGTCATGTCCCGATTCTAACGACCTGAATCAGAAAGAGGAATGCCATTGACATTGCAGTATTGTCGAATCAACTTCTCGAGTACCAGATTAGGTACCAATTCAATGCTGCTAAGACTTTTACCTGTCTTTGGACACATCGCATTTCCACTTCTAAACCATTTAAGAATTTATAGGTGTTAATCAGGAAATAATCAAACGCATTTATTGTAAACAATTTACATTCATAGAATAGGAAATTAGTCATTATGAGTTGTAATTAGTTGTAATTAGTCATTATGAGTTGTAATTACCGACACTATTATATATAGTATCAAATGCAACGAGAAAGGCATGAAGCCAGTTTTCCTGACATGGTATCAGAAGGTTCGATCAAACTTTCGATCAAACCTACAAAATCTTGTTACCTTGGCTAAATAGCGACACGCCACTGGGCCGCTCTCGAAATCTTGTTCCTCGTTGGCTTTTTGTTTCGAAACTGTTCTTCGGAAATCGAAACCTTGTAACTGTTTCCGATTCTGAGTTTTCGTCGTCTCGTGATATTGTCTTTGCAATTTCCATTAATTCCTTGCGATATTGGTTTTATGTATAATTGACGTTTGCAAGTTCGATCTTGAAATTTTTCGTCCACTGATTTTAGGCACAGTTGAGATTCAGTTTGACCGGTCTGTCCGTAAATCCGAAAAATTATTATGGGTGGCATTTTAGACACTATGCGAGATAAAATGTATGCCATGCTATGCAAAGTCAGATGAATGAAAAATGAAAAATATTAAAATGCCCGAACAAAATTGGGGTATGACATCTTGACCAAAATTCCTGCTCTTAAGTGCACATTGATCCTCTTGAAAAACCATGAAGAAGATGACCTTGATATCTGGTGAGCCTCGGTAAAGAAGATAATCATGATGTTGGGAACTCAGCCTTTGTCTTAACTTGTGTGCAATAGCCAGATAAATTACCTCTGAATAAGGAAAACTCAGATCACAGGAAAATGCTTTGATCCACGTCTTTAGGAGCTCAATGCAAATGAATGAATGCACGATTATGCCCTAATGGAAAATGCACATGAACGTAAAACACAAACCAGCTATGGTTAGAAATAAGAGAGGGCAAATTTTGGGGTGTTACACTAAGGTACTCAGTTTCTTAGGCTCTTAGGTTGAAAGTAAAATGCCTTCACAACTTACTTGTTCAACATATTTATCCTCAAGGAGGCCTCCACTGAGTTGGGGATCTCAAGTCAGCTTATTAAGGATTAACTCCATGTAAGCCAAACATGACTATACCAGCATTCTATCTCAAGTGCTCTCAAGTCCGGGTATAGGACTTATCTCACTAGTCAGAGATCACCAAGCACCAAAAACAAAAGTAAATAACATATCATAATAAAACACAGATAAACAAGATAGGCTCAACCCTCTAGGGACTACTCCCCAACAGAGTCGCACTTTTTTGTAGCAGGGAAAAATTGAGATTAAGCTATTGATTAGATTAACTCATTTAGCAAGAGTCGCCACCGCACTTTTTTTCCCAAAGGAATGGCAAAAGAATGAATAAAACCAAAAGAAGTTTTAAAACAAAACGAATAAAATAGAGAGACAAAGGTGTCATACCCCAAATTTTGACCACTAAGGTTTCCCATCCTTGTGCCAATCATCATCACAAAATGGAGATACTTTCATGGCTCATCAATCTCCTCAAGGAATTGTTGAGCATTCACTACAATCAAGGATTAGGGTTTCAAACCCTCTTAGGGCACTTAGACAAGAGATCAATCAAGAAATGACATGATCTTCAACTTGTCTATCCTCTCAAACACCCACAATGGATCAAGAGGACTCCCACATCAAGAATCAAGCACAAAGTTGCAACATTCCAAGTGGATCAAGCCTCAAGATCGCCAGTGTCACCAAATTAGGGTTTTGGTCAACCAAGGCCTCCAGGTGGAAATTTTCCTCCGGGCATGAGCCAATGCTTCAAAGCACAACCCAAGATACTACAAGGGACCTCATGGACTCAATCATCAAGTCAATTTTACCTCAGGGGATGCATCCACACAAAAAATTAGGAATTAGGGTTTCTTGACCTAATTCACCCTTAAGTTGACTTTTGGGACAAAACATGAGCCAAGACCTCAAGGCATGATTTGAGGGTCTCCAACACACTACATTGATCCATTTTCAACAATGGATTAATCCAAGAAGCTTGATCCACAAGCTTCAATTTCATCAGAACCACAATTAGGATTTTGAGGAAAAAGTCAACTGTACCTTTGACTTTTAACAAGGACATGCTCCCAAACCTTGGAACATGATTCAATACACCCTATAACACCTATGGAATATACCTATTAGATTTGATTTAGGTCAAGGACTTAATTTCACAAAGGATCGCACAGTTTGGATTTCGTCCGATAAAAAGTCAACTGTGCACAAAACCAAGTTTGACTTTTTGAGATATTTCACAATTATGGTTCATTGACCCTAAAATGATGTTAATATGTGATTGGAATCATCATTCATCAAGAAAAATCAAAGAAAGTGAGTTAACTTGTAAAAGGGGTAACCATAAAAAACTTCGAATTTTTCTAAGTTATGGAACAAAGTGGCTAGGGTACCAACTTCCAAGGACCATAACTTGAGATCCAAGCAACCATTTTGGATTGTCCAAAGCTGGATTTGTAGATCTCATGGCATACTTTAAAAGTGTCAACTACAGCTCATTTCAATTCCTCATGGATTTTTAGTTATGGAGTGATCAAAATGGCTGGAAACACAAAAGTGACATTTTTCCAACACTTAGTGAAATTTTCATTAAGTCAGAATCTGCCTTATTTTTTTTCCAAATGTAAAGGCATTTTTCATTATAATTCAGGTTGACTCAAAACCAAAGTTGGACATCATGTTGAAATAGGATATGTCAGCTTTCCAAAATGCCCAAGAACTCCATCAAATTCCACCTGAGCTAGGAGTTATGACAGCTGCAACATGCCTTGCTGCAAACTGTCTTGGCAAGGCAGATTTGTGCATTAGTGCTCGAATTGCCCAAATTGTGCAACTTCAAGCATGGTTATCCATCTGCACACCTCAAGGGGGAACAACTAAGGGACAAGCACTGATCCATAAGCCTCCCAAGTCTTTGGAACTGCATATAGGTTTGGCACCCCTAAAAGCTAAAGATGCCCCAAGACTCCAATTTTGTTTTGAGACATTCAATGGATGCTTAGAGGTGGCATGTATCAGAGCAAAGATGAACACTTCTGTCAAGCCTTATCCTTGAATCAGAGAACCACAGGCCTGTGCTCTAATCTCAAGTCAATGGCTAGAGGAGACTTGAGATTCCATTTGATCCACATTGGCCAAAGGTCTGCTGCAGTTGCCATTCCCTATTCCTTGCAAAACAAACTTGACACACTATAAATAGACCTCATTTCTGATCAGTTTGAGTACACCAAAGGCCTATAACACTTGCCTTTCTCAAAATCACACCCTCACTTCCAAAAATGCCTTCTAATGCAAGCTACTATCGGGTTTTGAATTAGAAAGTGTTTCCAACCAAACCAATCACACACACACCTCATAAACATTATATGTGAGCTGATCAAACACTAAACCAACAACTGGAACACCCATTTCACAAAATCACTAGCCATCTGCACAAGCTTTTGACAGATTTGCAGTTGAGGTGCCAAATCAAGTTCCAGCTCAATTCAATCCACTCCAAGCATCCAGACACACTCCATAGCACCTAAGGAAGCTGTCCACATAATTGGAACCAAACTGTAACACATCTAACCTAGAACTCGATCACCAGCTGCAAGAGGTAAGCCTCAACTTGGTCATCTCATGATTCATGCATATTTCCTCGCACAATAATTTTGCCATATGTTCATAATCATGTATAGAGCGTTTCCCCTCCATTAATTGCTTTGTATGAGCCGTGTATCAAATTTCTCAGCCTTCATGCAAAAATTAGGGTTCTTGAGGTTTCTCTTTGATTTCTTATTCTATGCTTAAAATAAATGAAATTAAAGACCATACACATGATCGTGAGGTGAAAACGAGTAGATTGATATGTGGATTGTGTGATTTCATCAAGTATTTAGTGAGATTGATGAGAAATCGCAAATCTGGGCAAAACAGAGCACGCGGGCAAAACCAAGATGTTCTTGGCGCCCTTTTTCAAACTTTCAAATATTTGAATTTTTGTGATTTTATTTAATTGATTCAAAAATTAATTTCTCTCTGAATTTTAATGATTTTGAGTTGATTCTTTTTTTAATAATTCACAAAAATGTTAAAATATTTTATTTTACAAAAATTTCCCAAAAATATTATTTATTTCATATACTTGATATTTTTGCAAAGAATTAATTTTTATTTGTTTTTTAACATTTAAAATATTTTTTCCTTCTATATTTTCCAAACTTGAATGATTCTTAATCATTTTATGGACAAAAACATGATTTTTGAAACATTGATCCAAGATCACCACTCATTTTTCACATGTTTTCAATAATTTTTATTAATTTTTAAACAAAATTAATTCCATTTTAAATAAAATTAAGGTTTTGATTAATTCCACCCTCATCAATCTTTTTTCAAACACTCATGGGCGTCTTGAAAGAGTGTAAGTCCCACCTTTTTGTAAATAAAATAATTTGGGCCTCAGGGTATTGTATAAGTCCCTATACAATTTCAGAAACTTCAATGAGATCGTCGTTTTCAAACAATAATCATCTGGGCCTACCCTCGTGTTGTAAGTCCCATTCCTTTTCTTTAAATAACTTGAGCCTCTAATAGAGTGTAAGACCCAATCCCTTTGTAAATAGACAATTTTGGGCCTCACACATTGTATAAGTCCCTCTGTATATTTTCAAAAGTTCGGCACGATCGTCTCCTTTTTAACAAAATCAATTGGGCTTCTCCTTGAGCTATAAGACCCATCATTATTCATTTTCAAACTCTTTGGGCCTCTAATAGAGTGTAAAACCCAATCCCTTTTTAACCAAAACCATTTTGGGCCTCAGATATTGTATAAGCCCCTCTGCGTTAAAAAAATCTCAGCGCAATCGCCAGTTCAAAATCAAATCATCTGGGCCTACCCACGTGTTGTAAGTCCCATTTCTTTTCTTTTAAAACACCTTTTGGGCCTCTCCTTGAGTTGTAAGACCCAACCCTTTTGTAGATAAACCTTTTTGGGCCTCAGTCGTTGTATAAGTCCCGGTACGATAATCAAAACAACGGTGCGATCACTGTTAAACCTTGGGCCCCTCCTTGAGTATAAGCCCCACCAATCTTTTCAAAACAATTCCCTTTTGATTTAGATTCAATATACAGTTGTTATCAATACTTTATTTAATTTCTTTGAACAACTAACCATACAACATGGAAGCTTTCTCACCTGTAAGTTTTATCCGCTTTCATTTACTTGCTTTAATATATATATATATATATTTGTATTGTGGGAAGCTGCACATTGTGAGTCTTCTTTCATTCTTTAAATACATGTCAGATATATATAACTGTATTGTGGGAAGCTGCACATGGCTAGTATTCTTTCATACCTCTTTAAATATTTGTCATATATCATATGTATATATGCTAGTATAGTTATTTAGAGTTTTCCCCGACAACTATGTCTAGAACTAGGTAAAGCCCTGTTGGTCGCTCTTAAATACAAACAAAACTAGATCCCCATAGGATTTCCAGATACAGTCTTGCCTTTTCTTGGGCTTAAACAATATGGAACAAAGAGAAAGGCAGCATTCCTCATGAACCTTTTCTCAGGCTGTCACCCCTAGAAATTGTCAAAGAAATTCTACTCCCCAGAGTTGATTTATTCTCGGTGAATAGCATCTCTTGATTTTCTTCAAACCTCAGAATTTTCACTAAATGATCTATTCTCGGTGAATAGCATTTCTTGAACTTTTCTTGGTTTAGGACCCACAGGCTTCCTACAAGCATCCCCGCCTCCTCTTGGGCTTTGTACAAGGACCCTCCGGCTTCTTAGAAGTTCTCATGCCTTCTCTTGGGCTTAATACAAGGACCCTGACGACCTCTTAAAGGTATAAGACAGAACTTAGTCATCCTTTGCTAGAGCAGTCTTTCCAATGTCAAACCTTAGGCCACTTTAGGGTTGATTCTCATCCCTTAATACCCGTGCCTCCTCTTGGGCTTCATACAAAAGATAAAACTCTTCCACGCCAGTAGACTTGGACAGTCTAATCCCCTTGAGTCTCCAAGACATTCTCAAATTCCTTACGAATATAGGAAGAAACCTCGGGCTCTCTAGATCAATCTCCAACAGAAACCCAGCCTCTCTCTTGAGAGTTCCCCAACCAGGGTCAGCTTATCCCAAATCAAAAGCTCAAGGTCTCTGATATCTCAACTCTTCTGTAATCCTCAGCAAGAGTTGATTCCCCATTTAGACCTGCCTCGGGATCTTAACAATCCCCGGCGAAAGTTAGCCTCCTCTTAGGCTTTGTATAATTATCTTTCCTCAACACAGTCAGCCTCCTCTTGGGCTTTATACAATGATTCTCCCCAGCAGAGCTAACCTTTTCAGACTCTCTTGTTGAGTCAATCAACTTTTTAGGCTCTCTTGTTGATCAATCACTTTTAGACTCTCTTGTTGAGTCAATCAACCTTCAGACTCTCTTGTTGAGTCAATCACCTTTTCAGACTCTCTTGTTGAGTCAACCTTTTTTAGCCTCAATCTTGGGCTTTGTACAAGACAGATAAAAACACTCTCTTGTTGAGTCAAAACCCTTTCAGCCTCAATCTTGGGCTTTGTACAAGACATAAATCTCCCTCTCTTGAGCTTGGGACAGATATCTTCCCTAGCAGAGTCATTTCCTCCCAGTCTTCCTCTAGGCTTTGAGGAATAATCTTCCCTAAGAAGAGTCAAACTCATTTCAGCCTCAATCTTGGGCTTTGTACAAGACACATAAAAATATCCTCACCAGAGTCAGTTAAATTTCTCATTTCAGCCTCAATCTTGGGCTTTGTACAAGACACATACAAACCTCCCCGACGGAGTCAAAATCCCTTTTTAGCCTCAATCTTGGGCTTTGTACAAGACAGATAATACTCTCCTGCAGAGTCGAACTTTTAGCCTCCTCTTAGGCTTTGTATAATGATATCCCCAAAGAGTCAGTCTCTTTTTTGCCTCAATCTTGGGCCTCGTACAAGACACATAAACACTTTCTTGTTGAGTCAGTCAGTTCCAGCCTCCTCTTAGGCTTTGTATAAGGACTTCCCTAGTGGAGTCAATCAACCTCTTAGCTCCAACCTTGGGCATTGATCAAGGCACGCAAAAATCAATAATCCCTCTTTAGAGATGACAAGTTCTCTCTCAGTCAAACCTTTTTAGCTTCAATCTTGGGCTTTGAACAAGACACAAATAAACCTTTTAGCTTCAATCTTGGGCTTTGAACAAGACACCAAAACATCTTTTTCCTCCCTTAGAATAGGAGGAACTACGATTGCTGTGATTTCTCTGTTTCGTTTAAACGGGAATACATAGGCATAAGATTGCGAAATCTTAGCGAGCATACTTATAAAAAAACCCTAGGTCCAGCACCTTCACACATCAATCAAAACTTAGGTCCAGTACCTTACCAAAAACATCAGAAAAACTCGAACCTCAACATCAACTCACTCACTCATACTTCCCAATAAGCTTTCCCAACCCATTAACAGATAAACACCATTAATTACAAAGCGAAACCTAAAGCTAATATCTTGTGGATAACCACATATAGGATGGGTAATTGAAAACTCCCTATTGTATAACCTGACCCCAGACCCCCCAATCTCTTTTAAGCGTTTTGTTCAGTTAAACATTTCGCCTGTAAGGTTAGTTTTAGATAGTTTCCCTTTCCCTTTCAGCTTCATGGGATAAATAAGAAATCAGAAAGTAGCACCCCCTCCTACCATTGCGGTGAGGAAAACCCAGCGATAAGGTGGTCGCGTCACCGACAAAAATCGCTCGCTACAGAAAAATGGCGACTCTGCTGAGGAGTCATTTTGTTTGTATAGGCTTATAGACTAGAATTCTTAAGAGGTCTAGGATGTTAGTCTTAGGAATAAATATATATATATATATATATATATATATATATATATATATATATATATCGCTTTTCCCAATTGATATCCGTGTTTATTTTTATGCTAATGGGACTGCAGGTGATGCCGCATATGGAAAGTTTGAGTGACACCTAAAATAAGTGATGGCACTAGACGGGTAATCTTACAGGGAGTGACTCCCAAATAAGAGACCTCGGTCGACCATCGAATCAGTGGAGAGGCCCTTTGCGGATTCAATGCCTATACGACTTCAGTTGTTGAAAGCAGATTGTTCGATTGTGGTATTCTATGAAACTGAGGATTTAGTAGGCTAAGACCATGTTACTATTTTGTAGTGTGGAAGCTATCGAAAATAGTTGTCACGTGATACTATCCTCATTTGAGATTACTCTAAGATACTGCAGCTCGCTCGAGTGAACCAGCCTGCTGTTGTTATCCCAAGAGGGGTCAATGATTTTGAGGACAGGTACAAAAAATCACCAGTATAACCTTTGGGGATGGGTAGAGCCATGACTTCATGACACCGAACCTTTGACCCCGTGTTTTTTCTATGTTTTTGTGTGTTGTATCCATGCATTTATTTCATTAATAAACATTAAAACAAAGAAAAAAATTTCTCTTCTAGTCTCTCTTTTTCAAATTAAACTAAGACAATGATTGCAAATGTCAGAGAGAAAGAAAGATTGCGTTATGGATTTCGGTAGAAGGAAGACTCACAAGTACACCTTCAAGGTTCCAAAACTAGAGGATTTGAGAGGGTTGGCAAGGATGATCACCAACCCTGATGCTTTTAGAGCTAAGTACGGAGGATTGCTGTCTCTGTTAAGGGTCCATGTAATTAAAGGAATCCTGGCTACGCTCATTCAGTTCTACGATCCGGTCTATCACTATTTTACATTCCCAGATTACCAACTGGCACCAACACTGGAGGAGTACTCTCACCTAACTGATTTACCCATCACTGACCAAAATCCCTTTTCTGGACTAGAAGAAATTCCAAAGGATCAAGCCATTGCAAGAGCAATCTATTTGGACGAGTCAGAAGTCAGGACTCACATGACCACTAAGGGTGGAATCCAGGGGTTTCCATCTAAGTTTCTGATAAAGAAGGCTCTGTACTTTGCTAGTATAGGGAACGTGACTGCTTTCGAGAGCGTATTTGTTCTGCTCACCTACGGGTTATTTCTGTTTCCCAACATGGATGACTTCGTGGATATCAACGCCATTAAGGTTTTTATAATTGGAAACCCTGTACCAACCTTGCTCGCAGATGCTTATCATTCTGTACACTTAAGGAATTTGTACAGCAGAGGAATGATCACATGCTGTGTACCCCTGCTATACAAATGGTTCACTTCCCATTTACCCAAGTCTACTGCTTTTTGGGATCATAAGAGTACTTTGCCTTGGTTGCAGAGAATCATGTCTCTTACCAACTCTGACATCGATTGGTACAATCGAATCTATGACGGGATCAGAATCATTGACCATTGTGGAAACTTCCCTAATGTACCCCTCATAGGAACTAAAGGAGGAATCAACTATCATCCAATTTTAGTTCTTCGTCAATTTGGATACCCGATGAAGCATGTCCCACGTAATTCTCATATGGGAGGTATTTTCTTCAAGGAAGGAGAAAATGACAGGGCACTAAAGACAGAAATAGTGCATGCTTGGAAACATGTTCACAGGAAAGGAAGAGAGTCTCTAGGAAAACCAGACTGTGTCTTGGTGGAACCTTATCTCCACTGGGTACAAACTAGAGCTCTCAAGCTGAGGATGCCTTACCCTTGTTAGGAAGTTCTTCCGTTAAAGGAGTCTGTCCTTTAACAGGCTCTTCAACAGGCTCGTCCTCAATACAACAACAATCGTATAACACGACCGCCAGGGTTTGACCCTATACCAATGTTGTACGCAAAATTGTTTCCATTACTACTGGTCAAGGGGCACGTCCAAACCAGGTCTCCTCTTACAGTACCGAAAAATCCGCCTTTTTGGTTCAAGGAGGATCAGACTTGCCCTTACCATCAAGGAGGACCAGGACATAACATAGAAAACTATCTCAGTTTCAAATCCGACGTACAGAAGTTTGTTAGGAGCGGGGTCCTATCCTTCAAGGATACAAATCCTAATGTTCAAACAAACCCGCTGCCTCAACACGAGAAAGCTGTGGTAAATTTGATAGAAAGAGAGTTTAAGCACAACTATCAAATTTACAATGTACTCTTATTGGGAACCAACCTGGTCAAGATGCATTGCAGACATAGTGGATATGGTCATGTACCATCTCACAACTATCACCAGTGTGATATATGCTCTAAAAATGATCAAGGATGTCCTGTGGTGCGATCCGCTCTACAGGAACAGATGGATCTCGGATGGATCCAAGATCACCGAATTGGTGAGGTCAACATGACTTATACAAATTCCAACATCATTCAGAACCACAACATTCTGGAAATGAATGTCAACTTGGTGGCAATGCACTCAAGGCAAAGCCAACATCATAATCTGCCACGACAAGATTACAATTCCTGTCTAATTTGCTCGGTAAACAATCAGGGATGCTCTTTTGTACAAGAGGCCCTCTAGCGTCAGATGGATCTTGGATGAATTCAGGATTACCGCGATAGAAGTCATTATCAAGTGAATATGATTCAAATCTTTGATATTCGTTTGATGAATACCAACTTGGTGGAGTTACACGCTAAGCAAGTTCAGCTCAGTTTTCTGACTTCGAATAATTATCAGAACTGTACAGTATGTGTAGCGGGGAAATTTGTGAGTGTAAGCTATTGATTAACTTAACTAAAAAATAAACAAGAGTCGCCACCACACTTTTATTTTATCCACAAAGGGAAAGGAAAAAGAGCGAACAAAACCTAAAGAGTTCTAAAAAAAACAAGAACAAACAGAGAATAGGTAAGGGGGTTGGTTACGCAATGGGAAGGTGTTAGCACCCAAAACGTCTATAGTACTCTATAGGAACCCTTTGAAATATCTACCGCTTTTTAGTCTGAAAATGGTTTGCTTGAAAAATATTGAGGAGATGAGAGGAGAATTATTTTTTTAAGATTTTTGTGTTTGGATCGCCTCATGCCTACGTACCCACGATGTGCAATGTAGGATCAAAACCCCGTAGTTCGTGGTACAAAGAATGAAAATTATTGGTTATGGTTTATTTTATCTTGAAAAAGACAACCTGTCATTCTCAAGAGAGAATACTCAACTAATTACCCAAAGGTATGGGAAAGAGGCATTTGCTTCACATTAAGATGGAGGATTTGCTTGGATTAACATCAACAAGACTAATCACTTCAACATCTAAGTGGAAAATGACCATACTTTCAACAAAATACACTGGTTAGGAGTTTTACATCTCATCAAAAAAAGGTTTAAAAGGTGCATAAAAGCACAAAAAATTTGGATGAGTTTTGTATTTTTTATGTTTTTATGAAATGGTCAAAGTATGATTTAAGATGGATTGACTTTTATTAAAAAAAACAAAGTTTAAAAAGTCACTTGACAAAAGTCAAGGTTTTATTATGAAAGCGGTTTAAGTTGAAAATAAGAAGGTTTTGAAAAATAGAGAAGATTTTGAAAATTTAAGAATGGGGAGGAGAAGAAGTGACTATCCTAGTGCATGAAATAAAAGCTAGGGAAAAGAAGGATCTAACAAAAATGGAGCCACTTCAAGGCAATATTAAAAGAATTCCATCCTTAAGCAAATTGGCCAAATAAAGCCAAGTCTTCAATCAATACTCCAAGCAAAGGGATAAGAAGTCCTAATTCTAGGTCCATAAGTCCAATATTACTTCAAAAGAGGTCCATAAAGAGATCACTCCAAAGCATAGGATAATAACCAATAGTCCAAAATGAGGAGAATTAAGTTTTTTATGGTTTAATCCTATATTAATGTTTTAAGTCCAAGTGGACAAAGAGAAAAAAGGCATAACCATAAACATATGTCCAACGGACAAAGAAAAAAATGTGGAAGCATAAACATATGTCCAACGGACAAAGGAAAAATTGCGGAAACATAAACATGATATGAAATGATAATAATGAAGCATAAAAAATAAAAGAGATAGGGAGCGAGAAGGAAACATAAACAAAATTAATACAATAAAATTGTTATTAAGTTAGTGATTAGTTGTTAGTGTTAG
Source organism: Lathyrus tuberosus (assembly GCA_022829125.1). Lineage (NCBI taxonomy): Eukaryota > Viridiplantae > Streptophyta > Magnoliopsida > Fabales > Fabaceae > Lathyrus > Lathyrus tuberosus. The sequence continues at coordinate 9,963,517 of JALAZF010000117.1, forward strand.
TGATCAATAACAATTGAATAATTGCACTTAGGTCAAGGTTGATGAAACTCATTAGAGGATTGATAAGACCAAAGCCTCCTAACAACAAGTTTCATGAGTTGTGAACCATAAGACAAATAATCAATCATTTTTGATAGTTTTCTGATTCGGGACAAATATTGCGCTATGTTAAGCAATTGCCGAGTAATTTACGGAGTAATTACCCTACAAATGAGGCCGGTCAATAACTCTATGTGCTAATATACGCTGGATGACGATATATAAATCGTCATCCGCAGGCGATACCGCACGAAAAGAAAAAAAAGTAGCGATCTCGTCTCGATCGAAATTCAACAAAAGAATTCCAATATCTTTGACTTTCATTGATCAAAAAGAAAAGAGATGAAGAAAAGAGGAAACCAAATTGAATTACAAATTCAAGACAATTCCATCTTTAAGTTCATTCACTCATTTTGGTGGATTAAAGTGCTAAACATATCATTAACTCAAAGCACCTAAAGTGAATTAAATAATTCACTTTAAAGATAGATTTGAATTAGTGAACATTTATCTAACTTCATCTACACCCTAAGTCCAATGAATTTAAAGAGAAATAAGGCCTTTAAAAGTGTGATCCAAATCCAAAATCAAAAGGAAAATAAAATCAAGAACAAAATAATCAAATCATTCTCAAGAATTCTTTCTTTAAAGTAACAAAAAAAATGATAACATCAGAATTAAAAAAAAAAGATCAGATCTCATTTTTTTTAGAAATCATTAAGAAAAATAAGGAAGAAAAAAAAGATGAAAATAAAAAGTAAAAGAAAAATTAAAAGAAAAAGGAGAGGGAGGTGCGCAAGAAAAAGAAAGTGATGGTGTGGAAATTAGAAGGCCACACGGTTTAGGCCCAAACATTAAAAAAAAAAACACATTAAAGAGAAAGAGAAGAAATCAGAAAGTGCTTTTATCATCTTCTTCTTCATCGCGTGGCACTATTCATGGCGGACATGGAAATTCTCGGCGGAGCTCGTCACGGCGCGGCGGGATGCGATATTCACACGGTTGTGATCGAAATATAGAGCAGATCAAGAATATGCAAACGATTTCATACAACAGTGCAGTAATCAAAAGAAACAGTGTCGAAAGCTTCGCCGGAAAAATTCTCACTGCCTTCAAAAATCAAGTAAGCAATCTTTAAATTCTTCCTCTCTTCTTCCTTGCCTTGAATGAGTGTGGTTGTTGTTGATTTATGTAAGTTTCTTTGTTGTTTGGAGTGGTGAAAATTTATGGACGAAGAAAAGAATTTCGGTTGGATATTTGAATTGGTGAAGAAAATGGTTTGAGTTGTGATTTTGGCAGAGGTTTGAGGGCTATCAAAGCTTCAATGAATTGGTGAAGAAAATTTATGGACGAAGAAAAGAATTTCAGTTGGATATTTGAATTGGTGAAGAAAAATGGTTTGAGTTGTGATTTTGGTTGGAATGGATAATGAATTTTGGTTTAGAAACAATGGATATTGGTTTTTGGATAGAAATGAAATTATGGATAATGAATAAAATGGATTTTTTTAGAATTGGATTATTGAAATTGGATGTGGTTTATGAAAATAATAACTAAAAAAAATGGGTAGTTGATTTAATGGATATTGGAAAATTGGATAATTGAAAATTGGGAAATTGAATAGGAAATGGTATGGTTTAGAATGAAAGATGGTTTATATGGAGAACTCTAATGAATTGAATTTGGATAAAAAAATGGTTATTAAAAAAATGCATATTAGAATGGAAATGGCAATGGATTTAATATTGGATAAAAAAATGTGGATTTAGAAAAATTGGAAAATGGAAGTGGGTTTCTAAATGGATATTGAAAAAAAAATGTGGGTATTAGAAAGGTGACAAAAGAGATTAAAAGTGGATAAAAAATGGTTTAGAAATTGGATAGAAAAAAATGGGAATGGATATGGATCATGGATGACCAATCTTTATTTTTAGCCCAAAACCAATCTTAAACTTATTTCCACAAGCCTCTGATAAAACACAACTACCACTGAACAAGCCACAACCGAGCAACAACCATTTGAATAAGTTCTGAATCACTTCAAAATTCATCTGAATCAATTATCTTGGAAAATAAATCCACAGATGAACACAGTCTTGATTGATGAACTCAGATGAACCTGATGAATATCACCACACAAAAACTTGACAGTCACTGCTTTGAGGAATAGCTCACTGAAATAGATAACTGGCACTTGAAACAATTGCTTGATAGTTTGACCAAGATTAGGTCAAACATCAATATAAACTGGATCAAAAACGAACAACCACACTTGATCTGAAATCATGCCCTTGCTTTGACAAACCTGCATAACACCCAGAGAGAGAAACTGCAGCAATTTTTTTTTTGTATTTTGGTTAGAGGTTAGTAAACAGAAACAAATATGAATAATATACAGATGCTCAGGAGAAATAAAGATTGTGATCTTGTTTGTGGTAATGAGATGCAAAATGATATGTAGGATCTTAGGGATAAAAATTAGGGTATTACAGTATGCCATGAGAGCGACCAAAGATGTGCTCTCGTTCAAAGAATGCTGCAACACTTGTTAAACCACTGGTGGCTTCCGATCTATATGGATGAAGACACACAACAACTCAGCGTGACTAACGGGAACCCTACTAGGCATCAAAGTCAGGATGTTCGATCAATGGAAACAGACCTAGTGAGGTTACACTGCATACAAAGCGGACGTGGCCAGGTGCCGCCACACAACTATGAGCACTGTAGAGTTTGCTCAGAGGATAATCAAGGATGTTACCTCGTGCGAGCAGCCCTTCAAAGTTAGTTGGACCACAAAGAGATTCGACCGTATCCAAGTTCTGGGTCAATCAACTTGATGCCCGACTATGTCGCTGATCAGACCAGGGATGTTGTCGTAATCTCTGATCGTAAGAGGACCAAAGATGTTTGTACCATAATCCCTCTACTTAACGAATCAAGAATTCCTTTGGAAAGTAGAAAAGTTACCAACCAGGAACTGATTGAAATTACTTACAATGGTCAGAAAAATCAGAAGGCTCCTGTAGTTATCTATCTGCCGGGACCAGTACCATACAAATCCAATAAGGCTATCCCTTACAAATACGGTTCAACAACAATTGAGAATGGAAAGGAAACTCCATTACCCTTCGTTGTGAATATTGCAGACATCAGTCGAGTAACACGGAGTGGTCGAATCTTCAATCGAGGATTTGGAGAACCCAACAAAGAAAAGGAACCTCAGACAGAAGTTCCTGATCAACCAGTAGGTCAATCCTGTGATCCCGACCTTTCAAAGAACAATGATGAGATATTGAAGCTCATCCAGAAGAGTGAATACAACATTGTTGATCAACTGTTGCAAACTCCTTCGAAAATCTCAGTATTATCACTTCTACTCAGTTCCGAAGCTCACAGGGAAGCTTTACAAAAAGTCTTAGAGCATGCCTTTGTGGAATAGGATGTAATAATAAGACAATTCAACAACATCATCTCCAACATCACTTCCTGCAACAACTTGGGATTCAGTGATGAGGAACTGCCGGAAGAGGGCCCAAATCATAACATGGCACTCAATATTACAATCAACTGCCAGGACGATGCTTTAGCCAGCATACTGGTAGACACCGGATCAGTTCTAAACGTGATGCCAAAGTCCACTCTAATGCGACTATCATTCAAAAGATCTCCGATGAGAGGCAGTGAGGTCATCGTCAAAGCATTTGACGGATCCCAAAAACAGTTATCGGCGAAGTCGACCTTCCCATAACTATCGGTCCTCACACTTTCCTAGTCACTTTCCAGATCATGGACATCCGGGCAGCATACAACTGTTTATTAGGAAGACCTTGGATACATGAGGCTGGGGCAGTCACTTCGACACTTCACCAGAAGCTGAAGTTTGTTAAGAACGACCAACTAGTCACAGTCTGCAGAGAGCAAGCCTTGATCGTGAGTAACCTATCATCATCCACTTACGTGGAACCAGAGGAGGTTATCGGAACCCAGTTCCAGGCACTTTCGGTGAGTCACGACAACCAATCAGAAGGAAGAACGTCGATTTCCTCGTACAAAGATGCTCTCGAAGCGATCAAAAGTAACAATACTAAATGATGGGGACAACTTGTTATTCCTACTGAAAATTAGAAAAAGAAAGGTCTTGGTTTTTCTTCAAACTGTGCCCGGACAGCTACTAACGGTGAAAGTCTTCATCCCATTCAGAACTTCTTCCACAGTGAAGGTTTCCTTCACCCAGTGTCTCAAGAAGTACATACCAACAACGAGGGTGATTCCTCCGATACAGATGAAGAGTGGAAGTCCTATCTTAACAAGGACGGTTATATGTCTCAGGAAGAGGTGCCTACACCATTTTGCTTTCCCGCATAGAGTCCGAGATATATACCAAGGTCAGACGTCAAGATGATATATGGAGATTGTGATCCGGAAGGATATCGTGCTCCACCAAACTCATTAGAGGAAGACCTCTGATGAAAGACAACTTTGACCACGACTATTATGGCCCGATGGATGGCCTGCCTACTTGGCAGCCGTACCCAGGAGACTCAGGCCAAAAGAGTCAGCCCAACGATGCATGTCAGCTGAGTATCATTAAAAAGAATACATGCATCCCCACAGAATCATGGGATCATTACTCAGGGCATTCAGAAAATATCCAGTACAACGATGAATTCGCAACAATTACAGGACAAGAGTTCCTTAACTATGCTTTTCCTAAGGTCAACGTCATCGAGAGGGATGACTCCTCCAGCTCCAAAGAAGTATGGGACACCTTGGGACAACCGAGTGGTAAATTCGACTACCTGGTTAAGTACACCACTCCCAAAAGCTCTCGTATCAATCTCGAAGACATCCAGCCAACTGGATTGGGAGATATACCCGAGAGTGCAAACACTGTGCAAGATACAACTGAGGAATCCTCCTACGACAACCCTGCCTGGGAGACAGATTCCAACGATCCTGCTCCACTAGAAATCAGTGTTATTTCTAAAGACAAGCCAAGAAGGAAAGTGTCAAACTTTGTGATTCACCGAGGAGTTCGCCGCCAATGGGTTGTCAACGTTCCGAAAGTGGTTCATAAGCCAAAGTAATTGCCGTATTTACTTTAACCTTTCACCCTGCTCAGGTGAAAGGGATGTTTTATAAGGTTCACTTTCTGTAAATGTCTCTCTTCGCTTCGTCCAAAGCGACAAAGTTTTGTTTTATAGAGCTGTAGTTTCAAGAATCGACAAGAGCATAAATAAAATAACGTCGTTTTGTAATTTATGTATTTATTGTTGTTTTCTCTTTTCGCTTTTTCAGAAAATGGTAATCCTAAAAAACAACTCGAATAATAAAAACAAGCAGTAAAAAAAATACACTGCACACACTCTTGCATTCTCTCTATCTCTTCTAAAATCAATCATCACATCATGCAGATTGCTTGTTTTAAACCCCATTGAAACATATGATTCAATGCCTTCTCCCAACTTTGAATTCCCGGTATTTGAGGCTGAAGAAGAAAATGACGAAGAAATTTCAGAAGAGATCTCCCGATTACTCAGACAAGAGGAAAGGTCCATTAAACCTTACAAAGAGTCATTGGAAGCGGTCAACTTGGGTTCAGAAGAAGAGAGAAAAGAGGTCAAGATTGGGCCACTGCTCAGTCCAACTGTCAAAGAAGGTTTGATAAAGCTTTTCAAAGAATTTCCCGATGTATTCGCTTGGTCCTATCAGGATATGCCAGGGTTGGATACCAGCATCGTGGAACATCATCTACCATTAAGGTCAGAATGTCCGCCGGTGAAGTAAAGGCTGAGACGGACTCATCCAAACATGGCCATCAAAATCAAAGAGGAAGTACAGAAACAAATTGACGTAGGTTTCCTCGCCACATCAGAATATCCTCAATGGTTAGCCAACATAGTACCAGTTTCGAAAAAGGATGGAAAGGTCAGAATGTGTGTAGACTACAGGGATCTGAACAAAGCCAGTCCAAAGGATGACTTTCCCTTACCACACATAGACATGCTGGTAGTCATTACAACAAAATTCAAAGTATTCTCCTTCATGGATGGATTCTCAGGCTATAATCAAATAAAAATGGCGCCGAAAGACATGGAGAAAACTTCGTTCATGACCCCATGGGGTACCTTTTGTTACAAGGTAATGCCGTTCGGTTTGAAGAACGCCGGGGCAACCTATCAAAGGGCCATGACTACTCTGTTTCATGACATGATACACAAATAAATCGAGGTATATGTCGATGATATGATTGCCAAATCCAAAACAGAGGAGGAGCATGTGACCCACCTGTTAAAGCTATTCGAACGGTTGAGAAAGTACAAACTCCACTTGAATCCCAATAAGTGCACATTCGGTGTCCGTTCAGGGAAACTGCTAGGGTTCATCGTCAGCCAGAAAGGAACTGAGGTTGATCCTGACAAGGTCAAGGCCATTCAAGAAATGCCTTCTACAAAGACTGAAAAATAAGTCAGAGGATTCCTGGGACATCTGAACTACATTTCCAGATTTATATTCCTCATGACTGCGACATGTGCGCCGATTTTCAAATTACTCAAAAAGAATCAGGACTGCGTTTGGACAGAAGACTGCCAAACTGCCTTCGATAGTATCAAGGAATACCTGTTGAATCAACCGATTCTAGCACCTCCAGTGGAAGGAAGACCACTGATCATATACCAAACGGTCTTGGAAGACTCTATGGGTTATGTACTTGGCCAACAAGACGAAACCAAAAAGAAAGAGTCTGCCATTTACTATTTGAGCAAGAAGTTCACTGACTGTGAAACTTGGTACACTATGCTTGAGAAAACTTGTTGTGCTTTGGCTTGGGCAGCCAAACATCTTCGCCAATATGTGATTCGTCACACTACTTGGTTAATCTCTGAGATAGATCCAATCAAGTACGTCTTTGAAAAGCCTGCTCTCACGGGAAGGATTGCCCGTTGGCAGATATTGTTATCAGAATACGACATCGAGTACCACGCTCAGAAAGCCGTTAAGGGAAGTGTTTTAGCCGATCATTTGGCTCATCAACCAATTGATGATCAAGAATCGGTCGGGTTTGACTTCCCAGACGAAGATGTCATGTATTTGAAAATGAAAGATTGCGATGAACCGCTACCCAGTGAAGGGCCAGAACCAGGTTCCCAATGGGGACTAATCTTTGACGGAGCTGTCAATCATTATGGAAACAGAATTGGGGGAATCATCATAACACCTCAAGGTACCCACATTCCTTTCACTGCCAGATTGTCATTCAAGTCTACAAACAACGAGGCCGAATACGAAGCTTACATCATGGGTCTCGAAGAAGCAATTGATTTAAGGATCAAAAACTTGGATGTATATGGCGACTCAGCCCTGGTTACCAATCAGATCAATAGAGATTGGAACACATACCAACCAGGACTAATTCCTTACAATGACTACGCGAGAAGGTTGTAACCATTCTTCAACAGAATCGAGTTTCATCACATCCCTCTGTAGCGAGCGATTTTGGACGCGGTTGCGAAGCGCTATCGCTCTTTGGTGTCTACAACTCGATTTATTTTTTATCCTATTAAAGCTGATGAAGGAAGGGAAATAGATGTCTCAAATTAACCCTGCTTGCAAACTGAGGTTAAACAGTCAAAACTGTTGGTTTACAGATGCTACAAAGATTCGGGGTCTCTATTAGGTTTATTTTTTTAAAAGTGGTGTTCGGTCAATTTGGTGGGAGGTTAAGATGTTAGGACGGATATATGGAAGTATGGGATTTTGGGTTTTTGTTTAGTGTGCTCGCTAAGATTTTTCTTTCAATCTTATGCCTACGTATTCCCGTTTACCGAAACAGGGAAATCAGAGCGTTCGTAGTTCCTCCTATTCTATGGGAGGAAATGGTTGTTTTGGTGTCTTGTTCAAAGCCCAAGACGTGAACCGAAAGGTGGTTTGTATCTTGTTCAAAGCCCAATATGTGAAGCTGAAAGGTCTATTTGTATCTTGTTCAAAGCCCAAGATGTGAAGCTGAAGGGGTTTGACTTTTAGAGAGAATTTGTCATCTCTAAAGGGGGTCTGTACGTCACAACTGTTTATAAAGGAGAATTACTTTAACCGGGATTCGTGAATCCGACAATGCCATAATTTCCTTTAAAGGGGATTTTAACCTGAAGGAGAAGACTTTAACTTAGTGTAGAGCAATGCTATCTTTCCTTAGGAATTTCTCATACTAAAAGAGGGACAGTGGCATGGATGTAGATGATCCAGAGGCTTGCCGCTTACAACGATTAGATGAAGAGAAAGGAGTTGTTGATGTTTGTGTACTGTGAACGAGGCATAACTTTGATGCTAAAAGGTTGATTGGATCAACCAGTGGTTTTCTTATACAAAGCCTAAGAGGAGGCTAATATGTGTCTCGTACAAAGCCCGAGAGAGAGGCTAAAAGGTTTTTGACTCGACGATAGAGTCTTTTGGTATCTCGTATAAAGCCCGAGATGGAGGCTATTTGACTCAACAAGAGAGTTTTTTTTTGTATCTCGTACGAAGCCCGAGATGGAGGCTGTTGTTTGTTTGGCTCAATAAGAACTTTTTTGTATCTCGTATAAAGCCCGGGATGGAGGCGAAAGGGGTGATTGACTCAACGAGGGAGTCTCTTATGTGTCTCGTACAAAGCCCGAGAGAGAGGCTAAACATTGTTTGACTCCGCTGGGGAGAATCATTGTACAAAGCCCAAGAGGAGGCTATGGTGACTGTTTCAGTTGAGTGACAGCTCCAGTATACTGATTTTGAAAGAGAAAATCAGTTCTTATATGAGCAATGCTGTAATCAAGGATTTGATTCGAGGATCCGGGTTATTCCTGTTCTTTAAGGAATTGGGAAATCCGAAGGGTATTGAGACTGTCCGAGTCTACGGGTTTTCTTCCTATTTAACGAAGGGGTCACTTGAGAATGTCTTTGAGACTCAAGGATATTAGACTGTCCAAGTCTAGAGTTTTATCTTTTGTACTATGCTTTGAGAAACAGTAGTAGACTCTTTGAAAGGACTGTTCTATGTAGATGATTAAGTTCTGTTCCTATACCTCTAGGAGGTCGTCGGGATAATTTGTACGAAGCCCAAGAGGAGGCTGGAAGCTTTTAAGAAGCCGAGAGGTCCTTGTACGAATCCCAAGAGGAGGCTATCATTCCCGGAGGAAGAGATCATTATACGAAGCCTAAGAGGAGGCTGTGAATACTTCTAAGAAGCCGATGGGTCCTTGTACTAAGCCCAAGAGGAGGCGGGGTTGCTTTTAGGAAGCCTGTGGGTCCTTGTACGATGCCCAAGAGGAGGCCGATGCTTTTAAGAAGCCGATGGGTCCCCAAACCCTGAGAAGTTCAAGACAGGCTATTCACAAAGAATAGATCAAGCCAGGAAAGTTTGAGAATTTGGAAGAAACTCAAAGATGCCATTCACAGAGAATACATTCATCTCTGGGAGTAGAGTTTCTTGACAATTCCTAATGAGGACGACCGAAGAGAATACTGTATCTGGTGATCCTATTGGGGATCTAGTTATCTATTTCTACGAATAAATGAAACGGCGTCACCTAGTTCTAGACGTAGTTGCCGGGGAAACTCTAAATATCTATACTATTATTACACAGTTGATATGAGTTTATGAAAGAAGACTTACAGCGAAACAGCCCCACAATACAATTATATGTATATGAAAGCGGTAAATGAAAGCAATAACCACTTACTCGGTTGTAGAGCTTCCATGATGTTTGGTTAGTTGTTCAACAAAGAAAGATTGAAAACAACAGTATATTTCAAAATCAAAGGAGAAAGTGCTTTGAAAAAGAAAAGTTTGGGGCTTACAGCTCAAGGAGAGGCCCAGGGTTTTATTAGTGAGCGCACTGTTTGAATTTGTACAGAGGGACTTATACAAGTGACTGAGGCCCAAAAAAGGGTTTTTGTACAAAGGGATGGGTCTTACACTCTCTCAAGAGGCCCAAAAAGTTTTAAAGAAAAGAAATGGGTCTTACTACTCGAGGGTAGGCCCAAGGTTTGTTTTTCAACGGACGATGATCGCGCTGAACTTTTTGAAATACAATGGGACTTATACAATAAGTGAGGTCCAAAATAGGTTGTATTTACAAAGGGTTGGGTCTTGCACTCTATTAGAGGCTCAAATGAGTTTTCAGAAAAGAAATGGGTCTTACTACTCGAGGGTAGGCCAAAGGTTTTTTGTTTGGAAAAGGCGACGATCGCGCTGTTTATTTTTTACGGTATCGGGACTTATACAATGCACTGAGGCCCAAAAATGATTTGGTCAAAAAAAAGGATTGGGTCTTACACTCTATTAGAGGCCCGAAAAGTTTTGAAAATGATTTATGAGGGTTGAATTAATCCAAAACCCTAGATTGTTTTCAAAAATGTATTTAATTGAATTAAAATTCAATTAAAATGATCAAAATTGTTTAACATATGGAAAACAAATTGTGATCTTGGATTAATGCTTCAAAAATTAAGTATTGACCTACAAAATAATTAGAAAGCATTAAAAGTTGCAAAATCAAGGTGGAAAAAATATATTAAATGTTAAAAACAATTAAAATATTAATTCTTTGCAAAAATATCAATTATACAAAATAAATAATATTTTTGGGATTTTTTTGGGAAAATAAAATATTTTAACATTTTTGTGAATTATTAAAAAAAGAATCAACTCAAAATCATTAAAACTCAGAGAGAAATTAATTTTTGAATTAATTAAATAAAATCACAAAATTCAAATATTTGAATTTTCAAAAAATGGTGCCAAGAACACGCGCGTGTTCTGGGTTTTCCCAGATTTGCATTTTCTCTTCAATCTCACTGAATACTTGATTATATCATGCAATCCACATACCAATCAAACCTCACGATAATGTCTATGACAATTAATTTCATTTAAATTAAGCATAAAACAAGAAATCACGAAAAATCCTCAAGAACCCTAATTTCTGCATGAAGGCTAGGATTTTTTATACACGATTCAAACAATGCAATTAATTGAGGGGAAACATTCCATGCATGATTATGAACATATGGCCAAATTATTGTGCAGCAAAAATTGCATAGATCATAAAGTTAGAAGAGCTCATGCTTACCACTTGCAGCTGGTGATCGTGATTTGTGTTGGAGGTGTTACAGCTAGGTTCCAATGATCTGGATAGCTTCCCTAGGTGCCATAGAGTGTGTATGAATGCTTGGAATGGATTGAAATGATCTGGAACTTGAGATGGTACCCCAACTGCAAATCTGTCAAGAACTTGAGCAATTGGCTGGTGATTTTGTGAAATCTGTGTTCTAGATGTTATTTGAGTGTTTGGATCACTTCTATATGATGTGTATGAGGTGTGTGTGTGATTGGTTTGATTGGAAAAGCTCTCAAACTCAAAACCCGATAGTGACTTGCCTTAGAAGGCAAAATTGGAGTGAAAGAAGAGATTTTGAGGAAAGCATCTGTTTGATGGCTTTGGTGTACTCAAACTGATCACAATTGAGCTCTATTTATAGTAGAGCAAGTTTGTTTTGCAAGGAATAGTGAATGGCAACTGCTGAGTAGGTTTGGCCAATGTTGGCAAATGAAAATCAAAGTCTCCTCTAGCCATTGACTAGAGGTTAGGGCACAGGCTGCTGGTTCCCTTGGTCTTGGATAAGTCTTGACTGAATTCAGTTAAGAATGGCTCAGTCCATGCCACCTTGATGCTTCCATTGAATGCTCCAATCCAAAATTGGAGTCTTGTCCCTATTTTGGCAATTCTAGGTTCAACATGCTATTTATTGTTCCAAAGACTTTGGAGGCTTGGCTCAGTGATTGTCCCCTTTAGATTCAATCCTCAGAGGTGTCCAAGTGGATAGGAGCATTTAGATTTGGCTGATTTTGGCAAATCGACCAAAAGTGTAAAAATCTGCCTTGCCTTGGCAGATTTCAGCAAGGCAACTTGCCAATGTCATATCTCATGACTCAAATTGAATTTGGTAATGTTCTTGGCCATTTTGGAAAGCCCTTACATGATACAACAACTGTTTGAACATGTTTGGTTTTGATCTCTTTTGAATCCAAGTGAAAAATCCCCCTACATTTGGCAAAAAGTAAGGTAAAATCTGACTTAGTGAAATTTTCACTAAGTGTTGGAACAAAGTGACTTTTCTTGATTTTGTCACTCCATAACTCAAAATCCATGAGGAATTTGGACATAGGTCAGTATGAAGCTTTTGTAGAGGGAAATGAGATTTACAAATCAAGCTTTGAATGGGGAACAATGGCCTTGTGGTTTAGGAGTTATGGTCCTCCAAAGTTGGCACATTAGTGTCACTTTTTCCATAACTTAGAAAAATTTCTAAGTTTTTATGGTTACCCCTTTTACAAGTTATCCCACTTTCTTTGATTTTTCTTGATGAATGATGATTCAAATCATACATTAACATCATTTTAGGGTTAAAAATCCTTTTTGGTGAAAAATCTCAAAAAGTCATAGTTGACTTTTGTGCATAGTTGACTTTTTATCAGATGAATTCCAAACTGTGCAATTCTTCAGGAAATCATGCCCTTGACCTAAATCAAATTTGATGGACATGTTCCATGGGTGTCATAGGGTATATTGAATCATGTCTTAGGGCTTGAGAGCATGTCCTGGTCAAAAGTCAAAGTTACAGTTGACTTTCCTCGCGAAACCCTAATTGTGGTGCAGATGAAATTGAGACTTGTTGCTCAAGCTTCTTGGATTAATCCATTGTTCCAAATGGATCAATATAGTTCATTAGAGACCCTCAAACCCTCTCTTGAGGTCTTGGCTCATGATTTGCTCTAAAAGTAAACTTAGGGGTGAATTAGGTCAAGAAACCCTAATTCCTGATTTTTTATGAATGCATCCCCTGAGGCAAAATTGACTTGATGATTGGGTCCATGAGGTCCCATGAAGTATATTAGGTTATGTTTTGGATCATTGGCTTGTGCCCAGATGAAAAATTTCCATCTGGAGGCCCTGGTCGACCAAAACCCTAATTTGGTGACACTGTTGATCTTGAGACTTGATCCACCTAGAAGGGAGCAGCCTTGTGCTTGATCCTTAAAGTGGGAGTCCTTTTGATCCATTGTGGATGTTTGAGAGGTTAGACAAGTTGAAGATTATGTCATTCCTTGATTGATCCTTTGTCTAAGGCTCTGAGAGGGCTTGGAACCCTAATTTTGATTGTAGTGGATGCTCACCTATCTTTGGGGAGACTGATGAAGTATGATGGTTTCTCCATATTGTGATGATGATTTTCACAATGATGGGAAATCTTAGTGGTCAAAATTTGGGGTATGACAGATGCCCATATTTAATCTTCTTGGACACGAAGGTGTGAATGACGAAGGTATTCTAGCATTCGGGGTGCAAGAGGATTAAATATCGGAATACCCGAAATTTTGATGGTGGTTATGAATGGTAGCTTACGCATTCATCTTCTTTAGCTAAGCGATGATGCTTAGAAAAGGTAAACTTCCCCTCGATCCTGGTTTCCTACCAAGGAACTGGTCTTAGTTTCTGATTTAAACTTCCCCTCGATCCTGGTTTCCTACCAAGGAACTGGTCTTAGTTTCTGATGCGAACTTCCCCTCGATCCTGGTTTCCTACCAAGGAACTGGTCTAAGTTTCTGATACAAACTTCCCCTCGATCCTGGTTTCCTACCAAGGAACTGGTCTAAGTTTCTGATTTAAACTTCCCCTCGATCCTGGTTTCCTACCAAGGAACTGGTCTCAGTTTCTTTTGTCAATAAACTTTATTGACAAGGGACACTATTTGTAGCGGATTTCCTCAAACGTCTCGCCGGATTTTCCTGGGGAGATGCCATTTGATGGGAAAAAGAAAAAATTTATGTCAGAGTTGCTGGGGAACCCAGTCGTCTGAGTTGTAGAGTTGAACAAACTTCTCTGTTGGAGACGCCATTTGCCGACTCTATCTGGGGAAAGCGAGTCTCTTGAGAGGCTGCTTCTGCGTGGGATCTTACATTATACTTTTATCGGGATCTTCTCGAAGAAGTGCCATATGATGGGGTCCAATTTTGAGGTGCCGATAACCTTTTCATCAGCGGTGTTTTTGGAGCGAAACTGGCATGCTGCCGAATCTCTAATTACGAGGCTTTCTCTGTGGATTTTCCTTAATCCGGGAAAGCAAGGATATCATCTTCAATGGCGAAGAGTGATGCTGACTGAAAGTTCCTCTGGTTTTTCAGAGGTTGAAGTTATCAAAGTGGTCAAGGGCCAACTTTCTTCCAGAAATAAACTGGAGGTGAGGTTGTTCAAACGCAGCGTTTCCTGACGAGGCAAGAACTGACAACTCGATTGAGAGAACTTCTATCACTAGGGGACAAGACCGACTAGAGTGATAGTGATGCAATATGAAATGTGAATGCAAATTAATAATGCATGATGTATGTATGTATATGCTGACAAAACTGACGCGACACACAAACTAAAAGATGAACATGATTGGATATGCGGCCATCACGGGGCGAAAAAGTATCGCTGGTTCAAGATAGCAAATCCACCTTGCTTAGGAAAGATAGTCCCTGTTGGGAGCTATGTTGGTCGGGCTTAGGAGATGAGAACTCGACCGAGGGTATCAGATGGGAAAGCCGCATCTCATACAGTTGATCCTTCGTTCAGGCGTACTGGCCTAGAAGGAGTACTTTGATTCTGCACTTTGAAGTTCGCTTAATTATGGAGAAGCGGTTGATGCTCTTTTGATGTTCAACAGTCAAAAGAAATTGCCATCTTTATTTTAAAAGCAGAAAAAGTTTTACAAGTAAATTCATTTTTGTTTTATTTCAAGAATCGTTGATCATATTAACAACGTCGTTCTGTAAAGCTAAAACAAATAAGAATTACAAACAAAAGCACAAAGGCTCAAATTTTATTGATAAAATGGAGATCAGCCAAACGCGTGATTCCAAAGAGTATTTACAAAGTTAGAAAATGGTAATTTACAGGGAAAAGGGCTACGTTGAAACATAACAACCTCTATCCTTCTACCAACTTTGAATTCGGGGCATCCTGAGCTTCTGTCGAAGATGACCTTGACTGGAGTTTTCCTGACGGATAATGTAACTGCTGCTGAGGGACTTGCCTCTGTTGACATAGTTACTTGCCATTATTCCTAATTTTTGCCTGGATTGTACTATGATGTTTCCAATCCATCGGGATGATTTTTTTTATGTCTCTAACTTTTGCCTGGACCGCCCTTTCGGGTTTTTAATCCACCGAGACGTTTTTTTTTTAGTTTAGGCGAAGTATTTCTTGACTACATCAACATTCGTGGGGTAGGCAAATTCCTCTCCGTCCATGGTTGCAAGTCTCAAGGCACCGCCTGAGAAAGCTTTCGTGACCACATAGGGGCTATCATAATTTGGGGTCCACTTACCCCGAGAATCAGTGAGAAATGATTGTATCTTCTTGAGCAGTTTGAAGATCGGTGTGCATGTCGCGGTCATAAGGAATATGAATCTGGAAATGTAGTTCAAACGTCCCAGGAATCCTCTGACTTGTTTTTCAGTTTTCGGAGAAGGCATTTCTTGAATGGCCTTGACCTTGTCAGGATTAACCTCAATTCCTTTCTGGCTGACGATGAACCCTAAGAGTTTCCCCGAACGGACACCGAAAGTGCACTTGTTGGGATTCAAGCGGAGTTTGTACTTCCTCAAACGCTCGAATAGTTTTGACAGATGTTCAATGTGCTCACTCTCTGTTTTTGATTTTGCAATCATATCATCGACATATACCTCGATTTCTTTGTGTATCATGTCATGAAACAGGGTAGTCATGGCCCTTTGATAGGTTGCCCCGGCGTTCTTCAAACCGAACGACATTACTTTGTAAGAAAAGGTACCCTAGGGGGTGATGAACGAAGTTTTCTCCATGTCTTTCGGCGCCATTTTGATCTGGTTATAGCCCGAGAATCCATCCATGAAGGAGAAGACTTTGAACTTTGCTGTACTGTCTACCAGCATGTCAATGTGTGGTAAAGGAAAGTCGTCCTTTGGACTTGCCTTGTTCAGGTCTCTGTAGTCGACACACATTCTGACTTTTCCGTCCTTTTTTGGAACGGGTACGATGTTGGCTAACCATTGAGGATATTCAGATGTAGCGAGGAAACCCGCGTCAATCTGTTTCTGTACCTCCTCTTTGATTTTGATGGCCATGTCCGGGTGAGTGCGTCTCAACCTCTACTTTACTGGCGGACATTCCGATCTTAACGGTAAGTGATGTTCCACGTTGCTGGTATCCAACCCTGGCATATCCTGATAGGACCAAGCGAATACATCGGGAAATTCTCTGAGAAGCATTATCAAACCCTCTCTGGCAGTTGGACTGAGCAGTGCCCCAATCCTGATTTCTTTTCTCTCTTTTTCTGAACCCAAGTTGACCATTTCCAACGGCTCTTTGTGAGGTTCAATGGACTTTTCCTCTTGTCTGAGTAATCGGGAGATCTCTTCTGGAATTTTGTCGTCAACTTCTTCTTCAGCCCTAAATACCGGGAACTCAAAGTTGGGAGAAGGCATCAGATCGTATGTTTCAACGGGGTTTAAAACAAGCAATCTGCATGACGTGATGATTCGTGTTTAGAAGAGATAGAGAAAATGCAAGTGTGTGCAGTGTTTTATTTTTTTATTACTGCTTGTTTTTATTATTGAATTGTTTTTTAGGATTACCATTTTCTGAAAAACGAAAAAGAGAAAACAACAATTAATGCGAAAATTACAGAACGACGTTATTTTATTAATGAACAAGTCCATCCTTGAAACTACAGCCCTATAAAACAAAACTCTGTCGCTTTGGGCAAAGCGAAGAGGGAAAATTTACAAAAAGCGAGCCCTATCAAAACATCTGTTTCACCTGGGCAGGGTGAAAGGTTAAAGATGGCAATTACTTAGATTGGAGAACGACCTTCGGAACATCGACAGCAACCCATTGGCGGTGACCTCCTCGGTGAATCACAAAGTTTGGCACCTTCCTTGATTTGTCTTCAGAAATAACGCTGATTTCTGGTGGAGTAGGATCATTGGAATCTCTCTCCCAGGCAGAATTGTCGTAGGAGAATTCCTCTGTTACATTTTGCATAGCATTTCTGCTCTCAGCTGTATCTCCCCATCCAGTTGGTTGGATATCTTCGAGCCTGATACGAGAGCTTTCGGGAGCGGTGTACTTGATCGTATAGTCAAATTTTCCACTTGGTTGTCCCAAGGTATCCCAAACTTCTTTGGAACTAGAGGAGTCATCTCTCTCGATTACGTTGACCTCGGGAAAAGCATAGTTGATGAATTCAAGTCCTGCAAACGTTGCAAATTCATCGTCGTGTTGAGTAGTTTCTGAATGACCTGAGTGTTGATCCCATGACATGGTGGGGACACAGGTATTCTGTTCAATGAGACTCAGCTGATTTTCATTGTTCAGCTGACTTTCTTGCCCCAAATCTCCTGGATAAAGTTGCCACATTGGCAGACCATCCATTGGGCCATAGTAGTTGTAGTCAAAGTTGTCTTTCATCAGAGTGTCTTCCTCTAATGAATTTGGCAGAGCACGACATCCTTCTGGATCACAATCTCCATATATCATTTCGGCATCTGACCGTGGTATAAATCTCGGACTCTGTGCGGGATAGCAAAATGGTATAGGCACTTCTTCCTGAGACATATAATCGTCCTCGTTAAGGTAGGACTTCCATTCTTCATCTGTGTCAGAGGGATCTTCCTCATTGATAGTATGTACTACTTGAGACACTGGGTGAAGAAAACCTCCACTGTGGAAGAAGTTTTGAAGGGGATGAAGACTTTCATCGTTAGCAGCTGTCCGGGTATAGGTTGCAGAAAAACCAAGACCCTTCTTTGTTGTATTGCTAGTAGGAATGACAAGCTGTCCCCATCCTGTCGTATCGGTACTCTTGACTGCTTTGATAACATCGTTGTATGAGGAAATGGAAGTTCCTTCTTTGAACTGATTGTTCTTGCCCACTGACAGCGCTTGGAACTGAGTTCCAATAACCTCCTCGGGTTCTATACTAGTAGATGATGACAAGTTACTCACAAGCAAGGCTTGTTCCCCACAAACTGTGACAAGTTGATCGTTCTTGACGAACTTTAGATTTTGGTGGAGGGTGGAAGTAACCGCTCCAGCCTGATGTATCCAAGGTCTTCCTAATAAACAACTGTACGTTGCCCGAATGTCCATGACCTGGAAAGTGACTTGGAAAGTATGAGGACCAATAGTTATGGGAAGATCGACTTCGCCGATAACCGTTTTTCTGGATCCGTCAAATGCTTTGACGACAACCTCGCTGACTCTCATCGGAGGGCCTTTGAATGATAATTTCATCAAAGTGGACTTCGGCATAACATTCAGGGCTGACCCTGTGTCTACCAGTACGCTGGCTAAAGCATCGTCCTGGCAGTTAACTGTGATATTGAGCGCCATGTTATGACGGCGGCCCTCTTTGGGTAATTCCTCATCACTAAATCCCAAATTATTGCAGGAAGTGATGTTAGAGACAATGCTATCGAATTGTCTGATTGTTACATCCTGTTCCACAAAGGCTTGCTCCAAGACTTTTTGTAGAGCCTCCCTGTGGGCTTCTGAACTGAGTAACAGTGATAACACAGAGATCTTTGAAGGAGTCTGTAATAGCTGATCAACAATGTTGTATTCACTCCTTTGGATGAGCTTCAGCATCTCATCATTATTTTTCAAAAGGTCGGGATTACTGGATTGACCGACTGATGGATCGGGAGCTTCTGTCTGAAGTTCCTTTTCCTTGTTAGGTTCTCCAACCCCTCGGTTGAAGATTCTACCGCTCCGTGTTACACGACTGATGTCTGCAATATTCACGACGGAGGGTAATGGAATTTCCTTTCCATTTTCAACTGTCGTTGCACCGTATTTGTAAGGAATAACCTTAGTTGATTCATACGGTAGTGGTTCTGGCAGATAGATGACTACGGGAACCTTCTGATTTTTCTGACCATCATAGGTAATCTCGATCCGTTCCCGGTTGGGAGCTCTAGATTCGTCAAGTAGAGGGATGATGGCAAAAACATCCCTGGTCCTATGATGACCAGAGATTGTGACAACATCCTCGACTTGATTGGCAAGGTAGTTCGGCATCTAGTTAATGGGTCTGGAACCCGAATATGGGCGAATCTCTCCACAATCCACCTGACCCTGAAGAGCTGCTCTCACAAGGTAACACCCTTGGTTACTTCCCGAACAGACGCTACAACGGTCATAATTGTGTGGTGGCACCTGGCCACGCCCACTTTGAATACAATGTAACCTCACTAGGTTAGCTTCCACAGATTGGACATCCTGACTTTGACGTCGGGTAGGATTCCTGTTACTGATACTACTCTGCTGAGTATCTTCATCCATGTAGATTGGCATCCACCAATGATTTAACAAGTGCTGAAGTGCCTCCTGGACAAGGGTACAACCTCGATCGTTTTCACAACCCGCTTTACAGCTGTGATAATTATGTGACACCAGGAATCCGAGTCGGACCTATTCAGCATGTAACTCTACCAGGTTGGTATTCATCACGCGAATATCAAAGATCTGAACCATGTTGATTTGATAGGAATTCCTATCATGGTAGTCTTGGATCCATCAAAGATCCATCTGACGCTGGAGGGCCTCTTGTATGAAAGAGCATCCCTGTTTATTTACCGAGCAAGTCAGACAGGAACTATAATCGTGCCACGACAGATTATGATACTGGCTTTGCCTTGAGTGCATCGCCACCAGGTTGGCATTTATTGCACAGATGTCATGGTTCTGAATGACGTTGCAATTCGTATAGACCATATTAACTCCACGAACTCGGTGCTCTTGGATCCATCCGAGATCCATCTGTTCCTATAGAGATGTTTGCACTACAGAACATCCTTGATTGTTTTTAGAGCAGACATCACATTGATGATAATTATGAGGTGGCACATGGCCAAATCCACTCTGTCTACAATGCATCTTGACCAGATTGGCCCTCAACAAGAGTACATCGTGAATTTGATAGACATTGTTAAATTCTCCTTCTATTAAATTGACTGCAGCCTTCTCGTGTTGAGGTAGCGGGTTCGTAAGAACATTAGGATTTGTATCCTTGAAGGATAAGACCCCGCTCCTAACAAGTTTTTGCACGTCGGATTTGAAATTGAGACAATTCTCAATGTTATGCCCTGGACCTCCTTGATGATAAGGGCAAGTTTGATCCACCTTAAACCAGAAAGGCGGATTTTTCGGTACTGTAAGAGGAGATTTAGTCTGAATGTGCCCCTTAGCCAGTAGTAATGGAAATAGTTCTGCGTACGATACGGGTATAGGATCAAACCCTGATGGTCGCATTGTACGGTTATTGTTATATGGAGGACGAGCCTGCTGAAGAGGCTGTTGTGTCCTTTGCTGATTAGGTTGGCTCTGCGCAACCTGAGGTTGATACGTAGGAATAGGCACAGGGCTGATAGCAGGAATTACAGCTGCTACCGGTTGGTACCGTCGCCTTTGCTTTCCGAGAGAGATATTCCCAATATCTTGCTCTTTTTTCTTAGGGAGAGCACTACCGTGTCGTTTTGTACTGCTTGATGGTCCAGCGTCTTTTGCCAAACGTCCTTCTCGGACGGCTTCCTCAAGACGAACTCCCATGCCCACCATCTCGGTGAAGTCACTGGGCGCACTGGCAACCATTCGGTCATAGTAAAATGAGCTTAAGGTCTTTAAGAAGATCTTTGTCATCTCTTTTTCCTCAAGAGGTGGACAAATTTGAGCGGCAATTTCACGCCACCTTTGAGCATACTCCTTAAAGGTTTCCTTGTCCTTTTGCGACATCGATCTGAGTTGATCTCTGTCGGGTGCCATGTCCAAATTGTATTTGTATTGTTGGACGAAGGCAGTGCCAAGATCTCTGAAAGTACTGATTGTGTCACGGTTTAAACCCATGTACCATTTTAATGCGGCACCGGTTAAACTATCCTGGAAGTAGTGAATCAGTAGGTCCTGATTCTCCGTCTGAGCTGACATTCGCCGAGCGTACATCACCAAGTGACTTTGAGGGCAAAAGTTACCCTTGTACTTTTCAAAGTCAAGCACTTGGAACTTGTACGGAACTTTCAATTTGGGGACCAGACAAAGGTCTGCGGCGTCCTTTCCAAATAGATCCTGACCGCGAATGGCCCGCAGTTCCTTCTGCATTTCCAAGAACTGTTCCTGGAACTCATCCATTCGGTCAAACATAGTTTCCTTTTTATCAGAAGGTATCTGTGGAATCTGTCCTTCCGGGACAGTGTGCACCACAGGGGGTGGTACCGTGACTACGACAGTAAATCTTGGCGTTTCCCAAAGTTTGTAACCTTCAGGAGTCTTCAGTATGCCTCTGGCATCTTCGCTTTCCCGAAGTTTGTAACCTTCAGGCCCAGCGGCTTCTGTTATGATTCCCTGATCTTCAGTGATCGGCGGAACATATCCTTCCGGGATATAGTTAACAGGCATGCCCCAAGGACGATCTTTCGGCATTTGATACCTAGGATCATACTTCTCCACTATGGGCGTTAAGGTGATCTCTGAGATCACAGTCCTTTGTAGCTGAGCTTCTGCCATGGCTTGTATGTCGTAACGAAGCTTTCTTATATCCTCTCTCAGAGCGTCGATCTCTTCTTTCAACTCTCTGTTTTCTTCCTCAAGATCATCCATCTTTTTCTGACGATTAGCCCGAGTATTGTACGAATGAGACAGTTTGACTCTAGAACCGAGACACAAACGTGAGATTCGTAGGTAAGAAGAATACACGATGTGAGAATGATGATTGCAATGATTATATTAATTGTTTTTTTTGGTTTAATCAAAATAAACTTCGACAATTAGATTGCAAATATCAAACAGTGGGGAAACCCCTTTTTATTGAAATTCAAAGGATTGCGGAAACGAAAATATAGTAGATTATAAGGTGCAGAAACAGAAACCTAAGCTAATGGGTCTCGAGTCCTCTCTGAAGAGAAATCGGGTGCTGATTCTGGTATCTTCCTTTTCTTTGACCGGGGCTCTTGAGCCGTTGTCGGGTTGTCATTCCTTTGCCATATGAAAGGAGTGAGCGAATTCCTTTGGTCATCCTGATTTTCTACAACATGTTGCTCCAAAATTTCAATCAGAGCATCCTTATCTTTTAGTAATTGTTGTATTTTGATACACTCTATGTCGAGGGTGCGGTACTTGTTCTTCCCAGACCTCCTCTCCCTTTGAACTTTGTTGAGAGTAACCTGACGCTTTTCAGTTTTCGTCATGAAGTACATGACAGATTCCCTCGGCGGGAGAATTTTGTGACGCGGATAAGGCATCTTTAGCTTGAGAGCTCTAGTTTGTACCCAGTGGAGATAAGGATCTACCGAGACACAGTCCGGTTTTCCTAGAGACTCCCGTACTTTCTTATGAACGTGTTTCCACGCGTGCACTATTTCCGACTTTAGTGCTCTGTCACTTTCTCCTTCCTTGAAGAAAAGGCCTTCTAGATGAACACCCCGTGGGATGTGTCTCATCGGGTATCCAAATTGACGACGAATGAGAACTAGATGGTAATTGATTCCTCCCTTAGTTCCTATAAGGGGTACGTTGGGGAAGTTTCCACAACGGTCAATGATCCTGATTCCGTCATAAATCCTATTACACCAATCTATATCAGAGTTGGTAAGAGACATGATCTTCTGCGACCAACGTAAGGCACTCTTGTGATCCCAAAAAGCAGCAGACTTAGGCAGGTGGGAGATAAACCATTTATAAAGCAGAGGTACACAACATGCGATTTCCCCTCCGCTGTACAAATTTCCCAAGTGTACAGAATGATACGCATCTGCGGGCAAAGTCGGCATAGGGTTTCCAATGAGAAAAACCTTAATGGAGTTGATATCGACGAAGTTATTAATGTTGGGCAACAGAAATAACCCGTAGGTGAGTAAAACAAAGATGCTCTCGAAAGCAGTCACGTTCTCGATACTAGCGAAGTACAGGGCTCTCTTTGTCAAGAACTGAGCTGGCAAACCTTGGATGCCACCCTTAGTGGTCATGTGAGTCCTGACCTCAGACTCGTCCAAATGAATTGCTCTTGCAATGGTCTGATTCTTTGGAATTTCTTCTAGTCCAAAAAATGGAGCTCGATCAGTGATATGTAAATCAATCAGATGAGAATATTCCTCCAGCGTTGGTGCTAGCTGGTAATCCGGGAATGTAAAGCAGTGATAAACCGGATCGTAGAATTGAACGAGTGCGTCCATGATTCCCTCAATCACATAGACCCTTAACAGAGGTAGCAGACCTCCGTATTTGGCTCTGAAGGCCTCTTGGTTTGTGATCATTCTCGCCAAACCTCTTAAATCCT
This sequence comes from Lathyrus tuberosus, assembly GCA_022829125.1. Classification (NCBI taxonomy): domain Eukaryota; kingdom Viridiplantae; phylum Streptophyta; class Magnoliopsida; order Fabales; family Fabaceae; genus Lathyrus; species Lathyrus tuberosus. The sequence continues at coordinate 9,986,947 of JALAZF010000117.1, forward strand.
CTAGTTTTGGAAGCCTGAAGGTGTACATATGGGTTCTCCTTCTACCGAAATCCATGAGCGCAATCCTTTTTTCTGACATTTGCAATCACAGTCTTAGTTTAATTTGAAAAACAGAGAGACTAGAAGAGAATTTTTTTTGAATGTTTTAATGTTTTTTAGATGAATGCATGAATGCAGCACACAAAAACATAGAAAAAACATGGGGTCAAAGGGTCGTTGTCATGAAGTCAAGGCTCTACCCATCCCCAAAGGTTTATACTAAGGTGATTTTTGTACCTGTACTCATAATCATCAGCTCCTCCCAGGAAAGCAAAATAACAAGCGGATCGCCAGCGAGTTGTAGAGCAATCTTAGAGTAAGTGCCATTCACCGAGAATAGATCACCAGCCTCAAATGAGGGTAGTATCGCGTGACAACTATTTCTGATAGTTTCCGCACTACAAAAGGGTTTGGCTCCTCAGCTTCTCAGACATCACAATCGGCCCATTGCCTAAGAGAGGGAATGGGTTGTATTGGTCAGCCTCCACTAAGGTTGATGGTCGACCTCGTCGCCATCACTTATCTTAAGTGTATACTCAATCTTTCCACATGCGGCATCACACGCATTCCCATTACCAGAAAAATAAACAGGTATAGAAATTAGGAAAAGCAGTATATATATTTGTCCTAAACATCCTAGACCTTTAAAGCTATGAATTCTAAGTTCCTGAAAGAAAATGGGTTCCCCGGCGGAAGCCCCAATCTGTGGTTTCATACAAGAGAAAAGAAAAAAGGGTAGAAGAGCCCCACGGTGGGTGCCACTTATAAAGTTTCTACCTAATAGATGAGAAGAGAACAAGATCCTACTACAAAGGTGAGATAGATCCTAATGACAGATCCCCAGCAGAGTCGCCATAGTCCCCAGTGAAGTCGCCATTTTTTCCTTTAGCGAGCGATTTTGGACGTGGTTGTGAAGCGCTATCGCTCTTTGGTGTCTACAGCTCGATTCATTTTTTATCCTATTAAAGCTGATGAAGGAAGGGAAATAGATGTCTCAAATTAACCCTGCTTGCAAACTGAGGTTAAATAGTCAAAACTGTTGGTTTACAGATGCTACAAAGATTCGGGGTCTCTATTAGGTTTATTTTTTTAAAAGTGGTGTTCGGTCAATTTGGTGGGAGGTTAAGATGTTAGGACGGATATATGGAAGTATGGGATTTTGGGTTTTCGTTTAGTGTGCTCGCTAAGATTTTTCTTTCAATCTTATGCCTACGTATTCCCATTTACCGAAACAGGGAAATCAGAGTGTTCGTAGTTCCTCCTATTCTATGGGAGGAAATGGTTGTTTTGGTGTCTTGTTCAAAGCCCAAGACGTGAAGCGAAAGGTGGTTTGTATCTAGTTCAAAGCCCAAGATGTAAAGCTGAAAGGTCTATTTGTATCTTGTTCAAAGCCCAAGATGTGAAGCTGAAGGGGTTTGACTTTTAGAGAGAATTTGTCATCTCTAAAGGGGATATGTACGTCACAACTGTCTATAAAGGAGAATTACTTTAACCGGGATTCGTGAATCCGACAATGCCATAATTTCCTTTAAAGGGGATTTTAACCTGAAGGAGAAGACTTTAACTCAGTGTAGAGCAATGCTATCTTTCCTTAGGAATTTCTCATGCTAAAAGAGGGACAGTGGCATGGATGTAGATGATCTAGAGGCTTGCCGCTTACAGCGATTAGATGAAGAGAAAGGAGTTGTTGATGTTTGTGTACTGTGAACGAGGCACAACTTTGATGCTAAAAGGTTGATTGGATCAACCAATGGTTTTCTTATACAAAGCCTAAGAGGAGGCTAATATGTGTCTCGTACAAAGCCCGAGAGAGAGGCTAAAAGGTTTTTGACTCGACGATAGAGTCTTTTGGTATCTCGTATAAAGCCCGAGATGGAGGATATTTGACTCAACAAGAGAGTGTTTTTTTTGTATCTCGTACGAAGCCCAAGATAGAGGCTGTTGTTTGTTTGGCTGAATAAGAACCTTTTTGTATCTCGTATAAAGCCCGAGATGGAGGCGAAAGGGGTGATTGACTCAACGAGGGAGTCTCTTATGTGTCTCGTACAAAGCCCGAGAGAGAGGCTAAATGTTGTTTGACTCCGCTGGGGAGGATCATTGTACAAAGCCCCAGAGGAGGCTATGGTTACTGTTTCAGTTGAGTGACAGGTCCAGTATACTGATTTTGAAAGAGAAAATCAGTTCTTATATGAGCAATGTTGTACTCAAGGATTTGATTCGAGGATCCGGGTTATTCCTGTTCTTTAAGGAATTGGGAAATTCGAAGGGTATTGAGACTGTCTGAGTCTACGAGTTTTCTTCCTATTTAACGAAGGGGTCACTTGAGAATGTCTTTGAGACTCAAGGATATTAGACTGTCCAAGTCTAGAGTTTCATCTTTTGTACTATGCTTTGAGAAACATTAGTAGACTCTTTGAAAGGACTGTTCTATGCAGATGATTAAGTTCTGTTCCTATTCCTCTAGGAGGTCATCGGGACAATTTGTACGAAGCCCAAGAGGAGGCTGGAAGCTTTTAAGAAGCCGAGAGGTCCTTGTACGAAGCCCAAGAGGAGGCTATCATTCTCGGAGGAAGAGATCATTATACAAAGCCTAAGAGGAGGTTGTGAATACTTCTAAGAAGCTGATGGGTCCTTGTACTAAGCCCAAGAGGAGGCGGGGTTGCTTTTAGGAAGCCTGTGGGTCCTTGTACGATGCCCAAGAGGAGGCCGATGCTTTTAAGAAGCCGATGGGTCCCCAAACCCCGAGAAGTTCAAGACGGGCTATTCACAAAGAATAGATCAAGCCAGGAAAGTTCGAGAATTTGGAAGAAACTCAAAGATGCCATTCACGGAGAATACATTCATCTCTGGGAGTAGAGTTTCTTGACAATTCCTAATGAGGACAGCCGAAGAGAAGACTGTATCTGGTGATCCTATTGGGGATCTAGTTGTCTATTTCTACGAATAAACGAAACGGTGTCACCTAGTTCTAGACGTAGTTGACGGGGCAACTCTAAATATCTATACTATTATTACACAGTTGATATGAGTTTATGAAAGAAGACTTACAACGAAACAGCCCCACAATACAATTATATGTATATGAAAGCGGTAAATGAAAGCAATAACCACTTACTCGGTTGTAGAGCTTCTATGCTGTTTGGTTAGTTGTTCAACAAAGAAAGATTGAAAACAACAGTATATTTCAAAATCAAAGGAGAAAGTGCTTTGAAAAAGAAAGGTTTGGGGCTTACAGCTCAAGGAGAGGCCTAGGGTTTTATTAGTGAGTGCACTGTTTGAATTTGTACAGAGGGACTTATACAAGTGACTGAGGCCCAAAAAAGGTTTTTTGTACAAAGGGATGGGTCTTACACTCTCTCAAGAGGCACAAAAAGTTTTAAAGAAAAGAAATGGGTCTTACTACTCGAGGGTAGGCCCAAGGTTTGTTTTTCAACGGACGATGATCGCGCTGAACTTTTTGAAATACAACGGGACTTATACAATAAGTGAGGCCCAAAATAGGTTGTATTTATAAAGGGTTGGGTCTTACACTCTATTAGAGGCCCAAATGTGTTTTCAGAAAAGAAATGGGTCTTACTACTCGAGGGTAGGCCCAAGGTTTTTTGTTTTGAAAAGGCGACGATCGCGCCGTTTGTTTTTTACGGTATCGAGACTTATACAATGCACTGAGGCCCAAAAATGATTTGGTTAAAAAAAAGGATTGGGTCTTACACTCTATTAGAGGCCCAAAAAGTTTTGAAAATGATTTATGAGGGTTGAATTAATCCAAAACCCTAATTTGTTTTCAAAAATGTATTTAATTGAATTAAAATTCAATTAAAATGATCAAAATTGTTTAACATATGGGAAACAAATTGTGATCTTGGATTAATGCTTCAAAAATTAAGTATTGACCTACAAAATAATTAGAAAGCATTAAAAGTTGCAAAATCAAGGTGGAAAAAATATTTTAAATGTTAAAAACAATTAAAACATTAATTCTTTGCAAAAATATCAATTATACAAAATAAATAATATTTTTGGGATTTTTTTGGGAAAATAAAATATTTTAACATTTTTGTGAATTATTAAAAAAAGAATCAACTCAAAATCATTAAAACTCAGAGAGAAATTAATTTTTGAATCAATTAAATAAAATCACAAAATTCAAATATTTGAATTTTCAAAAAATGGCGCCAAGAACACACCAAGAACACCCGCGTGTTATGGGTTTTCCCAGATTTGCATTTTCTCTTCAATCTCACTGAATACTTGATTATATCATGCAATCCACATACCAATCAACTCGTTTCAACCTCACGATTATGTCTATGACAATTAATTTCATTTAAATTAAGCATAAAACAAGAAATCACGAAAAATCCTCAAGAACCCTAATTTTTGCATGAAGGCTAGGATTTTTGATACACGATTCAAACAATGCAATTAATTGAGGGGAAACATTCCATGCATGATTATGAACATATGGCCAAATTATTGTGTAGTAAAAATTGCATGGATCATAGAGTTAGAAGAGCTCATGCTTACCACTTGCAGCTGGTGATCGTGATTTGTGTTGGAGGTGTTACAGCTAGGTTCCAATGATCTGGATAGCTTCCCTAGGTGCCATGGAGTGTGTATGAATGCTTGGAATGGATTGAAATGATCTGGAACTTGAGATGGTACCCCAACTGCAAATCTGTCAAGAACTTGAGCAATTGGCTGGTGATTTTGTGAAATCTGTGTTACAGATGTTATGTGAGTGTTTGGATCACTTCTATATGATGTATATGAGGTGTGTGTGTGATTAGTTTGATTGGAAAAGCTCTCAAACTCAAAACCCGATAGTGACTTGCCTTAGAAGGCAAAATTGGAGTGAAAGAAGAGATTTTGAGGAAAGCATCTGTTTGATGGCTTTGGTGTACTCAAACTGATCACAATTGAGCTCTATTTATAGTAGAGCAAGTTTGTTTTGCAAGGAATAGTGAATGGCAACTGCTGAGTAGGTTTGGCCAATGTTGGCAAATGAAAATCCAACTCTCCTCTAGCCATTGACTAGAGGTTAGGGCACAGGCTGCTGGTTCCCTTGGTCTTGGATAAGTCTTGACTGAATTCAGTTGAGAATGGCTCAGTCCATGCCACCTTGATGCTTCCATTGAATGCTCCAATCCAAAATTGGAGTCTTGTCCCTATTTTGGCAATTCTAGGTTCAACATGCTATTTCTTGTTCCAAAGACTTTGGAGGCTTGGCTCAGTGATTGTCCCCTTTAGATTCAATCCTCAGAGGTGTCCAAGTGGATAGGAGCATTTGGATTTGGCTGATTTTGGAAAATCGACCAAAAGTGTAAAAATCTGCCTTGCCTTGGCAGATTTCAGCAAGACAACTTGCCAATGTCATATCTCATGACTCAAATTGAATTTGGTAATGTTCTTGGCCATTTTGGAAAGCCCTTACATGATACAACAACTGTTTGAACATGTTTGGTTTTGATCTCTTTTGAATCCAAGTGAAAAATCCCCCTACATTTGACAAAAAGTAAGGTAAAATCTGACTTAGTGAAATTTTCACTAAGTGTTGGAACAAAGTGACTTTTCTTGATTTTGATCACTCCATAACTCAAAATCCATGAGGAATTTGGACATAGGTCAGTATGAAGCTTTTGTAGAGGGCAATGAGATCTACAAATCAAGCTTTGAATGGGGAACAATGGACTTGTGGTTTAGGAGTTATGGTCCTCCAAAGTTGGCACATTAGTGTCACTTTTTCCATAACTTAGAAAATTTTCTAAGTTTTTATGGTTACCCCTTTTACAAGTTATCCCACTTTCTTTGATTTTTCTTGATGAATGATGATTCAAATCATACATTAACATCATTTTAGGGTTAAAAATCCATTTTGGTGAAAAATCTCAAAAAGTCAAAGTTGACTTTTGTGCACAATTGACTTTTTATCAGATGAATTCCAAACTGTGCAATTCTCCAAGAAATCATGCCCTTGACCTAAATCAAACTTGATGGACATGTTCCATGGGTGTCATAGGGTATATTGAATCATGTCTTAGGGCTTGGGAGCATGTCCTGGTCAAAAGTCAAAGTTACAGTTGACTTTCCTCGCGAAACCCTAATTGTGGTGCAGATGAAATTGAGACTTGTTGCTCAAGCTTCTTGGATTAATCCATTGTTCCAAATGGATCAATATAGTTCATTAGAGACCGTCAAACCCTCTCTTGAGGTCTTGGCTCATGATTTGCTCTAAAAATCAACTTAGGGGTGAATTAGGTCAAGAAACCCTAATTCCTGATTTTTGATGAATGCATCCCCTGAGGCAAAATTGACTTGTTGATTAGGTCCATGAGGTCCCATGAAGTATATTAGGTTATGTTTTGGATCATTGGCTTGTGCCCAGATGACAAATTTCCATCTGGAGGCCCTGGTCGACCAAAACCCTAATTTGGTGACACTGTCGATCTTGAGACTTGATCCACCTAGAAGGGAGCAGCCTTGTGCTTGATCCTTGAAGTGGGAGTCCTTTTGATCCATTGTGGATGTTTGAGAGGTTAGACAAGTTGAAGATCATGTCATTCCTTGATTGATCCTTTGTCTAAGGCTCTGAGAGGGCTTGAAACCCTAATTTTGATTATAGTGGATGCTCACCCATCTTTGGGGAGACTGCTGAAGTATGATGGTTTCTCCATATTGTGATGATGATTTTCACAATGATGGGAAATCTTAGTGGTCAAAATTTGGGGTATGACACCCTCGTGAAGAGAATCACATGGCTGATGCATTAGCCACTCTCTCTTCCATGATTAGTGTAGGTCAATGGAATGACATACCTAAGATCGACATAATGCGCCTTGAACGACCCGCTTACATTTTCACAATCGAAGCAATCATCGATGACAAACCTTGGTATCACGATATCAAGTGCTTCATTCAGAAACAAGAATACCCACCTGGGGCATTAAGATAAGACAGAAAGACCCTCAGAAGATTGGCAGGCAGCTTCTTCCTGAGCGGTGATACACTCTATAAGAGAAACTTTGACATGGTCTTGCTTCGCTGTGTAGACAGACCAGAAGCAAACATGTTGATAAAAGAAATTCATGAAGGGTCCTTTGGCACTCATGCCAACGGACACACAACGGCGAGGAAAATTCTAAGAGCATGGTACTATTGGTTGACAATGGAATTTGACTACTACAAGTACATGAGGAGATGCCACAAGTGTCAGATATACTCAGACAAAATCCATGTACTGCCAACACATCTCAAAGTTCTCTCTTCCCCATGGCCTTTTTCCTTATGGGGAATCGACATGATTGGCATGATTGAGCCTAAAGCTTCGAACGGACACCGATTCATCCTGGTGGCCATTGATTACTTCACCAAGTGATGCTTCCCATAGAAGTAGAGATCCCATCAATCCGGGTATTGATGGAAGCTAAGCTAACAGAAGCTGAATGGTGTCATAGTCGACACGACGAATTGAATCTGATGTAAGAGAAGCGAATAACGGCTTTGTGCCATGGTCAGTCGTATCAGCAAAGAATGAAGAAAGTGTTAGACAAAAAGGTTCGACCTCGCGTCTTCAGAAAAGGAGACCTCTTGCTCAAGAAGCTACAGTCATTTCTCACTGATTCCCGGGACAAATGGCCTTCGAATTATGATGGCCCATATGTGGTCAAGAAAGCTTTCTCAGGCGGTGCCTTGAGACTCGCAACCATGGATGGAGAGGAATTTGCCTACCCCACAAATGTTGACATAGTCAAGAAATACTTCGCCTAAATAAAATAAAATAAAATAAAAAACGTCTCGGTGGATTGAGAACCCAAAAGGGCGGTCCAGGCAAAAGTTAGAGACATAAGGAAAAATCATCCCGGTGGATTGGAAATCTCAAAGTATAATCCAGGAAAAAGTTAGGGATTCATGGCAAGTAACTACGTCCAACAAAGGGGCCAATCCCTCAGCAGCAGTAATGCCATCAGTTAGGAAAAACTCCAGTCAAGGTCATCTTCGACAGAAGGTCAGGATGTCCAGAATTCAAAGTTAGTAGAAGGATAACGGTCGTTATGTTTCAATGTAGCCCTTTTCCCTTAAATTACCATTTTCTAAACTTTGTAAATACTCAATGGAATCATGCGTTTGGATGATTTCCATCCTATTAATGAAATTTGAGCCCTAGTGCTTTTGTTTGCAATTCTCATTTATTTTAGCTTTAGAGAATGATGTTTTAATATGATCAACGATTCTTGAAATAAAACAAAAATGAATTTACTTGTCAAACTTTTTTCTGCTTTTAAAATAAAGATGGCAATTTCTTTTGACTGTTGAACATCGAAAGAACATCGATCGCTTCTCCAGAAGTAATCGAGCTTCAAAGTGCAGAATCAAAGTACTCATTCTAAACCAGTACGCTTGAACGAAGGATCAACTGTACCAGATGTGATTTTTCCATTTGATATCCCCGACAGAGTTCTTATCTCCTAAGCCCGACCAATGGTTTTCCTCGCATGGGACTATCTCTCTTAAAGCAAGGCGGAATTGCTATCTTGAAACAGTGATACTTTTCATCCCCCGCGGTGGCTGAGTATCCAGGCATGGTCATATTTTAGTCTGTATGTCGCGTCAGTTTTGTCAGCATAAACATACATACATCATGCATTATTTATTCGCATACATATTTATATCGCATCATTATCACTCTAGTCGGTCTTATCCTCAAGTGATAAAAGTCCTCTCAATCGAGTTGTCAGTTCTTTCCTCGTCTGGAAATGTTGTGTCTGAACAATCTCTTCTCCAGTTTATTTCTGGATTGGAGCCGAGCCTCGACCACTTTGATAACTTGAACCTCTGAAAAGCAAGAGGGCCGTTGACAAACGTCATTCTTCGCCATTGAAGATGATATCTTCGCTTTCCCGAATTAAGGAAAATCCCTAGAGAAAGCCTCTTAATCAAAGATTCGGCAGTACAACAGTTTTTCTCCGGAAAATTTGCTAACGATAAGGTCGTCAGCACCTCAAAATTGGATTACATCACATGGAATTTTTCCGAGAAGATCTCGAGAAAAATTATGATGTAATATCCCCAAACAAGAAGCAGTCTCTCAAGAGACTCGTTTTCCCCAGTAGAGTCGACAAATGGCATCTCCGAAACAGAGAAGTTTGAACACCTCTATCGCTCAGACGGATGGGTTCCCCCAGCAAGTCTGACATCAAAATTTTTTCCCATCAAATGGAATCTCCCCAGGAAAATTCGGCGAGTAGTTTGAAGAAAATCGCTACAAATAGCGTCCCTTGTCAAGAAAGTTTATTGACAAAAGAAACTGAGACCAGTTCCTTGGTAGGAAACCAGGATCGAGGGGAAGTTTATATCAGAAGCTGAGACCAGTTCCTTGGCTGAAGACCAGGATCGAGGGGAAGTTTATATCAGAAACTGAGACTAGTTCCTTGGTAGGAAACCATGATCGAGGGGAAGTTTATATTAGAAACTGAGACCAGTTCCTTGGTAGGAAACCAGGATCGAGGGGAAGTTTATTTCAAAAGAACTTGAGATCAGTTCCTTGGTTAAAGACCAGGATCGAGGGGAAGTTTTTACCCTTTTATAAAACATTATTGCTTAGCGAAAAAATATGGATGAGCGAGCTGCCATTCATAACCACCATCAAAATTTCGGGTATTCCGATATTTAATCCTCTTGCACCCCGAATGCCCGAATACCTTCGCCATTCACACCTTCAGGTCCAAGAAGATTAAATAGGGCAACTGTCATACCCCAAATTTTGACCACTAAGGTTTCCCATCCTTGTGCCAATCATCATCACAAAATGGAGATACTTTCACGGCTTATCAATCTCCTCAAGGAATTGTTGAGCATTCACTACAATCAAGGATTAGGGTTTCAAGCCCACTTAGGGCACTTAGACAAGAGATCAATCAAGAAATGACATGATCTTTAACTTTTCTAGCCTCTCAAACACCCACAATGGATCAAGAGGACTCCCACATCAAGAATCAAGCACTAAGTTGCAACATTCCAAGTGGATCAAGCCTCAAGATCGCCAGTGTCACCAAATTAGGGTTTTGGTCGACCAAGGCCTCCAGGTGGAAAAATTCCTCTGAGCATGAGCCAATGCTTCAAAGCACAACCCAAGATACTACAAGGGACCTCATGGACCCAATCATCAAGCCAATTTTACCTCAGGGGATGCATCCCCAAAAAATATCAGGAATTAGGGTTTCTTGACCTAATTCACCCCTAAGTTGACTTTTGGGACAAAACATGAGCCAAGACCTCAAGGCATGATTTGAGGGTCTCCAACACACTACATTGATCCATTTGCAACAATGGATTGATCCAAGAAGCTTGATCCACAAGCTTCAATTTCATCTGGACCACAATTAGGGTTTTGAGGAAAAAGTCAACTGTACCTTTGACTTTTGACCAGGACATGCTCCCAAACCTTGGGACATGATTCAATACACCCTATAACACCTATGGAATATACCTATTAGGTTTGATTTAGGTCAAGGACTTGATTTCACAAAGGATCGCACAGTTTGGATTCCGTCCGATAAAAAGTCAACTGTGCAAAAAACCAAGTTTGACTTTTTGAGATTTTTCACAATTATGGTTCATTGACCCTAAAATGATGTTAATGTGTGATTGGAATCATTATTCATCAAGAAAAATCAAAGAAAGTGAGTTAACTTGTAAAAGGGGTAACCATAAAAAACTTAGAATTTTTCTAAGTTATGGAACAAAGTGGCTAGGGTACCAACTTCCAAGGACCCTAACTTGAGATCTAAGCAACCATTTTGGGTTGTCCAAATCTGGATTTTTAGATCTCATGGCATACTTTAAAAGTGTCAACTACAGCTCATTCCAATTCTTCACGGATTTTTAGTTATGGAGTGATCAAAATGGCTGGAAACACAAAAGTGACATTTTTCCAACACTTAGTGAAATTTTCACTAAGTCAGAATCTGCCTTATTTTTTTCCAAATGTAGAGGCATTTTTCATTATAATTCAGGTTGACTCAAAACCAAAGTTAGACATCATGTTGAAATAGGATATGTCAGCTTTCCAAAATGCCCAAGAACTCCATCAAATTCCATCTGAGCTAGGAGTTATGACAACTGCAACATGCCTTGCTGCAAACTGTCTTGGCAAGGCAGATTTGTGCATTAGTGCTCGAATTGCCCAAATTGTGCAACTTTAAGCATGGTTATCCATCTGCACACCTCAAGGGGGAACAACCAAGGGACAAGCACTGATCCATAAGCCTCCCAAGTCTTTGGAACTACATATAGGTTTGGCACCCCTAAAAGCTAAAGATGCCTCAAGACTCCAATTTTGTTTTGAGGCATTCAATGGATGCTTAGAGGTGGCATGTATTAGAGCAAAGATGAACACTTCAGTCAAGCCTTATCCTTGAATCAGAGAACCATAGGCCCGTGCTCTAATCTAAAGTCAATGGCTAGAGGAGACTTGAGATTCCATTTGATCCACATTGGCCAAAGGCCTGCTGTAGTTGCCATTCCCTATTCCTTGCAAAACAAACTTGACACACTATAAATAGACCTCATTTCTGATCAGTTTGAGTACACCAAAGGCCTATAACACTTGCCTTTCTCAAAATCACACTCTCACTTCCAAAAATGCCTTCTAATGCAAGCTACTATCAGGTTTTGAATTAGAAAGTGTTTCCAATGAAACCAATCACACACACACACCTCATAAACATCATATGTGAGCTGATCAAACACTAAACAAACTACTGGAACACCCATTTCACAAAATCACCAGCTATCTGCACAAGCTTTTGACAGATTTGCAGTTGAGGTGCCAAATCAAGTTCCAGCTCAATTCAATCCACTCCAAGCATCCAGACACACTCCATAGCACCTAAGGAAGTTGTCCACGTCATTGGAACCAAGTTGTAATACCTCCAACCTAGAACTCGATCACCAGCTGCAAGAGGTAAGCCTCAACTTGGTCATCTCATGATTCATGCATATTTCCTCGAACAATAATTTTTCCATATGTTCATAATCATGTATAGAGTGTTCCCCTCCATTAATTGCTTTGTATGAGTCGTGTGTCAAATTTCTCAGCCTTCATGCAGAAAATAGGGTTCTTGAGGTTTCTCTTTGATTTCTTATTCCATGCTTAAAATAAATGAAATTAAAGACCATAGACATGATCGTGATGTGAAAACGAGTAGATTGATATGTGGATTGTGTGATTTCATCAAGTACTCAGTGAGATTCATGAGAAAATGCAAATCTGGGCAAAACAGAGCACGCGGGCAAAACCAATATGTTCTTGGCACCCTTTTTCAAACTTTCAAATATTTTAATTTTTGTGATTTTATTTAATTGATTCAAAAATTAATTTCTCTCTGAATTTTAATGATTTTGAGTTGATTCTTTTTTTAATAATTCACAAAAACGTTAAAATATTTTATTTTACAAAAATTTCCCAAAAATATTATTTATTTCATATACTTGATATTTTTGCAAAGAATTAATTTTTATTTGATTTTTAACATTTAAAATATTTTTTCCTTCTTGATTTTCCAAACTTGAATGGTTCTTAATCATTTTATGGATAAAAACATGATTTTTGAGACATTGATCCAAGATCACCACTCATTTTTCACATGTTTTCAATAATTTTTATTAATTTTTAAACAAAATTAATTCCATTATAAATAAAATTAGGGTTTTGATTAATTCCACCCTCATCAATCTTTTTCAAACACTCATGGGCCTCTTGATAGAGTGTAAGTCTCACCTCTTTGTAAATAAAATAATTTGGGCCTCAGGGTATTGTATAAGTCCCGATACAATTTCAGAAACTTCGACGAGATCGTCGTTTTCAAACAATAATCATCTGGGCCTACCCTCGTGTTGTAAGTCCCATTCCTTTTCTTTAAATAACTTGGGCCTCTAATAGAGTGTAAGACCCAATCCCTTTGTAAATAGACAATTTTGGGCCTCAGGGTATTGTATAAGTCCCGATACAATTTCAGAAACTTCGACGAGATCGTCGTTTTCAAACAATAATCATTTGGGCCTACCCTCGTGTTGTAAGTCCCATTCCTTTTCTTTAAATAACTTGGGCCTCTAATAGAGTGTAAGACCCAATCCCTTTGTAAATAGACAATTTTGGGCCTCACACATTGTATAAGTCCCTCTGTATATTTTTAAAAGTTTGGCGCGATCGTCGCCTTTTTAACAAAATCAACTGGGCTTCTCCTTAAGCTATAAGACCCATCTTTATTCATTTTGAAAATCTTTGGGCCTCTAATAGAGTGTAAGACCCAATCCCTTTTTAACCAAAACCATTTTGGGCCTCAGATATTGTATAAGTCCCTCTGCGTTAAAAAAATCTCGGCGCAATCGCCAGTTCAAAATCAAATCATCTGGGCCTACCCTCGTGTTGTAATTCCCATTTCTTTTCTTTTAAAACACCTTTTGGGCCTCTCCTTGAGTTGTAAGACCCAACCCTTTTGTAGATAAACATTTTTGGGCCTCAGTCGTTGTATAAGTCTCGGTACAATAATCAAAACAACGGTGCGATCACTGTTAAACCTTGGGCCCCTCCTTGAGTATAAGCCCCACCAATCTTTTCAAAACAATTCCCTCTTGATTTAGATTCAATATACAGTTGTTATCAAAACTTTCTTTAATTTCTTTGAATAACTAACCATACAGCATGGAAGCTTGCTCACCTGTAAGTTTTATCCGCTTTCATTTACTTGCTTTAATATATATATCTGTATTGTGGGAAGCTGCACACTATGAGTCTTCTTTCATTCTTTTAAATACATGTCAGATATATATAACTGTATTGTGGGAAGCTGCGCATGGTTAGTCTTCTTTCATACCCTTTTAAATACTTGTCATATATCATATATATATATATATATATATATATATATATATATATATATATATATGCTAGTATAGTTATTTAGAGTTTTCCCCGGCAACTAGGTCAAGAACTAGGTAAAGCCCTGTTGGATGCTCTTAAATACAAACAAAACTAGATCCCCATAGGATTTCCAGATACAATCTTTCCTTCTCTTGGGCTTAAACAATATGGAACAAAGAGAAAGGCAGTATTCCTCGTGAACCTTTTCCCAGGCTGTCACCCCTAGAAATTGTCAAAGAAATTCTACTCCCCAGAGTTGATCTATTCTCGGTGAATAGCATCTCTTGAGTTTCTTCAAACCTCAGAATTTTCACTAAATGATCTATTCTCGGTGAATAGCATTTCTTGAAATTTTCTTGGTTTGGGACCCACAGGCTTCCTACAAGCATCCCCGCCTCCTCTTGGGCTTTGTACAAGGACCCTCCGACTTCTTAGAAGTTCTCATGCCTTCTCTTGGGCTTAATAAAAGGACCATGACGACCTCTTAAAGGTATAAGACAAAACTTAATCATCATTTGCTAGACTCTCTTCCCTTAATACCCATGCCTCCTCTTGGGTATCATACAAAAGATAAAACTCTTCCACACCAGTAGACTTGGACAGTCTAATCCCCTTGAGTCTCCAAGACATTCTCAAGTTCCTTACAAATATAGGAAGAAACCCCAGGCTCTCTGGATCAATCTCCAACAGAAACCCAGCCTCTCTCTTGAGAGTTCCCTAACCAGGGTCAGCTTATCCCAAATCAAAACCTCAAGGTCTCTGATATCTCAACTCTTTTGTAATCCTCAGCAAGAGTTGATTCCCCATTTGGACCTGCCTTGGGATCTTAACAATCCACGAAAAAAGTTAGCCTCCTCTTAGGCTTTGTATAATGATCTTTCCTCAACACAGTCAGCCTACTCTTGGGCATTGTACAATGATTCTCCCCAGCGGAGCTAACCTTTTCGACTCTCTTATTGAGTCAATCAACTTTTTAGACTCTCTTGTTGAGTTAATATCTTTCAGACTCTCTTGTTGAGTCAATCAACCTTCAGACTTTCTTGTTGAGTCAATCACCTTTTCAGACTCTCTTGTTGAGTCAACCTTTTTTAGCCTCAATCTTGGGCTTTGTACAAGACAGATAAAAGCACTCTCTTATTGAGTCAAAACCCTTTCAGCCTCAATCTTGGGCTTTGTACAAGACATAAATCTCCCTCTCTTGAGCTTGGGACAGATATCTTCCCTAGCAGAGTCATTTCCTCCCACTCTTCCTCT
This sequence comes from Lathyrus tuberosus, assembly GCA_022829125.1. Taxonomy (NCBI): domain Eukaryota; kingdom Viridiplantae; phylum Streptophyta; class Magnoliopsida; order Fabales; family Fabaceae; genus Lathyrus; species Lathyrus tuberosus. The sequence continues at coordinate 10,002,161 of JALAZF010000117.1, forward strand.
AGGATTTGAGGAATGATCTTCCCCAAGAAGAGTCAAACTCATTTCAGCCTCAATATTGGGCTTTGTACAAGACACATAAAAATATCCTCACCAGAGTCAATTAAATTTCTCATTTCAGCCTCAATCTTGGGCTTTGTACAAGACACATACAAACCTCCTCGGCGGAGTCAAAATCCCTTTTTAGCCTCAATCTTGGGCTTTGTACAAGACAGATAATACTCTCCCGCAGAGTCGAACTTTTAGCCTCCTCTTAGGCTTTGTATAATGATATCCCCAAAGAGTCAGTCCCTTTTTTGCCTCAATCTTGGGCCTCGTACAAGACACATAAACACTCTCTTGTTGAGTCAGTCAGTTCCAGCATCCTCTTAGGCTCTATATAAGGACTTCCCTAGTGGAGTCAATCAACCTTTTAGCTTCAACCCCGGGCTTTGATCAAGGCACACAAAAATCAACAATCCCTCTTTAGAGGGGACAAGTTCTCTCTCATTCAAACCTTTTTAGCTTCAATCTTGGGCTTTAAACAAGACACAAATAAACCTTTTAGCTTTAATCTTGGGCTTTGAACAAGACACCAAAACATCTTTTTCCTCCCTTAGAATAGGAGGAACTATGATTGCTCTGATTTCCTTGTTTCGTTTAAACGGGAATACGCAGGCATAAGATTGTGAAATCTTAGCGAGCATACTAATAAAAAAACCCTAGGTCCAGCACCTTCATACATCAATCAAAACTTAGGTCCAGTACCTTACCAAAAACATCGGAAAAACCTGAACCTCAACATCAACTCAGTCACTCATACTTCCCAAGAAATTTTCCCAACCCATTAACAGATAAACACCATTAATTACAAAGCGAAACCTAAAGCTAATATCTTGTGGATAACCACATATAGGATGGGTAATTGGCAACTCCCCATTGTATAACCTGACCCCGAACCCCCAATCTCGTTTAAGCGTTTTGTTCAGTTAAACATTTCGCGTGCAAGGTTAGTTTTAGATAGTTTCCCTTTCCCTTTCAGCTTCATGGGATAAATAAGAAATCAGAAAGTAGCACCCCCTCCTACCATTGCAGTGAGGGAAACCCAACGATAAGGTGGTCGCGTCACCGACAAAAATTGCTCGCTACAAAAGGGTAAGGGAGTTGGTTATGCAATGGGAAGGTGTTAGCACCCAAAACATCTATAGTACTCTATAGGAACCTCTTGAAAATTTATGTTTGGCTTTAAAAAGTGTTGTTTGAAAAAGATTTAGGAGATGAGAAGAGAAATATTTTTTAGGGTTTTTGTGTTTGATAAGACTTTCTGAGCCTCGTGGTTACGTACCCACAAAGTGCAATGGAGGATTAAAACCTCGTAGTTCGTGGTAAAAATAACAAAAGAGATTTGTTTTGATTGATTTTAAATTGAAAAACAAGTTGTCATTTTAAGGGAAAAAAACTCAACTAGTCACTCATAAGTATATGAAAATGGACCTTTGCATCACTATTAAGAAAGGCTCCAACTTGGATAGAGGTCAACAAGTATGCCACTAACTCTCTCAAGTGGAAAAGAATCAATATCAAACATCATTATGGGTATAGGAGAATTACATCTCAACTATGAAAATGGCTCATGTCTAATCTTTGAGAAAAAATTTTAAAAGGAAAAGTGCAAAAAGGGCACAAAATAGTTTGAATGAGTTGTGTATTTTTTATGTCTTTTGAAATGGTCTTGATATGCTTAAGATGAATTAGCATTTATTTAAGAAAAAGAGTTTGATAATCACTTGACAAAGTCAAGGTTTATTGAGAAAGTGGTTCAAGTTTGAAAACAAGAAGGTTTTTAAAAAGAGAGAGGATTTTGAAATTTTAAGAAAGGGGAAGAGATGAAGAGACTACCATAAGAAAACCAATAAAGTGCAAGTGTGTGCAAGTGAACTAACCAAGCCAATTGAGATAAGTCAAACCAAGCCTTTCATCCTTTTGATTACGCCACAAGCAAGCCAATTAAGCAAAGCACACATCAAGGTATCAGATGAAAGAAGAATCCAGGCTAAAAGGTCAAAACCAAAGTATCAGAGCCAAGTCTTAAAAAAGTCAACCCAAGGTCAAAGGTACCAGATGAATTCCAAGGTCTTAAATCATAACTCCAAATCAAAGGATCATGAACCTAAATCTAAGTCCATAAGTCCAACATCCAAGCATGGGATAGTAACCGATAGTCCAAGGAAACCATTAAGTCTTTTAGGGGGTTTTCCTTTATCAATGTCTTTTACAAGAAAAACAAAAGTCGAAGTGGACAAAGGAAAAAGAAGCATAAACATAAATGATAACACGAAAACATATCGTATTTTGGCCTTGATTTACATTCAATTATTATATCATTTTCGTCTAATATCCGATTTTCTCGAGAATATTTAAGTGTTTTTGCAGGTATTTCTATTTCCAAGTTAAAAGTATGCAAAGTGGAGAAAAGAAGCAAAACATGCAAGAAAAGAGCAGAAAAGAGAAGAAAAACAACAGAATCTAAATTCTGCTGATGTGACGATCGTCACGGTTCCACCATGACCGTGGCAGATACAAATTTCATCACGACCGTCATGACCTCACCACGATCATCACGCGCTCAATTTTGGATATTATGTTCAGAACGCAGACGTGGAAAAAAGAAGCCCAATGCAGTCATGCACTTCACCAATTTCTCCTAGATTCTCTCAACCACCATCCACTAACAACACTACTTGGAAGTTACTCTAGAAAAATAACCGCCCACTACTTCTCCAACTTCCCACTACTCCCACTTTCTCCACCACTCATTTATGCTCCATGGAAGTTACAGAACAAAATTTCCCTCTATATATAGTAGTTCCCTTTGCATTTGTAAGCATCAAAGTTTCTGTGCGCGAAAGCGCTCTTCAGAGTTTTAGGCAGTAAATTACCATTGTAAAAGTGGTAGTTATCTCACATTGAGGAACTACCACACCATTAGTATTTAGGCCTTTAATTTGTAACGCTTGGATCAAAGCTTTCCGTCATTATTAAAGTTAATTCAAGTTCTTTATTTCCGCATTCTACTTCAAGTCTTTACAGGTTCTTTATCGCATTGCTTATTATTATTATTATTTATCGCTTTCATAAATTAATTATCGCGATGCTTTCAAATTCAATTACCATTTCTGTGTTGTTTTCATTTAATTCCATGTCCGGCTAAATGTTTAGAGTCCGGTGCATGAGGACCGTCGTTACCAACGGGACTCGGTAGAAAATAATAGGTGCGAACTTATGATTAAAAATCCTGTTTTGGTTTTAATTTCCAAGTATAATTTAAATAACTTTGTCACGAGAGTGAGAGGTTATTTAACACGATTTTGTCACGAGAGTGAGAAATTAATTAAGGTTAGAGCCGGAACTGCAAGAGCGCGGGGATCGAACCGGATAGTGGAAATTAGGCAACAAGTCTAAATACAGCGAGAGCGCTTTAGATGCGTTTAGGATATTATTGGCTTTCAAAATATATTTCCTAGTTACCGGGCGAGCGAGAGCAAAATCTTGGGATTAGGGAACATGACTTTAGTTAATACCGCGAGAGCGTGAGGTGAAGTCTTTAAGTTGATATATTCTACGGAACTAAGTTATAGTCGTAATTAGTACCCGAATTCTACAAAGTCCTTTAGGAACGCGGAATCCATATTCCGACCTCTCTTTATTACCATATTCTCTTAGTTTTATTTTAGTTATAGTCTTAGTTTCCCTTTTATCAATTATAATTAGCCTTAGCTTTACAATGCAGCGATAGATAACGGTAGGTTGACATTGGTCTCTGTGGGTTCGACAATCTTTTATATTACTTCGATAAATCTGTGCGCTTGCGGAGCATCAAGTTTTTGGCGCCATTGCCGGGGACCAACAGTCAATTAATGGAGGATTTCATTGAAACATCAACCAATGCTAGACTAGAATCTATGATGGAGCACTTTGTGGACGCACAAACTATCCAGAATGAAGAGCTTAAAAGACAACATCTCAATAATCATGAGACCCTTAGGCGGCTGAACACCGTGGTCGAGTCCCTTGTGACTCACACCGAGGCATTGGAGACCCAAACCTTACTGCTTGCACTGACACCTATAGGTCCCTCCCCTGAGGAGAATGCGTATGTTATAACAACCAGTAGTGAAGGACAACTCGAAAATCCTGAGGAGAGTGATAATGAGGTTGATGAGAGTTATGGTGAGAAAAGAGTTGATATTGAGACAAATTCACCAACACCATCCACAAACGAGGTTATCGAAGAGGTAGAGAATGAAGCACGAATTGTTGATCACCCTCCATATACCCCACCATATCCTTTCCCGTATAAGTTTGCAGACTCCAAAACGTATGTGCATGTATGGAAAATTATCCACGCACCCTTGTCTGGGGTCTTGCATAAAAATAGAAAATTTGAAGACCAAACTAAGGAAAACATTACTGCTAAGAGGGTAAGGTTAAACTATGAGGTGATGGATGAAATAACTAAACCCAAACTTGAAAAGCTAATACTTAGCATAGATCCAGAACCACCACCACAAGTTCAAAAGAATGAACTACCCCATAGAAGGAAGAAAAGAAAAGGTGAGGGATATGTGAGATGGCTTGATAAATGGCCATGGAAACCGAAAATTAACACTTCCATCCATCGAGCTATCGACGTTAAACAAAGCTCTGCGTGGGAGGAAACCCACAAGTTTTTAATTTAAATGTTTTCCTTTCATTATTTGTGTTTGCAGAAAATAAAGAATTGTATCGCTTGTCACGTCTCAACTACATTTAGGCAAAAGATCTTTAGATGACAATCCCTTGAGATGACCTGGTGCCCACGGACATTCCTACGAATGTCTCTGCTGGTGGTGACACCAATGATGAGTATGATAGGAGAGAACATGCCTCTCCCATTCGTAACTTACATCCTCCTTGTTCTTTGCATGGTCAGGTTCCACCTGCACACACCGCACCGTATTTTTCTAACAATTTTTGCAGGTACTTCCTTCGGAAACAAGCCATATAATGAGGGGTTTCAGGAAAGTGAAGTTTCAGTAAATTCAGATATCTCGTAGTACAAGACGCCGGAGTAGAAGTGGTCAGCAAAGACAAGGACATCAAGGGAAGAATCAGAGTGAATTTGGCTATGGTAGCACGCATTGGCAGTCATACAGGTTCTATCTTTCCTTTGCCACCTTTTATCAAAACATTAAGGACAATGTTTGGTTTAAGTGTGGGGGAGGAACTCTACCGCTTTCATTTTAACGCATTTTAGTTAGATTTATTGCTTTCTAGCATGATTTTAATTTTTTTTCTATTTTCGTTGCGTCTTTGCATGTGCTGTCAAGTCTTTATATGCGATTTTGTGTTTATCGATTTCCCACTCCCTTGAGCCACACCAAATATTTTGAAAATTTTTGCGTTAAAAATAGGGTTTCTTTTGAAAATCTTAGGTTACAGACGAAATTAAGGTTAGATTGTGAGTCGTGGGAAAAATTCCGCAAAATCGATATCGTCTTAACACCGTGAGCTTCCCTATTATGGAAATCGATTTGAGTACTTGTTATGTCGTAGCCTTAAGTTCTCACCCCTTTAGTAGTCCCTAATTAGTTTATTTAGCAGTCAGCACCATCCTAAGCATGCACTAAGTAGGAAGCCGATGCAAATAAGTGTATGATCTCAAGCTTAAAAGGTAAATTAAGAAAAAAAAATAAATGAATGCTCCTTCTAAGTTAGGTGATCCTCACCCGATCATTTAGCCCAACGGTGCAAACTTCTTTATTTTATTGATTTTTAAGCCAACGTGCAAAAGAAAGAAAAAATTTGATAATAATAATGAGATCGTAGTCACTAACAGGTTATCCTACCATGAGTGTGAAAGGATAATGGGCTTAATGTGATTGCGCTAGAATGAAAAGGGATGAAAGAAGGATGAGTTAGTTAGGTTTAGGTATAATGACATGATTCGGATTGGTTTGTATAGGAGGGAGGTTGATGACTGCAAAAGCGGAATTGTGTTGTTACGATATCCTTAGTGTATAAGCTAGTACCTATGACACAAACTCAACCGAAGTAGAGTTGGTAGCCTAGGATGAGTATTCGTATGCACTATTTTTCTTACGAGTCATGGTTTGCTTGAGGACAAGCAAAGGTTTAAGTGTGGGGGTGTTTGCTAACACGAAAACATATCGTATTTTGGCCTTGATTTACATTCAATTATTATATCGTTTTCGTCTAATATCCGATTTTCTCGAGAATATTTAAGTGTTTTTGCAGGTGTTTCTATTTCCAAGTTAAAAGTATGCAAAGTGGAGAAAAGAAGCAAAACATGCAAGAAAAGAGCAGAAAAGAGAAGAAAAACAGCAGAATCTAAATTCTGCTGATGTGACGATCGTCACGGTTCCACCACGACCGTGGCAGATACAAATTTCATCACGACCGTCATGGCCTCACCACGATCGTCACGCGCTCAATTATGGATATTATGTTCAGAACGCAGACGTGGAAAAAAGAAACCCAATGCAGTCATGCACTTCACCAATTTCTCCTAGATTCTCTCAACCACCATCCACTAACAGCACTACTTGGAAGTTACTCTAGAAAAATAACTGCCCACTACTTCTCCAACTTCCCACTACTCCCACTTTCTCCACCACTCATTTATGCTCCATGGAAGTTACAGAACGAAATTTCCCTCTATATATAGTAGTTCCCTTTGCATTTGTAAGCATCAAAGTTTTTGTGCGCGAAAGCGCTCTTCAGAGTTTTAGGCAGTAAATTACCATTGTAAAAGTGGTAGTTATCTCACATTGAGGAACTACCACACCATTAGTATTTAGGCCTTTAATTTGTAACGCTTGGATCAAAGCTTTCCGTCATTATTAAAGTTAATTCAAGTTCTTTATTTCCGCATTCTACTTCAAGTCTTTACAGGTTCTTTATCGCATTGCTTATTATTATTATTATTATTATTTATCGCTTTCATAAATTAATTATCGTGATGCTTTCAAATTCAATTACCATTTCTGTGTTGTTTTCAATTAATTTCATGTCCGGCTAAATGTTTAGAGTCCGGTGTATGAGGACTATCGTTACCGACGGGACTCGGTAGAAAATAATAGGTGCGAACTTATGATTAAAAATTCTGTTTTGGTTTTAATTTCCAAGTATAATTTAAATAACTTTGTCACGAGAGTGAGAGGTTATTTAACACGATTTTGTCACGAGAGTGAGAAATTAATTAAGGTTAGAGCAGGCACTGCGAGAGCGTGGGGATCGAACCAGATAGTGGAAATTAGGCAACAAGTCTAAATACAGCGAGAGCGCTTTAGACGCGTTTAGGATATTATTGGCTTTCAAAATATATTTCCTAGTTACCGGGCGAGCGAGAGCAAAATCTTGGGATTAGGGAACATGACTTTAGATAATACCGCGAGAGCGTGAGGTGAAGTCTTTAAGTTGATATATTCTACGGAACTAAGTTATAGTCGTAATTAGTACCCGAATTCTACAAAGTCCTTTAGGAACGCGGAATCCATATTCCGGCCTCTCTTTATTATCATATTCTCTTAGTTTTATTTTAGTTCTAGTCTTAGTTTCCCTTTTATCAATTATCATTAGCCTTAGCTTTACAACGCAGCGATAGATAACGGTAGGTTGACATTGGTCTCTGTGGGTTCGACAATCTTTTATATTACTTCGATAAATCCGTGCGCTTGCGGAGAATCAATAAATAATATGAAATGTAAATGATGAAAATAAAGCATACTGTAAAGAGCAAGAAATAAAAGGCATAAAATAAAGGTGCATAAAAATAAATGGTGTAAAGTAAAAGTTAGCACAATAATATTGTTAGTGTCGATGTTAGAGTTAATAATCCAATTTAGGACAAATTTAACGCCATGTTAGGCAATCGTAGCACAATCTATAAGGAAGATTGAAGGCTCTGCAGATTTGAAATTTTTTTGGTAAAATAGGGTGTTGTGCAAGATGTTCCAACATGAAGAAGTCTAATGGAAGAAGACATGTCAAACAAGATGTCCTAGCTTGTGTCTCGACATCTTGACCTGATATAGCAGGTTGTTGCTAATATGGTCCAAGATTTAAGGAGCAATCAAAACATGGATCAAGGAAGAAATAAACAGATATTTCGAAGCCCATGGACAGCTGAAGGTTATAAAAGAAGACTTAGACCTAGGGCTGAACAACGAATCCTTGTGTAATACTTGTAAAGTAGGAAATAAGGGTTTAGGGTTTTGAGAGTCGTAGGGCTTTCTTGAGTTGTAAGTCTCCCTTTGTATTAGTTGGATACACTATGGTAGACATAGATGTTTATACAGATTCAGAAGCCTTGAGGTAATGAATTGTATATTCAAATCCAAGTAGGGTTGTTAGTAAAAAATGCTTGGCTGAACTTTGTATTGAAAGAGGGTTCTTTCAAGTAGGATGATACAATTATTGTGACTATAACTATTAGATATCACGAGATGTGATAAGGGAGTGAGATAGGTTTCTCTTATCAATTAGATGGGATTTCTAATGATAAATTTTTCATTGGGTAGTGATAGGTAAACCGGAGGTTGTTTACTGTAAACCAGAGGTTGTTTACATAAAACTATACTACTAATAGTGAATTCTTCTTCCTGGCTTGATAGCCCCAGATGTAGGTGAATTGCACCGAACTAGGTTAACATATCTTGTGTTATTTATCATTCTGCAAATTTACAGTTTAGTATTTTCTTGTTGATTCAGTATTTTCTTGTCTTGGAATGCATCGTATAAGACAGCTTTCTCTGGCGGTGCATTGATTCTTAAAACTATGGATGGTGAGGAGATCCCTCGTATTGTGAACGTTGATTCATACTAATTTGCATATTCCTTGCTTCTGGTCATGTATTCCCAAGTGAGTCTATCATATGTTTCCCCACTAAGTTTGTGCCTCGTGGAAGAATGTAGTTTCAGATTTCCTCCCCAGGTCATCTTGTCTGGATGGAACAAATACCTGATTGAGCTCATTTCCTCGGTGGGTAAAGTCATGTTTGACCTTTTCTCTCCAGTTTGTTCTTGGATTGAATTTTGGTCCCCTGCAATATTTCTTTTGATGTCCTCAAGCTGGAAGCATAGATGACGAAGAAGGCATGCTTTGAACCTTTTGAACCTTATGTTCCTCAGAATAAGAGTTTGTTCAATAAATGAAGATATCATCTGTGACAGTTATTGCTCCGGTGATCTCTCTCTGAGACTATTTCCAACAACAAGTCGCAGTCTCTTTATTTGAGATGCTTGTTCGTTCCTGGCATATCAATCCTTATTTCCGCAACGAGTAACAATCTCTTTAAGTCAATCCCCGATAGAGAAGCTTGTTGTAATTCAACATATCAAACTTAACATCATGTGGTTATCTCTTTATTTGAGAAGCCTGTTGTGATCCCCAATCAGAGTTAAATCTCCAGCAAGTGAAAACTGCTTCAAGTTGAAGACCAGGAGATGAAGAAAGCTTGTATGTTACCCTTTCCAAGTGGAAGGCTTGATTAAATAAGAAACTGAGACCCATTCTTGATTGAAGACCGGAAGTCATGGGAGGTTTATTAACCTTTCCAACTAGAAGACTTGGTTAAAGAAGAAACTGAGACCCATTCCAGGTTGAAGACCAGAAGTCATGGAAGGTTTTTTACCCTTTATAAGTGGAAGACTTATTTAAATAAGAAATTGAGACCTGTTCTAGGTTGAAGACCGAAAGTCATGGGAGGTTTATTACCCTTTCCAAGTGGAAGACTTGGTTAAAGAAGAAACTGAGACTCGTTCCAGGTTGAAGACCGGAAGTCATGAGAGGTTTATTACCCTTTCCAAATGGAAGACTTGGTTAAAGAAAAAGCTGAGCCCCATTCCAGGTTGAAGACTGGAAGTTATGGAAAGCTTTTTATCAATTCAAATCATGTCACTACCTTTGTCTATGAGTTGGTAGTATACCGTCATCCATGAGTCAATATTACCTATTTCTTTACCGTTGTAGCGCGAGTTTTTGCGTGGTTGCGAAGCACTATCGCTTTGGGGTACTACAACTCGATTCATTTTTTATCCTATTGAAGCTGATGAAGGAAGGGAAATAGATGTCTCCAATTAACCCTATTTGCATATTGAGTTTGAACAGATGACTGTTGGTTTACAGATGCTATAAAGATTGTGGGTCTCTCTTAGGTTATTTTGTTAAAAAAACAGTGTCTAGGCTATTGGTAAGATGTTAGGACTGATGCTTTTTTATTGATGTATGAAGGGACGGGATTTTGGGTTTTTGATTAGTATGTTCACTAAGATTTTTCAATCTTATGCCTACGTATTCCCGTTTAACGAAACAGGGAAATCAGAGCGATCGTAGTTCCTCCTATTCTATGGGAGGAAAAAGGTTGTTTTGGTGTCTTGTTCAAATCCCAAGACGTGAAGCTAAATGTGGTTTGTATCTTGTTCAAAGCCCAAGATATGAAGCTGAATGGTCTATTTGTATCTTGTTCAAAGCCCAAGATGTGAAGCTGAAGGGTTTTGACTTTAGAGAGAATTTGTCATCTCTAAAGGGGGATATTTGGTCCGTTTGTCACAATTGTTGGGAGACTGATTATAAAGGAGAATTACTTTAACTGGATATGTGAATCCAGCAATGCCATAATTTCCTTTATAGGGGATTTTTTAACCTGAAGGAGAAGACTTTAACTCAGTTTAGAGCAATGCCATCTTTCCTTAGGAATTTCTCATGCTAAAAGAGGGACAGTGGCATGGATGTAAATAATCCAGAGGCTTGCCGCTTACAGCAATTAGATGGGAGAAGGAGTTGTTGATGTTTGTATACTGTGAGCGAGGCACATATTTTGATGCTAAAAGGTTGATTGACTTAACAGGGGTTTTCCTTATACAAAGCCTAAGAGGAGGCTATTGACCCGACAAGAGGGTGTTTTTATGTGTCTCATACGAAGCCCGAGAGAGAGAGGCTAAAAGGTGGATTGACTCACCAAGAGAGTCATTTATACTCAACAAGAGAGTGTTTTCGTATCTCGTACAAAGCCCGAGATGGAGGCTAAAAGGTGTGACTCAACAAGAGAGTCTTTTATACTCAACAAGAGAGTGTTTTTGTATCTCGTACAAAGCCCGAGATGAAGGTTAAAAGGTGTGACGCAACAAGAGAGTCTTTTATACTCAACAAGAGAGTGATTTTGTATCTCGTACGAAGCCCGAGATGGAGGCTAAAAGGTTTGACTTAACAAGAGAGTCTGAAAAGGTTAGCTCTGTCTGGGAGAATCATTTGTACAAAGGCCAAGAGGAGGCTACTGTGTTGGTGACTGTTTTTAGTTTAGTGACAGGTCCAGTATGTTGGATAAAAGAGAAAATCAGTTCTTATAAAGGGAACGATTAAAGGTAAGGCTGTACTTTGGTACTAATCAGAGGATTAGGGTTATTTCCTGTTCTTTAAGGAAATGGGAAATCCAAAGGGGATTGAGACTGTCCAAGTCTGCTGGTGTTTTGAGAAATCGATTCTCAGGTAGTGAAATGATCTTTGTATGATGCCCAAGAGAAGGCTGATATGTTAAGGGATGAAGGTCAACCCATTAACAGGTTTGACACTTGACTCAGAAAGACAACTCTAGCAAATTGATGACTAGGTTCTGTTCCTATACCTGTAGAGGTCTCTGGGTCCTTGTACTAAGCCCAAGAGAAGGCATGAGAGCTTTTAAGAAGCTGATGGGTCCTTGTACAATGCCCAAGAGGAGGCGGGGATGCTTTTAAGAAGCCTGTGGGTCCCTAAACCCCAAGAAGTTCAAGACATGGCATTCACCGAGAATAGATCAAGCCAGGAAAGTCCGAGAATTTGGAAGAAACTCAAGAGATGCCATTCACGGAGAAAATATCATCTCTGGGGAGTTAGAGTTTCTTTGACGATTTTTAAGAGTGACAGTCTGAGAAAGGGTTCACCGAGAATGCTGCCTTTCACGTCTCCATATTATTTAACCCCAGGAGGAGGGAAGATTGTGTCTGGTATTCCTATGGGGATCTAGTTTTGACTGTATTTAAGAGTGACCAACAGGGCTTTACCTAGTGCTAGACGTAGTTGCCGGGGAAAACTCTAAATAACTATACTAGTATTACACAGTGGATATATGACGAGTACATAAAAGTTTGTGAAAGAAGACTTATAGTGAGCAGCCCCACAATACAGTTATATATATATATATATGAAAGCGGATAAAGAAAGCGGGTAAACACTTACTCGGTTGTAGAGCTTCCATGCTGTTTTGTTAGTTGTTCAACAAAGAAAGCTTTGATAACAATATTCTATTTAAAATCAAAGGAGAAAGTGCGTTGAAAAGATTGTTGGGGCTTACAGCTTAAGGAAAGGCCCAAGGTTTTATCAGTGATTGCACTGTTGTTTTGTACAGGGACTTATACAAGTGACTGAGGCCCAAAAAGGTTTTCTGTACAAAGGGATGGTTTTTACGCTCTCTCAAGAGGCCCAAAGGTGTTTAAAGAAAAGGAATGAGGCTTGTAACACGAGGGTAGGCCCAGATGATTTGATTTTTTGAACTGGCGATCGTGCCGAGACTTCTTTAATGTATTGGGTCTTATACAATATATTGAGGCCCAAAAAAGTTTTGGTTAAAAGGGGGTTGGGTCTTACACTCTATTAGAGGCCCAAAAGTTTATTTTTGTACAAGTGGTGGGGCTTACAACTCAAGGAGAGGCCCAGGGTTATTTGTTTTGAAAACGGCGATCGCGCCGAGGTTTTTGAAAGCACAGTGGCTCTTATACAATGACTGAGGCCCAAATATTTTGGTTTCAAAAATGGGTTGGGTCTTACACTCTATTAGAGGCCCAAAAAAGTTTAAAGATGGGTCTTACAAATCGAGGAGAAGCCCAAAGATTTTTGTGAAAAAGGTGACGATCGTGTCGAACCTTTTGACGGTATAGGGACTTATACAATACACTGAGGCCCAAAAAGGTTTGTATTTACAAAGGGTTGGGTCTTACACTCTCTCAAGAGGCCCAAAGTGTTTGAAAAAAGATTTGATGAGGGTTAAATTACTCAAAAGCCCTAATTTGTTTTCAAAATATATTTTAATTGAATACAAATTCAATTAAAATGATCAAAATTGTTAAACATGTGGAAAACAAATTGTGATCTTGGATTAATGTTTCAAAAATTATGTTTCTATCCACAAAATGATTGGAAATCACTAATATTTGAAAAATCAAAAGGGAGAAAATATTTTAAATGTCAAAAAACAATTAAAATGTTAATTCTTTACAAAAATATCAAGTATATGAAATAAATAATATTTTTGGGATTTTTTGGGAAAATAAAATATTTTAACATTTTTGTGAATTATTAAAAAAAAAGAACCAACTCAAAATCATTAAAACTCAGAGAGAAATTAATTTTTGAATCAATTAAATAAAATCACAAAATTCAAATATTCAAATATTCAAAAAATGGCGCCAAGAACATGGAAAGAACATGCGCCAACCTATGTTTCTGCAGATTTGCGTTTTCTATCCAATCTCGCTGAATACTTGATGATAACATGCAATCTACATATCAATCTACTCGTTTTCACCTCACGATCATGTCTATGGTCTTTAATTTTATTTATTTTAAGCATGGAATAAGAAATCAAAGAGAAACCTCAAGAACCCTAAAATTTGCATGAAGGTTCAGAAATTCCATACACGATTCAAACAAAGCAATGGATTGAGGGAAAACACTCTATGCATGATTATGAACATATGGCCAAATTATTGTGCAGCAAAAAATGCATGGATCATAGAGTTAGAAGAGCTCATGCTTACCTCTTGCACCAGGTGATCGTGTTTTGTGTTAGAGGTGTTACAGCTTGGTTCCAAGGATATGGACAACTTCCCTAGGTGCTATGGAGTGTGTCTGGATGCTTGGAGTGGATTGAAATGATCTGGAACTTGAGATGGTACCCCAACTGCAAATCTGTCAAGAACTTGAGCAATTGGCTAGTGATTTTGTGATTTTGGTGTTCCAGATGTTGTGTGAGTGTTTGGATCACTTCTATATGATGTTTATGAGGTGTGTGTGTGATTGGTTTGGTTGGAATAGCTCTCAAACTCAAAACCCGATAGTGACTTGCTTTGGAAGGAAATTTTGGAGTGAAGAAGGAGATTTTGAGGAAAGCATCTGCTAGATGGTTTTGGTGTACTCAAACTGATAAAAATGAGCTCTATCTATAGTAGAGCAAGTTTGTTTTGCAAGGAATAGTGAATGGCAACTGCTGCATAGGTTTGGCCAATGTTGAGCAATGAGAATCCAAGTTTCCTCTAGCCATTGACTAGAGGTTAGGGAACAGGCTGCTGGTTCCCTTGGTCTTGGATAAGTCTTGACTGAATTCAGTTGGAAATGGCTCAGTCCATGCCACCTTGGTGCATCCATTGAATGCTCCAAAACAAAATTGGAGTCTTGTCCCCTATTTAGGGATTTCTAGGTTTGGCATGCTATTTTTAGTTCCAAGGACTTGGGAGGCTTGGGATCAGAGTTAGTTCCTCCTTGGTCCCACTTGAGGTGTTCAGATGAATAAGTGTGTTTGTCATTTGCACAAATTTGGAAAATCGAGCAAAATGCACAAATCTGCCTTGCTTTGACAATTTTCAGCAAGGCATTTTGCCATTGTCTTATCTCATGGCTCAAGTGGAATTTGGTGGAGTTCTTGGCCATTTTGGAAAGCCCTCATATGATACAACAACTGTTTGATCATGGTTGGTTTTGAAACTTTTTGGATTCAAATGAAAAATGCCCCTACATTTGGAAAAAAGTGAAGGCAGATTCTGACTTAGTGAAAATTTCACTAAGTGTTGGAAAAAAGTGACATTTTCATTTTTTGTGATTTTGATCATTCCATAACTTAAAATCCATGAGGAATTGGAATGAGTTATGTTTGAATCTTTTGTAGAGGGCCATGAGAGCTACAAATCCAGCTTTGGATGGGGAAAAATGGCCTTGTGGTTTAGGAGTTATGATCCTCCAAAGTTGGTACCCTAGCCCCTTTGTTCCATAACTTAGAAAGATTCTAAGTTTTTATGGTTACCCCTTTTACAAGTTATCCCACTTTTCTTGATTTTTCTTGATGAATGATGATTTCAATCACACATTAACATTATTTTAGGGTTAGGGAACCATAATTGTGAAAAATCTCAAAAAGTCAAAGTTGACTTTTGTGCACAGTTGACTTTTTGTCAGATGAATTCCAAACTGTGCGATCCTCTATGAAATCAAGTCCTTGACCTAAATCAAACTTGATGTACATGTTCCATGGGTGTTATAGGGTGTATTGAATCATGTCCCAAGGTTTGGGAGCATGCCTGGGTCAAAAGTCAAAGGCACAGTTGACTTTTCCCGCGAAACCCGAATTGTGGTTCTGATGAATTTGAAACTTGTGCATCAAGCTTCTTGGATCAACCCATTGTTGCAAATGAATCAATGTAGTTTATTAAAAACCCTCAAATCCTCTCTTGAAGTCTTGGCTCATGATTTGTCCCAAAAGTCAAATTAGGGGTGAATTAGGTCAAGAAACCCTAATTCCTGATTTTTGGTGAATGCCTCCCCTGAGGCTAAATTGATTGATGATTGGGTCCATGAGGTTCCATGGGGTACATTAGGTTATGCTTTGGAGCATTGGTTCATGCCCAGAGGAAAATTCCCATCTGGAGGCCCTGGTTGACCAAAACCCTAATTTGGTGACACTGTTGATTTTGAGGCTTGATCTACTCAGAATGTTGCAGCCTTGTGTTTGATTCTTGTTGTGGGAGTCCTCTTGATCCATTGGGGATGTTTGAGAGGCTAGAAAAGTTGAAGATCATGTCATTCCTTGATTGATCCTTTGTCTAAGAACTCTGAGAGGGCTTGAAACCCTAATTTTGATTGTAGTGGATGCTCACCCATCTTTGGGAAGACTGATAAGGCATAATGATTCATCCATATTGTGGTGATGATTTGCACAATGATGGGAAATCTTAGTGGTCAAAATTTGGGGTATGACAGATGCCCCTATTTAATCTTCTTGGACCCGAAGGTGTGAATGGCGAAGGTATTCGGGCATTCGGGGTGCAAGAGGAATAAATATTGGAATACCCAAAATTTTGATGGTGGTTAAGAATGGTCGTTCACGCATCCTTCTTCTTTTGCTAAGCAATGATGCTTAGAAAAGGTAAACTTCCCCTCGATCATGGTTTCCTACCAAGGAACTGGTCTAAGTTTCTGATACAAACTTCCCCTTGATCCTGGTTTCCTACCAAGGAACCGGTCTCAGTTTCTGATACAAACCTCTCCTCGATCCTGGTTTCCTACCAAGGAACTGGTCTCAGTTTCTTATATAAACCTCCCCTCGATCCTGGTTTCCTACCAAGGAACTGGTCTCAGTTTCTGATACAAACCTCCCCTCGATCCTGGTTTCCTACCAAGGAACTGGTCTAAGTTTCTTTTGTCAATAAACTTCTTGACAAGGGACGTTGTTCGTAGCGGTTTTCCTCAAACTTCTCGCCGAATTTTCCTGGGGAGATGCCATTTTATGGAAAAACTTTTGATGTCAGACTTGCTGGGGAACCCATTTGTATGAGTTGTAGAGGTGCACACACTTCTCTGTTGGAGACGACATTTGTCGACTCTACTGGGGAAAGCAGGTCTCTTGAGAGACTGCTGTCGCTTGGGGATATTACATCATACTTTTCTTCGAGATCTTCTCGGAGAAATGCCATATGATGTAATCCAATTTTAAGGCGCTAATGACCTTTTCGTCAGCGGATTTTTCAGAGAAAAACTGTTGTATTGTCGAATCTCTGATTAAGAGGCTTTCTCTGGGGAATTTTCCTTAATCCGGGAAAGCGAAGATATCATCTTCAATGGCGAAGAGTGACATTTACCGAAAGTTTCTCTGGTTTTCTCAGAGGTTCAAGTTATCAAAGTGGTCAAGGGCCAACTCTAATCCAGAAATAAACTAGAGGAGAGAGATTGTTCAAACGCAACATTTCTTGACGAGGAGAGAACTGACAACTCGATTGTGAAGACTTTTATCACTAGGGGACAAAACCGACTAGAGTGATAGTGATGCAATATGAATATGAATGTAAATCAATAATGCATGATGCAGGTATGTATATGCTGACAAAACTGACACGACATACAGACTAATGGATGAACACGATTGGATACTCGGCCACAGTGGGGAGATAAAAAGTATCGCTGGTTCACAATAGTAATTCTGCCTTGCTTAGGAGAAGTAGTCCCTGTGGGGGAACAACCGTTGATCGGGCTTAGGAGATGAGAACTCGGTCGAGGATGTCAGATGGAGTATCCGCATCTGACATAACTGATCCTTCGTTCAGGCGCACTGGTTTAGAAGGAGTACTTTGATTCTGCACTTTGAAGTTCGATTACTTCTGGCGAAGCAATCGATGTCCTTTCGATGTTCAACAGTAAAAAGAAATTGCCATCTTTATTTTAAAAGCAGAAAAGTTTGACAAGTAAATTCGTTTTTGTTTTATTTCAAGAATCGTTAATCATGTTAAAACGTCGTTCTGTAAAGCTAAAACAAATAAGAATTGCAAACAAAAGCACAAGTGCTCAAATTTTATAGATAGGATGGAAATCAGCCAAACGCGTGATTCCATAGACTATTTACAAAGTTAGAAAATGGTAATTTAAGGGAAAAGGGCTACATTGAAACATAACGACCATTATCCTTCTACCAACTTTGAATTTTGGACATCCTGAGCTTCTGTCGAAGATGACCTTGATCGAGATTTCTGATGGACGACATAACTGCTACTGGGGAATTTGCCCCTGTTGGACGTAGTTACTTGCCATTATCCCTAACTTTTGCCTGGATTGTACTTTGAGATTTCCAATCCACCAGGATGATTTTTTTTATTATGTCTCTAATTTTTGCCTGGACCGCCCTTTCGGGTTTTCAATCCACCGAGACGTTTTTTTCTTTTAGTTTAGGCGAAGTATTTCTTGACTACATCAACATTCGTGGGATAGGCAAATTCTTCTCCGTCCATGGTTGCAAGTCTCAAGGCACCGCCTGAGAAAGCTTTCTTGACCACATAGGGGCCGTCATAATTCGGAGTCCATTTGCCCCGAGAATCAGTGAGGAATGATTGTATCTTTTTTAGCACAAGGTCTCCTTACCTGAAGACGCAAGGTCGAACCTTTTTGTCAATGCCTTCTTCATTCTTTGCTGATACAACTGACTGTGGCATAGTGTCGTGATTCGCTTTTCTTCGATCAGGTTTAGTTCGTCGTGTCAACTTTGACACCATTCAGCCTCTGTTAGCTTAGCTTCCATCAATACCCAGATTGATGGGATCTCTACTTCTATGGGGAGTACTGCCTCCATGCCATATACTAGAGAGAAAGGGGTCACCCCTGTTGAAGTGCAGACAGATGTGTGATAACCGTGAAGAGCAAAGGGTAGCATCTCGTGCCAATCTTTATAGGTTACAACCATCTTTTGAACGATCTTCTTGATGTTCTTGTTAGCCGCTTCTACTGCTCCGTTCATCTTGGGTCGGTAGGGAGACGAGTTATGGTGTTCGATCTTGAACTCTGCACATAACTCCTTCATCATCTTATTATTCAAGTTAGATCCATTATCAGTAATGATCTGGTTAGGAACACCATAACGGCAGATGAGGTTATTTTTGATAAATAGGACCACCACTTGTCGGGTTACATTAGCGTATGACGCTGCTTCGACCCACTTGGTGAAGTAGTCAATGGCTACTAGGATGAACGATGTCCGTTCGAAGCCTTGGGTTCAATCATGCCAATCATGTCGATTCCCCATATGGAAACAGGCCATGAGGAAGAGAGAACTTTGAGATAGGTAGGCGGTACATGGATTTTGTCTGAGTATATCTAACACTTGTGACACCTCCTCATGTACTTGTAGCAGTCGGACTCCATTGTTAACCAATAACACCCTGCTGTCAGAATTTTTCTCGCCATTGCGTGTCCATTGGCATGAGTGCCAAAGGATCCTTCATGAATTTCTTTTATCAACATGTCTGCTTCTGGTCTGTCCACGCATCGGAGCAAGACCATGTCAAAATTTCTCTTATAGAGTGTATCACCGCTCAGGAAGAAACTGCCTGCCAGCCTTCTGAGGGTTTTCCTGTCTTTCCTTAGTGCCCCGGGTGGGTACTCTTGTTTCTGAAGGAAGCATTTGATATCGTAATACCAAGGTTTATCGTCTAGGACTGCTTCAATCGTGAAGATATAAGGCGCATTATGTCGATCTTAGGTAAGTCATTCCATTGACCTACACTAATCATGGAAGAGAGAGTCGCTAATGCATCAGCCATGTGATTCTTATCACGAGGGATGTGATGAAACTCGATTCTGTTGAAGAAGGGTAACAACCTTCTTGCGTAATCTTTGTAAGGAATCAGTCTTGATTGGTATGTGTTCCAATCTCCTTTGATCTAATTGACGACCAAGGCTGAGTCGCCGTATACATCCAAGTTCTTGATCCTTAAGTCGATCGCTTCTTCGAGACCCATAATACAAGCTTTGTATTCGGCCTCGTTGTTTGTGCACTTGAACGTAATTCTGGAAGTGAAAGGAATGTGGGTACCCTGAGGTGTTATGATAATTGCCCGAATTCCATTTCCGTAATGATTGACAGCTCCATCAAAGATTAGTCCCCATTGGGAACCTGGTTCTGGCCCTTCACTGGGTAGCAGTTCATCGCAGTCTTTCATTTTCAAATACATGACATCTTCGTCTGGGAAGTCAAACCCGATTGATTCCTGATCGTCAATCGGTTGATGAACCAAATGATCGGCTAAAATAATTTCCTTAACGGCTTTCTGAGCGTGCTACTCAATGTCATATTCTGACAACAACATCTGCCAACGGGCAATTCTTCCCGTGAGAGCAGGTTTTTCAAAGACATACTTGATTGGATCCATTACTGAGATCAACTAAGTAGTGTGACAAATCATGTACTGGCGAAGACGTTTGGCTGCCCAAGCCAAAGTGCAGTAAGTTTTCTCAACCATAGTGTACCGAGTCTCGCATTCGGTGAATTTCTTGCTCAAATAGTAGATGACAGACTCTTTCCTTTTCGGTTCGTCTTGTTGGCCAAGCACACAACCCATAGAGTCCTCTAGGACTGTGAGGTAGATGATCAGTGGTCTTCTGTCCAAACGCAATCCTGATTCTTTTTGAATAATTTGAAGATTGGTGCACATGTCGCGGTCATGAGGAATATGAATCTAGAGATGTAGTTCAAACGTCCCGGGAATCCTCTGACTTGTTTTTCAGTTTTCAGAGAAGGCATTTCTTGAATGGCCTTGAACTTATTAGGATCAACCTCAATTCCTTTTTGGCTGACGATGAACCCTAAGAGTTTCCTTGAACAGACACCGAAGGTGCACTTGTTGGGATTCAAGCAAAGTTTATACTTTCTCAACCGCTCGAATAGTTTTGACAGGTGGGTCACATGCTCCTCTTCCGTCTTAGATTTGGCAATCATATCATCGACTTATACCTCGATTTCTTTGTGTATCATGTCATGAAACAGAGTAGTCATGGCCCTTTGATAGGTTTCCCCAGCGTTCTTCAAACCGAACGACATTACCTTGTAACAAAAGGTACCCCATGGGGTAATGAACGAAGTTTTCTCCATGTATTTCGGCGCTATTTTGATTTGATTATAGCCCGAGAATCCATCCATGAAGGAGAAAACTTTAAACTTTGCTGTACGGTCAACCAGCATGTCAATGTGTGGTAAAGGAAAGTCGTCCTTTGGACTAGCCTTGTTTAAATCTCTGTAATCGACACACATTCTGACTTTTCCATCCTTTTTTGGAATGGGTACGATATTGGCTAACCATTGAGGATATTCTGATGTGGCGAGGAAACCCTCGTCAATCTGTTTTTTTACCTCCTCTTTGATTTTGACGGCCATGTCCGGGTGAGTCCGTCTCAACCTCTATTTTATTGGCGGACATTCTGATTTCAATAGTAAGTGATGTTCTACGATGCTGGTATCCAACCCTGGCATGTCCTGGTAGGACCAAGCAAACACATCGGGAAATTCTTTGAGAAGCTTTATCAACTCTTCTTTGACAGTCGGACATAGCAGTGCCCCAATCCTGATTTCTTTTCTCTCTTTTTTTGAACCCACGTTGATCGTTTCCAACGGCTCTTTGTGAGGTTCAATGGACCTCTCCTCTTGTCGGAGTAATCGGGAGATCTCTTCTAGAATTTCGTTGTCAACTTCTTCTTCAACCCCAAATACCGGGAACTCAAAGTTGGGAGAAGGCATTGGATCGTATGTTTCAACAGGGTTTAAAACAAGCAATCTGCATGACATGATGATTTATGTTTAGAAGAGATAGAGAAAATGAAAGTGTGTGCAGTGTATTTTTTTTGAAAAACTGCCTGTTTATTTTGAATTGTTTTTTAGGATTACCATTTTCTGAGAAAAGCGAAAAGAGAAAACAGCAATTAATGCGGAGATTACAGAACGACGTTATTTTATTTATGAACAAGTCGATTCTTGAAACTACAGCCCTATAAAACAAAACTCTATCGCTTTGGGCAAAGCAAAGAGGGATATTTATAGAAAGTGAGCCCTATCAAAACATCCGTTTCACCTGGTCAGAGTGAAAGGTTAAAGTAAAGACGACAATTACTTTGACTTATGAACAATCTTCGAAACATCGACAGCAACCCATTGGCGACGAACCCCTCGGTGAATCACAAAGTCTGGTACTTTCCTTGATTTGTCTTCAGAAATGATGATGATTTTTGGCTGAGCAGGATCATTGGAATTTGTCTCCCAAGCAGAGTTGTCGTAGGAGGATCCTCTGTTGTATTTTGCATAGCATTCGTTCTCTCAGGTAAATCTCCCCATCCAGTTGGCTGGATGTCTTCGAGCCTGATATGAGAGCTTTCGGGAGCGGTGTACTTGACTATGAAGTCAAATTTTCCACTTGGTTGTCCTAAGGTGTCCCACACTTCTATGGAACTGGAGGAGTCATCCTTCTCGATGACGTTGACCTTGATGATGTTGATCTGGCAAACTTTGCAAATTCATCATCGTGCTGGATATTTTATGAATGACCTGAGTAATGATCCCATGACATGGTGGGAACGCAGGTATTCTGTTCAATGACGCTCAGCTGATTTTCATTGTTCGGCTGATTTTCTTGGCCCAAGTCTCCTGGGTACGGCTGCCACATAGGCAGGCCATCCATTGGGCCATAATAGTCGTGGTCAAAGTTGTCTTTCATCAGAGTGTCCTCCTCTAATGAGTTTGGTGGAGCACGACATCCTTCAGGATCACAATCTCCGTATATCATTTCGACATCTGACCTTGGTATAAATCTCGGACTCTGTGCGGGATAGAAAAAGGGTGTAGGCACCTCTTCCTAAGACATATAACCGTCCTCGTTGAGATAGGACTTCCATTCTTCATCCGTATCAGAGGAATCTCCCTCGTTGATAGTATGGACTGTTTGAGGCACTGGGTGAAGGATGTAACGCCCCAGTTTTAGTCGTTTTATTTAATTGAGTCGTTTTGATTATTTTACTATTATATTATTTTATTTTTGACTTTTATTTGACAATATATTATTTTTCATTGTTGTTTATGTTTTATCGCATTTTGAGAGCGTTTGCGAGATATTTGAGCTGAGGGGTAAAATGGTCTTTTAAGGGTTTAGATATTTATATAAATAGAAAGTGGAGAGAGAAAAGAAAAAGAAGAGAAAGAAAAGGAGAAGAAAGAAAGAGAGAAGAGGAGAAAGAGGAAAAATTGGGAAAACTCCATTTCGAGCGCGATTAATCGGGTAAGGGTGAGAAGTTTCAATTATATCTTGCTTGTGTATGTATATGTGTTGTTTGTTGTAATTGTTTTGGTTGTTTCGCGACTTTTCGTATCGATTGGAATTAGGAGCAATTGATAGAAATTGATGTTTTCACAGATGAAATTCGATAAAAACTGAGTAGAATACTTGTTGTTAGGTTTGGATCATGTTTTGGTTGTTATAGTATGTTTTGGAAGTGTTTGGGTGGAAGAAATGAGGGATTTTGATCCCAAATGACCTATGTTATCGCTGCTGGAAATTCTGGGTTTCGCAGGTTCGAATTGCGAGCCAAAGCAAAGGAAACAGTGAACGTTCGCTAGCCGTTCGCATTGCGAACTTCAGGTCATTTTTGTTTCTTCCACGGTTCGCTGGGAGCTTCGCATTGCGAACGTGACAGATTTTCAGTTTTTGTTTCCTTCATAACTTTTGATCCGTAAATCGGATTGAGGCACAGTCAGATGCGTTGGAAAGCTAATTCAATGCTATTTTTGATAGTGGAATAGTATCTTATGTTTAAGCCATGGATTGATAATAAAATATGGAAAAGTGATGTATGTGTGAAAAGTGCGGTTTATGTTTCCACCATAACTCCCGAATCGCGAGTCCGATTGATGTGGGACTTGAGGCAATAGATAGATAACATAATATGCTATTAAATGGTGATGTTAGACCATGATTTAACTAAGAATATTTGGTAGAGGATAATTAGTGATTTGTAGGTTTTGTTGTGTTTGTTTGTGTTTGATGCAATATGTTATCGTCATATAAATGTGGGTCTTTTGTGCTATCTATATGATGTTGATGCATGTGATAATGATGTTGTTATGATGTGTTGTGGGTAGCCTTTGTGGTGTGAATCCCTTGTGGAAGTAATTGTGATTGCATGATTGTTGTGGTTTGTGGTTTGTGATGAAATGCATTGTTTGGAGTGTTTTCAATGCATGAATAATGATGATGAGATAATTCATATGGTTGAATTGATAAGATGCATTTGATTGCCACGAGTTCTTGTGTGTCAAGCATCATGATATGCATCTTGTGATGTCGTGTCCCCTAGTGGGTGTGAGCGACGAAACGGTTCCAGAGGGAATCCGCTATAACATTGTGAGCCTTAAAAAAATAAGAGGACCGAAAGCGATGATTATAGACGATCGTGAGCCTTATATAAAGAGGACCAAAAGCGATCGGATCGTGAGCCTTATACAAAGAGGACCGAAAGCGATCCATAAACGTCGTGAGCCTTATACAAAGAGGACCGAAAGCGACGGGGAACATCGTTTGCCCGACGGGGAGTTACACTAAGTAACAAGCGATGATTCCAATAGTTCCTGAGTGAACTAGTGATGAGATTGATGGATGGATGGTACCGCATGTGCATTGCATATAGTCGTTGTGTCGATCTCTTTGCATTTGCATAAATCATGAATGGATTGATTATATGTGGAAAATCATGAATTAATTGAGCATGTGTTGAGAATTATGTTTGAATTAGTGAATTGATGTGCATATGTGATAAGTGCATTGGTTGTGGATAATATGTCTTATGTGTAGACGTATGCTATGTGATGTGATGGTGAGTTTACATATGTTGTGACTTTGGTATGCCTTATGTGCAAATATGTGATTATGTTGGATAATTGATATATGTTATGTATATGTGGCATGCTATATGTATTTGTATGTGATGCTTGTGGTGAGAATAACTATGTATGTGAATTATATGTTTTGCATATTATTATGCAATCTTGATTTAGTTGTTATTTCTCACCCTTCTGCTGTGGTTTGTTGCTCTATGAGGCAATTGCAGATTTGTAGTCTTGGAGGCTTTTGTGAAGATTAGCCCTCCGTTCTGTTGTCGGTCTTGGTGTCTGCTCTGATACGTAGCACGGGAGTCGGGGAACGATTATGTTATATATGTATACCTTTGTTAGATTTATTGTGTATTACCTTTGTATGTATATTTTGATGTTATAAAACAATTCATTTCGTATTACCTTTGTTTTATTATCAGTAAGAATAACAAGATGTCCCCATCCTTTCGTATTGTTATTTCTGATCACTTCGAGAGCATCTCTGTATAAGGAAATCGAGGTTCCTTTCTCTGACAGATTCTCTGTGTTCACCGAAAGTGCTTGGAACTGAGTTCCAACAACCTCCTCGGGTTCTACACAAGTAGATAATGACAAGTTACTCATGAGCAATGCTTTCTCCCCACAGACCGTGATGAGTTAATCGTTCTTGACGAACTTCAGTTTATGGGCAGTGTCGAAGTGACCGCCCCAGCCTGGTGTATCCAAGGTCTTCCTAATAAACAACTGTATGTTGCCAGGATGTCCATGACATGGAAAGTGATTAGGAAAGTGTGAGGACCGATAGTTATGGGAAGGTCGACTTCGCCGATAACTGCTTTCCGAGACCCGTCAAATGCTTTGACGATGACCTCACTGCCCCTCATCAGGGACCCTTTGAAAGATAGTCGCATTAAAGTGGACTTCGGCATAACGTTGATGGCCGATCCTGTGTCTACCAGTACGCTGGCTAAAGCATCGTCCTGGCAGTTAACTGTGATATTGAGCGCCATGTTGTGACTTTTGCCCCCCTCTGGTAAATCCTCATCACTGAATCCTAAGTTGTCGCAGGAAGTGATGTTAGAGATGATGCTATCGAACTGTCGTATTGACACATCCTGAGTAAAAGTGACAGCACTGAGATCTTTGAAGGAGTTTGTAACAGTTGATCAATAATGTTGTATTCACTCCTTTGGATGAGCTTCAGCATCTCATCATTATTTTTTGAAAGGTCGGTAACACTAGATTGACCGACTGGTGGATCAGGAACTTCCGTGGAAGTTCCTTTTCTTTGTTAGGTTCTCCAACTCCTCGGTTGAAGATTCGACCGCTCCGTGTTACTCAACTGATGTCTGCAATATTCATGACGGAGGGTAATGGAATTTCCTTTCAATTCTCAATTATTGTTGCACCGTATTTGTAAGGGATCGCCTTAGCTGATTCATACGACAACGGTCCCGGTAGATAAATAACTACAGGAGCCTTCTGATTTTTCTGTCTGTCGTAAGTAACTTCAATCAGTTCCTGGCTAAGAACCTTTTATTCATCCAGTAGAGGGATGATGGTACAAACATCCTTGTTCTGTTGATGATCAGAGATTATGACAACGTCTCTGATTTGATCAGCGAAGTAGTCCGGCATCCAGTTGATTGGCTCGGGACTTGGACACGGGTGAATCTCTTTACGATCCAACTGACCTTGAAGGGCTGCCCGTACAAGGTAGCATCCTTGGTTATTCTCCGAGCAGACTCTACAGCGTCATAGTTGTGTGGTGGCACCTAGCCACGCCCGCTTTGAATGCAGTGTAACCTTACCAGGTTTGTTTCCATAGATCGGACATCCTGACTTTGACGCTGAGTAGGGTTTCCATTAAGCACACTGATTTGTTGCGTGTCTTCATCCAGGTAGATTGGAAGCCACTAGTGGTTTAACAAGTGTTGTAAAGTTCTTTGAACGAGAGCGCACCCTTGGTTATTCTCACAACATCCTTTACAGTTCTGATAATTATGTGAAGCGAGAAAACCGAGTTGTACCTGCCTGGCATGTAACTCTACCAAGCTGGTATTCATCATACGAATATCAAAGATTTGAATCATGTTGATCTGATAAGGATTTCTATCATGGTAGTCCTGAATCCATCCAAGATCCATCTGACGCTGGAGGGCCTCTTGTACAAAAGAGCATCCTTGTTTGTTTACCGAGCAAGTCAGACAGGAATCATAATCCTGTCGTGGCAGATTATGATACTGGCTTTGCCTTGAGTGCATCGCCACCAAGTTGACATTCATTGCACGGATGTCGTGGTTCTGAATGATGTTGGAATTCGTATAGGTCATGTTGAATCCACGAACTCGATGCTTTTGGATCCATCCGAGATCCAATTGTTCCTGTAGAGCTGCTTGCACCACAAAACATCCTTGATTGTTTTTAGAGCAGATATCACACTGGTGATAATTATGAGGTGGCACATGGCCATATCCGCTCTGTCTACAATGCATCTTGACCAAGTTGGCCCTTAACAAGAGTACATCATGAATTTGATAGGTGTTGTTATACTCTCCCTCTATCAAATTGACCGTAGCTTTCTCGTGTTGAGGCAGAGGGTTTGTGAGAACATTCGAATTCGTATCTTTGAAAGATAAGACCCCGCTCCTAACGAGCTTTTGTACGTCGGATTTGAAACTAAGACAATTCTCTATGTTGTGCCCTGGTCCTCCTTGATGGTAAGGACAAGTCTGATCTGTTTTGAACCAAAAGGGCGGATTTTCTGGTACTGTAAGAGGAGACTTAGTTTGGACGTGCCCCTTGACTAGTAATAATGGAAACAGTTCTGTGTACAACATGGGTATAGGGTCAAACCCTGGTGGTCGTGTTGTACGGTTGTTGTTGTACTGAGGACGAGTCTGCTGAAGAGACTGTTGTGTCCTTTGCTGAAGTTGTTGTTGATTCGGTTGGCTCTGCGCAACCTGAGATTGATACGTAGGAACAAGCGTGGGATTGATAGCAGGAGTTACAGCTGCTACTGGTTGATATCGTCGCCTTTGCTTTCTGAGAGAGATATTCCCGATATCCTGCTCTTTTTTCTTAGGGAGAGCATTACCATATCATTTCGCACTACTTGATGATCCAGCGTCTTTTACTAAACGTCCTTCCCAGACCGCTTCCTCAAGACGAACTCCCATGCCCACATCTCGGTGAAGTCATTGGGTGCACTGGCGACCATTCTTTCGTAGTAAAATGAACTTAAGGTCATTAAGAAAATATTTGTCATCTCTTTTTCCTCAAGAGGTGGAGAAATCTGAGTGGCGATTTCACGCCATCTCTGAGCGTACTGCTTAAAGGTTTCCTTGTCTTTTTGTGACATCGATATGAGTTGATCTCTGTCCAGTGCCATGTCCAAATTGTATTTATATTGTTGAACAAAAGCAGCGCCAAGATCTCTGAACGTGCCGATCGTAGCGCGGTTTAAACCCATGTACCATTTTAATGCGGCACCGATTAAACTATCCTTAAAGTAGTGAATCAGTA
Source organism: Lathyrus tuberosus (assembly GCA_022829125.1). Taxonomy (NCBI): domain Eukaryota; kingdom Viridiplantae; phylum Streptophyta; class Magnoliopsida; order Fabales; family Fabaceae; genus Lathyrus; species Lathyrus tuberosus. The sequence continues at coordinate 10,030,135 of JALAZF010000117.1, forward strand.
GCTCCTGGTTCTTTGTCTGAGCTGACATTCGCCGAGCGTACATCACCAAGTGGCTTTGAGGGCAAGAGTTACCCTTGTACTTTTCAAAGTCGGGCACTTGGAACTTGTGTGGAACTTTCACATTGGGGACCAAGCAGAGGTCTGCGGCGTCCTTTCCAAATAGATCCTGACCTCAAAGGGCCTGCAGTTCTTTCTGCATCTCTAGGAATTATTCCTGGAACCCATTCATTCTGTCGAACATGCTGTCGTTTCCACCAGAAGGTATCTGTGGAATCTGTTCTTCCGGGACAATGTGTACCACGGGTGGTGGTATAGTCATTATGGCCAAGACTCTCGGTGTCTCCCGAAGTTTGTAACCTTCAGGAGTTGCTGTCATGCCCCTGGCATCTTCGCATTCCCGAAGTTTGTAACCTTCAGGCCCAGCGGCTCTTGCTGCGGTTCCCTAAGATATAGTTGATAGGCATGCCCCTGGGACGATCTTTCGGCATTTTGTACCTAGGATCATACTTCTCCACTATGGGCGTTGATGTGATCTCCGAGATCACAGTCCTTTGTTGTCGCATCTGAGCTTCTACTAGAGCTTGCATGTCGTTATGAAGCTTTCTCAGATCCTCTTTCAGAGTGTCGATCTCTTCTCTCAACTCTCTATTCTCTTCCTTGAGATCATCCATCTTTATCTGACAATTGGCCCGAGTATTGTACGAATGAGACAGTTTGACTCTAGAATCGAGACATAAACGTGAGATTCGTAGGTAAGAAGAATACATTTATGAGAATGATGAATGCAGTGATTATTAATTATTTTTGTTTATTCAAAGTAAAATTCGACAATTAGATTGCAAATATCAAATAGTGTGGAAACCCTGTTTTATTGAATTCAAAGGATTGCGGAAATGGAAATACCATAGATTACAAAGTGCTGAAAAAGGAAATCTAAACTAATGGATCCTGAGTCCTCTCTGAAGAGAGCTCAGGTGCTGGTTTGGGTGCTTTCCTTTTCTTTGACCAGGGCTCTTGGGCCGTTGTCGGGTTGTCATTCCTTTTCCAAGTGAAAGGAGCGAGCAAATTCCTTTGGTCATCCTGACTTTCTACAGCATGTTGCTCTAAAATCTCAATCAGGGCATCTTTTTCTCTTAACAGTTGCTGTATTTTCTTACACTCCACATTGAGAATACGGTACTTATTCCTCTAAGACCTCTTCTCCTGCTGAACTTTGCTGAGAGTAACCTGAAGTTTTTCCGTCTCAGACATGAAATAAAGGGCAGAGTCCCTTAATGGAAGAACTTCCTGACGAGGGTAAGGCATCCTCAGCTTGAGAGCTCTAGTTTGTACCCAGTGGAGATAAGGCTCCATCGAGACACAATCTGGTTTTCCTAGAGACTCTCGTCCTTTTCTATGAATGTGTTTCCAAGCATGCACTATTTCTATCTTTAGTGCCCTGTCATTTTCTCCTTCCTTGAAGAAAAGACCTTCCAGATGAGCATTTCGCGGGACATGCCTCATCGGGTATCCAAATTGACGACGAACTAACACCGGATGATAGTTGATTCCTCCCTTAGTTCCTATAAGGGGTACATCTGGGAAATTTCCACAATGTTCAATAATTCTGATCCCGTCATAGATTCGATTGTACCAATTAATGTCAGAGTTGGTAAGAGACATGATTCTCTGCGACCAACGTAAAGTATTCTTTTGATCCCAAAATGCAGCAGACTTGGGCAAGTGAGAAGTGAACCATTTGTATGGCAGGGGTACACAACATGTGATCATTCCTCCATTATACAAATTCCTTAAGTGTGCCGAATTATACGCATCTGCGAGTAAGGTCGGTATGGGGTTTCCAATCAGAAAAGTCTTAATGGCGTTGATATCTACGAAGTTATCAATGTTGGGAAACAAAAATAACCCGTAGGCGAGCAAAACAAAGATGCTCTCGAAAGCGGCCACGTTCCCTATACTAGCAAAGTATAGAGCTTTATTTATCAAGAATTGGGCTGGCAAACCTTGGATGCCACCCTTAGTGGTCATGTGAGTCCTGACTTTTGACTCGTCCAAATAAATTGCTCTTGCAATGGTCTGATCCTTTGGAATTTCTTCCAGTCTAGAAAAGGCAGCTTGATCAGTAATATGTAAATCAGTCAGGTGAGAATACTCCTCCAGCGTTGGTGCTAGCTGATAATCCGGGAATGTGAAATAGTGATAGACCGGATCGTAGAACTGGATTAGTGTGGACAGGATTCCTTCAATTACGTGGACTCTTAACAAGGACAACAATCCTCCATACTTGGCTCTGAAAGCCTCGTGGTTGGTGATCATTCTCGCCAAACCTCTTAAATCCTCTAACTTTGGAACCTTGAAGGTGTGCTTATGAGTTTTCCTTCTACCGAAATCCATTAGCGCAATCTCCTTCTCTGACATTTGCAATCATTGTCTTAGTTTAATTTGAAAAAGAGAGACTAGAAGAGACGATTTTTCTTTTGTTTTGACGTTTTTTAAATGAATGCATGAATGCAGCACACAAAAACATAGAAAAAACATGGGGTTAAAGGGTCGGTGTCATGAAGTCAAGGCTCTACCCCCCCCCCCCCCCAAAGGTTTATACTAGTGATTTTTTGTACCTGTCCGCAAAATCATTGACCCCTCTGGGATAACAATAGCAAGCGGATCGCCAGCGAGCTGATGTATCCTGGAGTGATCTCAGATGAGGGTAGTATCGCGTGACAACTATTTCCGATAGCTTCCACACTACAAAATAGCTTAAGTATACTGAAAACCTCAGCTTCTCAGATAACCCAGTCGACCACACTACTTTCAACAACCGAGGTCGTATAGGCAATGTATCTGCAAAGGGAGTCTCCATTGAGTTTGATGGTCGATCGGGGCTCTTAACTGGAATTCACTCCCACTAAGATTACCCGCATTGCCATCACCTATCTTAGGTGTATACTCAATCTTTCCACATGCGGCATCACACGCATTCCCATTAGCAGAAAAATAAACACAGATATCAATTAGGAAAAGCAGTATATATATATTTGTCTTAATCATCCTAGACCTCTAGTCTTATGATCCTATACAGACAATGACTCCCTAGCAGAGCTGTCATTTCTGTGATACGAATTTAGGGTTTCATCCCTTGGGATACAAGCAAGAATGTCTCCCATTGTGGTCGCCCTTCTGCTGTGGCACCTTTTAAGGTTTCTACCTAAGAGATGGGAAGAGATAAAGACATCCCCAGCAAAGTCGCCATTTTTCTGTAGCGCGGTTTTTTGCGTGGTTGCAAAGCACTATTGCTTTGGGGTACTACAGCTCGATTCATTTTTTATCCTATTGAAGCTGATGAAGGAAGGGAAATATATGTCTCCAATTAACCCAACTTACATACTGAGTTTGAACAGATGACTGTTGGATTACAGATGCTATAAAGATTGTGGGTCTCTCTTAGGTTATTTTGTTAAAAAAAAGTGTCTAGGCCATTGATAGGATGTTAGGACTGATGCTTTTTGATTGATGTATGAAGGGACGGGATTTTGGGGTTTTTATTAGTATGCTCACTAAGATTTTTCAATCTTATGCCTACGTATTCCCGTTTAACGAAACAGGGAAATCAGAGCGATCATAGTTCTTCCTATTCTATGGGAGGAAAAAGGTTGTTTTGGTGTCTTGTTCAAAGAACAAGACGTGAAGCTAAATGTGGTTTGTATCTTATTCAAAGCCCAAGATGTGAAGCTGAAGAGTCTATTTGTATCTTGTTCAAAGCCCAAGATGTGAAGCTTAAGGGTTTTGACTTTAGAGAGAATTTGTCATCTCTAAAGGGGGATATTTGGTCCGTTTGTCACAACTGTTGGGTGACTGGTTATAAAGGAGAATTACTTTAACTAGGATTTGTGAATCCAGCAATGCCATAATTGCCTTTATAGGGGATTTTTTAACCTGAAGGAGAAGACTTTAACTCAGTTTAGAGCAATGCCATCTTTCCTTAGGAATTTCTCATGCTAAAATAGGGACAGTGGCGTGGATGTAAATAATCCAGAGGCTTGCCGCTTACAGCAATTAGATGGGAGAAGGAGTTGTTGATGTTTGTATACTGTGAGCGAGGCACAGATTTTTATGCTAAAAGGTTGATTGACTTAACAGGGGTTTTCCTTATACAAAGCCTAAGAGGAGGCTATTAACCCGACAAGAGGGTGTTTTTATGTGTCTCGTACGAAGCCCGAGAGAGAGGCTAAAAGGTGGATTGACTCACCAAAAGAGTCTTTTATACTTAACAAGATAGTGTTTTCGTATCTCGTACAAAGCCCGAGATGGAGGCTAAAAGGGGTGACTCAACAAGAGAATCTTTTATACTCAACAAGAGAGTGTTTTTGTATCTCGTACAAAGCCCGAGATGGAGGCTAAAAGGTGTGACTCAACAAGAGAGTCTTTTATACTCAACAAGAGAGTGATTTTGTATCTCGTACGAAGCCCGAGATGGAGGCTAAAAGAGTTTGAATCAACAAGAGAGTCTGAAAAGGTTAGCTCCTCCGGGGAGAATCATTTGTATAAATCCCAAGAGGAGGCTACTGTACTGGTGACTGTTTTCAGTTTAGTGACAGGTCCAGTATGTTGGATAAAAGAGAAAATCAGTTCTTATAAAGGGAACGATTAAAGGTAAGGTTGTGCTTTGGCACTGATCAGAGGATCAGGGTTATTTCTTGTTCTTTAAGGAAATGGGAAATCCAAAGGGGATTGAGACTGTCCAAGTCTGCTAGTGTTTTGAGAAATCGATTCTCAGGTAGTGAAATGATCTTTGTATGATACCCAAGAGAAGGCTGGTATGTTAAGGGATGAAGGTCAACCCATTAACAGGTTTGATGTAACGCCCCAGTTTTTGTGAGTTTTATTTAATCGAGTTTAATTGATTATTTTATTATTATATTATTTTATTTTCGACTTTTATTTAGAAAAATGTTATTTTTCATCGTTATTATGTTTTATCGCATTTTGAGAGCGTTTGCGAGATATTTGAGTGTAGGGGTATTTTGGTCATTTGGGTAGATATTTTGTTTAAATAGAATAGAAAGATAGAAATAGAGAGAAAAGAAAACAGAAAAATAGAAAGAGAAGAGAAGAGAAAAGAGAAGGAAAGAAGGGAGAAGAGGAAAAGAGAGGAAAAGTCGAGAAAACTCCGTTTAAAGCGCGAATAATCGGGTAAGGGTGAGAAGTTTCAATTATATCTTGCTTGTGTATGTATATGTGTTGTTTGTGGTGAATGTTTTGGTTGTTTTCCATATGTTTCCGTTTATGCCGTATTTGACGAAATCGATAGAAACCGATGTTTCTACGGTCGGAAAGTCGTATAAATACATGTGTTGGTTGGTTATATGTATGTGAGTTGCTGTTTGAAGTTTCACGAAGTTTGGTTATGTTTCGGTTAGTTTTCGGTATGTTTCCGTTGTCGTTTCCGTTTAGGTCGAATTGTGGGAAACCGATGTTTTCACGGTTAGAATTCGAAATAAATTACGTAGTTGTATCGAGGAAGGTTAGGTCGTCGTATGTCGTGCTTTTTATTCGATTTGGTGAAGTTTAAAAATTCTGGTTTTTGAAAGGTTGAAATTTAATCGAAAAATCGAACGTCGTAGAAATTTCGTTTAAGTGTTCTAAATTGTTCTTATGTATTTGGTGTTTATGAGTATATGTTTGTTTCGGTGAAAATGTTCGATTTAGTCGAGTTTTTGGGTGTTTCGGAAAAGGACAGCATAGGTGTAATGGAGAAAATCTGATTTTTTGTGAAAAACAGGGTTAGGGATCGATACATAATCCTAGGGATCGATCCCTACTGTGAAAATTGGGAAAAATGGAATTTTTACTACAGCAGGGATCGATACATGCGAGTTAGGGATCGATACCTACTGTGCTGAAACAGAAAATCTGGTTTGTCGGGGAAACTTCGGAAATTCATATCTTTTGATCCGTAACTCGGATCGGGACGTTCTTTATACCGTTGGAAAGCTAACGAAATGTTATTTCTTTTAAAATTAGGTTGGAGGTCAGTAGATGATTTAATTAATTCGTGTTTTTGGAAAAATAGTTGAGTTGTCGGGTTTTGTTGCGTACAATGTGTGCGATTGATGCGTTATTATGCTATATGCTTTTGATATGTAAGGTGTAGCTTGTGTGTTGTTATATGATGTGAATATACATGATGAGATGTTGTGATAATGTTGTTGTTGTGCGGTAAATACATTGTTTGATTGAATATCAATGTATGTGGTTATGATGTTGTGTTGGTTTGTGGTTTATTGTTGTGGTTTGTGGAATGTGATGATGTTGAAGCATGTGACAAGTTATGGTAATTGTTGTGATGATGATTGGTGGCCGAGAGGCAAGAAAATGCTAAGTATGGTATATTGGTGTTTGTGGCCATTTTGGGCAATTGTGTGCATTACTTTATATGTACTTGAAATACATGATTATTGTTAATGCATGAGCATTTGATGTTGGCATGAGTCATTAATGTGTCAAGTATCATGATATGCATTCTTGCATTGGAAGATTCATAGATGAATCAGTTTTATCGTCTTACGCCCTGAAATAATGGTAGAAGCGATTAATCACAAATGATTGTGCGCCCTGAAATAGTGGACTATGGCAATCGGATTGTGCGCCTTGAAATAGTGGTCGAAAGCAATCCATAAACGTCGTACGCCCTGAAATAATGGTTTATAGCGACGGGGAACATCGTAGGCCCGACGGGGAGTTACTCTATGTAACGAGCGATGATTCCAAGAGTTCCTGGGGAACTAATGAATTACAAGGTTGGAAGTCGGTACCGCATGGCATTTGCATAGAGTCGTTGTGTCGGTCTCTGTGCATTTGCATAAATCATGAATTAATTGGCATGGAAATGTGATTGTGATTGATGAGATGAAATATGTGGAATTGTATTGAATGGTATATGTTTGATTGGAGTATGTGATTATGTGTGGAAAATCATGATTTGATTGATTATATGTGGAAGTTGTGTATTGATTAGTTATGTGTTGAGATTGTGATAGCTTTGGTGAGTTGATATGCATTTTGATAAATGTATTGAGCATGATTGGTATGCTTTGTGATGGATGCATAAATGATTATGTGTTGTGAATTATGTTATGTCTTGGTGACATGCTATATATATTGGTAGGTGATGTTGTGGTGAGAAATATTTTCTATGTGAATTTATTTGTGTTGTGGCATATTATTATGCAATCTTGTATTAATTGTTATTTCTCACCCTTCTGCTGGAATATGCTTTTTATGGCATAGTGCAGATTGTCAGCTTTAGAGGCTTGGAGGCTTTTGTGGAGATTAGTCCTCCGTTCCGTTGTCGTTCGTGGTGTCTGCTCTGATACGTAGCACGGGAGTCGGGGAACGTTTTGTTATATGTATATAATTGTTGAATATATTTTGTATTTATATTTTGATGTTCTAAAACCATTTATTTGTAAAACAAGTCAGTTATGGATCTTTCCGCTTTATTCCATAATTGACCATCCTTTTGTAAGGAAAAAGTTTCTCTTTGTGTTATGTATCAAAAATGTTGAGCAGGGATTGTATTTTGTGCATTTAAGTGTGACATCCATGTTTCCTGTCGGAAAAAAAATAAATTTTTAGTTACTCTGATTTTATTAATTGTTATTTATTCGCGATGGGAATTGGGGTGTTACAAGTGGTATCAGAGCTGGTCGGTCCGTCCGGCCAAGTTGTTGAGTTAGTTGGTGTGACAGTTGAATATTGTCGTTGTTGTTTGTCCCTTAGTACGTGATTGGTGTGCGGAACACTGTCAGTGCTTTCTGGTTTTCTAATCCTTTGTCTTCAGGTGTGAGATTGAGATAAGTGGGGGAGAAGCTGGTACTTCTCCATGTTGTTTCAGGTGTGGAGCGTTGGCTCAGTGTACCGTTGGTTGCAAGATTGTAAGTGCTCTTTGGACAGTGTGGTTCCCGGTTCCGGAGGGAATGCGGAGGTAAGGTTTATGCCTTAGGTAGTTTTGTGCACAAGATGCAAGAAATACTATTATAGTTTGGTAAAGACGGTTTATGCCACATCATGATTGTCGGCTGTCTATTGACAAATTGAGGAACTGATCACCCTTAATCTCTTGTTGATAGCAGACGGGAATTATGTTGGATGGAATAGATGTGTCTTTCCGGCTTTGATAGTGTGTGCCATGAATTGTTTGGAATTGAGAAAATGATTACGGATTGTTTTGATGAGTCGATGAAGATGCTAATATCGGAAGATGAAATGGATTAGAGGTTTTGGTATGTTGGTCCAGTTGGGAAGTCATTGGGAGAGAATGATTGGGCATCGTTAATGGTGGTTCTCAGAGAGAAAAGTGTGAACTCAAATTGGACGAAGGTAAGGATTTCAGGTTTGGATCTGCTAAGTAAGTAGAAGAACTGTTAGGATGTGAAACTAAGATGTTCTTATGTTTGTGGCGATAGTTTTCTAGAGATTGGCAGGAAGGACACAGTGATGAGTTACCGGTTGTGCGTGATTTTAAGATGTATTCCCGGATGGAATATTGGATGTTAGCGTTAGAGGTACCCGGACTGATAGAGCAGTTGGAAGATTTACTGGAAAGGAGAATTGTGAGGCCAAGTGTGTCTTCTTGGAGAGCTTCAGTGTTGTTAGTAACAAAAAGGAAGGAGGATTGACCGAAATAACAAGCATGATGTGTATAATGGTATTGAGACTATGGAAAGCCAAACTTAGAGTTCCGAAGAGGTTTGGAGTTTTTGGAATTTTAGAGCATTAATGGAAATTTTGAGAAAATCTTAAGTGTGGATGTATTATTTAAGAGTTCTTTTGGATTAGTTGTTGCTACATGTTGGGAATTATGGAATTTAGACTGTAAAGAGAAGAAATTGTGTATGGATTATTGACAGTTGAATAAGGTAATGGTGGAGAATAAGTGTCCACTTTCACGAGCGGATGATTGGAATGGTTTGGTTGAGTTTTAGTGAAATTGCAATTGTTTGAAATGTTTGATAAGGATAGTGAATTGTGTGAGTTAAGGCTTTGATCGATTTGATGTGACTAGTTATGTTGTAGTCATCGGAATAGACTGGTAATTACTCGGTTAAGCTTGTGTGGGAGTAGCCAGTTACCCAGTGCAAGGTTTTGCAAAAGCTTTAAGAATTTATATCTTTTGGAATTTGGTTGGACATTACAAAGTACGGTGATGTTGCTTGGTGTTAGTAATGTGTCCGTAATGTTTGTGAAGTATATGAATCGTATCTTCCATATTTAATTGGATAAGTTGTAGTGGTTTTAATTGAGGATATTCGAATCTGTTATAAACTCGGAAGAAGAACAGGTAGAGTGTTTGAGATTTGAATCACAAGTGTTGGAAAGAGACGAAGTTTTATGCTAAGTTATTCAAGTGAGAATTTGGGTTGGAAAAAGGTTAGTCTTCTTGGATATGTTATTTCAGGTAATGGTATTGTTATGGATCCATCGGAAGTGGATCTGGTTTTGCAATGAGAGGTTCCGAAGTTGGTTAAGGAGATTAGAAACTTTTGGGCTCAGTCGGTTGTTACGAAAGGTTATGGAAGACTTTGCTAAGTTCGTACTTCTGTTATTTCAGTTGGCTTGCAAAGGATGAGTCATTTGTTTTGGATGTTCGTTGTGAGTAAGTTTTGGGTGAGCCGAAGTAGAATTTGTCTACGGCTGCAGTTTTGATTCTGTGTGATCCTGTTCAACTGTTTGTGAGGTGTCTTTGATGAGTTAGTCAGTGTGTTAATGTAAGGGAGTAAAGTCATGGCTTATGCTTTACGACAATTAAGGATTCATAAAAGGATCTATACTATTCTGGATTTGGAATTAGTCGCGGTTGTATTGTGTTGGAAAATTTGGAGGTATTATTTTTATGGTTCTCGACTTGAAGTGTTTGGTAATCGCAAGAGTCTAGAGTACTTGGTTGGTTTGAAGGAATAGAGTATGAGACAATGAGGATGGTTGGAAATTTTGATGAGTTATGACTTTAGTTGGAATTATCCTGTTGGTAAAGGTAAGGTCTTGCTTGGAAAGTTAAGTCGAAAGTTTCAGGGTATGTCTGTTTTGATGGTCAGAGAATTAGAATAATTTGAGCAGTTCCGAGACTAGTGTCTGGTGTGTGAGATAACACAGGAGAGTGTGAGGTTAGGAATATTAAAAGTGAACAGTGATTTTTGGTGAATAAGAGAAAGAGTTAGACCTTGGACGTGAAATTGGTAGTTTTGATGGTTGCGAGTAATCAGAGTGCGCAGCGGATGCGTGGTGTTGCACAATTTGTATTTGCGTGTGTGTGACTTGTAAGAGTTCATAAGTGGAATATTGGGAATATGTAGGATTGATGAGACCATTGGACGTTTCAAAATGGAAGTGATAAGTGAAAGGTTTAAATGTTATCCATGGGCTACTATGTAGAGGGATGTTTCGGTTATATGTTCGATTGGTGGATCGTAGCATTGTTGTAGTATGGTTGTGTGGAGGTTGTTTAAACGATGTTGTATCGTGGAACTTTATGTTCTTGTTGTGTTGTTGCCTCGTTTCCATGGTGATGGTTCGAGCGTGTGTAGCTAATTCCTGTGTGGGGAATTAGGGGAGTGTTACCTATGGTAGGGTAACGATCTTGTTGTGTTTCGGTTCTAGAGTGAACCTGTGTGTTGGTATCGTGGTTTTCCTTGAGTTGTGAGTTGGTCGTCAAGTGCATTGTATGGGCTTTGCATCTTGTCGTTGTAGTTGTCGTCGTATCGTGTTGTTGTAATTACGGTTAGCAAGGTGTTTGTCTGTTGTGTTATTCGTGGTGTGCCTTTTGTTGGCATGTTGGTTTGTTCGTCGGATGCGAGAGTCGTGTCCGGAGTTGTTCGTCTCGGTTAGATTTTCGAGGACGAAAATGTCTAAGTGGGGGAGAATTGTAACGCCCCAGTTTTTGTGAGTTTTATTTAATCGAGTTTAATTGATTATTTTATTATTATATTATTTTATTTTCGACTTTTATTTAGAAAAATGTTATTTTTCATCGTTATTATGTTTTATCGCATTTTGAGAGCGTTTGCGAGATATTTGAGTGTAGGGGTATTTTGGTCATTTGGGTAGATATTTTGTTTAAATAGAATAGAAAGATAGAAATAGAGAGAAAAGAAAACAGAAAAATAGAAAGAGAAGAGAAGAGAAAAGAGAAGGAAAGAAGGGAGAAGAGGAAAAGAGAGGAAAAGTCGAGAAAACTCCGTTTAAAGCGCGAATAATCGGGTAAGGGTGAGAAGTTTCAATTATATCTTGCTTGTGTATGTATATGTGTTGTTTGTGGTGAATGTTTTGGTTGTTTTCCATATGTTTCCGTTTATGCCGTATTTGACGAAATCGATAGAAACGTATGTTTCTACGGTCGGAAAGTCGTATAAATACATGTGTTGGTTGGTTATATGTATGTGAGCTGCTGTTTGAAGTTTCACGAAGTTTGGTTATGTTTCGGTTAGTTTTCGGTATGTTTCCGTTGTCGTTTCCGTTTAGGTCGAATTGTGGGAAACCGATGTTTTCACGGTTAGAATTCGAAATAAATTACGTAGTTGTATCGAGGAAGGTTAGGTCGTCGTATGTCGTGCTTTTTATTCGATTTGGTGAAGTTTAAAAATTCTGGTTTTTGAAAGGTTGAAATTTAATCGAAAAATCGAACGTCGTAGAAATTTCGTTTAAGTGTTCTAAATTGTTCTTATGTATTTGGTGTTTATGAGTATATGTTTGTTTCGGTGAAAATGTTCGATTTAGTCGAGTTTTTGGGTGTTTCGGAAAAGGACAGCATAGGTGTAATGGAGAAAATCTGGTTTTTTGTGAAAAACAGGGTTAGGGATCGATACATAATCCCAGGGATCGATCCCTACTGTGAAAATTGGGAAAAATGGAATTTTTACTACAGCAGGGATCGATACATGCGAGTTAGGGATCGATACCTACTGTGCTGAAACAGAAAATCTGGTTTGTCGGGGAAACTTCGGAAATTCATATCTTTTGATCCGTAACTCGGATCGGGACGTTCTTTATACCGTTGGAAAGCTAACGAAATGTTCTTTCTTTTAAAATTAGGTTGGAGGTCAGTATATGATTTAATTAATTCGTGTTTTTGGAAAAATAGTTGAGTTGTCGGGTTTTGTTGCGTACAATGTGTGCGATTGATGCGTTATTATGCTATATGCTTTTGATATGTAAGGTGTAGCTTGTGTGTTGTTATATGATGTGAATATACATGATGAGATGTTGTGATAATGTTGTTGTTGTGCGGTAAATACATTGTTTGATTGAATATCAATGTATGTGGTTATGATGTTGTGTTGGTTTGTGGTTTATTGTTGTGGTTTGTGGAATGTGATGATGTTGAAGCATGTGACAAGTTATGGTAATTGTTGTGATGATGATTGGTGGCCGAGAGGCAAGAAAATGCTAAGTATGGTATATTGGTGTTTGTGGCCATTTTGGGCAATTGTGTGCATTACTTTATATGTACTTGAAATACATGATTATTGTTAATGCATGAGCATTTGATGTTGGCATGAGTCATTAATGTGTCAAGTATCATGATATGCATTCTTGCATTGGAAGATTCATAGATGAATCAGTTTTATCGTCTTACGCCCTGAAATAATGGTAGAAGCGATTAATCACAAATGATTGTGCGCCCTGAAATAGTGGACTATGGCAATCGGATTGTGCGCCTTGAAATAGTGGTCGAAAGCAATCCATAAACGTCGTACGCCCTGAAATAATGGTTTATAGCGACGGGGAACATCGTAGGCCCGACGGGGAGTTACTCTATGTAACGAGCGATGATTCCAAGAGTTCCTGGGGAACTAATGAATTACAAGGTTGGAAGTCGGTACCGCATGGCATTTGCATAGAGTCGTTGTGTCGGTCTCTGTGCATTTGCATAAATCATGAATTAATTGGCATGGAAATGTGATTGTGATTGATGAGATGAAATATGTGGAATTGTATTGAATGGTATATGTTTGATTGGAGTATGTGATTATGTGTGGAAAATCATGATTTGATTGATTATATGTGGAAGTTGTGTATTGATTAGTTATGTGTTGAGATTGTGATAGCTTTGGTGAGTTGATATGCATTTTGATAAATGTATTGAGCATGATTGGTATGCTTTGTGATGGATGCATAAATGATTATGTGTTGTGAATTATGTTATGTCTTGGTGACATGCTATATATATTGGTAGGTGATGTTGTGGTGAGAAATATTTTCTATGTGAATTTATTTGTGTTGTGGCATATTATTATGCAATCTTGTATTAATTGTTATTTCTCACCCTTCTGCTGGAATATGCTTTTTATGGCATAGTGCAGATTGTCAGCTTTAGAGGCTTGGAGGCTTTTGTGGAGATTAGTCCTCCGTTCCGTTGTCGTTCGTGGTGTCTGCTCTGATACGTAGCACGGGAGTCGGGGAACGTTTTGTTATATGTATATAATTGTTGAATATATTTTGTATTTATATTTTGATGTTCTAAAACCATTTATTTGTAAAACAAGTCAGTTATGGATCTTTCCGCTTTATTCCATAATTGACCATCCTTTTGTAAGGAAAAAGTTTCTCTTTGTGTTATGTATCAAAAATGTTGAGCAGGGATTGTATTTTGTGCATTTAAGTGTGACATCCATGTTTCCTGTCGGAAAAAAAATAAATTTTTAGTTACTCTGATTTTATTAATTGTTATTTATTCGCGATGGGAATTGGGGTGTTACATTTGACACTTGACTCAGAAAGACAGCTCTAGCAAATTGATGACTTGGTTTTGTTCTTATACCTGTAGAGGTCTCTGGCTCCTTATACTAAGCCCCAGAGAAGGCATGAGAGCTTTTAAGAAGCCGACGGGTCCTTGTACAACGCCCAAGAGGAGGCGGGGATGCTTTTAAGAAGCCTGTGGGTCCCTAAACTCCGAGAAGTTCAAGACATGCCATTTGTAACGACCCGAAAATCTAAATCAATTATTTAATTATTTATTTAATTAATTTAGAAGGAATTAAGAGGTTTTTGATAATTTTGGAGAATTTTGGAGTAAATGAGTGTTTTTGAATAATTTTAATAAAGTAAATGAGCATGTGTTATTTATATTATTATTATTATTAAAAAGAAAATGAGAAAGGGCAAGGTGGTCTTATTGGAAAGTAAGTAAGGATAGGATGGGAAGTTCATAAGTTGGGATTTGTTAGCCAAAGAAAGAGAACGATCATTCTCTCATATTGTCGTATCTTTTGTGAAGAACACTGAAGAAGAAAGGAGAAGGAGAACTAGGGCTTGAGGATTACTAGAGGAATCTTGAAGAAAGAAGGAAAAAGCTTCGGATTACTCTAAGGTATGGGGAGAGTTCATTATTTCTTATAGTTGTATAGGAATTGGAGATGAATAGATTAAGGATTGTATGAATTGTGTTGGTTTTGATGATTGTCGATGTAGAATGAGTAAATTGAGGAAAGTATGATGGATTTGATTGATATGTATTGCTATATGTGTGTTTTGTGAATATTTTTGATCAAATTTTGTGAGAAAAACTGATTTTTGGGGTGATCGAAGTCAAAAACGCAGAAAAAAACACTTTTCGGGAAAAGTTGGGTTTTGTCGCATCCTGACACGGGCCGTGTCACACAACACGGGCACCCGTGTAAGCCTACTGGTTGGGGGAAATAAATATTTTTGTTACAGAGCTTCTGACACGGGCCGTGTCACAGGACACGGGCGGCCGTGTCAGGCCTCTGTTCCTGCTAAAAAATTTCCTGTTTTGGGTTTTACGTGTAGGCCTCCTGACACGGGCCGTGTCACTGGACACAGGCGGCCGTGTCAGGCCACTGAGTATTTTCCGTTTTTGCTGTTTTGACGTCTTTCGTGCTGATTTTTGCTATCTCGTTGCTTTGTCGCTATATGGATGATAAAACATGATTTTTATGATGAATATTGTTGAAAGTGAAATGAATGATGCACATGTTGATATTTGGATGAAATGAAGAGCTTAGCATCATTGCATTTCATGGCATTTTATGTTGGGGCTTCGGTCTATTGGTAGCTTCAATCCCATAGTGCAGATTGGAGTGATATGTTGTTATGTTGTGCTCCCTTGTGGAGGGTTGATGGCCAGTGTCCATCACATGGAGGAAGAATCGGTACCACATGCATCCATTGCATACCATGACGTTTGACATAGCATTTTGTGAAGTAATTGAGATTGCGTTATGAATAATTGTTGATGATGATTCCGATGTTGTAGTGGCTTATTTATTTATTTTCCATGTCTTTGTATTACTATAATGAATTATGTTTTCTTACCCTGCCTGCTTGGAAATGTTGCCTCTTATGTGGGTAACTTGCAGATAACCAAGAATAGCTACGAGGTGACGAAGGAAGTAGCTTTGGAATGTTTCGTTATTACTGTCTAGTTAGAGGTGTCCTGCTCTGTGTCATGTAACATCGGGTTGGGAAGATTGTTATGAACCTCGTTTCTTTTAGTTTATGACTGAATTTTTATAGTGTTGAATGATGGTGTTTGATTTAGACATATTTATTATGAAGTATTTTTGGAATTGAAAATAAAAGTTAATTTCCGCTGCGTAGTTGTTGATGTATGTTAATGATGATTGAGTAACCCGTGTTACGGGATAGGACAATGATTGTTAGATGATGTCTTTGAATATGTGTGACACCCTTTATGTTGGTTTTACTCTGATAATATGAAATGTTTTACTAGAAATTGTATGTGGGGTAGAAGGGTGTTACATTAGTGGTATCAGAGCAGGTCGGTCTGTCCGGCCAAGTTTTGTGTTGTGAGTCTGTTGTCAGTCGTTACTTGTTAACGATTATTTGTTTCTTTCTGACGTGGTGAGTGTTGTACAGAATGGCTGGAAACAACACGTGAGCTCTTGCTGATGCTATTGCAGCTCTTGCTCGGAACCATGCTCCTGATGAGTTTCGTGCGTTGGAGAAGTTTCAGAGGAACAATCCACCGAAGTTTGAAGGGACTCATGACCCGGCGAGCGCACAAAAGTGGCTCAAGGCGATTGAGAAGATTTTTAGAGTGATGGGGTGCTCTGATGCGCAGCAAGTGCAGTTCGGAACGCATATGCTGGAAGAAGAGGCCGAGGACTGGTGGGATAACACCCGTCAGAGGCTAGAAGATGTTGGCACTGTGGTGACTTGGAATGTGTTCAAGCAAGAATTTCTAGGCAAGTATTTTCCTGAAGATGCTCGTGGTAAGATGGAAGTGGAATTCATTGAATTGAAACAAGGAAATATGACTGTGGCAGAGTATGCTGCCAAATTTGAGAGGCTCGTGAAGTTTTGTCCTCATTACAACCGTGCGGATGCTGAACTTTCTAAGTGTCTCAAGTTTGAGAATGGGCTGAGACCAGAGATTAAGCAAGGGATTGGATGGCAACAGATTCGCAGGTATGCATAACTGGTGGATAAGAGTAGGATCTATGATGAAGATAGTCGAGCTCGATCTGCTCACTACAAACAGCTAAGTGAAAAGAAAGATAAGGGTCAGTTTAGAGGAAAACCTTATGCGACCCCAGGTGATAAAGGGAAACAGAGGATATCAGATGAAAAGAAGTCAAGTAGGGGAGTCGTTAATGCACCTACTAAGTGCTATAAGTGTGGAGAGGCAGGTCACAAAGCTGATGTGTGTACTAACAAAGTTCTGAGATGTTACCGTTGTAGTAAGATTGGGCATAGAATTGGTGATTGTCCGAATGAGGGTCCGACCTGTTTCAACTGTGGTGAACAGGGGCATATCAGTACTCAATGCCAGAAACCAAAGAAGACTGCTACTGCTGCCTAGACTACTGGAAAAGTGTTTGCTTTGGCTTGCTCAGAAGTTCCCAAGAAGGACAACTTGATTCGAGGTACTTGTTTTATTAACAATGTTGAGTTGATTGCTATTATTGATACTGGAGCTACGCATTCATTTATCTCTCTTGAGTGTGCTACTAGATTGGGTTTGAATTTGTCTAACATGAATGGTAGTATGATAATAGAGACTCCGGCTAATGGTTCGGTGACTACCATGCTTGTTTGTTTGAAGTGTCCTTTGACAATCTTTGAGAAGAATTTTGTGATGGATTTAGTGTGTTTACCTTTGCACCAAATCGATGTTATCCTTGGTATGAACTGGTTGGAGTTCAACTACATTCATATTAATTGTTATAGTAAGACTGTGAGGTTTCCAGAGTTAGGTGAGGATGGTGAATTGATGTTCTTATCTGCTAAACAAGTGGATGAACTTTTATTAGATGAAGCGTTGATGTTCGCAGTGTTTGCATCGTTGCCAGTTGATGGTGAAACCGTCAGTGCTGAGTTGCATGTGGTTTGTGAGTTTCAAGATGTGTTTCCTGAGGATATAAGTGATTTACCTCCGGAATGTGAAGTTGAGTTTGCTATGGACTTAATGCCAGGTACGAGTCCAGTGTCGATGGCTCCTTATCGGATGTCTGCTTCAGAATTGAGTGAGTTGAAGAAACAACTAGAAGAATTGTTAGAAAAGAAGTTTATTCGTCCTAGTGTTTCTCCGTGGGGTGCTCCGGTGTTGCTTGTTAAGAAGAAGGATGGTAGTATGAGATTGTGTATCTATTATCGGCAGCTGAATAAGATGACCATCAAGAATAAGTATCCGCTTCTGAGGATCGACGATTTGATGGATCAACTCGTAGGTGCTTGTGTGTTCAGTAAGATTGATCTGAGGTCTGGTTATCATCAGATTAGAGTTAAAGCTGATGATATTCCGAAAACAGCCTTCAGAACGAGGTATGGTCATTATGAGTATACGGTGATGCCATTTGGAGTTTCTAATGCGTCTGGTGTGTTCATGGATTATATGAACAGGATCTTTCATGAATATCTTGATAAGTTTGTGGTGGTTTTCATAGATGACATCTTGGTATATTCTAAATCAGAAGAAGAACATGCGGAAAATTTGAAGATTGTGTTACAAGTGTTGAGGGAAAAGAAATTGTATGCTAAGTTGTCAAAGTGTGAGTTCTAGTTGAAGGAAGTGAGTTTCCTAGGCCATGTGATTTCAAGTGGTGGAATTTCTGTGGATCCCTCCAAGATTAATGCGGTGTTGCAGTGGGAGACTCCGAAGTCTGCTACGGAGATTCGTAGTTTTCTTGGATTGGCTGGTTATTATTGTAGATTCATTGAAGGTTTTTCTAAGTTGGCTTTTCCGTTGACGCAATTGACTCGAAAGGGACAAGCGTATGTATGAGATGTCACTTGTGAGGAAAGTTTTGTGGAACTAAAGAAAAAGTTGATAACTGCTCCGGTGTTGGTTTTGCCAGACCCGAATGAGTCCTTTGTGGTTTATTGTGATGCTTCAAAGATGGGCCTTGGTGGAGTTTTGATGCAAAATGGTAAAGTGGTCGCTTATGCTTCTAGGCAGTTAAGAGTCCATGAGAGGAATTACCCTACACGCGACTTAGAGTTGGCTGCTGTAGTATTTGTGCTGAAGATTTGGAGGCATTATCTTTTTGGTTCGAAATTTGAGGTATTCAGTGATCATAAAAGTTTGAAATACTTGTTCAATCAGAAAGAGTTAAACATGAGGCAGAGAAGGTGGCTAGTATTGTTAAAGGATTTTGAGTTCGATTTGAATTATCATCCCGGTAAAGCAAATGTAGTGGCTGATGCTTTGAGTAGGAAGTCATTGCATATTTCGATGCTTATGGTGAGAGAACTTGAAATGATTGAGCAATTCAGAGACATGAGTTTGTTGTGTGAGACGACCGCTGATAGTGTGAAATTGGGCATGCTAAAGCTGACTAGTGGGATTTTAGAGGAAATTCGGGAAGGTCAGAAATCTGATTTGAAATTAGTTGACCAGTTAATGAAGATTAATCAAGGTAATGGAGGCGAGTTCCGAATTGATGAAGATGGAGTTTTGAGGTTTCGAGATAGAGTATGTATTCCGGATATTTCTGGAATCAAAAATAGTATTTTGGAGGAAGGGCATAGAAGTCGATTGAGTATTCATCCTGGTGCTATGAAGATGTATCAGGACCTGCGTAGATTGTTTTGGTGGCCAGGTATGAAAAGAGATATTGCTGAATTTGTGTATGCATGTTTGACTTGCCAGAAGTCCAAGATTGAACTTCAGAAACCTTCAGGTATGATGCAGCTGTTGAATGTTCCTGAATGGAAATGGGATAGCATTTCCATGGATTTTGTGTCTGGGTTACCGAAGACTGCAAGAGGTAATGACTCGATATGGGTGATTGTGGATAGGTTAACTAAGTCAGCGCATTTCTTGCCGATGAGAATTAATTATTCTATGCAGAAGTTAGCTGAAATTTATATTGATGAAATTGTGAAGTTGCATGGAACGCCTTCGAGTATTGTATCGGATAGAGATCCACGGTTTATGTCAAGGTTTTGGAAGAGTCTACAGGATGCTTTGGGTACTGAGTTGAGGATGAGCTCTGCTTATCACCCGCAGACAGATGGTTAGATGGAAAGAACAATCCAATCTTTAGAAGATTTGTTGAGAGCTTGCGTGCTGGATCAAGGAGGATCTTGGGATAGTCACTTGCCGTTGATGGAGTTTACATACAACAACAGTTTTCATGCTAGTATTGGGATGGCCCCATATGAGGCGTTGTATGGTAGACGTTGTCAAACTCCGTTGTGTTGGTATGAGTCGGGAGAGAGTTTTGTACTTGGACCTGAGATTATGCAAGAGACAATAGAGAAAATCAAAATGATTCGGGATAAAATGAAGACGTCGCAGAGTCGTCAGAAGAGTTACCATGATAAGAGAAGGAAAGCACTTGAGTTCCAGAAGGGAGACCACGTGTTCTTAAGAGTTACTCCGATGACTGGTGTGGGCAGAGCTTTGAAGTCTAGAAAGCTCACTCCGCGCTTTGTTGGTCCGTATCAGATTATGCAGAGGATATGAGAGGTTTCCTATCGAGTGGCTTTACCACCGTCACTTGCAAATTTGCATGATGTGTTTCATGTGTCGCAGTTGAGGAAGTATATTCCGGATTCGTCACATGTAATTCAAATGGATGACGTTTAGGTGAGAGATAACCTGACAGTAGAAGCTTCGCCTGTGAGAATTAATGGTCGAGAATTGAAGAAACTGCAAGGTAAAGAGATTGCTTTAGTGAAAGTATTGTGGGACGGACCAGCTGGTGATAGTTGGACTTGGGAGCGTGACGATCAGATGAAGGAGTCGTATCCGACTCTGTTTACTTCAGGTAATTTTCGAGGACGAAAATTCTTAAAGTAGGGGAGAGTTGTAACGACCCAAAAGTCTAAATCAATTATTTAATTATTTATTTAATTAATTTAGAAGGAATTAAGAGGTTTTTGATAATTTTGGAGAATTTTGGAGTAAATGAGTGTTTTTGAATAATTTTAATAAAGTAAATGAGCATGTGTTATTTATATTATTATTATTATTAAAAAGAAAATGAGAAAGGGCAAGGTGGTCTTATTGGAAAGTAAGTAAGGATAGGATGGGAAGTTCATAAGTTGGGATTTGCTAGCCAAAGAAAGAGAACAATCATTCTCTCATTTTGTCGTATCTTTTGTGAAGAACACTGAAGAAGAAAGGAGAAGGAGAACTAGGGCTTGAGGATTACTAGAGGAATCTTGAAGAAAGAAGGAAAAAGCTTCGGATTACTCTAAGGTATGGGGAGAGTTCATAATTTCTTATAGTTTTATAGGAATTGGAGATGAATAGATTAAGGATTGTATGAATCGTGTTGGTTTTGATGATTGTTGATGTAGAATGAGTAAATTGATGAAAGTATGATGGATTTGATTGATATGTATTGCTATATGTGTGTTTTGTGAGTATTTTTGATCAAATTTCGTGGGAAAAACTGATTTTTGGGGTGATCGAAGTCAAAAACGCAGAAAAAGCACGTTTCGGGAAAAGTTGGGTTTTGTCGCATCCTGACACGGGCCGTGTCACACAACACGGGCACCCGTGTCAGCCTACTGGTTGGGGGAAATAAATATTTTTGTTACAGAACTTCTGACACGGGCCGTGTCACAGGACACGGGCGGCCGTGTCAGGCCTCTGTTCCTGCTGAAATTTTTTCTGTTTTGGGTTTTACGTGTAGGCCTCCTGACACGGGCCGTGTCACTGGACACAGGCGGCCGTGTCAGGCCACTGAGTATTTTCCATTTTTGCTGTTTTGACGTCTTTCGTGCTGATTTTTGCTATCTCGTTGCTTTGTCGCTATATGGATGATAAAACATGATTTTTATGATGAATATTGTTGAAAGTGAAATGAATGATGCACATGTTGATATTTGGATGAAATGAAGAGCTTAGCATCATTGCATTTCATGGCATTTCATGTTGGGGCTTCGGCCTATTGGTAGCTTCAATCCCATAGTGCGGATTGGAGTGATATGTAGTTATGTTGTGCTCCCTTGTGGAGGGTTGATGGCCAGTGTCCATCACATGGAGGAAGAATTGGTACCACATGCATCCTTTGCATACCATGATGTTTGACATAGCATTTTGTGAAGTAGTTGAGATTGCGTTGTGAATAATTGTTGATGATGATTCCGATGTTGTTGTGGCTTATTTATTTATTTTCCATGTCTTTGTATTACTATAATGAATTATGTTTTCTCACCCTGCCTGCTTGGAAATGTTGCCTCTTATGTGGGTAACTTGCAGATAACCAAGAATAGCTACGAGGTGACGAAGGAAGTAGCTTTGGAGTGTTTCGTTATTACTGTCTAGTTAGAGGTGTCCTGCTCTATGTCATGTAACATCGGGTTGGGAAGATTGTTATGAACCTCGTTTCTTTTAGTTTATGACTGAATTTTTATAGTGTTGAATGATGGTGTTTGATTTGGACATATTTATTATGAAGTATTTTTGGAATTGAAAATAAAAGTTGATTTCCGCTGCGTAGTTGTTGATGTATGTTAATGATGATTGAGTAACCCGTGTTACGGGACAGGACAATGATTGTTACATGATGTCTTTGAATATGTGTGACGCCCTTTATGTTGTTTTTACTCTGATAATATGAAATGTTTTACTAGAAATTGTATGCGGGGTAGAAGGGTGTTACACCATTCACCGAGAATAGATCAAGCCAGGAAAGTCCGAGAATTTGGAAGAAACTCAAGAGATGCCATTCACGGAGAAAAGATCATCTCTGGGGAGTTAGAGTTTCTTTGACGATTTCTAAGAGTGACAGTCTGAGAAAGGGTTCACCGAGAATGCTGCATTTCACGTCTCCTTATTGTTTAACCCCAAGAGAAGGGAAGACTGTGTCTGGTATTCCTATGGGGATCTAGTTTTGACTGTATTTAAGAGTGACCAACAGGACTTTACCTAGTGCTAGACGTAGTTGTCGGGGAAAACTCTAAATAACTATACTAGTATTACACAGTGGATATATGACGAGTATATAAAAGTTTGTGAAAGAAGACTTACAGTGAGCAGCCCCACAATACAGTTATATATATATATATATATGAAAGCGGATAAAGAAAGTGGGTAAACACTTACTCGGTTGTAGAGCTTCCATGCTATTTTATTAGTTGTTCAACAAATAAAGCTTTGATAACAATATTCTATTTAAAATCAAAGGAGAAAGTGCGTTGAAAAGATTGTTAGGACTTACAGCTCAAGGAGAGGCCCACGGTTTTATCAGTGATTGCACTGTTGTTTTGTACAGGGACTTATACAAGTGACTGAGGACCAAAAAGGTTTTCTGTACAAAGGGATGGGTCTTACACTCTCTCAAGAGGCCCAAAGGTGTTTAAAGAAAAGGAATGGGGCTTATAACACGAGGGTAGGCCCAGATGATTTGATTTTTTGAACTGGCGACCGTGCCGAGACTTCTTTAACGTATTGGGTCTTATACAATATATTGAGGCCCAAAAAAGTTTTGGTTAAAAGGGGGTTGGGTCTTACACTCTATTAGAGGCACAAAAGTTTATTTTTGTACAAGTGGTGGGGCTTAAAACTCAAGGAGAGGCCCAGGGTTATTTGTTTTGAAAACGGCGATCGCGCCGAGGTTTTTGAAAGCACAGTGGGTCTTATACAATGACTGAGGCCCAAATATTTTTGGTTTCAAAAATGGGTTGGGTCTTACACTCTATTAGAGGCCCAAAAAAGTTTAAAGATGGGTCTTACAACTCGAGGAAAATCCCAAAGATTTTTGTGAAAAAGGCGACGATCGTGTCGAACCTTTTGACGGTATAGGGACTTATACAATACACTGGGGCCCAAAAAGGTTTGTATTTACAAAGGGTTAGGTCTTACTGTTGACACGGGATTTCGACCACAGGTGGGAAGCGAGGATTCCCATGACGCGTCGGCACAAAAGGCACATCAAGTTGTCGATTCGACACCAGCAGAGAGGCGCGTCGGAGAGACGGCGACAAGCCTCGGCGTCGGAGGAAAATAAGGCGAAGACCTGATCCCAACTTCAAGGATAAATGATTAGGCGGGAAAAGTTTGAAACTTCCAAGACTATGGGAAGTTGAAAAGAAAGTGGGGTGCAACGTGTCAGCTTCAAAAGACATTTGGGTAGACAGATAGTTACATTCTAGGCCTATATAAGGCACTGTACTTTTCATTTTCAAAGGTCGCATTTTTTCACATTGTAAAGGGAAAACACTCAAAGTACCAAGCTTAGAGAGAAACGAGTTCACTCCCGTGAAAATGTATAATTGCGTCCAAATTTACTTAATGCAATTTACTTTCAGCATCTAATTTAAATTATTGCCCTTTTGTTTTTGGTCAGCCTTTCTTTTCTTTGTATCTTCGCTTTGTATCCAAACTCGTGATCGTTAAGAAACCCTTTGCGTCACCAAGGTCACTTCAGAGTGACAACTTGCACTAAAAAAAACCGAGAAACTCAAACGCAGCATAAACGTACGCTTCCAATTCCTTGTTCTGGGATTTGTGTGGCCGATCCCGCGAGCGAACCTGCGATGGAAGGCTAGTGGTTGTTCGCGCCGGCGAACAAAGTGGCACACCCGGTGGAACCCATGTGAATTGAGTATATGTTTTTGCGTAGTGGTAAGATGGTAATACCACGACCGAACGAAGAACCGTCTCTGACGGAAAGTACGGTGAGAACACAGACAACTGATGTTGGCTTCGGTATCGTGTCAGCGGTGTCAACCAGTCCTAGCGGACCAATCGTAACACCACGTCGAAACGACCCGAAATCAACAATGGCAGGGACTACGGGGCAGTATATGCCTAGTATCACCATGCCGATACCTAGATCCTATAGGATGCCAACGGAGTTCATGTCAAGTTTGCACTTTAGCGGCCATTTATTTGGGGAGAGTTCATCCCCAGCGTTTTCAACTTATCAGGGGACAGGACACATGTCGAACCAGATGACTCGACCCCGAGGTTTTAACCTTTTCTCCCAATCCATACCGACCTTTACCTCTAGTTCCGTCGCGGTCATGAGGCAACAGATGGATGAGAGTAATCATGAGATGGTCCACATGTTGACTCAACAGATGGGTACCATATTAAGACCACTGATACAAGAGTCAACACAGAGTTACCAACAACTGGCGACTCAAATGACACGAATCGGTGACTTCTTAGGCGCTCCTAGGGCTCAGGGTCGACATACCCCACCGCCTCGACCGGAGACACCCCTTCGTCAGGATGAAGTCTTCGACGAAACTATAGAGCAACCCCGTGAGTTCGAAGAGATTCCTAGGAGGTTTCAAAGGCCTCCTGTGATTGTCCATAGGACCCAAGATTCGAATTTTGTTGTCCAACAGGTTCGACAGGACGCCTCGGCTGGAGAACATAACTTGGAGGCCGTAGTCGAACGTATCATGGTCCGTAATGGGGCGAACCTTGGCCTTCGACGGCCAACATATACATCCCCATTACCAGACTTCGTATTACAAACCGAATTACCCAAGGGGTGGAAAGTGCCAAAATTTACCAAGTTCGCTGGGGAAACGGAAGAATCCACCGTCGAACACGTCGCTCGGTATCAAACCGAAGCAGGCGATATAGCGAACAATGAGGACTTGAAAATGAAATATTTCCCAAGTTCCCTCACGAAAAATGCATTCACGTGGTTTACTACGTTGCCCCCTCAGTCCATCCATACGTGGGCACAATTGGAGAGACTGTTTCACGAATAATTTTATATGGGACAGTCGAAAATAAGTCTGAAAGAGATAGCAAGCGTCAAACACAAGGCCACGGAGTCAGTAGACCAGTACTTGAATAGGTTTAAGCTTTTGAAAGCACGGTGCTTTACTCAGGTCCCTGAGCACGAATTAGTCGAAATGGCTGCCGGTGGCCTGGACTATTCAATCAGGAAAAAGTTAGACACGCAATATCTTAGGGATATGGCACAACTGGCTGACCGGGTTCGCCAGGTCGAACGATTGAAAGCTGAGAAAGCCCAGTCTAACAGATATCGTAAAAAAGAAAAAGTATCCTATGTGGCTGCTGACGAATACTCGTCCGACGAGGAAGAATTCGTCGACGAAAGTGAGATCCACGTGGCTGAACTTAAGCCAGGACCTCCCAATGCATGCAAGCTGTTGAAACCGTCGAACGGAAAAAATCCTGCCGAAACTAACAAGACGGATAAATACGTCGCTAAAACTTATACTTTTGATGTTTCCAAATGTGATGAAATATTTGATTTACTGGTTAAAGATGGTCAAATAATTATTCCGCCTGGTTTGAAAGATCCCCCTCTAGAACAAAAGAAAAAGAGGGGATTTTGTAAGTTTCATAATTTCCTTGGTCATAAAACAGCTCAATGTGTTCTTTTCAGGGATTTGGTGCAGAAGGCTTTGAAGGAGGGTCGGCTCCAATTTGGCGAGAAGCCAAAGATGCAGGTTGACACCGACCCACTGAAGGTTGAAGAGGCTTTGTATTCAGAAGTGTACGAATGTACGATGGTCGAAGCTACTGAGGACCTCAACAAGCCACAAATGGCTGAAGTGGTAGAATGCATGATGGTCGAAACTACTGAAGGTTCCGACAAGAAAGCGGAGGACAAACTTGAAGCAGTGTACCCCCAGGCTGGTGAAAGTTTGGAAGATTTTCAGGAAAAGTGCAGGATAAGCGGTTCGAAAGCCGCACTATGCCCCAAATGCAACGCTGTGTTCGATGAGAAAGCTGCTGAGAGGTATGAGGCAAGCAAGAGAAAAGTGCTACCAAAGAGCAAGCCACCTGTCCCAAGGTTTATGTTCGACAGGAGCGGGGTCCCTCGTCGAAATGAGGAGTACAGAAAGCTGTTCCAAGGGGCAAGGCCTAAAACGTTTGTGCCTCCATCAGACTCCCCACAGGAAAGATGGATGGCACCAGTGAGCCAGAAAGGGAGTAAAAGGCCAAAGTAGAAGGCTCTCGATTTGGAAAAAGAGGCGAATGTCGCCGATAAGGGGGTCTAACCAGCAGGATATAGGGTGTCCCCTAACTACAAAGGAAAAAACCTTATGACCAGAACTCAGTGGAGGCGCTATCAGCGGAGTAAGAAGGCTGAAAGGGAGGCTACGACTTCAAAAGTAAAGCATGTCGGAACGTCTGGACAAAAACGCCAATACCCAAGAGGAAGATAGGTAGAAAAGAACAAAGTGGCGAAAAACCAGACCATGGCAGTAACTGTGAACGCATCAGGGGAGAAGGAAGTGGTGTCGACCCAGAGTTCAAAGTGTACTTCGCTGACGGAAAGCAAGAAAGAGCCAGAGTATACTCCTCAGTCGGATGAAGAAGAGCCAAAATACTCCCCTCAGTCAGATGAAGAATATGATCCAT
Source organism: Lathyrus tuberosus (assembly GCA_022829125.1). Lineage (NCBI taxonomy): Eukaryota > Viridiplantae > Streptophyta > Magnoliopsida > Fabales > Fabaceae > Lathyrus > Lathyrus tuberosus. The sequence goes on from JALAZF010000117.1 coordinate 10,056,932, forward strand.
CACCTGAGGGAGATTTTGACGAAGACATGTACGACGACAACAACGATGACACCTATGGTGAAGATTTCGTGGTAAACTGTGGTATCATGTCGGTCCTACCAGCTGAGTATGACGTGGTGTCTGAAATCTCTGAGACTGAGGAAGATTTTGTTTCTGGTGAAAATGCGGATGACAAGCCGCTATGTTATTATGTAATGAACAGTGGTGTGGTAGAAGAACGAACAGCTATGTTTGAACGTCCTAGCCCTGGGATGATGTACCATTTGAAGCCGCTATTCATAAAAGGCGAAAGTTGATTGGGTGTCTGTCAACAAGGTGTTTGTGGATGGTGGAGCGACTGTGAACCTAATGCCTCACAATCTGTTTAAGAAAATTGGAAAAATGGAGGCTGACCTCCGACATCACAACATGGTTTTGTCCAACTATGAAGGCAAGACCAGTAACATCCTGGGGTTGTCCAAGTGGACTTGGTAGTGGGTACAACCAACAGGCTGACACTCTTCATGGTCATCAAATCAAAAGTAAATTTCAATCTGTTGTTGGGACGGGAGTGGATCCATGGAATTGGGGCAGTAACGTCAACGATGCACCAGAGATTGACCATTTGGAGAAAGGATGGCATCTCGAAAACATTGAGGCAGATCAAAGCTATTACAAAGTCGACGAAGCCAAGGGTAACAAGAAGTCTTTTGACCAACACTTAACGAATGTGGCTCCGTGCGATGACGGGTCAGGGTCTTACACCTCTGTCGACACGGGTCGTGTCCTGAACCTGGACCCCGACTATGGATTCATCTGGGACACTGCCGACGAAGACATGAAGCCAATGGAAATGCCACCAACGGGGTGGCCCACTACTGGTGAAAATGATTGCTGAGTTAGAAAGCATGACTCGGATTTCGGCCTATCTGGCTGAAAACAGAAAGATGTCGGCACTTGAAAAAGATGAAACTCTCCAAATAGCTAAGGGAGCCGTCCGTGACAAAAAAGCCAATGGCCAACAAGGCCAAAGGGAAGCTGTAGAAAATCAGAGGCTTGATGGTATTTATGATGATGAGCCTTTGGGGTTCGAAAAAGGCCCAGATCATGAGGTGGAAAGAATGCAAGCCCAGGATCCGCTTGAGGAAATCGGCTTAGGGGATGGGACAACCAGAAGGCCCACATATGTGAGTGCCAAGGTAGGACCAGAAATGAAGGCCAAGTTGGCTAAAGTGTTGAAAGAATACAAGGACTGTTTTGCCTGGGATTATGGAAAAATGCCTGGTTTGAGTCGGAGTGTAGTTGAGCATCGGCTCCCAATCCAGCCAGGCAAGAGACCAGTAAAGCAACACCCTCGACGCTTTGCCCCGGAAGTCACATCGAAGATCAAGCAGGAAATTGAAAGACTGCTCAAAAGTCGGTTCATCAGAACTGCAAGGTATGTCGAGTGGATAGCAAACATAGTACTTGTTATTAAGAAAAATGGGACCCTTCGAGTTTGCATCGACTTTAGGGATTTGAACAACGCTACCCCTAAAGACGAATATTCGATGCCTGTGGCAGAGATGTTAGTTGACTCAGTCGCGGGCTTTGAGTACTTGAGCACGCTCGATGGTTATTCCGGTTATAATCAAATTCTCATAGCCGAAGAGGATGTCCCCAAAACCGCATTTTGATGCCCTGGAGCTTTGGGGACATATGAATGGGTTGTGATGCCTTTTGGGCTAAAAAATGCTGGAGCAACCTACCAAAGGGCTATGAATACTATATTCCATGATTTTATTGAGAATTTTATGCAGGTATACATCGATGACATAGTCATAAAATCGTCATCAGAAGATGGTCATCTCGACCACCTTCGACGCTCATTTGAGCGAATGAGGAAATATGGATTAAAAATGAATCCACTAAAATGTGCCTTTGGTGTTCATGCAGGGGACTTCTTGGGATTCGTAGTCCACAAGCGAGGCATCGAGATCAACCAGAACAAAACGAAGGCGGTTGTAGATCTCAAGCCTCCGACGACAAAGAAACAACTCCAGTCTTTGTTGGGGAAGATAAATTTCTTGAGGAGGTTCATCTCGAACCTAAGTGGCAAGACGAAAGTGTTTTCACCACTGCTCAAGACCAAGAAGGAGAGTGAGTTCCACTAGGGGCAAGAGCAACAAGAGGCCTTCGACGCAATTAAGGAATACCTTACGAAGCCTCCAATCCTATTACCACCGAGTATAAATAAAAGTATGAAGTTGTACATTGCAGCGTCGGATACGACCATAAGCAGTATGTTAGCAGAAGAGGATGATGGTGACGTCGAAAGACCCATCTATTACCTTAGTAGGATATTGATAGATGCTGAAACTAGGTACACTATGATTGAAAAGCTATGCCTATGTTTGTACTTCTCATGTATGAAATTAAAGCAATATATTAAACCAGTTAACGTTTATGTTTCGTCGCATTTTGATGTCATTAAGCATATGTTGTCCAAACCTATTTTGCATATTCGAATTGGGAAATGGGCACTAGCGTTAACTGAGTTCTCCCTGACATACGTCCCTTTGAGGGCGGTGAAGGGTCAAATAGTGGCGGACTTTATTGTCGACCACGCTGTAGTCGAAACGTCGATACATAGCATCAACGTCGCCCCGTAGAAATTATAGTTTGATGGGTCAAGCCATAAAAATGGGGCAAGTGTTGGAATCCTAATAATATCCCCACAGGGTATCCCAACGACCTTTAAATGCAAAGTTGATGGCAAATGCTCAAATAACGAGGCAGAGTACGAAGCCTTAATCACTAGTCTTAAGATACTCAAAGACGTGGGAGCCAAAGAGGTCGAGATAAAAGGAGACTCAGAATTGGTGATTAAACAAATCACAAGGGAGTATAAGTGCGTAAAGGAGCATCTGTTAAGTTACTTCTCGTTGGTGAAGCGTTTGTTGGAACATTTCAAAATTGTCAACATCTCGCATGTGCCAAGGATAGAAAACCATAAAGCTAATGAACTAGCACAAATTGCCTCTGGTTATAAAGTGTCGGAAGGTAAGTTGAAAGGCTTCATCGAAACTAGTAAGAAGATGGTGTCGAACTTACACGCACCATCAAGTTAGTCGATATCCAAAGTTTTGATGAGCTTGGTCAAAGGTTTAGAAAGTTGTGAGGTTTTCGTTAACGATATGTCACCAACAGATTGGAGAAGGTCAATTATGGAGTATCTGGAAAACCCGTTGGGCAGCACCGATCAAAAGACTAAGTACAGAGCAATGAGTTATGTCCTAGTAGGCAATGATTTATTGAAGAAAACTCCAGAGGGGGTGTTGCTTAAATGCTTAGGAGATACTGATGCCTATTTGGCAATTTTTGAGGTTTATAGTGGGGCTTGTGGAGCTCACCAGGTCGGGCAAAAAATGAAATGGCTTTTGTTTCGACAAGGTCTCTACTGGCCCAGCATGCTCGAGGATTGCATAGATTTCGAGAAAGGATGCCAGGATTGCCAGAAGCACGCAAACATCCAGCATATCCCAGCCAGTGAATTACATGTGATTGTCAAACCATGGCCATTTCGAGGATGGGCTTTGGATGTAATAGGAGAGATTCGGCCAGCTTCGTCGAAGCAGCAAAGATTCATCCTCGTGGGAATAGACTATTTCACGAAATGGAAAGAGGTTGTGCCTCTGGTGAAGGTGGACCAAGAGGCCGTGATAGACTTCATCCAGAATCATATCTTGTATAGGTTTGGGATACCTGAGACAATCACGACAGATCAAGGCTCTGTGTTTGTGGGGCAAAAGATGCAAGAGTTTGCGGTAGAAACAGGTTTCAAGTTGGTTACTTCGACGCCATACTATGCTCAGGCGAATGGTCAAGTCGAAGCAACTAACAAGATAATAATTGGGTTAATTAAGAAGCATGTTGCGAAAAAGCCAAAGAACTGGCATAAGACGTTGAGTCAAGTGTTATGGGCTTGTCGGACATCACCCAAAGAGTCAACTAACTCTACTCCATTCCGTCTAACCTACGGGCACGACACCGTGCAACCAGCAGAAGTATGCTTGCAATCCGTTAGAGTGCAACGACAATATGAGATTCCGTCGAAAAAGTATTGGGAAATGATGTTGGAGGAACTAATGGACTTAGACGAGGAGAAAATGGTAGCTTTAAATGTGTTGCTGGGCCAGAAGGCCCGAGTCGCCAGGGCATACAACAAGAAAGTCCAAGGGAAGACCTTTGCGGCAAACGACTATGTTTGGAAAGCGGTGTTTCCCATGGATCGACGAGACCGAATGATGGGAAAATGGTCGCCCAACTGGGAGGGACCATTTCAGGTGACACGAGTGTTTAGTAACAACGCATACGAAGTACAGGAGTTGGGAGTAGATCAACGAATATTAAGAGTAAATGGGAAATATTTGAAAAAATATAGACCTATGCTACAAGAGGTTCATATCAAAATATAGTTTTCATTAATTCAAAGCCAAACTAGGCAGAGGGGGCCAAGAATGGCTTACAAAATATAGTTTTCATTAATTCAAAGCCAAACTAGGCAGAGGGGGCCAAGAATGGCTTACAAAATATGGTTCGTTACATTACCTCAACATACAAACTAAGGAAACTCAGGAAATCTAGCCTTAAAATCATCAAAGAGGATCTTCTCATGAACTATCTTGCTCTCAAGAAGAACCTTTCGATGCTGCATGCGACTAATAGCGTCTTTGATCTTCATAGCCGCTTCGACGTGAACAAGTCCTTGAGCTACCTTGTGGTCGATGATTTCTTGAGAAGGCAGGGGCTCAGCGAAGTCTAAGGAGGCTTTTTGGTGTTCGACCTCAGCAATCTTTTTTGTTAGCTCCGTTATCTGGGCTTGATATTCAGATATCTGTTGGTCGAAAGCCTGGCGTTTGTTGGAGTGCTCTTGTTTTTTGGTTTCATAGTCCTCAAGTTTTTGTTCACAGATTGAGCTCAGCTGCCACTCATGTTTCATGTCGTTGTGGCGGAACCGAATTTGGGTGTCGGTCTGATGATGCATAGCAAGATCTTTGGCCAGTTGAGTGAAGAAGGCTTCAAACTCGATCAGGTGTGTAGCCATGAGGGCAGGGAGCTGGAATTCAGAAAGTTCATTCAGAAGGTTGAAGACGTCATTGGCTATGTCGGATTCCTCGGCGACGGCCGCCAGAACTGTTGAAGTTTGAGATTGAAGGAAACATCCACTTCTGGAGTTGGGATTGCGGTCGAACTAGTGGGTTGAATCTCTTCGGCTGCCTGGCGAAGTTTGTGTAGCGCTTTCAGAATCGTTGCTGGATCTGTTGCCTTGGCTGCCAAAAGTACCTCTGGAGTAAGAGATTCCTCGACGGCAGGTGAAGCCCTCTCTGGGTGGTTTTCAGGGATTTGGAGTTTCTCGCCGACGTCAGTAGTGGTAACGGCGGGCGAAGGATTGATAGTCACCCCAGGAGATACATCATTATGCTCAAAGTTGTCATTTGGAGAAGGAGGCGTCTTCGCCAAGTTTTCCTCGGGCATGAGTGTGTGGAATTCATCAATTTTCTAAGGACTTGGCGTAATGGCGACGCCAGCAGTAGTGACGTCTGCGGCTGATTCAGTATCGCCGTCACCTACAGTGGTCGAAGTAACTACATTTTCCTGCAAAAAACAAAATGCCAGTGAGCTTCGTCACCCCAAGGTCGTCTAGGACACAAGTGAAAGTGGAAGTACCTGCACAGAAGGAATTGGTTCGAAAACGTCTTCGAGATTTCTTGGGACGACTGGGGCCACTGTCGAAACGCCGGCTTTTGAAGGTGTCCTCCGCGTTAAAGCTTTTTTCTTCCTCACCTAAGGGGTGGATGGAGGAGACGCTGGAGCTGCTGCGGTAAAGACTCGAGAGTGAGTGCTCTCATTCGATTCAGTCCTTTATGGAGAAGGTACTTTCTCAGAAGCCTGCGCAGAAATAATGTTAGAACAAAGGAAAGACAAGGACGCAGGACAGGAAAATAAAAAATACCTGTATAGGGTTGGTCCTGGGTTTTTTGGCAGGTCTAGTGGAAGTCGACACAGCAGCCGTTTCTTGTTTGCGCCCCTGAAAACGAAGCTGAAACTATTTAGTTCAGACCTATGGGCAAACAAAATCAAAAGTCCAGGGTCTACCTTTGTCGAAGGATCTTCTGCAGGGTCAACATCTATGACAGGAGCTGTAGTCGATGGTTTAGGGATGCCACCAGCCATGGAGGCAAAAGCGTCAACCACGTTCACTAAGAAAAGATTTGGAGTAAAGGTTTGAGTTTGATACTCTAACCACCAAGCATCAAATTCTTGAGTGGTGAAAAAGGACGGCTGGAAGGAAAAAACCGGTAGCTCCAAGTGTTGAGAGGCTCTGACGAACCTCATACAAGCCCTATGACCTACTTGAGTCAAGCGTCGGTCGGACCGTACTATATCCTCAGGGTGCCTCACTAAGGGCTTTGGCAACATCTGGCTCAGGCCAAATTGTCGGGCCACCAAATTTAGATAGTAGTTCATGAATCCATAGCCATTGTTTCCCGTTTCGATGCAAAAAGAGATCATGGTGGGAGTAAGAAACGCCCGCCATATAGCATTCGACTGCGCAACAACTTTAGGTGAGACTCCAGGAAACGGGTTTCTGAACCAATCGGGGCCAAACTTACGCTCCACAAATGGAGCCATGTCAGGGACGAAAGAGGTGGCTTCCACGAACATACTGAGATACCTCGTAAAGAGGGTCTGTCTTGGAGCTTCTTGGGTGGTCATCAGGGCAAGTTGCATTCCCTCGACAGAACGTTCTTTGTTTAGATGCTCCATCGTCGCAGAGGCTGGATATCTCAATTTGTGCTCAAAAGTGGCGTTGAGCCAATGCTGCAACAGCCACATAGGCCCTGAGATGTTTAAAGCTTTAGTGGTTTGGTGGAGGAGTTTCAGCCTCATCACCGACAGGCCAAGATAATGGTAGAGGGAATCCAACAGAAGTTTGGCCAAAGATATCTGTCGACCTTCGTGGATCTGAATGGCCAAACTAATGAAACTTTTGGCTATTTGCAAGGAGCCAGGGCAAAACATATAATACGACAGCCATAGGGTTAGGAAGGCAATATGCTTCTCATCAGAGACTTCTTTAGAGCATTTTTCGTGATGGTCTTCGATGTAGTTTTGGAAGCTCGCACACTCGAGGTCGAAGGCGTTGTCCGTCTCCAACGTCGGGTCAAAAGTCTTGCCTACTGGCGAAAGGCCAGTGATGGCCGCCACATCAAAAAGTGTTGGCGTGAACATACCACAAGGAAGATGGAATGTATTTGTCGATCCTTCCCAAAATTACATCGACGCCAGCAGCAAACAAGGGTTGACCCTGTGAGCGGTTCTGGAGAGTTGGATGGCGTCGAAAATATCGTATTCCTTCCATTGCCTTTGGCGCTCCCCTTCGACTCTGTCAAGCCAGACAAGGTAGTCTTTGTTGCCTGGAGTAGGCATGGATCTGAAAACTCGAGATTTGGGGGCCATGTATTTGAGGTCTAAGGTGCCACCTTTCTCGAAAGCAGGTGGGATCGTTTGGTCGAAGCAAGGAAAGAACTTCTGGAGTTCTTGCGGATTAGGTTTGCTGTCCGGAAGGGGGCCGTGGAAACCACAGAGCTTGTTCTCCACCGCGAATGGGATAACCATTTGGCGGCACCAGTTGGCCACCACCGTCTTGTCAGCGGAGGATGGTTGAGGAAGAGGATGGAGTGTTTTCGTTTCAGAGAGTACGTACGCGACCGGATTGTTACCAGTGGTTTGAGGAATGGGAGTGGTAAAGGTATTTGATGAAGCCATTGGGGAGAAAGAAATACAAAGGGTGATCTGAGGCGACAAATGCTTTAGGAAGAGGAAATCAAAGTTTAGGTCTCAGAGCGAATAGCAGGTTTGTGAAGAAGGAGTTATGGAAAATGACAAGGTTTCCTAAGAAAGTCTATTTATAGGGCGCGTGTAGAAAGGTGAAAGATCAGAACTTTTCAACTTCTGAAAGTAAGCGGGGTTTGGTTTCGAGGCCCATAACTTGGACGAGACTAGCCATCATGGCATTTTTCTTGGAAATCGTGGGATGAGATTGCCATTATCATGTCAGACGGCGCTTGCCACATGTTGTGAGAAAAGACAAAACGTTGGGCAAGTGCGTCGGAAGAAAAGCCGTCGAAATCCTGCAAGAAACCAAAGAAGCCAGATTTCTCCATCGACGCAGTATTCAGTCGAAACTGGCCTTTGGGGGGGGGGGGCAATTTGTTGACACGGGATTTCGACCATAGGTGGGAAGCGAGGATTCCCATGACGCGTCGGCACAAAAGGCACATCAAGGTGTCGATTCGACACCAGCAGAGAGGCTCGTCGGAGAGACGGCGACAAGCCTCGGCGTCGGAGGAAAATAAGGCGAAGAGCTGATCCCAACTTCAAGGATAAATGATTAGGCGGGAAAAGTTTGGAACTTCCAAGACTATGGGAAGTTGAAAAGAAAGTGGGGTGCCACGTGTCAGCTTCAGAAGACATTTGGGTAGACAGACAGTTACATTCTAGGCCTATATAAGGCCCTGTACTTTTCATTTTCAAAGGTCGCATTTTTTCACATTGTAAAGGGAAAACACTCAAAGTACCAAGCTTAGAGAGAAACGAGTTCACTCCCGCGAAAATGTACAATTGCGTCCAAATTTACTTAATACAGTTTACTTTCAGCATCTAATTTAAATTATTGCCCTTTTGTTTTTGCTCAACCTTTCTTTTCTTTGTCTCTTCGCTTTGTATCCAAACTCGTGATCGTTAAGAAACCCTTTGCGTCACCAAGGTCACTTCAGAGTGACAACTTGCACTAAAAAAAACTGAGAAACTCAAATGCAGCATAAACGTACGCTTCCAATTCCTTGTTCTGGGATTTGTGTGGCCGATCCCGCGAGCGAACTTGCAACGGAAGGCCAACGGTTGTTCGCGCCGGCGAACACTTACACTTTCTCAAGAGGCTCAAAGTGTTTGAAAAAAGATTTGATGAGGGTTGAATTACTCAAAAACCCTAATTTGTTTTCAAAATATATTTTAATTGAATAAAAATTCAATTAAAACGATTAAAATTGTTAAACATGTGGAAAAAAAATTGTGATATTGGATTAATGTTTCAAAAATTATATTTCTATCCACAAAATGATTGGAAATCACTAAAATTTGAAAAATCAAGAGGGAGAAAATATTTTAAATGTCAAAAAACAATTAAAATATTAATTCTTTACAAAAATATCAAGTATATGAAATAAATAATATTTTTGGGATTTTTTGGGAAAATAAAATATTTTAACAATTTTGTGAATTATTAAAAAAAGAACCAACTCAAAATCATTAAAACTCATAGAGAAATTAATTTTTGAATCAATTAAATAAAATCACAAAATTTAAATATTCAAATATTCAAAAAATGGCACCAAGAACATGGCACGAACACACGCCACTCTCTGTTTCTGCATATTTGCGTTTTCTATCCAATCTCACTGAATACTTGATGATAACATGCAATCTACATATCAATCTACTCATTTTCACCTCACGATCATGTCTATGGTCTTTAATTTCATTTATTTTAAGCATGGAATAAGAAATCAAAGAGAAACCTCAAGAACCCTAAAATTTGCATGAAGGTTCAGAAATTCCATACACGATTCAAACAAAGCAATTGATTGAGGGAAAACACTCTATGCATGATTATGAACATATGGCCAAATTATTGTGCAGCAAACAATGCATGGATCATAGAGTTAGAAGAGCTCGTGCTTACCTCTTGCAGTTGGTGATCGTGTTTTGTGTTAGAGGTGTTACAGCTTGGTTCCAAGGATATGGACAGCTTCCCTAGGTGCTATGGAGTGTGTCTGGATGCTTGGAGTGGATTAAAATGATCTGGAACTTGAGATGGTACCCCAACTGCAAATCTGTCAAGAAATTGAGCAATTGGCTAGTGATTTTGTGATTTTGGTGTTCCAGAGGTTGTGTGAGTGTTTGGATCACTTCTATATGATGTTTATGAGGTGTGTGTGTGTGTGTGTGTGTGTGTGATTGGTTTGGTTGGAATAGCTCTCAAACTCAAAACCCGATAGTGACTTGCTTTGGAAGGCAACTTTGGAGTGAAGAAGGAGATTTTGAGGAAAACATCTGTTAGATAGATTTGGTGTACTCAAACTGATCACAAATAAGCTCTATTTATAGTAGAGCAAGTTTGTTTTACAAGGAATAGTGAATGGAAACTGCTGCATAGGTTTGGCCAATGTTGAGCAATGAGAATCCAAGTCTCCTCTAGCCATTGACTAGAGGTTAGGGCACAGACTGCTGGTTCCCTTGGTCTTGGATAAGTCTTGACTAAATTCAGTTGGAAATGGCTCAGTCCATGCCACCTTGGTGCATCCATTGAATGCTCCAAAACCAAATTGGAGTCTTGTCCCCTCTTTAGGGATTTCTAGGTTTGGCATGCTATTTTTAGTTCCAAGGACTTGGGAGGCTCGAGATCAGAGTTGGTTCCTCCTTGGTCCCCCCTTGAGGTGTTTAGATGGATAAGTGTGTTTGTCATTTGTACAAATTTGGCAAATCGAGTAAAATGCACAAAGCTGTCTTGCTTTGACAGTTTTCAGCAAGGCATGTTGCCATTGTCATATCTCATGGCTCAAGTGAAATTTGGTGGAGTTCTTGGCCATTTTGGAAATCCCTCATATGATACAACAACTGTTTGATCATAGTTGGTTTTAATACTTTTTGGATCCAAGTGAAAAATGCCCCTACATTTGGAAAAAAGTGAAGGCAGATTCTGACTTAGTGAAAATTTCACTAAGTGTTGGAAACAAGTGACATTTTCACTTTTTGTGATTTTGATCATTCCATAACTTAAAATCCATGAGGAATTGGAATGAGCTATGTTTGAAGCTTTTGTAGAGGGCCATGAGAGCTACAAATCCAGCTTTGGATGGGGAAAAATGGCCTTGTGGTTTAGGAGTTATGATCCTCCAAAGTTGGTACCCTAGCCACTTTGTTCCATAACTTAGAAAAATTCTAAGTTTTTATGGTTACCCCTTTTACAAGTTATCCCACTTTTCTTGATTTTTCTTGATGAATGATGATTCAAATCACACATTAACATCATTTTAGGGTTAGGGAACCATAATTGTGAAAAATCTCAAAAAGTCAAAGTTGACTTTTGTGCACAGTTGACTTTTTGTCAGATGAATTCCAAACTGTGCGGTCCTCTATGAAATTAAGTCCTTGACCTAAATCAAACTTTATGGACATGTTCCATGGGTGTTATAGGGTGTATTGAATCATGTCCCAAGGTTTGGGAGCATGTCTGGGTCAAAAGTCAAAGGCACAGTTGACTTTTCCCGCGAAACCCTAATTGTGGTTCTGATGAATTTGAAACTTGTGCATCAAGCTTCTTGGATCAACCCATTGTTGCAAATGGATCAATGTAGTTTATTAGAAATCCTCAAATCCTCTCTTGAAGTCTTGGCTCATGATTTGTCCCAAAAGTCAACTTAGGGGTGAATTAGGTCAAGAAACCCTAATTCCTGATTTTTGGTGAATGCCTCCCCTGAGGCTAAATTGACTTTATGATTGGGTCCATGAGGTTCCATGGGGTACATTAGGTTACGCTTTGGAGCATTGGCTTATGCCCTGAGGAAAATTCCCATCTGGAGGCCCTGGTAGACCAAAACCCTAATTTGGTGACACTGTTGATTTTGAGGCTTGATCCACTCAGAATGTTGCAGCCTTGTGCTTGATTCTTGCTGTGGGAGTCCTCTTGATCCATTGGGGATGTTTGAGAGGCTAGACAAGTTGAAGATCATGTCATTCCTTGATTGATCCTTTGTCTAAGAACTCTGAGAGGGCTTGAAACCCTACTTTTGATTGTAGTGGATGCTCACCCATCTTTGGGAAGACTGATAAGGCATAATGATTCATCCATATTATGGTGATGATTTTCACAATGATGGGAAATCTTAGTGGTCAAAATTTGGGGTATGACAACTGTCATCTATGAGTCGGTAGTATCCTGTATACTGCCTTCGACTATATGTTAGTAGTAATTCCCTTTTTCAACTGACTACTCAGGGATTTTTCCCTAGTAAACTCAGTGTTCTCCTTGCTGGGTGTTTCCCCAGTAAAGGTTTCCATTGTCTCATTTCATTTATGGCATCACTTTGGGTTTTTTCCCCAGCGTGAGTACTCGTGGCGTATTTCCCCTCCCCAGTGAGTTGTGTCCCTTTGGTAGACACCCTTCAAGTTTTTCTCCAACATTATCCCTGGAAGAGTTTGTTCCATGTGGTGCATTCCCCGCGGAGTCTGTTTTCTTGCATTCATATCATCAGCATTGTGCGACATCTTAGGGCTAAAAATTGGTTCTTTTGTATTTAAGTCCCTTCGATCCTGTCGATACAAAGATTTCCAATCTTCATATCTCCGAATAGAAGAAACTTAAATATGGGGCATCTGTCATACCCAAATTTTTACCCCTAAGATTCCACCTATCATATCATTTAAATTTCATCAAAATCACAAGCATGGTATCCTCCTAACCCCCTCTCTTTCGGTTTTCCATTGAGGAGAGATCATCAAGCACCTTTGTGTTTCTTTGTTATCTTATTGCTTGTTTACATGCTAACATTCCTAACCTTATTCAAAATACAAAAATATGTGTTGTTTCCTTTTCTTATTATGCAAGATAGGGGCTTGTAATCAAAGGACCAAAACTGGTTTCTAAATTAGGGTTTGGTTCCCTAAGGCATAGTTATGGTCAATAAATAGTCCACAAGAGATTTTATCTTAATGCATGACTTCTAATCTTAGGCCACATTCATGTTAAGATTCATTCAACATTAATTAGTCAAGAGAAGTTCAAGTTTGGTGCATGATTCCAAAGATGACTCAAGTATGGTTCATGTTTTTATTTCCATGTCATCTTCACCAAAATTCTCAAGGCAATCATCAATATTTCTCAATGGACAATCAAGTTCCCTTTATGTGGTATTCAAGTGTTCATCATGGAGCCTTAGGATGCAAAAAATCACAAGTTGGCACATGGTTGGTTGGCCTAAAATCAAGTATGGCATATCACTTGGTCCAAACACCATAGCTTTCTCATTTATCAACATTTTTGGGATATTCTTTGAGCCAAATGTCACATTTGATGTCCTCTACAACTTTGCATCAAGGGTCAAGACTCAATTCAACCTCTAAGTCCATCAATTTTTGAAGTTTCTCAAAGGCCACATGTGCACAACACTAGGGCCATGACATGTTTGACCTAATTCCAGGCCTGTTTTTCAGTGCCATGACCTCAAATTTCTGAAGGGAAATTGCGATCCAAAATGCAAAGGAGACCCTTTAGTGATCCTTACGAATGGGCATGACCAGTGATAGAAATCGTCACCTCTTATGACGATAAAACCTTTGATGTTGAATCAAAGGAGTGATCACGAGCGTTGAATGATGAATGGCACCTCTACTCAGTCCACACGAAGATATTCCTTCAGTCTCATTGCTAGCTTATACAATTGAAGGCTTTGAGTTAGAGAGAGAGTGAGAGAGAGAGAGAGAGAAGGAAAATATGGTTATGGTTTCACAGTCCAAATTTTCATCAAGAATGAATGCTTCTGCACAAAGGTTCTCTTTATAGAACCACTTGTGTGGGATGCAATCTAAAAAGCCCACTTAAGTGCTTGCTCACCATATCTTATGGTGTATCGTATATTACCTAAGCGCGTGGTATCTTACCACATTCCGTATTCTACTTAAGTGTATTGTACCTTATGGTGTTCTACATTTACTTAAGTGAATTGTACCTTACAATGTTCCTTATTTACTCTACCTCTTATCAATATATCCTTATGTGTGTGACCTCGTAGGTTTTCGCGACGTTGGTAATTATATTAAATCAAGTATTTAACATATTTAACAGTGAACGGTATCTAGCAACACATCACTGCTACCCAAGTCAAGAAAATGTCATGTGGTCTAACAAAACCTTTTGTGATAATACTTGTGTGTATAATTACCTTTGTGCCCTTATGTCTATAATGAACACAAGGCATATATCGTGTCTTCCTTGTCCAATTTAACATTGGGCCCTTAGACATTTATACTGTTATGGAGGATGGGAAAATTCCATCTAGGTCACTCATGTCCCTCAGCATGCTTTGTGAAGTACCCATCAATTGTCTTTCTGGTTATCCAGTTATGAACAATGTTAGATCAGCAATAAATTACTCGACTCTACATCTAGGGTCCATAGTGGTTTCTGGTCAAAGGGTGGTATACACCACTATCACCATGAGAGTAGCTTATGACACAAAAAATCAGGAATTAGGGTTTCTTGACCTAATTCACCCCTAAGTTGACTTTTGGGGCAAAGCATGAGCCAAGACCTCAAGACATGATTTGAGGGTCTCTAATACACCACATTGATCCATTTGCAACAATGGATTGATCCAAGAAGCTTGAGCAACAAGTTTCAAATTCATCAGAACCACAATTAGGGTTTCGCGAGAAAAGTCAATTGTACCTTTGACTTTTGACCAAGACATGCTCCCAAACCCTAGGACATGATTCAAAACACTCTATAACACCTATGAAATCAATCCATCAAGTTTGATTTAGGTCAAGGACTTGATTTCATAGAGGATCTCACAGTTTGGAATTCATCTGATAAAAAGTCAACTGTGCCCAAAAGTCAAAGTTTGACTTTTTGATTTTTTGGTCAATTATGGCTCCTTAATCCTAAAATGATGTTAATGTGTGGTTGGAATCATCATTCATCAAGAAAAATCAAGAAAAGTGGGATAACTTGTAAAAGGGGTAACTATAAAAAACTTAGAAATTTTTCTAAGTTATGGAACAAAGTGGCTAGGGTACCAACTTTGGAGGATCATAACTCCTAAACCACAAGGCCATTTTTCCCCATCCAAAGCTGGATTTGTAGCTCTCATGGCACTCTACAAAAGCTTAAAACATAAATCATTCCAATTCCTCGTGGATTTTCAGTTATAGAATGATCAAAATCACAAAAAGTGAAAATGTCACTTTTTTCCAACACTTAGTGAAATTTTCACTAAGTCAGAATCTGCCTTCACTTTTTTCCAAATGTAGGGGCATTTTTCACTTGGATCCAAAAAGTATCAAAACCAATTATGATTAAACAGTTGTTGTATCATATGAGGGCTTTCCAAAATGGCCAAGAACTCCATCAAAGTCCACTTGAGCCATGAGATATGACAATGCCAATATGCCTTGCTGCAAACTGTCATGGCAAGGCAGATTTTGGAGTTTTGCTCGATTTGCTCAAATTTTGCAAAGGGCAAGCAACTCTATCCATCTGAACACCTCAAGGGGGGACCAAGGAGGAACCAACTCTGATCCCAAGCCTCCCAAGTCTTTGGAACCAAAAATAGCATGCCAAACCTAGAAATGCCTAAAAGAGGGACAAGACTCCAATTTTGGATTGGAGCATTCAATGCATACACCAAGGTGGCATAGACTGAGCCATTTCCAACTGAATTCAGTCAAGATTTATCCAAGACCAAGGGGACCAACAGCCTGTCCCCTAACCTCTAGTCAATGGCTATAGGAGACTTGGATTCTCATTGCTCAATATTGGCCAAACCTCTACTGCAGTTGTCATTCACTATTGCAGCCAAAAAAAACTTGCTCTACTATAAATAGAGCTCAATTGTGTTCAGTTTGAGTACACGAAAGCACTACAACACTTGCTTTCCTCAAAATCTCTTTCTCTAGGAAAAAATACCTTCTTTAGCAAGGTAACTCTGAGTTTCTGAGTTAGAAAGCAATTCCACCACAGCTTATGATCCAAACACATCCAATATATCATATCTAAGCTGTCCAAACTCTCACAAGTGACCTGTAACACCAAAATCACAAAGTCACCTCTCAAAACCTCAAAATAGGACTTTTGTGCATTTTTCAAGCCATGTCTTGATTCAGTCACTTTCCAAACCAGATAAAACCTCAAACACACTCCAAATATCATCCTTGAACTGTCCCAAATGGTTCCCCCTATCTGGAACACCATTTGAGAGAGTTGATATTTTGGCCACTTTTGCCCCTTTTGCAAGAAAGAGCTCAAACTTGTTCCTGAGGCTTCCAGCTGATTCCAACCATCCTAAAAGCTTATAAGAGATCATTTGAGGTTGTTCAAAGCATCAAATCATTTCTGGAATAAATGGCTTGGCAGAGTGCACAAAAGCTCCCAAAAGAGGTAGGCATCACAACTTGGATTCTTTGAATCATGCTTTCTTTTGATGTCCACTGATCATGCATCCCTTATACATGTTATATGTGTTGTGTTTGGCATAGAAAATGCAAATCATGGCCTATTTCAAAACCACTATCGGGTTTTTCAATAGGAGCATGATCTAAAAAAAAATACCACCACCATTGGATTCCTTGTGAAATTCTAGGTAGGATAGACCTAAATTTTGTCCCAATCCATGAAAAAATGAGAAAGTTATGGCCTTCACGTTTTCAACCAAAATCTTGCCTTGCCTTGCCTTACCTTGGGCCAGGCCAAAAACAAGGCAAGCCTTGTATATTTGTGGTTGTGTTTCAATCAACGGATGTATCACCACCCCAGTGGTAAGACGCGCGCCCTATATACAAGAGGTCTGGGGTTCGAATCCCCCTCGCCCCAGATCCTCTTTTTGCTATTTTTTTCCTCTTTTTCATTGTTTTTCTTATTGTTTTTAATGATTTGAAAAATTAATAACTCGCTCAATTTTAATTATTTTTTATTGGTTCTTTTTGCAAAAAATCAAAAAAATGTTGAAATATTTTATTCCACAAAAAAATTAAATTTATATTAGTTATTTAATATAATTAGTATTTTTGTGAATAAATTCCTTTTTAATTGCTTTTAAACATTTAAAAGTGAATATGTACTTTGAAAATCAAAACCAAAAGAGTTTTAATTCATCTTGTGATTAAAACCTCATTTTTCAAACCTTCAGCAAAAATCACAAGTGGTTTATTCAAACTCATTTGGTATTTTTACCATTTTATTTTATTTTCTTTAAATATTTACTTTTAAAGGAAAACAAGATTAGGGTTTCTTTGATTTTCACCCTCACAAATCATTTTCAAACACTCATGGGCCTCTAATAGAGTGTAAGACCCAATCCCCTTTTAACCAAAACAATTCCGGGCCTCAGATATTGTATAAGTCCCTCTGCGTTAAAAAAAAATCTCGGCGCGATCGCCAGTTCAAAAATCAAACCCTTGGGCCTACCCTAGTGTTATAAGCCCCATTCTTTAAAAAATCATTGGGCCTCTAGTAGAGTGTAAGACCCAACCCTTTTTGAAAACCAAAACTTTTTGGGCCTCAATGTATTGTATAAGTCCCGACACTATCAAAAAGTTCGACGCGATTGTCGCCTTTTAAAACAGATCATTTGGGCCTCTCCTTGAGCTGTAAGCCCCACCACTTGTACAAAAATAAACCTTTGGTTCTCTTGAGAGAGTGTAAGACCCATCCCTTTGTACAGAAAACCTTTTTTGGGCCTCAGTCACTTGTATAAGTCCTTGTACAATTTCAAACAATAGTGCAATCACTGATAAAACCTTGGGTATCTCCTTGAGCTGTAAGCCCCAACAATTCTTTCAAAGCACTTTCTCCTTTGATTTTGAATATAATATTTTTATCAAAGCTTTCTTTGTTGAACAACTAACCAAACAGCATGGAAGCTCTACAACCGAGTAAGTGTTTACCCGCTTTCTTTATCCACTTTCATATATATATATATATATATATATATATATATAATTGTATTGTGGGGCTGCTCACTGTAAGTCTTCTTTCACAAACTTTTATATACCTGTCAAATATCAACTGTGTAATACTAGTATAGTTATTTAGAGTTTTCCCCGGCAACTACGTCTAGCACTAAGTAAAGCCCTGTTGGTCACTCTTAAATATATATATATATATATATATATATATATATATATATAATTGTATTGTGGGGCTGCTCACTGTAAGTCTTCTTTCACAAACTTTTATATACCTGTCAAATATCAACTGTGTAATACTAGTATAGTTATTTAGAGTTTTCCCCGGCAACTACGTCTAGCACTAAGTAAAGCCCTGTTGGTCACTCTTAAATACAAACAAAACTAGATCCCCATAGGATTACCAGACACATTCTTCCCTCCTCTTGGGGTTAAACAATATGGAGACGTGAAAGGCAGCATTCTCGGTAAACCCTTTCTCAGACTGTCACTCTTAGAAATCGTCAAAGAGACTCTACTCCCCAGAGATGATCTTTTCTCCGTGAATGGCATCTCTTGAGTTTCTTCCAAATTCTCGGACTTTCCTGGCTTGATCTATTCTCGGTGAATGGCATGTCTTGAACTTCTCGGGGTTTGGGGACCCACAGGCTTCTTAAAAGCATCCCCGCCTCCTCTTAGGCGTTGTACAAGGACCCTTCGGCTTCTTAAAAGCTCTCATGCCTTCTTTTGGGCTTAGTACAAGGACCCAGAGACCTCTACAGGTATAGGAACAGAACCTAGTCATCAATTTGCTAGAGCTGTATTTCTAAGTCAAGTGTCAGACTAGTTAATGGGTTAACTTTCATCCCATAACGTGCCAGCCTTCTTTTGGGCATCATACAAAGATCATTCACTACCTGAGAATCGATTTCTCAAAACACCCGTAGACTTGGACAGTCTCCATACCTTTTTGGATTTCCCATTTCCTTAAAGAAACAGGAAATAACCCTGATCCTCCGATCAATCCCTGAGTACAACATTACCCATATAAGAACTGATTTTCTCTTTATCCAACATACTGGACCTGTCACTCAACTGAAATAGTCACCAACACACTAGCCTTCTCTTGGGCTTTGTACAATGATTCTCCCTAGTGGAGCTAACCTTTTCAGACTCTCTTGTTGAGTCAAAACCTTTCAGCCTCCATCTCGGGCTTCATACGAGATACAAAAACATTCTCTTGTTGAGTATAAAAGACTCTCTTGTTGAGTCAAAAGCCTTTTAGCCTCCATCTCGGGCTTCGTACGAGATAAAAATCACTCTCTTGTTGAGTATAAAAGACTCTCTTGTTGAGTCAAACACCTTTAGCCTCCGTCTTGGGCTTCGTACAAGACACATACAAAATCACTCTCTTGTTGAGTCAACCCTTTTAGCCTCTCTCCCGGGCTTCGTACGAGACACATAAAAACACCCTCTTGTTGGGCCAATAGCCTCCTCTTAGGCTTTGTATAAGGAAACCCCGGTTGAGCCAATTGACCTTTTAGCATCAAAAGTTGTGCCTCGTTCATAGTATACAAACATCAACAACTCCTTTTCCCCCATCTAATTGATGTAAGCGGCAAGCCTCTGGATTATTTACATCCACGCCACTGTCCCTCTTTTAGCATGAGAAATTCCTAAGGAAAGATGGCATTGCTCTAAACTGAGTTAAAGTCTTCTCCTTCAGGTTAAAAATCCCCTATAAAGGAAATTATGGCGTTGCTGGATTCACATATCCCAGTCAAAGTAATTCTCCTTTATAATCAGTCACCCAATAGTTGTGACAGACAGACCAAATATCCCCTTTAGAGATGACAAATTCTCTCTAAAGTCAAAACCATTTAGCTTCACATCTTGGGCTTCGAACAAGATACAAATAGACCCTTCAGCTTCACATCTTGGGCTTTGAACAAGATACAAACCACCTTCAGCTTCACATCTTGGGCTTTGAACAAGACACCAAAACAACCTTTTTCCTCCCATAGAATAGGAGGAACTACGATCGCTTTGATTTCCCTGTTTTGTTAAAACGGGAATACGTAGGCATAAGATTGAAAAAATCTTAGCGAGCACACTAATCAAAAACCCAAAATCCAGTATCTCCACCAAATCAACCCAGAAGCATCAAATCTAAACACAGTATCAAAAACCTCACCAATAGTCTAAACACCGTGTTCTCAAGCGAAATAACCGAAGATTGGGCCCCACTTCCACATAGCATCTGTAACCTAACAGACCGATGTTCAAACTCAGTATGCAAGCAGGGTTAATTGGATACATCTATTTCCCTTCTTTCATCAGCTTCAATAGGATAAAAAATGAATCGAACTGTAGTACCCCAGAGCGACAGTGCTTAAGAACCACGTCCAAAATCGCTTGCTACAGTATCAATAATAGCAATCAAAGGCGTATTATGAATATAACATATATCTCTGATCAGTCTGTCCTCACTGGAAGTCTGAGTCCCTATCAAAGCAAACACATATCCTCCAGTTGAATCTTGCTTTGGCTTCTGGAAACGAGTACTAATGTGACCTTGTTCTCCATAGTTGTAACAAGTCACCACATTTACTTTGCAGTCAGCAATCAGATGTCCTGCCTGTCCGCACTTGAAGCATTTCTTCACATCACTCGTGCACTCACTAACACGATGACCTAGCTTACCACACCTGTAACACTTAAGAGGAGCAGGGGCACCTCCCCCACTCAGCTTCTTGCCATCACCGTGTTTCTATTTACCTTTCTCAGCTAGAGCTGCATAAGGCTTCCCATGGTTCATAGGTTGTTTTCCCCTCCTCTCGGCCAGCCCTTTATAGTGAGCCGATCGAGCCTTGTTATCATCCTCAAACATCCTACAACAATCCACCAAATCTAGAAACCTTCTGATTCGCTGATATCCAATCGCCTGTTTGATCTCAGATCTCAATCCATTCTCAAACTTGACACACTTTGAGAACTCAGCAGTTGCCGCACTGTAGCGAGGGTAAAACTTAGCCAGATCTGAGAATTTGGCAGCATACTCCGTAACTGTCATGTTACCCTGCTTCAGTTCCAGAAACTCAATCTCTTTCTTTCCTCGGACATATTCAGGAAAATACTTCCTCAAGAACTCCCTATTGAACACAACCCAAGTGATTACCTCTCTTGTTGCTCCCAACAATTGACGAGTGCTAACCCACTAGTTATCAGCCTCCTCAGCTAACATGTAAGTACCTAACCGTATCTTCTGTGGTTCAGGATATTCCATAACCCAGAAGATTCTCTCGATCTCCTTGATCCAAGCCTGCGCTCCATCCGGATCATATCTTCCCTTGAAGGTAGGCTGTCTATTCTTCCAAAACTCGTCATTCTCTCCAGCATGAGGCGAGTTCTGTACCGCCTGAGCAATATCTTGCAAAGCAGCAGCAATAGTAGCATCGTTCCTTCCAGCCATTCTAAATCTGTTACACACCAACAACATAACATAATGGTTAAGGAACCGACATCGACAGTAATCAAATGTCACACGACAACGACTCAACAACTTGGTCGGACAGACCAACCTGCTCTGATACCACTATGTAACACACTAAAACCCCCGCGTGAAATAATACTATTTATCAGAGTAAATATACGAAAAATACAACACGTAGGATGTTACTTTCCAACAAAAACTTGCTCATACATGCGACATGTAACACAAAAACTTTATTGACGGAAATTAACGAAATTATAGTTAAAGTCCCTCTTATTAAGCAGCGGAAACTTCACCAAATTAATGACGAAAACGTAACATATTTTGAAACGAACATACCCAACAAAAGTCAACAAAAATCAAATAACCAACAATAACTCAAATAACATAAACGTTCCGTAACCCAGTGTTACACATCAGAGCAGACGCCGACTCTACTAAATAAAATGGGAGACTTTATCTTCACTAACCGCAACTCCGCACTATTCTTAATTATCTGCACGTTACCCACGTAGAGGTAACATTCAAACATAAGGGGTGAGATTCTCAAATCAACAAAAGAAATCCATAATACATAAATAAAGGCATGTATCATTACACAAATCACCCTATCATCACAACATTAACACCATTACAATTTCCTACACAAGCAGACAATCATAAAATCCATAACACAACATAATGCAATGCAATGTGACTCTCAACTCGACTCAATGCATGTGGTACCAATTCGATTCCTTTTTCATGATCATAATTCCCGTCGAAATTTCTATGTGTGTCGCTCACACCCCACATGGGCACACGAACACCCGTAATCGCTCACACCCCACATGGGTACACGATTACCTTAACAACATCAACACGATTCTTATTCAAAGAATCCGGATAAGGCGCTCACACCCCACATGGGCACACGACTTATCATACAACTTATACAAACATGTTATGCATCAACGACAACATACAACGACGACCAATGCATATGACCATCATACAGCCAATACATCACACCACAACTATCCAACATGCAGTATATACCTTCCAAAGCATACAACAATTGCAATCTACAGCCACAACACATACTCGCACAACCGAACTCAACATTTAACGTTCAACACATCACAATGTTCATGTAAACACTATTAACGCATTGAATAGTTGGAATTCTAGCAATGAAAACAAGTTTAACAGAAAGTATATGAAACCAGCTTTCCAACGATTCGAATGGTAACTGAAACAGACTTACGGATCAAAAGATATGAATTTTTAAAATTTAAGAAAATTATGTTCGTAACAACAGCAAGCAGAACTGTCATGTTCGCTACAAGTTCACCCAGCGAACTATCATTCGCTGGGAGTTTGCCTTGAGAAGTCGCCAGCGAAATACCTTCCCCATACAAAATCCAGAGGCTCACTTATTTTCCTCTCCCTTCGCTTCGACATTCGCCCAGCGAACTTTCGTTCGCCAGGAGTTCGCCTAGTGAACCTGGGGCGAATCTCCCCAAATCTTACTCCAGGATCACCTATCCTTCCCCTTCGCTCGCCTCTCCATTCGCCCAGCGATATGCCAGCAAATCCTTTGCCCAGCGAACATTTCTTAGCACAGCGAAGTGCGCGAATCAGCAACTCTGCAGTTGCGATTTCTGTACGAATCCAACCCCAAGATTCCTCTAGTTTCATTACCTAATAGTTCAAAAAGTACATAATTCACATGGTCATCATGCAATAACAACACACATCATCCATAATCACTTCCAACACAAAATTTCAGTTCAACCAGAGATCAATTTGCACATTTTACATATTATTACAATCAAAGAAAATAGAGAGATCCATAGAGATGAACCTAACGATTTATGTACCCTTATACATGCATTATTCATCCCTTAAGTGATTAAAGAACCCCACCCTTACCTTAGTGACAATTCTTCGAAGGTTCTCTAAGCCCTAGCTCTGCTTCTCTCTTCCGTTCCTTTTTTCTCCAAAAATACAATCGTTCCCAAACTGATTCTCCCTTTCCCAATTTTCTATTTTCCTACTATAACCCTTAGACCCCTATTATGCTTTTCCTTCCTTACCCTTACTATTCCTCATGAATAGTCCACTTTGCCCTCCTTATTCTTATTATTATATTATATTATATTATATTATTATTATTGCTAATATCCACTTATTAAAATAATAATAATAATAATCAATATTTTAGTTTATTTAATATTATTCAACTAATATTATGATCAACCAAATATTATAAATATAATTTAATTAGTACTACTCTCTACACCACCAAGTTCTACATAATTGGTCACACACCCCTAACACCTTAATCTCTATACTTCCAAGGTCACTACCTCATACTAAGGGCAACCCAAACACAACCAAAACACACATAATCACACACATATACACAAGATCGTATAATTTTAATTACAAAAAATAAATAAAATAAATCGGGGTGTTACAAGGATGATATGTCAGACGAGATGTCGTGACATGCTCTTCTGATATAAGTTATGGGTGAACTTATCAGGTTATTCTAATTTTGTCATTGGTGTCAATGGATTGAATTAGAAGTGGAACAAGTATCTTGGGAATTTTTGTTGCTGTCTGGAAGAAATTAGTTTTCTCTGCTGATGGAAAGGTCAATGGAAGAATTTTGTAGTGATCAAGTCTGCTAATTCTGGATTAAGAAAGTGATTTAGAATAAATAAAAGAAGGGTGTAATTGTATTTCTGTCCATGGGGACCATAAATCTGACAATATCGGGTTAGGTATCAGGACACTGTTCAAAAGCGATTTCAAGGACAACTCAGAAAAGGTGGAATCTTTCGAAACTAACTTGACCAGCAGTTATGGCACTCATTGACTAGCCTTTTGTTTCTTTCAAATGGATTGGCTCTACCTATGTAGCTTCTTCAATATTTAAGGAGGATCATGCTAAAACATCTTTCTTGTTAAGTTGTGAGCAAATGGGTTTTGTCCGTGTTTGGGTAAGCACAATCTAGGTATGGGTCTGCATGGGCCATTTTTGCCAACTTTTGGCTAAAAAGGGGGAGACTGGTTTTTTACTTACTGTTAAGTGGTGTATGTGAATCTGTGCTACTGATCTGAAAGAATGTCTCAATATCTCAAAGGAAGTTCTAACGTTCTATGAAGTTCTAACATCTTGGGAATTATGTTTTGTGATCAGAGTTAGGAAGGAAGTATGTATTTGGTGTCACAAGGGAATGAAGAGGTTATCTTCTCCCTTCTTCCATTGCATGCACCATCAAGCTGAAGAATGTTTTAGCCAAAAAATTTCAAAAGGGGGAGATTGAAAGCTCCAATGGTTTGACTAAATTTTGGAAAAACATAATGTTGGAAGAGGTGTTCCAACATGAAGATTTATGCCCCAGACCAAAGATGTCGAATGAAATGTCACAGCATGAAGATTCGACATCATGACTGTCAACAGGGTTTTTTTTCTGTTCCAAGTTTCAAGGTGCAATTGGCAGTGGGTCAAGGAAAAAAGATATGAAGCCCAAGGAAGTAGAAGACTATAAAAGAAGACCAAGACCTAGGCAGAAGATAGAGAGAGAACGACATAGACTTAGGAATCCTATTTTGTAAAGTAGGGTTTAGGTTTTGAGAGTCGTAGGTTTCTCTTGTAAGTCTCCCTCTGTATCGATTTGATACATTGTGGAAGACATAGGTACTTGTACAGATTCAGACACCCGTAGGTAATGAATCATGTATTGTTCTTGGATAAAGCTTTTAAGAAAATCCAAGTTAACTTGTTAGTCAAGGATGCTTGACTGAACTTTGTATTGAAAGGGTGTTGGTACGGTAAAGTAGCAAGCAACAAAAAGATTTAGAAGTATTTTTCCGGGAATTTATGGTGTCCACAGAGATCGATGCTATTGAACTGCCATTCGATAATTTAAATGTTAAAGAGTTTGGTTTAAAATGGGTTTAAACATATAAACAGAAAAGTAAATATTAACACAAAAAGAATTCATTCTTCAGAGAGAAGAAACTTATCCGGTATGCACATAATCAAATCCTCACAAACTTAAACTTACCGACCAGTTATACTCAACATACAATACTCCTCAATATCATCCAGCATCGCTCACAACAGTGTCCATCTCTGACTTACTGAGCTGAGAGAACAACCGTGTTACCCTCGTCGACACTCTCGCACCCGACTCGAGATACGGAGGCATTAAGCTTCGATGCCCATAAAGATTGTTAGCTATAAATCTATCTCTTGCATCCAGAAACTAACAGATAATCATCCCTAATCAAGGTTTGTGAAGTTTATCTCTAACACAGCCCAAACCCCAAGCATAAAGCAAAAAATCAGAGACAATCACAGATAAAGATTTGTAAAGCGGGTTTTATACAATGCCATGGGCGATAAATATACATAAGATCAAAGTAAATACATATACAACAACCCAACAAAGAAGAAATACACAAAGAAGAAAAGAAATAAACCAAACATCTCACGGTTTGTCAATGTTGGTCGATGAGAAATCCACCCCGGATCATCCGTATGCAAGCTTCAATGTTGTTTTCTAAGCTAATCTACTGAAAAATGAATTTGATGGAGATGGGAACAAAAAACCCCAAAACCATAACCTAAAAAATGAATGAAATGACTTATATAGTATGTAAAAATCCGTCAAGTTCGCAATGCGAACTTTTATTCGCAAAGCGAACTCCAAAAATTGGCACTTAAGTGCCTCAGAATAGTCAAACCGACTCTGCTTTTCTGCAGAAGTTCACAATGCGAACTTTTATTTGCAAAGCGAATATTCGCTAGAAAGTTTGAATTGCTAACTTTGGTCCCTTTTTCTACTGTCTCAAGTCTGGGAGCATTCGCTGGGAAGTTCGCAAGCGAACATTTGCTGGAAAGTTCGCAAAGCGAACTTGACAACAAACTAGCCCTTATTTTGACCATAACTTCTGAACCGTAACTCGGATTGACGCACGGTCGGAATATATACACAATATATACATGAATGATATTTACACTATAATGTAATTACAAACTGAATGATATTTACATGAAAAACTGAATGATATTTACATGATACGCAATATATACACTATAATGTAAAGTAAACGTATTTACAAACAAAGCGGGGTTTATTCGAATGATATTAACAAAAAGTATTGATAAGTGCAACAAAACTTATATACAAAAATAGCTACAACTTGCACTTATCAAACTCTCCCCAACTTAACCTTGTTTGTCCTCAAACAAGAATCAAGCGACTCAAAGAAACAGAGTGACAACCAATGAATCACGAATCAACAGGTTTTGAAAAACTAAAATAAATGAATGGTTCAAATGAAAAATGGTACACACAAACTAAATACTTACCACTAAACTACGACGATAACATAGTCACGAAACAAATGCAAAATACAAAAATCATGCCAAACATCCTAAAACAACACAAGTTCAAACGCGAATCACACCTAGCAAAAACTATCATCGGTAGATGAAAAACACAAAATGAGGTACTTTTCACTCACACAACAATCTTGCAAACAAAAGACTAAATTATGCATTCATCGAAAAACTCACATTGAACATACAAAGGCAAGAATCACAAGGGCTTTCAAGGTTGTAGCGTGGTCGGGTAAACAAACAAGGGGCAATTTCTAAAGGTAATTGAAACAAAAACTTGCCTAAACCTAAGGGAGTGATCAACTCACAAAGACACAAACACAAAATTCCAATCAACTTCTTCCAAAATCCCAAGTGTTACACAAAACACAATACTTATTTAGCACAATTATTTGAACTCTTTTTGTTTCCTTTCTCAAGGATTTTCTTTTTCTTTCTTTTTTCTTTTCTTTTCTTTTCTTTTTCATATTTTTCTCTTTTTTTCTTTTCTTTTTCAACCTCATAGAAACCAACCAATGAGTAAACAATCATTCTCTCCCCATCTTGAATTCAACCACATCATCATGTGAATACTCCCTACTTTCTAAGGCTAGGTAAAAATTCATACAACAACACAAAGTTGAGGGTTCAAGAAAAAAAACAATCAATCAAAATCCATACAAAAAGTGAATTCAATACTCATAGACAAGCATTAAGTTCAAACAACATGGATAATGATAGAGAGGCACAAAGGGGTTACGAATGATCACACATTCACAAGGTGAATGACTATTTGGTTAGGTAGTTGTGCTCAAAATGAAACAAAATGTCTTGATCCTTTTCATGCTTTCATATAATCAATATAAACAAAAGATTAAGCATAATAAAATCCAGTTAGAACAAGAATGTTGGTACTCTGCGCATATATGAACAATGGAAAGCTACCTCACAAAAAGGGTAGGAACTAAAGTGATTCAAACAAGAACAAGTATACAAAAGAATGAATGGCATGGAAGTTTGTAAAAAGCCTAAGTATCATGAATATGCTATAGTCTAGAAAACAATAAATACATACCTTGGACGTGTACAAAACTTAACAATATCATTACCATACATCCGCAAGTTGAAAAGAACAAACTTGGAACATCACCACAAATTTCCTCAAGCTACTCAAAATAAGCTCTTAGACAAACACAAAAATAATTAATATAAACAAACTAAAAGACCAGGTGAAAATGGATTAAACAAGTTGTAAAGTGAAGATTTCATAATTTTACGAATAATCCGAGTACAACTTGTTTAATGAAAGTTCACCACACTACCTAAGCTAGAATGAAAAAGTAATAACAAAACAAAAAACGATAAAACATGCTTTTTTTACGTCGTAAGCTCGACGCCTATTATTTAAGAACGTTCCTCCAAGTTGCTTCCACCCGGTTATTCCTAACCAACACGCAAGCAAACGTGAAAAGAAACAAACAATGATATAACAAATTCACAAGTATAAGTACCAATATAAACAAGTGAAAATATAAAGTATGTACGATATCTACAAAACTCAAAAACAAAGAATCTATCGCAATGCGATCCAATAAAAAAAACAATCCCCGGCAACGGCGCCATTTTGTCGGTGCGGTAAAGCGGCAAGCAACAAAAAGATTTGGAAGTATTTTTCTGGGAATTTATCGTGTCCACAGAGATCGGTGCTATTGAACTGCCGTTCGACAATTTAAATGTTATAGAGTTTGGTTTAAAATGGGTTTAAACATAGAAACTGAAAAGTAAATATTAACACAAAAAGAATTCATTCATCAGAGAGAAGAAACTTATCCGGTATGCACATAATCGACTCCTCACAAACTTAAACTTACCGACCAGTTATACTCAACCTACAATACTCCTCAATATAATCCAGCATTGCTCAAAATAGTGTCCATCTCTGATACAATGAGCTGAGAGAACAACCGTGTTACCCTCGTCGACACTCTCGCACTCGACTCGAAATACGGAGGCATTAAGCTTCGATACCCATAAAGATTGTTAGCTCTAAATCTATATCTAGCATCCAGAAACTAACAAATAATCATCCCTAATCAAGGTTTATGAAGTTTATCTCTAACACAGCCCAAACCCCGAGCATAAAGCAAAAAATCAGAGACAATCACAGATAAAGATTTGTAAACCGAATTTTATACAACGCCATGGGAAATAAATATACATAAGATCAAAGTAAATACATATACAACAACCCAACAAAGAAGAAATACACAAAGAAGAAAAGAAATAAACCAAACATCTCGCGGTTTATCAACGCCGGTCAATGAGAAATCCACCCCAGATCATCTATATGCAAGCTTCAATGTTGTTTTCTAAGCTAATCTACTGAAAAATGAATTTGATGGAGTTGGGAGCAAAAAAACCCAAAACCATAACCTAAAAAATGAATGAAATGACTTATATAGTATGTCAAAATCCGTCAAGTTTGCAGTGCGAACTTTTATTCGTAAAGCGAACTCCAAAAATTGGCACTTAAGTGCCTCAGAATAGTCAAACCGACTCTGCTTTTCTACAGAAGTTTGAAATGCGAACTTTTATTCGCAAAACGAATATTAGCTAGAAAGTTCGCATTGCTAACTTTGGTCCCTTTTTCTACTGTCTCAAGTCTGGGAGCATTCGCTGGGAAGTTCGCAAAGCGAACATTCGCTGGAAAGTTCGCAAAGCGAACTTGACAGCAAACCAGCCCTTATTTTGACCACAACTTCTAAACCATAACTCGGATTGACGCTCGGTCGGAAGCGCTGGAAAGCTTATTCAATGCTCTATACAACAATGGCAAAATATATTTGCTTGAATACCTACAAAAATGATAGAAAATCAATTAAACTCAATGATATTTATATGATACGCAATATATACACTATAATGTAAAGTAAACGTATTTACAAACAAAGCGGGGTTTATTTGAACGATATTAACAAAAAGTATTGATAAGTGCAACAAAACTTATATACAAAAATAGCTACAATTTGCACTTATCAAAGGGGTGTCTTTCAATAGGATGATGCGGTTATAGTGTAGTAACTGTTAGATAATCACAGTTTGTGATTTAGGGAGTGAGATGGGTTTCTCTTATCTAGGATGGAGTTCTTAGATAAAGTTTTCATTGGGTAGTGATAGGTAAACGTGGTGTTTACTGTAAACCTGAGGTTGTTTACATAAAACTATACTACTGATAGTGGATTCTTCTTCCTGGATTGGTAACCCCCAGATGTAGGTGATTTTCATCGAATTGGGTCATCATATTCTGTGTTATTTATCATTCTGCAATTTACAGTTCAGTTTTGATTAACATGTTGGAACAGATGTCGAAACATCAGTGTTTTTGCAGTTACAGATATTTTGAATATCAGTCTGTTGTTCTGTTCCTTGTTTAATAATTATGCAAAACAATGTATTGACATGTGTTAGGGCATCTGCTGTTTGCTATGCCAGAATTTCAGTTAGGTTAAGGTTGATGGCGATGCACGAGGCAATCGACTTACAAGGGTGTAAAATGACTCAACGTTGAATCGAGAATTATTTCGAAAATGGTTTAGTTTATGCAATGACAAGACATGAGCAAAGTAAAGAAAAGCGATAAAATTATTACACGTTATGGGAGTGGGGGTACATTTTTCGAATGGGGATAAGAATAAACAATAAACATACAACCCAAACGATAAACTACATGTGTACTAGCAAAGTGAGCTAGTCTTTTAGAAGACCAACTAGAATTAATTAATCGAATAAGTCTCATTGTAAGAAATCCCAAGAGTAAGTTATGAATGTTGTGCAAGTGTGAGCATTAGGTGTCATAAGCTAAGACAAAGAAAATAAAGAAGTCCAATCCAAGTCTCCTTTGCTAGGGTTTATGTATAAGATCCAAAACTCTATGATGCTAGGGATAGTAACCATAGTCCAAGCTTAGGTGTTTTTTAGGGTTTTTTTGAACATTTTATCATGTTTTTGTATTTTTTTAATGAGATGAACAAATAAAGATGAAGATGACATAATGAGCAATGAAATGAATGAACAATGAAATAAATGACGGAAAAGTAAATGACGGAAAGTAAATAGTAAGAAAATAAAGCGGAAAGTAAAGTTAGATGTTAGTTGTTAATGGTTATTGATCGGATGATCACTTTCTCGAATCGGAACCAATTTAGCGATATGTTAAGCAATCATAGCATAATCTATGAGGAAGATCATACTATTGGAGGTCGGTTAATAACAACGTTTGTGTTAAAACATGCTAGAGAAATGATATGTAGATCATTCTCCTAAAGCCATGCCACACGAAAAGAAAAAGAGGATGGTCTTATCTTAATCAAGAACTTCCATTGATTAATCAAAGGCAACCTATCATTATCCCAAAGTGTAGAGAATGATCCAAATGATAATTCAACCACATGTTTGAAATAATGAAGATTAAATATCTTTGAAAATCAACAATCCATGATATTTAGATCTCATCAACCAAAATGAAAAATAAAATGTAAAGTAAACAAAGATAATAGTGGAAATAATAGATCAAGAGAGATCTAAGATAATATAAAATAAAATAAAATAAAATAAAGGTTTTAGAAAATAAAAGGAAAAAAACCAAAGAAAAAAAAAGTTAAAAAAAAAAAACAAAAAGAAGAATGAGGGAGGGGGTAGGCGCTGGAATGCTAAGGTGTATGGAAGTGATTCACGATGGGCTTGAAAAGCCCAAACCAAATCAAAAAGCAAGGCAAAGTTTCAAAAGAATAAAAAAAAAGTTTCCAACCTTCGTTCTCCTTCTTCTATATTCAAAAATTCGCACTGCTCTCTCTCTCTCTCTCTCTCTCTCTCAAATTTCGTCTCTCTCTGTTTTGTTTTCTCCTCACTCTCCTTTGTTTCAATTCTCTTTGTTTCACTTGATTTTGAATCTTTCTCAATGTCGCATCTCAGTTTGAAGTGAATTGAAGGTCGTTGTTGGATTTTGTTGTTGTGCTGAATCGCGGTTGTTTTTGGTGTTATTTGCAAGGAATTTGTTTGAGGTTATGAAAAGTGAAAAGGGTTTAAAAGGTTAGTAGAGTTTGAAGGTTGATTGGTGAGAAGAATTTGCAAAATAGAGTGTTGAAGGATTGATGAAGATGCGATGAAGGTTCGAATTGGAATTGGGCAGAATTTTGTTGGCTTCTTAAAGCTTGAGGAGAATGAAAGAATGAGGCTTCCTTTTATAGAGTGAATGAGGTGAGTAAAGTTAAAATTTGTTGTTGTGATGTCGTTTTCAATTTTGCAATTTTCATGTCATTTTGGAAATTTGTTGCTTTGTTGTGCAATGTGTGTCATTTTTATTTGACGAGTTTGTTTTGTGTTTTGGATATTGTAGCAGTGTGTGTATGGAAATTTGTAGGGTAGTGTAAATTTGGGTAGTGAATTTTGGCTTGTTTGGTTGAAGTTTTGCGTAGCAACCTGTGCGTGTTGGTTGTAAGCTTTTGGCTTATGGAGTAGTATGACAAAGTGGCGTGAAACTTGAAGTTCCAAAGTTTGATCCAAAGGTCTCATATGCCAAGTTCCACCATCCTTGAATTCTTTCACTTGAAAATGAAATAAAACTTAAATCGGTCCTTGACAAATGAAACAAAAAATGAATCCATCTTGAACTTGAAATGAATAAGAACCTTGAATCGAAACGAATCCACCACTGAATCAATCCTTGCACTTTGCCACTTGAATCCTGATGAACCAAAACTTTCACCTTAAACCTTATTGAGAAAGAACACCTTGAAATTAGAAAATTATGACTTGATATGTGAATTGAAATGAAAAATGCACTGAAAACCTAATTGAAAGTGAATTGGATTCTGATGATCTTCAACCATGAAACACTTGTCTTTAGCACAACCTGATAACTTGAGAATGAAGCAAACCACTTGTTTGACCAAGATTAGGTCAAACTTCCACTGAATCTCAACCATTAATGCACACATGCTTGGGACAGGAAAAATAAAAGGTTAAGACAAATTTGGGGTATGACAAATGCCCATATATAATTGCTTTAAGCCTAGTGAAATGAACTACCACGGTGTTCATTCTTTCAAGGTAGAAGTCGATTAGATACGAAGAAGACTCTGAATTTGTCTATAAAATAAAGAAAGTGTGATGTTTGGGAAGTAGGGTAGTGTAATACCCTAATTTTTACCCCTAAGATCCCATATGTCTTTTTGCATCTCATACCACAAACAAGATCACAAGCTTTGATTCTCTTGCCCTCCTCTGAAGGTTTGTTCTTGAGTGAGATTGCCAAGCACCCATGTTCTCTTGTTTGTTTGATGTTGGTATTTGTTTATGTTTACTAACCATTAATTAAAATCCAAAAATATGTTTGTTTTTCCTTTACTAACTTTTTTAGGAAGAATCTGGATCGAGGATATCAAAATTAGTCCCTCAGCTCGAATGAATTTCATCTTAACAAAGTCAAAGTTAATCTGCAAACAATTCAAAAATCATCTGATCAAGAGTTCCCAAGATTTAATTGATTATTATTCAAGAGACTCCAAGGTTCATGTGTTTATTTCTATGCCTTCTTTGACAAGCAAAAAGAATCGAGTCAGAGCTAGAACAATCCAGGCAACAGGGCATTTTCCAAGTTTTTCAACTGTGCAATCGATTGCACTATTGGTCCAATTGATTGCACCATGCTTTTTTTGCCTAGATTTTGAAGTTTTCAGCAGCGCAATCTATTCGCGCTACAGTGCAATCGATTGCACAAAGACAGAATTGGCCGAAATCAGCATTTTTCAAATTTTGAAGCATTTGGTACCAATTTCATCATTTGAGAATATTCTAGATCACCCAAAAATAATTCCCCTACATAATCACAATTAATTCCCATCATGTACCTCCACTAATCACCACTCTTTTGATGATTTCCCTCCAAATTCAAATTCCAAGCCTAATTTTCATTTCCAAACCAATTTCCAAACCACCAAATTTTCCAAGCCAAAATTATATAAATAGAGGCCTCATTTCATTCATTTCACAAGCTTTTGATAGCCAAATTCACCTTGCTAAAATTTCTCTTGAAGCTTTTGATAGCCAAATTCACCTTGCTAAAATTTCTCTTGAAGCTTTTGATAGCCAACAAACCTCTTGCAAATTCTCTTCCCAACCACAAAATTCACCAAAGCTCGCTTTTCTTCTCTTGAAAGTTAACAAGAATTCACATGGAATCTTGTTCAACTTTGAGCTAAACCTTCATCCAAACTTGTTTTCTTCATTAATTCTTGTAGATCAAGGCTTTGGTGTGTGGATCTTAAATCAATTTGAAGGAATTTTCAGATTTGAAGTGGTAATTCATCTCTCACCATTGTTGAAGCTTCATCTTCATCTTCCATAATGTAGATCTTTGGAGAGCCTTGTTACTTGATCCTTTGGATCTTGTAATTGTGTTTAATTGTTGTTTTTCACTATTGTTTTACTTAAAATTTCGTTCAATTTTGATTCCATGATCATGAGGTGTTTGGAGAAATGATTGATCATGGTTTTCCCTTTAAATATTGATTTTAGTGCTGTCAGTCAGTGTACAATCGATTTGCATTTCTATGCAATAGATTGCACAGTGTATTTTTTGCCTTAGAATTGCTGATTTTTCTGCTGTGCAATAGATTCGCACACTGGTGCAATCGATTTGTATAGTGCAGAATGGTGTTTTTCACCTATTTTTGGGACTGTTTTGGTTTTTCTTCCTCTTTCTTCCCCTTTCTTCTTATTTTAGCCTTGAAATTCATTGTTGAGATTTATTTCTCCTCAATTTCAATGGACTTTGGATATGGTTAAAGTAATTAAACAATCATTAGTTCAAATCTATCTTTAATGAATTATTGAATTCATTTGAGGTGCTTTGAATTAGTGATATGTTTTCACACTTAAACCTATCAATTAAAGGTGATTGAACTTGAAGATGAAAAGATCTTAAAAGTGTAATTCAATTTGGCTTTCTCTTCATCTATTTCTTTTTATTTTGATCGATGAAAGTCTTATGGATCTTAGAATTTCTTTGTTGAATTTTTGATCAAGACTAGATCGCTACCAATTTTCTTTTCGTGCGGTATTACTTTCAGATGACGATTTACATATCGTTCATCTAGCATGCATTAGCACAAAGATCACTATTGACCGGCCTCGAGTAGGGTGACTTTTACATAAGTTACTTGGCGATTGCTTAACATAGCGCTACATTTGTCCCTCGCTCCGAATCGGAACTTGATCTTTCGTGGCCCAAACCTTTTGGTTGTGTAAGCCCAAGGATGGTTAATTTTGTGTATTAGGTTCAAAATCTTTGAAGCTTGTTGTTGTAGAGGCTTTGATTCTATCAATCTTCTAACAAGTCTTCATTAACCTTGACCTAAGTATATTGTTTAATCACTATAGTTCAAGACGCGAAACGGAATAATCAGTGAAGGCTTATGGCACTAGGGCCTTGTGCTACTAATTACTAACTTCTAACCTTACCTTTATGCTTCCTTCTCACTCCCTATCTCTCTTTATTTTATATGATTTATGTCATTATATCATATCATGTTTATGTTTATGACATTTTTCTTTTGTCCACTTGGACCATTTTATCTTGCGTTTTTGTTTTTCTTTCGTCTGTTTGGACTAAAAAACATTAATAAAGGCTTAAACCACTAAAAGACTTGTGCTCTTAATGTTGGACTATGGTCACTATCCCTTGCATCGGAGGATTTTCTTGGCTTGATTATGGACTTATGGACTTACAATTAGGATTCTCTCCCTTGTGCTTTGGATCATTAGGGAGTTGGTATTCTAGCCTTTATTTGGCTTGCTTATTGGCTCAAGAGAATGGAATTTTTTTTCTTATTATGCTTTGAAGAGTGCCTCCATGTGGTTAGATCTTTCTTGCCTTAGCTTTTCTTTTTTATGCAATAGGATAGTCACTTCTTCTCCACCCCTTCTTCAATTTTCAAAACCTTCTCCCTTTTTCAAAACCTTCTTGTTTTAAAACTCGAAACCACTTTCATAATAAAACCTTGACTTCGGTCAAGTGATTTTTTTTTAACTTTGTTTTCTTTAATAAATGTCAATCAATATTAATCATATTTTGACCATTTCAAAAAGACATAAAAAATACAAAACTCATTCAAATTTTTGTGCTTTTATGCACCTTTTTCTTTTAAACTTTTCAAAAGGAATTAGACATGATTCATTTTCTTTGCTGAGATGTAAAACTCCTAACCATGGTATTTTGTGTAAAGTATGGTCATTTTCCACTTAGATGTTGAAGCGATAGTCTTGTTGATATTAATCCAAGTAAATCCTCCATCTTAATGTGATGCAAATGTCTATTTCCCATACCTTTGGGTAATTAGTTGAGTATTCTCTCTTGAGAATGACGGGTTGTCTTTTTCAAGATAAAATGAATCATAACCAATAAATTTTTGCTATTTGTACCACGAACTACGAGGTTTTGATCCTACATTGCACTTCGAGGGTACGTAGGCATGAGGCGATAAGTCTCTCCAAACACAAAAATCTAAAAAAATATTTCTCTTCTCATCCTCCCAATCTCTTTTTAAGTAAACCATTTTCAAACCAAAAGCGATATATATTTCAAAGGGCTCCTATAGAGTACTATAGACGTTTTGGGTGCTAACACCTTCCCATTGCGTAACCAACCCCCTTACCCATTCTCTGTTTGTTCTTGTTTATTTAGAACTTGTTTTGGTTTTGTTCGCTCTTTTTCCTTTCCTTTTTGGATAAGATAAAAGTGCGGTGGCGACTCTTGTTTTATGAGTTAAGTTAATCAATAGCTTACACTCACAATATTTACCGCTACAGGTAGCAAATCAATGTCGACCCTCGAGTGAACATTGAATAACTTGCAAAGGTTGTCATTAACAAAAAGACGATGAGATCATAATTCTAGAGGTTACCAACACTAAAAGGATGACGGTGAGCTCGAAACTACAAAGATTGCTAACACCAAAAAGGTATCATTGAGATCAACAAAGCTGAATATCACCAAAAGGATGATAGTAAGCTCACAAAGACTTCAAATATTTGCCAACATCTAAAGGATGATGGTTGAATCAAACTTTAATGACTATCATCACTAAAAGGATAATGATCAGGCATCATGACCAAGGTAAACATCATCAAAAGGATGATAGTAAGATCCACAACTCAAAGATTGCTATTACCAAAAGGATAACAGCCATCACCAAAAGGATGATGATAAGTACACAATAGAATGATCACCATTACCAAAAGGATGAAGGTAAGATCAAGACACAACTTTTTATCACCAAAAGGATGATAGTAAGCACACAATGGTTTCAGAGTTTTCCATCACCAAAAGGATGATACACAGACCAAATATCCAAGGATCGCCGGCACCAAAAGGATGAAGGATCTATCACCAAAAAGTTGATAGTGAACACACACTCAATGACTATCGACTCCAAAAGTATAAAGGTAAGGTCAATAACACAACTTGCTATCACCAAAAGGATGATAGTAAGCACACGACTTGCAAAGGCTGCCATCACCATAAGGATGATGAATAGACCAAGGCTTCAAGGATCTCCGACACCAAAAGGATGACGGATCTATTAGCAAAAGGATGATAGTAAACACACACAACTTACATAGATTGCCATTGCCAAAAGGACAATGGTGGGACTATAACTGCAAAGATCGCCAACACCAAAAGGATGGCGGATCTCTCACCAAAGAAATGATAGTAAACACACACAAATTGCTACCACCAAAAGTATGATAGTAATTTCCCATCACCATCACCAAAAGGATGATGTTAAAACACCATTTGCTATCACCAAAAGGATGATAGTAAGTACACACTCAATGATCGCCATCACCAAAAGGATGGAGGTGAAACACAACTTGCTATCACCAAAAGGATGATAGTAAGACATAATGGTTTCAAAGGTTTCCATCACCAAAAGGATGATACGCAAACGAAAGATCCATATATTGTCGACACTAAAAGGATGACGGTAAGATTAAACAACACAAATTGCTACCACCAAAAGGATGATAGTAATTTCCCAACTTTAATAATCACCAACACCAAAAGGATGAAGGTAAGATTGAAACAATATTTGTTATCACCAAAAGGATGATAATAAATACACAACTTTAATAATCATATTCACCAAAAGGATGAAGGTAAGATCAAAACAATATTTGCTATCACCAAAAGGATGATAGTAAGACTATTGACAAAAGGTCAAAAATGTTATCAACAAAATTCAATAGAGCAAACTTGTTGGAGGAATATTGGTACATCAATGAGTAAGACTTTTCTGAGGACATCAACAAAAGGTTGAAGAAAAGAAGTTGCCAAGGAACACCATCCTTATCAACAAAAGGTTGACAGGAACCAACTTACTAGGGAACACCCAATAAGAAACAAATAAGGGAGGAATTCATCCGAAGAAAAAACCATCGACTGCTTTGAGGATAGCAGCTTCATCAACAAAAGGTTGAAGAAAGCAACTCAATGGGGAATGCCCACTGAACAACGCATTGTAAGAACTCACCTAGAGAAATACCACTTGCTGAGCTGAAGATCAACTTCATCAACAAAAGGTTGAAAAGAACCAACTCAATGGGGAATGCCCATTGAACAACGCTTGGTAGGAACTCACTCAGAGAAATACCACTTGTTGAGCTGAAGATCGACTTCATCAATAAAAGGTTGAAGATAACCAAGTCAATGGGGAACACCCACTGAACAACGCCTGGTAAGAACTGACTCAGAGAAATACCACTGGCTTAGTTGAGGATTGAACTGGAATCTCGTGATTGATCCTGGATCTTGACTCAAGCGTGTATGCATGTTTGATTTTGTAAAGGTACTCCACTTTGGATGGAAATATGATGCAAATGTTGATGCACTGAGATGCAAGTAGAGATGCAAATGTTGGGGATATATATAATTTTATTCATGTATGCTATGATGCATATGATGCATATGATGTATATGAATGCAGAGAGGTGATTGGATAGGTTTTATGAAGGTGTCTATAATGTGGACTTTTATTTTTGTAGTTGTCAATATGGATTGGACTTTGGTTGGTGAAACGGTCTGACTTCTCGATACTCAGTCTCTGATGACGCCATGATCAAAGACGGACGAAGATGCTCTCGGTGCCTTAAGTTAGATCACTTGCTGATAAGTCGTGTGTTCGCTCCTGAGAGAACCATAACTTTTATGCCTGAGGGTCAGGATGACCTAAAAAATTAGCATAGCAATGTGATCAATGCATGAAGATCATGTTTTTACTCTGAACTCAATGGTTGCTAGTGTCTGGCAAGATCTGCTTATCCAACTTGAAAGTACATAGAGGACTTGCCCCTTTGCAACTTGTTTTGTCCCTATCTGTAGGGTTCTTGAAAGAACACTCCTTGAAAGGAAGTTTGTAGTAGTTACCATGACATGATTTGCCCCAGTGTCTGAATAAGGTAGTAGTCTGCCCCCTAATTAACCGATTCTTAAAATGGTATAATCTTTGGAAGTTGGGCTTTAATGCGCTCCTGATATGACTTGCCCCTGATTGAGCCTTTGAGGGATTTGCCCCAAATTCATAAGGTTATGAGGTAGTCTTGATTCAGACCAGCATCATGATTCAGACCAGCATCAACAAAAATTCAAGTTCCTCTTTGATTGCCCCTTGTTGGAATTTCCTTAATGTCGAGCACTGACTTGCAGTTAAAATTTTTCATTAAAAAATGGTAATTTTAATGCGATGATCATGCAAGCTTTGAAAAAGTCATTTATTGGGATGATGTGATAATGTGTGATGAATGAACCATTAGTCCAAACACGCTGCTAATTTAGCTGGTGTGTAAAAGACACGGCGAGAATATGACATCAAATACTGAAGATTAGAAAATCTCTAGCATCCATTTTACACAACCTTGCAGTAGCATGCTTTCAAAATAAACCATGCCTCAATTAGGTCTTTTAAGGGTTGTAACGTGGTTTGGTTCACGGTTATTGAAATAAAGGATATAAGGCTCAAATTTTGGTTTGTACCCACCCCTTCTTCTTGATGATCTCCAGTCCTACGTTCAGTTAATTCTACACACATCCGTCTTCCAAAAGGGATCGACAGTGTAAGGGTAAAGACTCGAGGTTTTCTTGAAATGGCAGTCACCTTATTTTGTTTTTCGTGGATGTTGGTGACTTTTTGAATTCTGATATGATGGTCACTGAATCTTATTTTGTTCTTGCTGAGGATTTGATTTTTCTTGATTCTTAATTTTTCCTGGACTGCTTTGTGAAGCTCTCGGTCCATCGGGATTATCCTAATTTTTGCCTAAGTCGCCTCTTTGGGTGCTCGACTTAGTGGGCCTTTTTATTTTATCTTTTGTTTGAAAAGGCTTGTGACTGCCAAGTCATTGGTTATTGAAGAACAACCAACATAAAATTTGGATTTTGCATGATTCTCTCAACATTTTAGGATGTCTGCAGAGGATATCATGTTGTTAATCCCCAACTAGGATGTTTCATTTTGTAATTTGACTATGTAGTCAGATTAACTGAACATTACCCATGCCCCAAGTTAAGCGTAAGGGTTTGTAGATTCGAAAGAAACTCATACTTCTAGACTCGAAGTGGTTAACTAGGGATTAACTCCTTATGTCTCCATTGTTCGGGGGTTTGAAACAATGCCTGCACATCATCAGCGGGATTTTATCTGAAAGCATACCTTTAACAATTATGGGTATCTTGTTTCCATCATCATCCCTCCAATCTTTGCTAAAACAACAGTTTGATAAAGAAAGTGAAGTGGAGAAATATTTTTTTGCTTTTTGTAAGAAAAATGAGTGAATATGAAAAGACTTATTCAGAACATGCCTAATCACTTCATTAATAAAACCAAATTCAAATAACAATGTTTAAAGCAAATAGTACTTAGACAAACGAGAACAAAATACAAGAATGCAAAACGATAACATGGCCTAATGATTGCCTTCTTTGAGGAAATGAACTCTCCTTTCTTGATTTGCTATTGAACTAGCCTGGTTGTTGAAAATTATTTCAGGGGTGTTTTATCGTATCCACAGGGATTGCATGTATATTGGTGCTGTTCTTTAGTCGAAATCGTTTTAAACTTAGAGTAACAAAGATTTTGGTTGTTTTGTAATGGATTTGTATAAGAATTTAATAGTAACAGTAAAGAAATTGGTTTTAAAGATTTGGTAAAAACATGCCAAGATTAGGGTCCGATAATCCATTTTATACGTATTTACTTGATAAAGGATATGAACTTGTTAACGATGAATATAATCACATATCCTCTCAACAAGTTTATCTCTAACACTTGTTGTGGGATTTATCAAATTGATCCTTAGATGATCTCTCACTCTAAATATCAATATGATAACATTTAAGATCAATATTTATGAACACCAACTCTCAAAACTATATCTAGCCTCATGATTGTTGATGGATTAAAACTTAGGTCATGTCTTAGAACATATTTCTCAATCATGAACCAAAACAAAATATAAACCATACAAACAAAGTTTTTCACCATATATTTATCATCAACAAAGTTCACAAACTACAATCAAGATCAATACATACAAAATGAAGGATTACCTATCACTAATCTTGACACAAGATGTGTTTAGCTACACATATTCATGGTATCTTGTTTCACAAGTTTAGGGAGGAGATGGAAAAGCATATGCGTCAAATAATCGAGATCGGATGCAAATCCAGCTTCTCAATGTGGAAGATCACTCATAGATGAAGAAAAGTTAGAAAAATAGGTTATGGTGTGATAAAATGAGGTTATGATCCCAAGAAATTACATAAAGTGCTTTTATAGTTCACTTGAAATCAGCCTAGTTCGCACTGCAAATTTGTTGTTTGCCTAGTGAACTATCAATTTGGCACCTGAGGTGCCTCTTATCTGCTAAACCACCTCTGAGTTTCTACATAAGTTCGCAATGCGAACTTTTATTCGCAAAGCGAACTTAGGCCCCTTTAGCTACTGCCTCATTCTTGGTCTCCTTCACCAGGTCTTCCCTGGAGCGATGAATCAGCGAACATTCGCTGGAAAGTTCACAAAGCGAACTTTAGTGCCTTTTCTTACTGCCCAAAGTCTGGGACTGTTCGCTGGAGCTTCGCCAGATGTTCGCTGGTAAGTTCGCAAAGCGAACTTACTGATGTTTCTTCCTTTCTTTGGCAACTTGGATCCTTTCTTTGTGTCTTACTTCTTTGATAAATTAGTGCCTTTTCCTGCATAATAACACACATATTACAAGCACCAAAGGTATTTTCACAATGTTTAAAGAATGACAACAATTCAAGAATAAAATCCACAATTAAACATAAAAGAGTTGAAAAATGTCAAGTATTAATAAGAAATATAAGGCATGTTTGACATCTAACAAACTCTCCCCAACTAACTTTTTGCTTGTCCTCAAGCAAAGTATGCCTCTCATTGAAAACAAGAGAACTTGCTCAAGCATTTAACTCAACCAAGAAAAGGTTGAAGGCTCAAATAAACAACAATTGCAAACAAGCAACGATTACAAATTCCTAGAATCGAACAATGCAAAAGAACTTGATTCTTAAACAAATATCAGACAATGTTTCAAGTAACAACTAAACTATCATGCTCATGTCACTCTAACACTCCTCTTCGAAAAAGAATTGAAGGAAAAACGCGCTTACAAACGCGGGGCAATTTCGCTCATCTGACAAATGATGCGAATACGAACCAATTCATACAATATCTAAAAGATCAATAAAAAAATCATGGAAGAAAAAATATCACTAAAGGCTTTTAAGGTTGTAGCTTGGTCGGGTTAACAATAAAGGGACATTTCTTAAGGCCATTGAATCAAAATTTCCGATGGAAAAGAACATTCACTATACAAGGTATTCACACATCTCAACTTCATTCACCAATTTCATTCCTTTACCACAAACCTTCTCAAACTTCCTTATACACAATTATTTGGTCTCTATTTTTCTCTTTCAAGCAAGCATTCTTTTTGTTTGTTCTTCACATTCATATTCACATTTTCTTTTCTTTTCATGCTTGCTTGAAATTTTTCAACAGTTTGAGCAATTTACCAATCTTCTTTTTCATTCTCCCCAACTTATTTTCAACTAAACCTTAAGTGAATGCTCCTTGCTTTTTAAGGCAAGGAAATCAATAAAAACAAAGTTCCAAGGTTCAAGAAGAAAAATTTTTAGAATCTCTACAAAATTCAATGATGAACTTGATTTTCAAATTATGTACAACACAAAGTTCATCACTAAAACGAGATCTAAATTGTTTAGGCTCAAAGGGCAAACGAATACTCACTACTCACGGGTAAATCACTGTTTGGAAATGATTGTGTTCATTATCAACAAATGCCTTGATCATTTCTAATTCTTCCACAAAATCACACAAATCATAAGATAAAGCATGAATTAAACGTATAAAACAAAATTCATCAGCAATCCTATGCATTTAGTAGACCATGGAGGTTTCTCACCATTTTGGTTTTTGGACCTAAGTGACATAAGCAATCAATACAGTTGTAACAAGAAATAAAATTACTTTTGCACAAAGACAAGAAGTTCTAACATTTTCTAAATCCTAGAAATAGGTAACCATGTACCTTGTCAACAATTACATGCTTAAGTACTATCATTGCCACCCAAACTTGGAAGAATCTTCCTTGATGAACAACAACACCAACCTAGAAGTTTCATTCAAAACAACACCCAAAAATGGAAACATTAAATTCCCACAAGCATACCAACATAACACAAACATAAGCTTACCAACATAAATTTAAGAGTTGAACATTCGTTAACTGAAGAATTCAACTCTTAACAAACAATAATAACTAAAAAAATGAAAATAACGATAAAAATAAAAACAATTCAACTGAATAACAAAATACTAATAATAATAGTACAATAGTGTCATGGTGTAAACAACACCAACAAAAGTCATCAGTACCTCACAACGGTACAAGTACATCAAATATCCCAAAATAATCCACATAGTGGATGAAGAACAATAATAAAAAACGGATACATAAAACATAACAAGAAAACTTCACTTTGAAGATCAAAGGAAGCACAAAATGACATCATCAAAACTAGTCCTCTTTGGACTCAGAAC
Organism: Lathyrus tuberosus; assembly: GCA_022829125.1. NCBI lineage: Eukaryota > Viridiplantae > Streptophyta > Magnoliopsida > Fabales > Fabaceae > Lathyrus > Lathyrus tuberosus. The sequence goes on from JALAZF010000117.1 coordinate 10,100,748, forward strand.
CGGAAACCTCAATCTCCTCCTCACCAAATTCAAATCTAGATACCTCCACAACCTCATCATCATCATCCGCATCAGCATCAACATCCTCCTCAGGCTCAGCTTCCTCTGCTCCCCCTCCAAAAACTGGCCTGGCCTCAGGCCAACCAGCATGAGCTAGGAATTTCTCCCTAGTCATCATAGAGTGATCCACGGAGGGCTCTCGAATCTACAGCTGTAACACCTGCATAGAATCATGCTAATCCATCATAGCACGCTGAGAAGCAGTCATCCAGTCCTAGTTATACTAGCATATCTCCTGCTGATACGGGTAAAATCCTTGAGAACCAGAACCACTCGACCCATCACCAGCACTTGTGTTGACCCATCATTAGTACCAGCACCTGAAGACTCACCTTACAACCCCTTTGGTTTACAGAATTTGTCTATATACCGGTCATCAATAGTGGCCGGGATGGTGACCTGACGGTGGTTGGGTACATTCACCCCTGCGTGCACACAAAGAGTCATGATTAAACAAGGGAAGGCAAGAGGAGAGTTCTTCCGTGAAGTTGAACCAAGTCCACTTTCCACAATAGCCCTCATCTCGTCAGCAATAATCTTGGCCACATCAATTTGGACATTCATCATGATGCTATAGACCAGATGTGCAAGGGGTATGGTGATAGTCGAAGAGTACGACTTTGGCTTAATGTTTGTAAGAACCAATAGTAAGATCAACTGGGCCAAAGGACGCATGTCCTCTTGACGGTACCCGCGTGCAACCCCATATGGGTTTAACTCAACAGTTTTACCTTCACACAATAAGTCTCTGGTCATTTTATCGGTGTCTCTATGTAGTCTCAAGGTTCTGTGGTAGGTATCGATCTCATTTTCTCTCAACGGCAGTGGGTTCCCAAGAACCGTGTTAATAGTCTCTCGATCGAACATCACATCTTTTCCCAAAACTATGGTCTTCCACCCAAATTCCTCACCATCATCCGGGAGGGCATTTGCATAGAATTCCCGAATCATCATAACATTATAGCTATCCACAGGTGGTATCAACCTCCCCCACTTCTTTCTTTCAAGGAGTCCAACTACCGCTCGGTAGCTTCCTTGTGGGTTCAAGTTGAATCTTTTCTCAGATAAGATAGTCATTCTCTCTAGTGTCAAGTATCGGGCAACCTGTTTTGCCCCTCTAAAACGGTCATTATCGAACTGGATAGGAACCGGTCGTGAAGAGCTTCTGGTCTTTCTCTTTTTCGACGGAATTACTTTGGGAGCCATCTGCAAAAACCATCATACAAAACAACAACCAGCCAGCAAACATTTAATTAGATAAGGAACAAAACAGTAAAACAGAACCACAAACAGAAACAGCAAAAAAAAATTCAGAAATTTGTTTTGTTCGCCCAGAAGTTCGGAATGCGAAGCCCTGGCGAACATTTGTCCCAGATTCGCTAGGCGAATGTTTGCCCCAGGTTCGCAAAGCGAAATAGTGGCGAACCTGCAATTTTTCAAACTAAACAGCTTCTCCCTACTTTTCCAACATCAGATGTTTTTCACAATACAAACTCTACTCATAATGTTTGACAAAAATTGACATGCAATAACAAAGAAACATTACAACCAGAGGTGCATTGATACCACTTAATCCTAGAATCAATTTGGTCTCTAAGATTATCCTAACCTAACCTAACCACATGTTCTAACAAAAATTAACAGAGAGAAAGAGAATCAAACCTGGACTTGTTGAGAACTTGGAAAAAACGTGAGAGATGTTGGAACAGAGAGAGCACGTGAGAGTTCAAAATGTGAGTGTGTTTGTGAGAGAAAGAGAGAGAATGGCAAAGTGAGGGTAGGGTTACCTCACACAATCAGAAAAACAAAGATGGGTCATGGGCCCAAGTGTCTGGTCCACACCTTTTAAACCCCTTTTTTAAATGAGGCGGCAGCAGACAAAATTATGTCTGTCTCATTGAGTTTGCAATGCGAAATGGCCAGTGAACACTCGCCCCAGGTTCGCAAAGCGAACTAGCCAGCGAACAAGACAACATTTTGAAAAAAAATTTCACATACTGCTACCACACTACATACCAACTCCAAACAACTTAATACTTAAAAACAGTAATCAAAACAGAAATACTTACATGGTTGGGGTGCCTTCCAAATAGCGCTTTGTTTAATATCGTTTAAGCTCGACGGTCCAAGACGATCTTGTAGCGAGCGATTTTGGACGTGGTTCTTAAGCACTGCCGCTCTTTGGGGGGACTACAGGTCGATTCATTTTTTATCCTATTGAAGCTGGTGAAGGAAGGGAAATAGATGTCTCCAACTAACCCTGCTTTGAAAACTGAGGTTAAACAGTCAAGACTGTTGGTTTACAGATGCGATCAATGTGGAGGGGCCTCTCTTGGGTTATTTTGATCGAGTTTAGACCTTTGGTGGGGAATACGGACTTGGATGTTTTGATTGATATACGAGGGTTTGTGACCTGAGGTTTTTGATGTGGTGTGCTCGCTAAGATTTCTCTTTTAATCTTATGCCTACGTATTCCCGTTTACCGAAACAGGTATATCAGAGCGATCGTAGTTCCTCCTATTCTATGGGAGGAAATGGTGTTTTGGTGTCTTGTTCAAAGCCCAAGACGTGAAGCTAAAGGTGGTTTGTATCTTGTTCAAAGTCCAAGATGTGAAGCTGAAGGGTCTATTTGTATCTTGTTTGAAGCCCAAGATGTGAAGCTAAAGGGTTTTGACTTTAGAGAGAATTTGTCATCTCTAAAGGGGTTCTGTTTGTCACAATTGTTGGGTGACTGATTATAAAGGAGAATTACTTTAACTGGGATATGTGAATCCAGCAATGCCATAATTTCCTTTATATGGGATTTTCAACCTGAAGGAGAAGACTTTAACTCAGTTTAGAGCAATGATATCTTTCCTTAGGAATTCCTTTTGCTAAAAGAGGGATAGTAGCGTGGATGTGAATAATCCAGAGGCTTGCCGCTTACAGCAATTAGATGAAGGGAGAGGAGTTGTTGATGTTTGTATACTGTGAACGAGGCACAACTTTGATGCTAAAAGGTTTATTGGCTCAACCGAGGTTTTATACAAAGCCTAAGAGGAGGCTATTGGCCCAACAAGAGGGTGTTTTTATGTGTCTCGTGTGAAGCCTGAGATAGAGGCTAAAAGGGTTGACTTAACAAGAGAGTGTTTTTGTATCTCGTATGAAGCCCGAGATGGAGGCTAAAGGTGATCGACTCAACAAGAGAGTCTTTTTATACTCAACAAGAGAGTGATTTTGTATCTCGTACGAAGCTCGAGGTGGAGGCTAAAGGGGAAGTGACTCAACGAGAGAGTCCTTTATACTCAACAAGAGAGTGTTTTTGTATCTCGTACGAAGCCCGAGATGAAGGCTAAAGGTTAGCTCCGCTGGGGAGAATCATTGTACAAAGCCCAAGAGGAGGCTATGGTAACTGTTTCAGTTGAGTGACAGATCCAGTATGTTGGTTAAAAGAGAAAATCAGTTCTTATGAAGATTAAAGGTAAGGTTGTGCTTTGGCACTGATCGGAGGATCAGGGTTATTTCTTGTTCTTTAAGGAAATAGGAAATCCAAAGGGTATTGAGACTGTCCGAGTCTGCGGGTGTTCTTCCCATTCTTGGAAGGGGCTTGAGAATGTCTTTGAGACTCAAGGGTCTTTAGAGTATCCAAGTCTAGAGTTTTATCTTTTGTTCTATACTTAAGAGAAATTAAGGGACAGTACAATTGCGGTGGCAAGATCTAGACTCTTTGAAAGACTGTTCTATTAAAATGACTAATTTCTGTTCCTATACCTCTAGGAGGTCGTCGGGACAATTTGTACAAAGCCCAAGAGGAGGCTGGAAACTTTTAAGAAGCCGAGGGACAATTTGTACGAAGCCCAAGAGGAGGCTATCTTCCCGGAGGAAGAATCATTATACGAAGCCAAAGAGGAGGCTGTGAAAACTTCTAAGAAGTCGACGGGTCCTTGTACAACGCCCAAGAGGAGGCGGGGATACTTTTAGGAAGCCTGTGGGTCCTTGCACTAAGCCCAAGAGGAGGTTGATGAATCGTTCCAGAAGGGGTTTCACTTGGAACATTAGCCTTCTGTATATGAACTGTTCAAAAAGGGGGGAAGATCTTAGATCTAGTTATCTAAAATTGTTGTAAGGAGACGAGGTTTTGTCTAGTTCTAGATGTAGTTGCCGTGGAAACTCTAAATATCTATACTATTATTACACAGTTGATATAAGTTTATGAAAGAAGACTTACAGTGAAACAGACCCACGGTACAGTTATATACATATGAAAGCGGTAAATGAAAGCAGGTAAACACTTACTCGGTTGTAGAGCTTCCATGTTGTATGGTTAGTTGTTCAACAAAGAAAAGTTGAAAACGGTATATTACAAAATCAAAGGAGAAAGTGCTTTTAAAAGGAAAATTGGGGCTTACAGCTCAATGAGAGGCCCAGGGTTTTGTACAGGGACTTATACAAGTGACTGAGGCCCAAGAAAGGTTTTTTGTACAAAGGGATGGGTCTTACACTATCTCAAGAGGCCCAAAGTTGTTTCAAGAAGAGGAATGGGGCTTATAACACGAGGGTAGGCCCAGATGATTTGATTTTTGAACTGGCGATCGCGCCGGGTTTTTTTTTAAAATGCAGTGGGACTTATACAATATCTGAGGCCCAAAAATTGTTTGTATTTACAAAGGATTGGGTTTGAAAAATGAGGTTTTAATCACAAGATGAATTAAAACCTATTTGGTGTTGATTTTCCAACATGAATATTTATTTTTAAAAGGGTTTAAAAATAAATAAAAAGGTATTTATTCACAAAAATACTAATTATATTAAATAAATAATATAAATCTAATTTTTTTGTGAAATAAAATATTTCAACATTTTTATGATTTTTTGCAAAAAGAACCAATCAAAAATAATTAAAATTGAGTGAGTTATTAATTTTTAAAATCATTTAAAATAAATATGAAAAATAACAAAAAACAAGAAAAAGTGGTAAAAAGAGATCTGGGGCGAGGGGGATTCGAACCCCAGACCTCTCGCTTGCCAACACACACAAAACCAGCGGATCAACCACTGGGGCGCAATGCCAATTCAAATACAGTATGGCAAATGATAAATATATAGAGAACTTGGTTGGAAAACCTGAAGAATGGCGCCATGGCCATCTTCTTCCTCTAGCTCGTGCATGAAGCCCTCTATCTCTCTCATTTCTTAACCATTTGACATGATTCAAACATCAAACTCATGCGTTTTTTCACAAGGAATAAGATGGCAATACTCAATTTTATTTATTTCCAGTGTATAGCAAGTTATATCTTTGTGGTCATATGAACCCTAATTTTGCAAAAGCAATCAAGCAGACATGATTATGAGTGCTATGATCAAATTTTTTGAGGGGAAATACTCAGCATATAATGGCAATCAATTGGCAAAAATATCATGCGAGGAAATATGCATGGATCATGAAGTTGAAGTTTTGAGGCTTACCTTGATGCAAGCTGAAATGGAACTCTGCACAGATGGTATTCCAGAAGAAATTTGATGATCCCTACAGCTTCAATGGATGTAGTGAAGTATGTTGCAAGCTTTGGAACACTCTGAAAACCTTTGGATCAAGTTGGAGAACTCCAACTGCATAATTGAGGCATAATGGCTTGGTTGAAGGGTGATTTTGAGCGAGGGGTGTTACAATTGGTGTTTAAGTGTTTGGACACCTCAAATACATCATATGTGATGTGTCTGAGCAATTGGAATGGATTGCTTAGGGATGCAACTCAAAACCCGATGGTGGTTGCTCAAAAACAAGGAAATTTGGCACTTAAGAGAGAATGAGAGAAAGCAGTGCTATAAGGTGCTTTGGTGTGCCTTGAATGATCCATTGGAACTTCTATTTATAGGTGATCAACTCTTGTCTTGGAGGAATAGTGAATGGCTGCTGGATCAGATCACCTTCAAAGGGATTGGTTGGACATAAATGCCTCTTGCATTAGGTGTAACAGCTGCTCCAAATAGATCAGCTATGCCTTGACTGAAATCACATTCCTCAGTCATTTTAATTGTTGTTTAATCAGAGAACTTGACTGCGGAGAATGAGAATCTTGACAATGCACTATTCCACATTAATGCCCTTTGAATTCAAGGCAAAATGTGCCAAAATGCATGAACTTCAAGTTGGAAGATTCCTTGGCTTTGTGACTCAGCTTTGTAGGTTGGATCAGATGCATTGTGATTGGTTTGAGTACATGTGGCATGATGATCCTCAGTTTTGATTCAGAAATCGTGTGTAGCAAGCAAACATGCAAACTGATTTTTCCAAAACAGCTTGTAGCAGCATGACTTTGGGCATGGATTTCTCTTGGCTCAAGTTGAATTAATTCATGCTGATAAGCTCTTTGGATTCTTGGAAACATTTGCAACAACATTGATGTTTACCTTTGGACTTGATTCAGCTTGCAACTATGTGAAAAGATCTCACAAGTTTTGGTGTTTCCAACAAAATCTGCCTTGGCCAGAATTTTTCTAAGTGTTGGAAAATGATGTATTTTCATGTTTTAGTCATTTTGGCCCAATCATAACTCAGAATACACAATGAATTGGAATGAGGTGTAGTTGGAGCTTTTGTTGAGGGTAATGAGAGCTACAAATCCAGATTTGGATGGGGAAGAATGGCCTTGTGGTTTAGGAGTTATGATCCTCCAAAGTTGGTACCCTTGCCACTTTGTTCATAACTTAGAAAATTTTCTAAGTTTTTATGGTTACCTCTTTTATAAGTTATCCCACTTTTCTTGATTTTTCTTGATGAATGATGATTCAAATCATACCTTAACATCATTTTAGGGTTAAAAAACCATTTTTGTGAAAAATCTCAAAAAGTCAAAGTTTGACTTTTGTGCACAGTTGACTTTTTATCAGATGAATTCCAAACTGTGTAATCCTTTAGGAAATCGTGTCCTTGACCTAAATCAAACTTGATGGGCATGTTCCATGGGTGTTATAGGGTATATTGATTCATGTCCTAGGGTTTGGGAGCATGTCCTGGTCAAAAGTCAAAGCTACAGTTGACTTTTCTCGCGAAACCCTAATTGTGGTTCAGATGAAATTGAAACTTGTTGCTCAAGCTTCTTGGATTAATCCATTGTTGCAAATGGATCAATGTAGTGTGTTAGAGACCCTCAAATCCTCCCTTGAGGTCTTGGCTCATGATTTGTCCCAAAATTCAACTTAGGGGTGAATTAGGTAAAGAAACCCTAATTCCTGATTTTTTATGTATGCATCCCCTGAGGCTAAATTGACTTGGTGATTGGGTTTATGATGTCCCTTGGAGCATCATAGGTTATGCCTTGAAGCATTGGCTCATTCCCAGAGGAGAATTTCCATCTGGAGGCCCTGGTCGACGAAAACCCTAATTTGGTGACACTGGCGATCTTGGGGCTTGATCCACTTAGAAGGGAGCAGCCTTGTGCTTAATCCTTGATGTGGGAGCCCTCTTGATCCATTGTAGATGTTGGAGAGGTTTAGACAAGTTGAAGATCATGTCATTCCTTGATTGATCCTTTGTCTAAGAGCTCTGAGAGGGCTTGAACCCTAATTTTTTATTGTAGTGGATGCTCACCCATCTTTGGGGAGACTAATGGTTCATCCATATTGTGATGATGATTTGCACAATGGTGGGAATCTTAGTGGTCAAAATTTGGGGTATGACAGATGCCCCTATTTAATCTTCTTGGACCCAAATGTGTGAATGACGAAGGTATTCGGACATTCGGGGTGCAAGAGGATTAAATATCGGAATACCCGAAATTTTGATGGTGACTAAGAATGGTAGTTTACGCATCCTTCTTCTTTTGCTAAGCAATGATGCTCAGAAAAGATAAAAACTTCCCCTCGATCCTAGTTTCCTACCAAGGATCTGGTCTTAGTTTCCAAAATAAACTTCCCCTCGATCTTGGTTTCCTACCAAGGAACTGGTCTCAGTTTCTAATTCAAACTTCCCCTCGATCCTGGTTTCCTACTGAGGAACTGGTCTCAGTTTCTGAAATAAACTTCCCCTCGATCCTGGTTTCCTACCAAGGAACTGGTCTAAGTTTCTTTTGCCAATAAACTTTCTTGACAAGGGACGCTGTTCGTAGTGGTTTTCCTCAAACTTCTCGCCAAATTTTCCTGGGGAGATGCCATTTGATGGAAAAAACTTTTGATGTCAGACTTGCTGGGGAACCCAATCGTCTGAGTTGTAGAGGTGCACAAAATTCTCTATTGGAGATGCCATTTGTCGGCTCTACAGGGGAAAGCAGGTCTCTTGAGAGACTGTTGTCGCTTAGGGATATTACATCATACTTTTCCTCGAGATCTTCCCAAAGAAATGCCATATGATGTGATCCAATTTTGAGGTGCCGATGACTTTGTTAACATTGACTTTCTGAAGAGAAGAACCAATGTGCTGCTGAGAGTCTTCAGTTGAGAGGCTTTCTCTGGGAATTTTCCTTAATCCGGAAAAGCGAAGATATCATCTTCAATGGCGAAGAGTGATGTTGGTCGAAAGTTCTCTGGTTTTTCAGAGGTTCAAGTTATCAAAGTGGTCAAGGACCAACTTCATCCCAGAAATACACTAGAGGAGAGATATTGTTCAGACGCAACGTTCCCTGACGAGGAAAGGACTGACAACTCGATTAAGAGGATTGTCTATCACTAGGGGACAAAACCGACTAGAGAGGTAGTGATGCAATATGAATATGAATGTAAATCAATAATGCATGATGCATGTATGTATATGCTGACAAAACTGATGCGACATACAGACTAATGGATGACAGATGGAGTATTCGTATCTGACATAACTGATCCTTCGTTCAGGTGCACTGGTTTAGAAGGAGTACTTTGATTCTGCACTTTGAGGTTCGCTTACTTCTGGAGAAGCGATCGATGTTCTTCTGATGTTCAACAGTCAAAAGAAATTGCCATCTTTATTTTAAAAGCAGAGAAATTTTAACAATAAATTTATTTTTGTTTTATTTCAAGAATCGTTGATCATGTTACAATGTCGTTCTGTAAGGCTAAAACAAATATGAATTGCAAACAAAAGCACAAGGGCTCCAATTGTATTGATAGGATGGAAATCAGTCAAACGCGTGATTCCATAGAGTATTTACAAAGCTAGAAAATGGTAATTTACAGGGAAAAAGGGCTACGTTGAAACATAACGACCACTATCCTTCTACCAACTTTGAATTCTGGGCATCCTAAGCTTCTGTCGAAGATGACCTTGACTGGAGTTTTCTGATGGATGGCATGACTGCTGCTGAGGGACTTGCCTCTGTTGAACATAGTTACTTGCCATTAATCCCTAATTTTTGCCTGGATTGTACTTTGATATTTCCAATCCACCGGGATGATTTTTGATTATGTCTCTAATTTTTGCCTGGACCGCCCTTTTGGGTTTTCAATCCACCGAGACGTTTTTTTTTAGTTTAGGCGAAGTATTTCTTGACTATATCAACATTTGTGGGGTAGGCAAACTCTTCTCCATCCATGGTTGCGAGTCTCAAGGTGCCGCTTGAGAAAGCTTTCTTGACCACATAGGGGCCGTCATAATTTGGAGTCCATTTTCCCCTAGAATCAGTGAAAAATGATTGTATTTTCTTGAGCACGAGGTCTCCTTTTCTGAAGATGCGAGGTCGGACCTTTTTGTCGAACGCCTTCTTCATTCTTTGATGATACAAATGACCGTGGCATAGTGCCGTTATTCGCTTTTCTTCGATCAGATTGAGTTCGTCATACCGGCTTTGACATCATTCAGCTTCTGTAAGCTTAGCTTCCATCAATACCCGGATTGATGGGATCTCTATTTCTATAGGGAGCACTGCTTCCATGCTATATACTAGAGAGAAAGGGGTTGCCCCTGTTGAAGTTCAGACAAATGTAAGATAACCGTGAAGAGAAAAGGGTAGCATTTCGTGCCAATCTTTATAGGTTATAACCATCCTCTGAACAATCCTTTTGATGTTCTTGTTAGCCGCTTCTACTGTTCCGTTCATCTTGGGTCAGTAGGGAGATGAGTTATGGTGTTCGATCTTGAACTCTGCGCATAACTCTTTCATCATCTTATTGTTCAAGTTAGATCCATTATCAGTAATGATCTGGCTTGGAACACCATAACGGCAGATGAGATTATTTTTTATAAATCGGACCACCACTTGTCGGGTTACATTGGCGTATGACGCTGCTTCGACCCACTTGGTGAAGTAATCAATGGCTACCAGGATGAACCGATGTCCGTTCGAAGCCTTAGGACCAATCATGCCAATCATGTCGATTCCCCATATGGAAAAAGGCCACGAGGAAGAGAGAACTTTGAGATGTGTTGGCGGTACATGGATTTTGTCTAAGTATATCTGACACTTGTGACACTTCCTCATGTACTTATAGCAGTCGGATTCCATGGTCAACCACTAGTACCCTGCTCTTAGAATTTTTCTTACCATTGTATGTCCGTTGGCATGAGTGCCAAAGGACCCTTCGTAAATTTCTTTTATCAGCATGTCTGCTTCTGGTCTGTCTACACATCGAAGGAAGACCATGTCAAATTTTCTCTTATAGAGTGTATCACCGCTCAGGAAGAAACTGCTAGCCAGCCTTCTGAGGGTTTTCCTATCCTTTCTGGATGCCCCAGGTGGGTACTCTTGTTTCTGAAGGAAGCATTTGATATCGTGATACCAAGGTTTGTTGTCTATGACTGCTTCGATCGTGAAGATGTAAGCGGGTCGTTCAAGGCACATTATGTCGATCTTAGGTAGGTCATTCCATTGACCTACACTAATCATGGAAGAGAGAGTGGCTAATGCATCAGCCATGTGATTCTCATCACGAGGGATGTGATGAAACTCGATTCTGTTGAAGAAGGGTAACAACCTTCTTCCGTAATCTTTGTAAGGAATCAGTCCTGATTGGTATGTGTTCCAATCTCCTTTAATCTGATTGATAACCAGGACTGAGTCGCCATATACATCCAAGTTATTGATCCTTAAGTCGATCTCTTCCTCGAGACCCATGATACAAGCTTCGTATTCGACCTCATTGTTCGTGCACTTGAATGTCAATCTGGCGGTGAAAGGAACGTGGGTACCCTGAGGTGTTTGATGATTGCCCCAATTCCGTTTCCGTAATGATTAACGGCTCCATCAAAGATAAGTCCCCATTGGGAACCTGGTTCTGGCCCTTCATTGGGTAGCGGTTCATCGCGGTCTTTCATTTTTAGATACATGACATCTTCGTCTAGGAAGTCAAATCCGACTGATTCCTAATCGTCAATCGGTTGATGAGCCAAATGATCAGCTAAAATACTCCCTTTAATGACTTTTTAAGCGTGGTACTCTATGTCATATTCTGATAACAACATCTGCCAACGGGCAATCCTTCCCGTGAGAGTAGGCTTTTCAAAGACGTACTTGATTGGATCCATTTCGGAGACCAACCAAGTAGTGTGACGAATCATGTACTGGCGAAGACGTTTGGCTGCCCAAGCCAGAGCGCAGTAAGTTTTCTCAAGCATCGTGTACCGAGTTTCACAGTCGGTGAATTTCTTGCTTAAATAGTAGATGACAGACTTTGTTCTTTTGGTTTCGTCTTGTTGGCCAAGTACACATCCCATTGAGTCCTCTAGGACTGTTAGGTAGATGATTAGCGGTCTTCCTTCCACTGGAGGCGATAGAATCGGTGGATTCAACAGGTATTCCTTGATACTGTCAAAGGCAGTTTGGCAGTCTTCTGTCCAAACGCAGTCCTGATTCTTTTTGAGTAATTTGAAAATCGGCGCACATGACGCGGTCATGAGGATTATGAATCTGGAGATGTAGTTCAAACGTCTCAGGAATCCTCTGACTTGTTTTTCAGTTTTCTGAGAAGGCATTTCTTGAATGGCCTTGACTTTGTCAGGATCAATCTCAATTCCTTTCTGGATGACAATGAACCCTAAGAGTTTCCCTGAACGGACACCGAAGGTGCACTTGTTGGGATTCAAGCGAAGTTTGTACTTCCTCAGCCGCTCGAATAGTTTTAGTAGGTGGGTCACATGCTCCTCCTCTGTTCTAGATTTGGCAATCATATCATTGACATATACTTCGATTTCCTTGTGTATCATGTCATGAAACAGAGTAGTCATGGTTCGTTGATAGGTTGCCCCGGCGTTCTTCAAACCAAACGGCATTACCTTGTAACAAAAGGTGCCCCATGGGGTGATGAAAGAAGTTTTTTCCATGTCTTTCGGTGCCATTTTTATCTGATTATAGCCCGAGAATCCATCCATGAAGGAAAAACTTTGAATTTTGTTGTACTATCTACCAACATGTCAATGTGTGGTAAAGGAAAGGCATCCTTTGGACTGGCCTTATTTAGATCTCTGTAGTCGACACACATTCTGACCTTTCCATCCTTTTTCAGAACAGGTACGATGTTGGCTAACCATTGAGGATATTCTGACGTGGCGGGGAAACCCGCATCAATCTGTTTCTGTACCTCCTCTTTGATTTTGATGGCCATGTCCGGGTGAGTCCGTCTCAACCTCTGTTTTACTGGCGGACATTCTGACCTTAATGGTAGATGATGTTCCACGATGCTGGTATCCAACCCTGGCATATCCTGATAGGACCAAGCGAATACATCGGGAAACTCTCTGAGAAGCTTTGTCAAACTCTCTTTGGAAATTGGACTGAGCAGTGCCCCAATCTTGATCTCTTTTCTCTCTTTTTCCGAACCCAAGTTGACAGTTTCCAACGGCTCTTTGTGAGGTTCAATGGACCTTTCCTCTTGTCTGAGTAGTCGGGAGATCTCCTCTGGAATTTCGTCGTCCACTTCTTCTTCAGCCCCAAATACCGGGAATTCAAAGTTGGGAGAAGGCATCGGATCGTACGTTTCGACAGGGTTTAAAACAAGCAATCTGCATGACGTGATGATTTGTGTTTAGAAGAGATAGAGAGAAATGCAAGTATGTGCAGTGTATTTCTTTTACTGCTTGTTTTTATTATTGAGTTATTTTTTAGGATTACCATTTTCTGAGAAAAGAAAAAAGAGAAAACAGCAATTAATGCGAAAATTACATAACGACGTTATTTTATTAATGAACAAGTCGATTCTTGAAACTACAACCCTATAAAATAAAACTCTGTCGCTTTGGGCGAAGTGAAGAGGGAAATTTACAGAAAGTGGGCCCTATCAAAACATCCGTTTCACCTGGGCAGGGTGAAAGGTTAAAGTAAAGACGGTAATTACTTAGACTTATGAACAATCTTCGGAACATCGACAGCAACCCATTAGCGGTGAACTCCTCGGTGAATCACAAAGTCTGGTACCTTCCTTTATTTATCTTCAGAAATAACGCTGATTTCTGGTGGAGCTAGATCATTGGAATCTGTCTCCCAGGCAGAGTTGTTGTAGGAGGATTCCTCTGTTACATTTTGCATAGTATTTGTGCTCTCAGGTATATCTCTCCACCCAGTTGGCTGGATATCTTCGAGCCTGATACGAGAGCTTTCAGGAGCGGTGTATTTGACCTTGAAGTCAAATTTTCCACTTGGTTGTCCCAGGGTGTCCCACACTTCTTTGGAATTGGAGGAGTCATCCCTCTCGATGACATTGACCTCGAGAAAAGCATAGTTAATGAATTCCAGTCTTGCAAATGTTGCGAATTCATCGTTGTGCTGGGTATTTTCGGAATGACCTGAGTGTTGATCCCATGACATGGTGGGGACGCAGGTATTCTGTTCAATGATGCTCAGCTGATTTTCATTGTTCAGCTGATTTTCTTGCCCCGAGTTTCCTGGGTACGGCTGCCAGATAGGCAGGCCATCCATCGGGCCATAGTAATCGTGGTCAAAGTTGTATTTCATCAGAGTGTCTTCCTCTAATGAATTAGAGCACGACATCCTTCCGGATCAAAACTCCATATACCATTTCGACATCTGACCGTGGTATAAATCTTGGACTCTATGCGGGACAACAAAATGGCGTAGGCACCTCCTCCTGAGACATATAACCGTCCTTATTAAGATAGGACTCCCATTCTTCATCCATGTCGGAGGAGTCTCCCTCATTGATGGTATGTACTTCTTGAGACACTGGGTGAAGGAAACCTCCACTGTGGAAGAAATCCTGAAGGGGATGAAGACTTTCATTGGTAGCAGTTGTCTGGGTACAGGTCGCAGAAAAACCAAGACCCTTCTTTGTTTTATTGTTAGTAGGAATGACAAGCTGTCCCCATCCTGTTGTATTGGCACCCTCGACCACTTTGATAGCATCTTTGTATGAGGAAATGGAAGTTCCCCCCTCGAATTGACCGTCCTTGTGTAGCGAAAACGTTTGGAACTGGGTTCCGATTATCCCTTCCGGTTCCACATAAGTGGATGACGATAAGTTTCTTACGAGTAAGGCCTGTTCTCCACAGACTGTGATGAGTTGGTCGTTCTGGACAAACTTTAGCTTTTGGTGGAGGGTCGAGGTGACCGCCCCAGTCTGATGTATCCAGGGTCTTCCTAATAAACAACTGTATGTTGCGCGGATGTCCATGACCTGGAAAGTGACTTGGAAAGTGTGAGGACCGATAGTTATGGGAAGGTCGACTTCGCTGATAACCATTTTTCTGGATCCGTCAAATGCTTTGACGGCGACCTCGCTGGTTCTCATCGAAGGTCCTTTGAATGATAATTGCATCAAAGTGGATTTCGGCATAACATTCAGGGCTGACCCTGTGTCTACCAGTACGCTGGCTAAAGCATCGTCCCGGCAGTTAACTGTGATATTGAGCGCCATGTTGTGACTTTTGCCCCCCTCTGGCAAATCCTTATCACTGAATCCTAAGTTATTGCAGGAAGTGATGTTAGAGACAATGCTATCGAATTGTCGTATTGACACATCCTGTTCCACAAAGGGCTGCTCTAAGACTTTCTGTAGAGCCTCCCTGTGTGCTTCTGAATTAAGTAACAGTGATAATACCGAGATCTTTGAAGGAGTTTGTAACAGCTGATCAACAATGTTGTATTCACTCCTTTGGATGAGCTTCAGCATCTCATCATTGTTTTTCGAAAGGTCAGGATTACTGGACTGACTGACTGATGGATTAGAAACTTCTGTCTAAGGTTCCTTTTCTTTGTTGGGTTCTCCAACTCCTCTGTTGAAGATTCTACCGCTCCGTGTTACTCGACTGATGTCTGCAATATTCACGACAAAGGGTAACCGAATTTCCTTTCCATTCTCAACTGTTGTTGTACCGTATTTGTAAGGGATAGCCTTAGTTGATTCATACGGTAGTGGTCCCGGTAGATAGATGACTATGGGAGTCTTCTGATTTTTCTGACCATCGTAAGTAATTTCGATCCGTTTCTGATTGGGAACTCTCGATTCGTCAAGTAGAGGGATGATGGTACAAACATCCTTAGTCCTCTGATGATCAGAGATTACAACAGCGTCCTCGATTTGATCAGCGAAATAGTTGACTGATCCAGAACTTGACCATGGTCGAATCTCTTTGTGGTCCAACTGACTTTGAAGGGCTGCTCGCACGAAGTAGCATCCTTGATTATCCACTGAGCAAACTCCACACCGCTCATAGTTGTGTAGTGGCACCTGGCCACGTCCGCTCTAAATACAGTGTATCCTTACTAGGTCTGTTTCCATCGACCGAACATCCTGACTTTGATATCTAGTAGGATTCCCGTTAGTGATACTAATTTGTTGGGTGTCTTCATCCATATAGATTGGAAGCCACCAGTGGTTCAACAAGTGCTGAAGTGTTTCCTGGACAAGGGCACAACCCTGATCGTTTTTGAAACCCGCTTTACAGTTCTGATAATCATGTTGTACCGTGAACCCGAGTCGGACCTGTTTAGCATGCAACTCCACCAGGCTGGTATTCATCAAGCGAATATCGAAGATTTGAACCATGTTGATTTGATAATGATTCCTATCATGGTAGTCTTGAATCCATCCAAGATCCATCTGATGCTGGAGGGCCTCTTGTACAAAAGAGCATCCCTGTTTATTTACCGAGCAAGTCAGGCAGGAATTATAATCGTGACGCGACAGATTATGATACTGGTTTTGCCTTGAGTGCATTGTCACCAGGTTGACATTCATCGCACGGATATCGTGGTTTTGTATGATGTTGGAATTCGCATAAACCATGTTAACTCCATGAACTCGGTGCTATTGGTCCATCCGAGATCCATCTGTTCCTGTAGAGCTTATTGCACCACAGAACATCCCTGGTTGTTTTTAGAGCAGATATCACACTGGTGATAATTATGAGGTGGCACATGGCTATATCCACTCTGTCTACAATGCATCTTGACCAAGTTCGCCCTCAATAAGAGTACATCGTGAATTTGATAGACGTTGTTAGACTCTCCCTCTATCAGATTGACTGCAGCTTTCTCATGTTGAGGCAGTGGGTTCGTGAGAACATTCGGATTCGTATCTTTGAAAGATAAGACCCCGCTCCTAACAATATTTTGCACGTCGGATTTGAAACTGAGACAGTTCTCTATGTTATGCCCTGGTCCTCCTTGATGGTAAGGGCAAGTCTGATCCACCTTAAACCAAAAAGGCGGATTTTTCGGTACTGTAAGAGGAGACTTAGTCTGGACATGCCCCTTAGCCAGTAGTAATGGAAATAGTTCTGCGTACGATACGGGTATAGGATCAAATCTTGGTGGCCGCGTTGTACGGTTGTTGTTGTATTGAGGACGAGCCTGCTGAAGAGACTGTTGTGTCTTTTGCTGAAGTTGTTGTTGATTAGGTTGGCTTTGCGCAATGAGGTTGATATGTAGGAGCAGGGTTGATAGCAGGGGTTACAGCTGCTACCGGTTGGTACCGTCGCCTTTTCTTTCTGGGAGAGATATTCCTAATATCTTGCTCTTTTTTCTTAGGGAGAGCACTTCCGTATCGTTTTGTACTACTTGATGATCCGGCATCTTTAACTAAACGTCCTTCTCGGACGACTTCCTCAAGACGCACTCCCATACCGACCATTTTGGTGAAGTCGTTGGGCGCACTGGCAACCATTCTGTCGTAGTAAAATGAGCTCAAGGTCTTTAAGAAAATCTTTGTCATCTCTTTTTCCTCAAGAGGTGGACAAATTTGAGCGGCAATTTCACGCCATCTCTGAGCGTATTCCTTAAAGGTTTCCTTGTCCTTTTGCGACATTGATCTGAGTTGATCTCTGTCTGGTGCCATGTCCGAATTGTATTTATATTGTTGGACGAAGGCAGTGCCAAGATCTCTGAAAGTGCTGATCTCAGCGTGGTTTAAACCCATGTACCATTTTAATGCGGCGCCGGTTAAACTATCCTGAAATAAATGAATCAGTAAATCCTGATTCTCTGTCTGAGCTGACATTCGCCGAGCGTACATCACCAAGTGGCTCTAAGGGAAAGAGTTACCCTTGTACTTTTCAAAGTCGGGCACCTGGAACTTGTGCGGAACTTTCACATTGGGGACCAAGCAGAGGTCTGCAGCGTCCTTTCCAAATAAATCCTAACCGCAAATAGCTTGTAGTTCTTTCTGCATTTCTAGGAACTGCTCCTGGAATTCATCCGTTCTATCGAACATGCTTTCCTTTCCACCAGAAGGTATCTGTGGAATCTGTCCTTCCGGGACAGCGTGCACCACAGGGGGTGGTACCGTTACTACGGCAGTGAATTTTGGCGCTTCTCAAAGTTTGTAACCTTCAGGAGTCCTCATTATGCCTCTGGCATCCTCGCTTTCCCGAGGTTTGTAACCTTCAGGCCCAGTGGCTTCTGCGATGATTCCATGATCTTCAGTGATCAGCGGAACATATCCTTCCAGAATATAGTTAACAGGCATGCCCCAGGGACGATCTTTTGGCATTTGATACCTAGGATCATACTTCTCCACTATGGGCGTTGAGGTGACCTCTGAGATCACAGTTCTTTGTAGCTGAGCTTCTGCCATGGCTTGCATGTCATTACGAAGCTTTCTCATATCCTCTCTCAGAGCGTCGATCTCTTCTTTCAACTCTCAGTTCTCTTCCTTGAGATCATCCATCTTTTTCTGACGATTGGCCCGAGTATTGTACGAATGAGACAGTTTGACTCTAGAACCGAGACACAAACGTGAGATTCGTAGGTAATACGTTACGTGAGAATGATGAATGCAATGATTATATTAATTGTTTTTTTTTGTTTAATCAAAATAAACGTTGACAATTAGATTGCAAATATCAAACAGTGGGGAAACCCCCGTTTTATTGAATTCAAAGGATTGCGGAAATGGAAATATAGTAAATTACAAGGTGTGGAAACAGAAACTTAAGCTAATGGGTCCCGAGTCCTCTCTGAGGAGAGCTCGGGTGTTGATTCTGGTACTTTCCTTTTCTTGGACCGGGGCTCTTGAGCCGTTGTCGAGTTGTCATTCCTTTGCCAAGTTAAAGGAGCGATCAAATTCCTTTGGTCATCCTGATTTTCCACAGCATGTTGCTCTAAAATCTCAATCAGAGCATCCTTATCTTTTAACAGTTGTTGTATTTTGGTACACTCCACATTGAGAATGCGGTACTTGTTCTTCCAAGACCTCCTATCCTGTTGAACTTTGCTGAGAGTAACCTGAAGTTTTTCCATTTCAGTCATGAAGTACATGACAGATTCCCTCGGTGGAAGAACTCCGTGACGAGGATAAGGCATCTTTAGCTTGAGAGCTCTAGTTTGTACCCAGTGGAGATAAGGCTCCACTGAGACACAGTCCGGTTTTCCTAGAGACTCCCGTCCTTTCTTATGAACATGTTTCCAAGCATGCACTATTTCCATCTTTAGTGCCCTGTCATTTTCTCCTTCCTTGAAGAAAAGACCTTCCAGATGAGTATTACGCGGGACATGCCACATCGGGTATCAAAATTGACGACGAACAAGAACTGGATGGTAATTGATTCCTCCTTTAGTTCCTATGAGGGGTACGTTGGGGAAGTTTCCACAACGGTCAATGATCCTGATCCCGTCATAAATCCTATTGCACCAATCTATGTCAGAGGTGGTGAGAGACATAATTTTCTGCGACCAACGTAAGGCACTCTTATGATCCCAAAAAGCAGCAGACTTAGGTAAATGGGAGATAAACCATTTATATAGTAGGGGTACACAGCATGTGATCATTCCTCCTCTATACAAATTCCTTAAGTGTACAGAATGATATGCATCTGCGAGCAAGGTTGGTGTCATACCCCAAATTTTAACCACTTAGATTTCCCATCATTGTGCAAATCATCATCACAATATGGAGGACCATCATACTTCATCAGTCTCCCCAAAGATGGGTGAGCATCCACTATAATCAAAATTAGGGTTTCAAGCCCTCTCAGAGCCTTAGACAAAGGATCAATCAAGGAATGACATGATCTTCAACTTGTATAACATCCACAATGGATCAAAAGGACTCCCACTTCAAGGATCAAGCACAAGGCTGCTCCCTTCTAGGTGGATCAAGTCTCAAGATCGACAGTGTCACCAAATTAGGGTTTTGGTCGACCAGGGCCTCCAGATGGAAATTTTTCATCTGGGAACAAGCCAATTATCCAAAACATAACCTAATATACTTCATGGGACCTCATGGACCCAATCATCAAGTCAATTTTGCCTCAGGGGATGCATTCATCAAAAATCAGGAATTAGGGTTTCTTGACCTAATCCCCCCCTAAGTTGACTTTTGGGACAAATCATGAGCCAAGACCTCAAGACATGATTTGAGGGTCTCTAATGAACTATATTGATCCATTTGGAACAATGGATTAATCCAAGAAGCTTGAGCAACAAGTCTCAATTTCATCTGCACCACAATTAGGGTTTCGCGAGGAAAGTCAACTGTAACTTTGACTTTTGACCAGGACATGCTCCCAAGCCCTAAGACATGATTCAATATACCCTATGACACCCATGGAAAATGTCCATCAAGTTTGATTTAGGTCAAGGACATGATTTCCTGAAGAATTGCACAGTTTGGAATTCATCTGATAAAAAGTCAACTGTGCACAAAAGTCAACTTTGACTTTTTGAGATTTTTCACCAAAATGGATTTTTAACCCTAAAATGATGTTAATGTATGATTTTAATCATCATTCATCAAGAAAAATCAAAGAAAGTGGGATAACTTGTAAAAGGGGTAACCATAAAAACTTCGAAAAATTTCTAAGTTATGGAAAAAGTGACACTAATGTGCCAACTTTGGAGGATCATAACTCCTAAACCACAAGGCCATTGTTCCCCATTCAAAGCTAGAAGAAGCGATTGATTTGAGGATCAAGAACATGGATGTATATGGCGACTCAGCCTTGGTTTTCAATCAGATAAAAGGAGATTGGAACACATACCAATCAGGACTGATTCCTTACAAAGATTATGCAAGAAGGTTGTTACCTTTCTTCAACAGAGTCGAGTTTCATCACGTCCCTCGTAATGAGAATCACATGGCTGATGCATTAGCCACTCTCTCTTCCATGATTAGTTTAGGTCAATGGAACGACTTACTTAAGATCGACATAATGCGCATTGAACGGGCCGCTTACATCTTCACGATTGAAGCAGTCCTACACGATAAACCTTGGTAATACGATATCAAATGCTTCCTTCAGAAACACAAGTACCCACCTGGGGCACTAAGAAAAGACAGGAAAACCCTCAGAAGATTAGCTAGAAACTTTTTCCTGAGCGGTGACACTCTCTATAAGAAAAATTTTGACATGGTCTTGCTCCGATGCGTAGACAGACCAGAAGCAGAAACGCTGATGAAAGAAATTCATAAAGGATCCTTTGGCACTCATGCCAATGGACACACAATGGCGAGAAAAATTCTAAGAGCAGGGTACTACTGGTTGACCATGGAATCCGACTGCTACAAGTACATGAGGAGGTGTCACAAATGTCAGATATACTCTGACAAAATTCATGTACCGCCATCACATCTCAAAGTTCTTTCTTCCCCGTGGCCTTTTCCATATGGGGAATCGACATGATTGTCTTGATTGAACCTAAGGCTTCAAACGGACATCGGTTCATCCTGGTAGCCATTGACTATTTCACCAAGTGGGTCGAAGCAGCGTCATTCGCCAATGTAACCCGACAAGTGGTGGTCCGATTTATCAAAAACAATATCATCTGCCGTTATGGTGTTCCAAGCGAGATCATTACTGACAATGGATCTAACTTGAACAACAAGATGATGAAGGAGTTGTGCGCAGAGTTCAAGATTGAACATCATAACTCATCTCCCTACCGACCCAAGATGAACAGAGCGGTAGAAGCGGCTAACAAGAACATCAAGAGGATTGTTCAGAAGATGGTTGTAACCTATAAAGATTGGCACGAGATGCTACTCTTTGCTCTTCACGGTTATCGCACATCTGTCCGCACTTCAATAGGGGCAACCCCTTTCTCTCTAGTATATGGCATGGAAGCAGTGCTCCCCATAGAAGTAGAGATCCCGTCAATCCGAGTATTAATGGAAGCTAAGCTCACCGAAGCTGAATGGTGTCAAAGTCGACACGACGAACTGAATCTGATCGAGGAGAAGTGAATCACGACACTATGCTATGGTCAGCTGTATCAACTGAGAATGAAAAAGGCGTTTGACAAAAAGGTATGACATCGCGTCTTCAGGAAAGGAGACCTTGTGCTCAAGAAGATACAATCATTTCTCACTGATTCTCGGGGCAAGTGGACTCCGAATTATGACGGCCCCTACGTGGTCAAGAAAGCTTTCTCAAGCGGTGCCCTGAGACTTGCAACCATGGACGGAGAGGAATTTGCCTACCCCACAAATGTTGATGTAGTCAAGAAATACTTCGCCTAAAAAAACGTCTCGGTGGATTGAAAACCCGAAAGGGCGGTCCAGGCAAAATTTAGAGACAAAATAAAAAAAATATCATCCCGGTGGATTGGAAACATCACAGTACAATCCATGCAAAAGTTAGGGATAATGGCAAGTAAATATGTTCAACAGAGGCAGGTCCCTCAGCAGCAGTTACATCATCAATCTGAGGAAAACTCCAGTCAAGGTCATCTTCGACAGAAGCTCAGGATGCCCCGAAGTCAAAGTTGGTAGAAGGATAGTGGTCGTTATGTTTCAACGTAGCCCTTTTCCCTGTAAATTACCATTTTCTAACTTTGTAAATACTCAATGGAATCACGCGTTTGGCTGATCTCCATTTTATCAATAAAATTTGAGCCCTTGTGCTTTTGTTTGTAATTCTTATTTGTTTTAGCATTACAGAACTGTCGCTCCCAGGATTTTCATCTAGGTACAAACGCGAGAGTGGCGCGGAAAAATAGAGTCGCCAGCCGTGTAAATTTATCCCAAGAGAGGGAAAGGGAACACCGCATAAACCTGAGGAAGAGGGAAAGGAATGGTCATCGCAACCATAACCTGGGTTCGGGAGTCGGTTACGCGAGGGGAAGGTGCTAGCACCCCACGCGTCCATCGTACTCGATGGGATCCACGCTTGTTGTCTAATCTAAGGGTGAGTTATCCTATCATCTATGGCTGTACTAAGACGGGGAAGGGAAAGACAAAGACAGACTCGGTAGGACGTCGACGTCCTAGGCCTACGTACCCCCTTTGTGCAATGGGGAATTCAGAGCCAACGTAGTTCGGACCAAGTTCTTTTTGTGTTTTTTATGAGCGACGCTAAGTCCGCGTCCGGCAGTTAGGGTCGATGCCTGTTCGCGTCTCAGACGGAAAGTAACGTGCCCTTTTTGAAAATAGCATTTAGTTTGACAATCCGAAGGACAAAAGGTTTGTAGTTTGTTTGTATTTTTTAGGACAGAAGTGACTTAAGTTAGTTCATAACTTGCATTGCACCAAAGTCTAGGGCACAGGGGTGAATACTTAACGCATCGTCCCAAGACAGGACGCTCGCTAAGCACTCTAGAAAGATAAGAGGAAGCCCCTCATTTCTCATTCCCCACGCTTAGGGGTGGGAATAGGCTAGGCCGAGCTAGGCTTTGCCAAGCCTGAGTCTGGCCTGCTAAAATATTCAAAGCCTAAGCCTGGCCTGTAGCCTATCATAGGCTTATTTTTAGGCCTAAGCCTGGCCTTTTCGAAGGCCTAATTAGCCTACTAGCCTATTTAAAAGCCTACTTTATTTGAACATCTGTAAATAAGAAATTCAACTAATGTTAAATAGACTAACAAGTTAAAAGATCAATGAGATTAAATGTTTGTTTTCATTGTCTCGTTCAAGTTTTCTTATTAGCATAAGTTTGGTGATACTATTTGTTGAAGATAACTAATGAGAAAAACTTATGACAACAACTTATGACATTGTTTATAATGTTTTTTCAACTTATTTTCATAAGTTCTTCAAGATAACTAAGTTTTATTTTCGTATTTTAGTTCAAAGTACAAAATAAAATATAATAATAATTAATTTATTGATTTTTTCTTAAATAGGCCAGCCTGATAGGCTTGAAAGGCTTTTCTTATGGCCTGTGGCCTAGCCTCTTTAGCTAAATAGGCTTATAAAAAAGCCTAGGTCTTTTCTATTTAAGAAAAAGCCTGGCCTGGCCTGAGCCTATGTAGGCTAGGCCGTAGGCCCCTGTTAGTTGGCCTGGCCTATTCTCACCCCTACCCACGCTTAAGGCTCGTGCACAATACACTTTATCCTTATTAAGTGTTTTCAAGAAGTTCTGAGATGAGAAGAAAGAAGACACAAAGGAAACTCTAAAGGGAAACTAAGAGTCCTAATGTTATCATGCATGGGTGACCTACCGTTAGTGAGTTTTGACGAAAACCTAAGCCTAAAGAAAAGAAAAGATGAGAGACAGAAAGAGTGAGAGTGGACATGGATACTATCCACACCCTCAAAGAACTTACCTCAGCCCCTGCATAAAAGGTTAGTACAAAACAGACATACGTAATAATAAGAGAAAAGAAACTCAAACAAATCACAAACCAAAGAGAAATGATGATAAACCAAATGAAACCAACTAAGACAGAATGTGGATGACCTAAACATGAATTGTGAAGTTAAGGGAACACACCCAAATGATGGCACATGTGCCTTTTCAAACAAGGTAACTAGACGTGATCAGAAATATGCATACAAGAAGACCTCAAATAAAAGCAATCAAATAATTAGAGAAACAACTTCTAAAATCACCAAATTAATTATCAACATATCCCAACCAGAAGCAAACAACCTATCAAAAACTCATGCCAAAATTCAAAATATAAGTCACTCAAACAATCATACAAAATTCAGACAAGAAACATGACTCAATATGCAACAAAGGAGGACTAAAATGCAATATGAAATGATTTTAAAAATGAGAGAAAAATATTTTAATGCAATTCAATGTATTGGTGAAAAAATGAAAAAAGAATGAGTTCTAAATAATTTATGGATGATGAGAAATAAAATAAACAAGTTTAGGTATGCATGATATGACTAATTCAAAAAGAAAATAAACCAATATTTATTTCAGATGCCAAAAATAAAATAAAATTTGTGAAAATTTTATAAAATTATAAATATGATGCATGAATTTTTTGGGAATTTTTTAATGCAATTATCTATTTTTAAAAATAAAAAATGAAATGTAATAATTAAATAAAGATAAAAATGAAGAAATAAGCATGGGGG
This sequence comes from Lathyrus tuberosus, assembly GCA_022829125.1. Taxonomy (NCBI): domain Eukaryota; kingdom Viridiplantae; phylum Streptophyta; class Magnoliopsida; order Fabales; family Fabaceae; genus Lathyrus; species Lathyrus tuberosus. The sequence goes on from JALAZF010000117.1 coordinate 10,125,397, forward strand.
TGCGTTTAGTAACTAGGACACGTTGGAAATGCTAGTGGGCTGAACGGGAGGGGTGTGAATAGGAAGCCCAGACATTAAATCCATCAGAAAAAAATAAAATAAAAAAGGAGTTCACGTGTGGACTTTAGTCAATGGTCAGACTAAACACTCACCCTCAGATTGATCATACGCTCCTTATTAAGTCAACAAAACCAATTATTATGCAAGATGGATGTTCAAGATCATAAGGCACACCATAAGCTCATGCACACACGCACACTAAATTACTCAGACACCCTACACACCCCATGTGCCAGGCACATGTTCCTTTTAATTCGCTGGCACACTATCAATCACACGATCCATCAGACAGATCACAACAAGTCAACACAATAGAAAGTAGCACATGATAAGAGGCTGAGATTGCAAGCACATAATAACGACCGTGGGGTCATAAGCACACAAGCATTAAAATAAAAATCAGAAAAATAAAATAAAATAAAAACGTGGCAGAATGGGAACCATTAGATCAAAGCCATCGACGGCTCACACTTCATCTTCTTCGCTCAACCCTTCACCGGCCGGCCACCATAACCAGTCGCAGGAACTAGGGTTCCGGTCGACCCCTCTGTCACCTGCAATTAAAAAACTCACCAGAAAACGCACGCGAATACACCTTTTAAACCAGATTTTCGCAAGGATTAATAATATCAAATTATTTTTTACAAACAACCATCACATAATGCAAAACAAATGAAAAAAAGGTTTGGTTCAAGAACTTAGAATTCACGCAGCAATCAATATACACGTCCAATTTCAAAAATAAATACATCAGAATGATCCATGGATGCCACACATCAATATGCACGTTTAAAATTTGAGTTTTATGATCATTAAAAATATCACTAACCTGAGATGGTGCAACACGTATCTTCACTGTTAGCTTCAAAAGATGGTTGGTTTCTGCTCTGTGGATCACAAGGATGAAGTTTGTGGAAGAATTTTTGGAAAAGCTCCTCTTGGTTGAGAGAAACGAATGAGAGAAGTTTTTAGGGTTCAAGCTTCTTTTCTCCTTGAAATCACGTGTCCTCCTTCTAACCCTAGCATGAGTAAGTTTAAATAGGCTAGGTTAAAACAATGATAATGATTTGGGCCTTGGTAATTCTCCACTTAATGAGTTGTGGATGATTTTAGAAAATTGCATTATGTGAGATACACCCTCCTCCATGCATGTACACCCAAGTATTTCATGATGGTTCACTTAATTTCCAATTGCTAATCACACCTAAATTGAAATTGGGCCTTGAAACATTTTGATTCACGAGTTTTCAATAATTTGGCAATTTTGCATAATGGAGAATAAGTGATGAATAAACCATGAAACTACTGGATTTAAAGGCCAAAAATGCTCCTTAGGGATTGTTCTTTGATGTTGGAATATGTCTTGAAGCAATGGAATCAATTATAGGTCCATATGTCCCAAAATGCAAAAGTTGTGAAAATGGAACCCTAAAAACCACTTTGCCTTCTTTTGGCCATAACTTGAGTTTCACAAATGATATGGAGACCCAATAGTACTTGTTGGAAAGAGGAGAAAAAGATATTAAACTTTCATGTTTGAGGAAAATTCATTTGAAGCTTTCTTGATGGTGAAAAGTCAAGTTGAATGTAGTGTAAGAACTTACCCAAAAAGGAAACTTTCAAATTATAGGTCATTTCCATATTTAGTAACTTTTGTACCAACCCTTGATTCTTCATAAATGGTATGAAACTTGACCCTTGAAGACCATATGAGGATGTGAGACCTTGAAAACCTTGGAGAGAACCTCAAAATTCCACAGTTGACTTCCCCTCTCACTGTTTGACTTTTCTCCTGATTCTCCTGATTCCCAATCCATTGACCAATTGAACTTCTCCTAAACCAAACTGATGGACAATCTTCCATTCCTAGATACTCAGGGACCCAAGGAATACCATGGAATCAAGTCTTTCCCAAAAAATCAGAAATAAACTGACTTTATAGCAAACCCTAATTTTGGTACCCTTAGTCTAGGAGGAAATAACACAGTCTCCAAATCCAAATTCCTCTAAATATGATGTGTATCCTCTCCAACAAAGATAAGATATGCCATTTGGTGATGATAAAAACCCAAGGAGCTTGCCTATTGGAGCAATAAACTCAAGAATCTCAAAACCCTAATTTCTGCACTGGTTAGGGGAAAGTGATCCACTTGAACTCTCTTGCTTGACCCTTTGAAGAACATCTTCTCCTCTTGAACTTGCCTCAGGCACCTTGACCCCATGCTAAGAACCAATGATATGCACACATGATAATGCAAAAATGAAATGAAACATAAGCCAGTTAGTACTAAAGTAAGGAGGGCAAATTTTGGGGTGCAACAAGAACGACGTTGTTAACATGATTAACGATTCTTGAAATAAAACAAAAATGAATTTACTTGTTAAAACTTTTTCTGATTTTTAATAAAGACGGCAATTTCTTTTGACTGTTGAACATCAGAAGAACATCGATCGCTTCTCTAGAAGTAATCGAACCTCAAAGTACGGAATCAAAGTACTCCTTCTACGCCAGTACGCCTGAATGAAGGGATCAACTGTGTCAGAGACCTTGTTTTGTCTGACACGCTTCGGCCGAGTTCTCATCTCCTAAGCCCGATCAACTGGATTTCACTAAAGAGAAAGGCCAAACCAAGGCAAACTTCTAACGGACTCACGGTCCAAAGATAAGATGACTCCGCTGGGGAAAGGAGAAGTCTAAATAAAAGACTCTGCCGGGGAGCACAAATATGAGGAACGCATCCCTCCAAAATCTCCTGAGTTGTGTCATCTCTGCTGAGAAAGAGAACTGGCAAAGAAAGTATCAAACCTGGCTTATGCTTCGAATGCAAATGTTTGAATAGTGGCGTAATGCTCCATACGAAATGGAAATGCTACGCGTTTGAGGATGCAATGCAAATGCTTATGATATGCAAAAAGGGTCCCTCCAGCAAAATAAATGCTGGAGAGAAGAGATCAATTCAGCTAGGGATGACAAAAATAAATTGTCCTCTAAATCCATGAACTCTGCTGAGAAGGGTCATACTGATCGACTCTTCGGATCAACAACTTCAGCTGGGGATGAAATCCCGAAAGAACTACCGGGGGCCACACCTGTCTTTCACTGAAGGTAACTTCCAAAACCTGAGATTTCTCCTCTGCTAGGGGAGTTGAGAATGAATGCCAATGACAGAACCGGAAGTTTGTTACTGAGGATTGCCAATAACAGACGGGCTTAGGACCTGTTGGGGAATGCCAGCCCATAATACCATCCTGCTTGGGGGAAACAGTCCATAATACCATCCTGCTTGGGGATACTGCTGAACTTAGCCTGCTGGTGGGGAGAATGACTTTACTCCCACCTTGCTAGGAACTAGAATATGACATTGTCGGTGAAAGCACGCTTCCTGACTGGATGGGGGAAGTGAACACCCTGATTCTGTGGGGAATTAACGTCTTGATTCAAAGAAAATACTCTCCAGGTCTCCTACTGGGGAAGGTATGCTCTGCTGGGGAAAGTGCAATCTCAATGCTGGGGAAAGCAAACTGCTGGGGAAATACAATCTTGTTGCCCTGCAACCTGACCTGTCTCTATCTTCATAAACGGCCCTTTGAACTTTCCACTTGCCCCAGACCACCAGGTCTAATGGAAGAAATCATCTCAAGAGAATTTTACAGAAGATCGGGCGTTCGCACTGCCCCAGGGTCTTCAAACTCTTGGAGAGGTTTATCATATCTCGAGATAACTGCCCCAGTCTTCATAATCCATGAAGTACTCTACCTCGAAAGGGATTGTAATTACTTGAAAACGCTCTGCTTTAGTATCTCGAACCTTGAGGAGGTGTCTTTAATTAACCATTTTCAGGAGTGGACAATCTCCCACGCTCTAGAGGTGGCCTGCCCCAATATGAGCTTTGACGTGACTTTGCCCCTAATCTTAGAATGAGTGCCCCAGAGTAGCTGAATTTCGGAGCCAGATTGGCTACACCTTAACACGACTTACTGGGGAGAGCCCCCTCTACACTGAGTCTCTTGGCAGCATGCCCTTTGATATGATTGTCCTTTAGAATTTCCAAGCATCCCAACTTGGTAGGATCAAGCTTCTTGACTGACTTTCACTGTGTAAGCTGCATTGATGCTTAGGCACATATATGCAAACAGAAAATGTTTATTATGAGAATGACAATTCTAATGCAACACTCATGTTAACCTTGAAGTTTTTATTGAAACTGAATCGCCAAGCCTTGTGAACGAATCACTTGCTGGGATGTGACCTTGATTTTTGAATGGCAAAACAATGCGCACATGCAATACCAACAAATCTTATTAGCACAACTCGTAGAAGTCAGGAACGCTATCCTGTTGAAGTACGCCTTTAGAATAAACCCTATTTCAATTAGGACATTTAAGGGTTATAACGTGGCCTGGTTCACGGTTTCAGAAAAAAGGATATCCTTGTTTAGGGCTCTCTTCAACCGCGAGGATCATCTCCAAGGATATCATCTCCAGTTTTATTTCTGGATTGAAGTTGGGTCCTAGACCACTTTGATAACTTGAACCTCTGAAAAACCAGAGAGCCCTCAGTTAACATCACTCTTCGCCATTGAAGATGATATCCTTGTTTTCCCGGATTAAAGAAAATCCTGAGAGAAAGCCTCCTAAATCGGAGATTCGGCAGTACAGCAGTTTTTCTCCGAAAAACCCACTGATGAAAAGGTCATCGGCACCTCAAAATTGGATCACATCATATGGTATTTCTCCGAGAAGATCTCCGAGAAAAGTATGATGTAAAGACCCCGAACGAAAGCAGTCTCTCAAGAGACTCATTTTCCCCAGTAGATTCGACAAATGGCGTCTCCAAACAGAGAAGTTTGTGCACCTCTACAACTCAGACGACTGGGTTCCCCAGCAAGTCTGACATCAAAACTTTTTCCACTCAAATAGAATCTCCTCAGGAAAATTCGGCGAGAAGTTTGAGGAAAACCACTACGAATAGCGTCCCTTGTCAATAAAGCTTATTGACAAAAGAAACTTAGACCAGTTTCTTGGTAGGAAACCAGGATCGAGGGGAAGTTTACATCAGAAACTAAGACCAGTTCCTCGGTAGGAAACCAGGATCGAGGGGAAGTTTACATCAGAAACTAAGACCAGTTCCTTGGTAGGAAACCAAGATCGAGGGGAAGTTAAAATCAGAAACTTAGACCAGTTCCTCGGTGGGAAACCAGGATCGAGGGGAAGTTTAAATTAGAAACTAAGACCAGTTCCTCGGTAGGAAACCATGATCGAGGGGAAGTTTACATCAGAAACTAAGACCAGTTCCTCGGTAGGAAACTAGGATCGAGGGGAAGTTTAAATTAGAAACTGAGACCAGTTCCTTGGCTGAAGATCAGGATTGAGGGGAAGTTTACCTTTTTTAAGCATCATTGCTTAGCAAAAGAAGATGAATGCGTGAATTACCATTCATAGACGCCGTCAAAATTTCGGGTATTCCGATATTTAATCCTCTTGCACCCCGAATGCCCGAATGCCCGAATACCTTCGTCATTCACACCTTCGTGTCCAAGAAGATTAAATAGGGGCATCTGTCGTACCCCAAATTTTGACCACTTAGATTTCCCATCATTGTGCAAATCATCATCACAATATGGAGGAACCATCATACTTCATCAGTCTCCCCAAAGATGGGTGAGCATCCACTACAATCAAAATTAGGGTTTCAAGCCCTCTCAGAGCCTTAGACAAAGGATCAATCAAGGAATGACATGATCTTCAACTTGTCTAACATCCACAATGGATCAAAAGGACTCCCACTTCAAGGATCAAGCACAAGGCTGCTCCCTTCTAGGTGGATCAAGTCTCAAGATCGACAGTGTCACCAAATTAGGGTTTTGGTCGACCAGGGCCTCCAGATGGAAATTTTTCATCTGGGCACAAGCCAATGATCCAAAACATAACCTAATATACTTCATGGGACCTCATGGGCCCAATCATCAAGTCAATTTTGCCTCAGGGGATGCATTCATCAAAAATCAGGAATTAGGGTTTCTTGACTTAATCCCCCCCTAAGTTGACTTTTGGGACAAATCATGAGCCAAGACCTCAAGACATGATTTTAGGGTCTCTAATGAACTATATTGATCCATTTGGAATAATGGATTAATCCAAGAAGCTTGAGCAACAAGTCTCAATTTCATCTGCACCACAATTAGGGTTTCGCGAGGAAAGTCAACTGTAACTTTGAATTTTGACCAGGACATGCTCCCAAGCCCTAAGACATGATTCAATATACCCTATGACACCCATGGAACATGTCCATCAAGTTTGATTTAGGTCAAGGACATGATTTCCAGAAGAATTGCACAGTTTGGAATTCATCTGATAAAAAGTCAACTGTGCACAAAAGTCAACTTTGACTTTTTGAGATTTTTCACCAAAATGGATTTTTAACCCTAAAATGATGTTAATGTATGATTTTAATCATCATTCATCAAGAAAAATCAAAGAAAGTGGGATAACTTGCAAAAGGGGTAACCATAAAAACTTAGAAAAATTTCTAAGTTATGGAAAAAGTGACACTAATGTGCCAACTTTGGAGGACCATAATTCCTAAACCACAAGGCCATTGTTCCCCATTCAAAGCTTGATTTGTAGATCTCATTTCCCTCTACAAAAACTTCATACTGACCTATGTCCAAATTCCTCATGGATTTTGAGTTATGGAGTGATCAAAATCAAGAAAAGTCACTTTGTTCCAACACTTGGTGAAAATTTCACTAAGTCAGATTTTACCCTACTTTTTGCCAAATGTAGGGGGATTTTTCACTTGGATTCAAAATAGATCAAAACCAAACATGTTCAAACAGTTGTTGTATCATGTAAGGGCTTTCCAAAATGACCAAGAACATTACCAAATTCAATTTGAGTCATGAGATATAACATTGGCAAGTTGCCTTGTTGAAATCTGTCAAGGCAAGGCAGATTTTGCATTTTTGCTCGATTTGCCAAAATCAGCCAAATCCAAATGCTCCTATCCACTTGGACACCTCTGAGGATTGAATCTAAAGGAGACAATCACTGAGCCAAGCCTCCAAAGTCTTTGGAACAAGAAATAGCATGTTGAACCTAGAATTGCCAAAATAGGGACAAGACTCCAATTTTGGATTGGAGCATTCAATGGAAGCATCAAGGTGGCATGGACTGAGCCATTCTCAATTGAATTCAGTCAAGACTTATCCAAGACCAAGGGAACCAGCAGCCTGTGCCCTAACCTCTAGTCAATGGCTAGAGGAGACTTGGATTTTCATTTGCCAACATTGGCCAAACCTACTCAGCAGTTGCCATTCATTATTCCTTGCAAAACAAACTTTCTCTACTATAAATAGAGATCAATTGTGATCAGTTTGAGTACACCAAAGCCATCAAACAGATGCTTTCCTCAAAATCTCTTCTTTCACTCCAATTTTGCCTTCTAAGGCAAGTCACTATCGGGTTTTGAGTTTGGGAGCTTTTCCAATCAAACCAATCACACACACACCTCACATACATCATATAGAAGTGATCCAAACACTCACATAACATCTGGAACACATATTTCACAAAATCACTAGCCAATTGCTCAAGTTCTTGACAGTTTTGCAGTTGAGGTACCATCTTCAGCTCCAAACCATTTCAATCCATTCCAAGCATTCATACACACTCCATGGCACCTAGGGAAGCTATCCAGATCATTGAAACCTAGCTGTAACACCTCCAACACAAATCACGATCACCAGCTGCAAGTGGTAAGCATGAGCTCTTCTAACTCTATGATCCATGCAATTTTTGCTGCACAATAATTTGGCCATATGTTCATAATCATGCATGGAATGTTTCCCCTCAATTAATTGCATTGTTTGAATCGTGTATCAAAAATCCTAGCCTTCATGCAGAAATTAAGGTTCTTGAGGATTTTTCGTGATTTCTTGTCATATGTTTAATTTAAATGAAATTAAATACCATATACATGATCGTGAGGTTGAAACGAGTTGATTGATATGTAGATTGCATGATATAATCAAGTATTCAGTGAGATTGGAGAGAAAATGCAAATCTGGGCAAAACTGAAAAACGCGCGTGTTCTTGCCTTTGTTCTTTGCGCCATTTTCCAATATTTGAATATTTGAATTTTGTGATTTTATTTAATTGATTCAAAAATTAATTTCTCTCTGAGTTTTAATGATTCCACCTTGATTTTGCAACTTTTAATGCTTTCTAATTATTTTGTAGGTCAATACTTAATTTTTGAAGCATTAATCCAAGATCACAAATTGTTTTTCCTATGTTAAACAATTTTGATCATTTTAATTGAATTTTTATTCAATTAAAACACATTTTGAAAACAAATTAGGGTTTTTGGATTAATTCAACCCTCATAAATCATTTTCAAAACACTTTGGGCCTCTAATAGAGTGTAAGACCCAATCCTTTTTTTGACCAAATCATTTTTGGGCCTCAGTGTATTGTATAAGTCCCGATACCGTAAAAAACAAACGGCGCGATCGTCGCCTTTTGAAAAATAACCTACTGGGCCTACCCTCGAGTAGTAAGACCCATTTCTTTTCTTAAAACTCTTTGGGCCTCTATTAGAGTGTAAGACCCAACCCTCTTGTACAAAAAACTTTTTGGGCCTCACTTATTGTATAAGTCCCTCTGTACATTTTCAAATAAACGACGCGATTGTCGCCAGTTTAAAAATAACCTTGGGCCTTTCCTCGAGTAGTAAGACCCATTCAAAACTTTTGGGCCTCTACTAGAGTGTAAGACCCAACCCCCTTTTAACCAAAATCATTTGGACCTCAGATATTGTATAAGCACATTCGCGTTAAATGAAAATCTCGGCGCGATCGCCATTTTTAACGAAAAGTCAACTGGGCCTACCCTCGTGTTATAAGCCCCACTCTTTTTCTTTAAACCTTTTGGGCCTCTTGAGAGAGTGTAAGACCCATCCCTTTGTACAGAAAACCTTTTTGGGCCTCAGTCACTTGTATAAGTCCCTCTGTACAAATTCAAACAATGCGCTCACTGATAAAACCCTGGGCCTCTCCTTGAGCTGCAAGCCCCAAATCTTTCTTTTTCAAAGCACTTTCTCCTTTGATTTTGAATATACTGTTGTTTTCAATCTTTCTTTGTTGAACAACTAACCAAACAGCATGGAAGCTCTACAACCGAGTAAGTGTTTATACGCTTTCATTTACCGCTTTCATATACCTATAATTGTATTGTGGGGCTGTTTAACTGTAAGTCTTCTTTCATAAACTCATATCAACTGTGTAATAATAGTATAGATATTTCGAGTTTCCCCGGCAACTACGTCTAGAACTAGGTGACGCCGTTTCGTTTATTCATAGAAATAGACAACTAGATCCCCAATAGGATCACCAGATACAGTCTTCTCTTCGGCTGTCCTCATTAGGAATTGTCAAGAAACTTTACTCCCAGAGATGAATGTATTCTCCGTTAAGGGCATCTTTGAGTTTCTTCCAAATTCTCGAACTTTCCTGACTTGATCTATTCCTTGTGAATAGCTTGCCTTGAATTTCTCGGGGTTTGGGGACCCACGGGCTTCTTAAAAGCATCGGCCTCCTCTTGGGCATCATACAAGGACCCACAGGCTTCCTAAAAGCAACCCCGCCTCCTCTTGGGCTTAGTACAAGGACCCGTCGGCTTCTTAGAAGTATTCACAGCCTCCTCTTAGGCTTCGTATAATGATTCTTCCTCCGGGAATGATAGCCTCCTCTTGGGCTTCGTACAAGGACCGATTGGCTTCTTAAAAGTTTCCAGCCTCCTCTTGGGCTTCGTACAAATTGTCCCGACGACCTCCTAGAGGTATAGGAACAGAAATTAGTCATCTGCATAGAACAGTCCTTTCAAAGAGTCTACTACTGTTTCTCAAAGCATGATACAAAAGATGAAACTCTAGACACGGACAGTCTAATCTCCTTGAGTTTTCCAGACATTCTCAAGTGACCCCTTCGTTAAATAGGAAGAAAACCCGTAGACTCGGGCAGTCTTAATACCATTCGGATTTCCCACTTCCTTAAAGAACAGGAATAGCCCGGATCCTCGAATCAAATCCTTGAGTACAGTGTTACTCATATAAGAACTGATTTTCTCTTTAAATCAGTATACTGGGCCTATCACTCAACTAAAACAGTAACCATAGTCTCCTCTTAGGCTTTGTATAATGATCCTTCTCCAGTTACAATAGCCTCTCTCTTGGGCTTTATACAATGATTCTCCCCAGCAGAGTCAAACAACGTTTAGCCTCTCTCTCGGGCTTTGTACGAGACACATAAGAGACTCCCTCGTTGAGTCAATCACCCCTTTCACCTCCATCTCGGGCTTTATACAAGATACAAAAAGGTTCTTATTGAGCCAAACAAACAACAGCATCCATCTCGGGCTTTGTACGAGATACAAAAACTCTCTTGTTAAGTCAAATAGCCTCCATCTCGGGCTTTATACGAGATACCAAAAGATTCCCTCGTTGAGTCAAAACCTTTTAGCCTCTCTCTCTCGGGCTTTGTACGAGACACATATTAGCCTCCTCTTAGGCTTTGTATAAGAAAACCACTGGTTGGTCCAATCAACCTTTTAGCATCAAATTTGTGCGTCGTTCACAGTACACAAACTTCAACAACTCTTTCCCCTTCATCTAATTGCTGTAAGCGGCAAGCCTCTGGATCATCTACATCCATGCCAATGTCCCTCTTTTAGTATGAGAAATTCCTAAGGAAAGATGCCATTGCTATAAACTGAGTTAAAGTCTTCTCCTTCAGGTTAAAATCCCCTATAAAGGAAATTATGGCATTGTCGGATTCACAAATCCCGGTTAAAGTAATCCTCCTTTACAGTCAGTCACCCAACAGTTGTGACAAACAGACCCCTTTAGAGATGACAAATTCTCTCTAAGGTCAACACTTTTAGCTTCACGTCTTGAGATTTGAACAAGATACAAACTACTTCCAGCTTCACATCTTGGGCTTTGAACAAGATACAAATAGACTCTCTAGCTTCACATCTACGATCGCTCTGATTTCCCTGTTTCGGTAAATGGGAATACGTAGGCATAAGATTGAAAGAAAAATTCTTAGCGAGCACACTAAACAAAAACCCAAAATCCCATACTCTCATACATTCGTCCTAACATCCTAACCGATAGCCTAAAGCACCCCTTGTCAACAAAATAACCTAGGAGAAACCCCGAATCTTTGTAGCATCTGTAAACCAACAGTTTTGACTGTTTAATCTCAGTATGCAAGCAGGGTTAATTGGAGACATCTATTTCCCTTCCTTCATCAGCTTTAATAGGATAAAAAATGAATCGAGCTGTAGTACCAGAGCGATCGTGCTTCACAACCACATCCAAAAATCACTCGCTACAGAAAAATGGCGACTTTGCTGGGGACAATTACAGGTCTCTTTAGGGATCTTGTTCTTTTTTTTGTCCCCTAGATAGAAACCTTGACGTCATTAGGATCTTAGGTCAAAACGCCGTTAATTTGGAATGAAACCACAGGATGGTAATTCCGCCGGGGAACCCATTTTCTGTCAGGAACTTAGGATTCATAGCTTTAAAGGTCTAGGATGATTAGGACAAATATATATACTGCTTTTCCTAATTGCTATACGTGTTTATTTTTCTGCTAATGGGAATGCGTGTGATGCCTCATGTGGAAAGATTGAGTATACACTTAAGATAAGTGATGGCGACGAGGTCGACCATCAACCTCAGTGGAGGCTAACCAATGCAACCCGTTCTCTCACCTAGACAATGGGCCGATTGTGATGTCTGAGAAGCTGAGGAGCCAAACCCTTTTGTAGTGTGGAAACTATCGGGAATAATTGTTACGCGATACTACCCTCATTTGAGGCTGGTGATCTATTCTCGGTGAATGGTACTTACTCTAAGATCACTCTACAACTTGCTGGCGATCCGCTTGTTGTTTTGCTTTCCTGGGAGGAGCTGATGATAATGAGTACAGGTACAAAAATCACCCTAGTATAAACCTTTGGGGATGGGTAGAGCCTTGACTTCATGACAACGACCCTTTGACCCCATGTTTTTTCTATATTTTTGTGTGCTGCATTCATGCATTCATTTAAAAAACATTAAAAAACATCAAAAGAAAAAAATATTCTCTTCTAGTCTTTCTGTTTTTTAAATTAAACTAAGACTGTGATTGCAAATATCAGAGAAAAGGATTGCGCTAATGGATTTCGGTAGAAGGAGAACCCATAGGTATACCTTCAAGGTTCCAAAGCTAGAGGATTTGAGAAGGTTAGCGAGGATGATCACTAACCCTGAGGCTTTCAGAGCCAAGCACGGAGGTCTGCTACCACCGTTAAGAGTCCATGTGATTGAGGGAATCATGGATGCGCTCATTCAGTTTTATGATCCAGTTTATCACTATTTCACATTCTCGGATTACCAGCTCGCACCAACGCTGGAGGAGTATTCTCATCTGATTGATCTACACATTACTGATCGAGCTCCATTTTCTGGACTGGAAGAAATTCCAAAGAATCAGACCATTGCAAGAGCAATTCATTTGGACGAGTCTGAGGTTAGGACTCACCTAACCACTAAGGGTGGCATCCTAGGTTTGCCAGCCCAGTTCTTGACAAAGAAGGCCCTGTATTTTGCCAGTATAGGAAACGTAACTACTTTTGAAAGCGTCTTTGTCTTGCTCACCTACGGGTTATTTTTGTTTCCCAACATCAATAACTTCGTCGATATCAACTCCATTAAGGTTTTTCTAATTGGAAACCCTGTGCCGACTTTGCTCGCAGATGCGTATCATTCTGTACATTTGGGAAATTTGTACAGCGGAGGGGAGATCACATGATGTGTACCTTTGCTTTACAAATGGTTTATCTCCCACTTGCCCAAGTCTGCTGCTTTTTGGGATTGCAAGAGTGCCTTACGTTGGTCGCAGAAGATCATGTCTCTTACCAACTCTGATATAGATTGGTGTAATAGGATCTATGATGGAATCCGAATCATTGATTGTTGTGGAAACTTCCCCAACGTACTCCTTATAGGAACTAAGGGAGGAATCAACTACCATCTGGTATTGGTTCATCGTCAATTTGGATACCCGATGAGACACGTCCCACGAGGTGTTCATCTGAAAGGTCTTTCCTTCAAGGAAGGAGAAAACGACAGAGCACTAAAGATGGAAATAGTGCACGCTTGGAAACACGTTTATAAGAAAGGACAAGAGTCTTTAGGAAAATCGAAATGTGTCTCGATGGAGCCTTATCTCCATTGGGTACAAACTAGAGCTCTCAAGCTAAAAATGCCTTATCCTCGTTACGGAATTCTTCCGCCGAGGGAATCTGTCATGTATTTCATGACGGAAACTGAAAAGCTTCAGGTTACTCTCAACAAAGTTCAAAAGGAGAGAAGGTCTTGGAAGAACAAGTATCGCACCCTCGACATAGAGTGCATCAAAATACAGCAATTACTAAAAGAAAAGGATGCTCTGATTGAAATTTTGGAGCAACATGCTGTAGAGAATCAAGATGACCAAAGGAATTTGCTCTCTCCTTTCACTTGGAAAAGGAATGACAACCCGACAACGGCCCAAGAGCCCCGGTCAAAGAAAAGGAAAGTACCAGAATCAGCACCCGAGTTCTCTCGGGACCCATTAGCTTAGGTTTCTGTTTCTGCACCTTGTAATCTACTGTATTTCCATTTCAGTAATCCTTTGAATTTCAATAAAAAGGGGTTTCCCCTCCGTTTGATATTTGCAATCTAATTGTCGAAGTTTATTTTGATTAAACCAATTAATATAATCATTGCATTCATCATTCTCACATCACGTATTCTTCTTCCCTACGAATCTCACGTTTGTGTCTCGGTTCTAGAGTCAAACTGTCTCATTCGTACAATACTCGGGCCAATCGTCAGAAAAAGATAGATGATCTTGAGGAAGAAAATAGAGAGTTGAAGGAGGAGATCGACGCTCTGAGAGAGGATATGAGAAAGCTTCATAACGACATGCAAGCCATGGCAGAAGCTCAGCTACAAAGAACTGTGATCTCAGAGAACACCTCGACGCCCATAGTGGAGAAGTATGATCCTAGGTATCAAATACCGAAAGATCGTCCTTGGGGCATGCCTGTTAACTATATCCCAGAAGGATATGTTCCGCCGATCACTGAAGATCAGGGAATCACAACTGAAGCCGTTGGGCCTGAAGGTTACAAACTTCGAGAAAGCGAAGATGCCAGAGGCATACTGAAGACTCCTGAAGGTTACAAACCTCGGGAAACGCCAAGACTCACTGTCATAGTCACGGTACCACCCCCTGTGGTGCACACTGTCCCGGAAGGACAGATTCCACAGATACCTTCTGGTAAAAAGGAAACCATGTTCGACAGAATGGATGAATTTCAGGAGCAGTTTCTGGAAATACAGAAGGAGCTGCAAGCCATTCGCGGTCAGGATTTATTTGGAAAGGACGCCGCAGACCTCTGCTTGGTCCCCAATGTAAAAGTTCCGCATAAATTTCAAGTGCCCGACTTTGAAAAATGCAAGGGTAAATGTTGCCCTCAAAGCCATCTAGTGATGTACACTCGGCGGATGTCAGCTCAGACGGAGAATCAGGACCTACTGATTCATTACTTCCAGGATAGTTTAACCGGTGCCGCACTCAAATGGTACATGGGTTTAAACTGTGCCACGATCAGCACGTTCAGAGATCTTGGCACTGCCTTCGTCCAACAATACAAATACAATTTGGACATGGCACCCGACAGAGATTAACTCAGATCGATGTCGCAAAAGGACAAGGAAACCTTTAAGGAGTATGCTCAAAGGTGGCGTGAGATTGCCGCTCAGATTTGTCCACCTCTTGAGGAAAAAGAGATGACAAAGATCTTCTTAAAAACCTTAAGCTCATTTTACTATGACTGAATGGTTGCCAGTGCACCCAGTGATTTCACCGAGATGGTCGGCATGGGCGTACGTCTTGAGGAAGCCGTCCGAGAAGGACGTTTGGTAAAAGAAACTGGATCGAAGAGCGGTACTAAAAAATAAGGTAGTGCTCTTCCTAAGAAAAAAGAGCAAGATATTGGGAATATCTCTCTCGGAAAGCAAAGGCGACGTTATCAACCGGTAGCAGCTGTAACTCCTGCTATCAGCACCGCGCCTACGTATCAACCTCAGGTTGCGCAAAGCCAACCTGATCAGCAAAGGACACAACAGTCTCTTCAGCAGGCTCGTCCTCAATCCAACAACCGTACAACACGACCATCAGGGTTTGATCCTATACCCATGTTGTACGCAGAACTATTTCCGTTACTACTGGCTAAGGGGCACATTTAGACTAAATCTCCTCTTACAGTACCAGAAAATCTGCCTTTATGGTTTAAGGTGGATCAAACTTGCCCTTATCATCAAGGAGGTCCAGGGCATAACATTGAGAATTGTCTCAATTTCAAATATGACGTGCAAAAACTTGTTAGGAGCGGGGTCTTATCCTTCAAGGATACAAATCCTAATGTTCTTACGAACCCGCTGCCTCAACACGAGAAGGCTGCAGTCAATTTGATAGAAGGAGAATCTAACAATGTCTATCAAATTCACGATGTACTCTTGTTGAAGACCAATCTGGTCAAGATGCATTGTAGACAGAGTGGATATGGCCATGTGCCACCTCATAACTATCATCAGTGTGATATCTGCTCTAAAGACAACCAGGGATGTTCTGTGGTGCAAGCAGCTCTACAGGAACAAATGGATCTCGGATGGATCCAAGAGCACCGAGTTTGTGGAGTTAACATGGTCTACACGAATTCTAACGTCATTCAAAACCACGACATCCGTGCGATGAATGTCAACTTAGTGGCAATGTACTCAAGGCAAAGCCAGTATCATAATCTGTCGTGGCACGATTACAGTTCTTGTCTGACTTGCTCAGTAAACAAACAGAGTTTCTCTTTTGTACAAGAAGCCCTCCAGTGTCAGATGGATCTTGGATGGATCCAAGACTACCATGATAGGAATGCCTATCAAATCAACATGGTTCAGATCTTCGATATTTACGTGATGAATACCAACCTGGTAGAGTTACATGCTGAGCAGGTCCGACTCGGATTCTTAATATCACATGACTATCAAAGCTGTAAAGTAGGTTGCGAAAACGATCGAGGTTGTACCCTTGTCCAGGAGGCACTTCAGCACTTGTTAAATCACGGGTGGATGCCAATCTATATGGATGAAGATACTCAGCAAATTAGTATCAATAACAGAAACCCCACTCGGCGTCAGAGTCAGGATGTCCGATCTGTGGAAGCTAACCTAGTGAGGTTGCATTGTATTCAAAGTGGGCGTGGCCAGGTGCCACCACACAATTATGACCATTGTAGCGTCTGTTCGAAAAGTAACCAAGGGTGTTACCTTGTGAGAGAAGCTCTTCAGGGTCAGGTGGATCGTGGAGAGATTTGTCCATATCCGAGTTCTGGACCCATCAACTGGACGCCGAACTACCTTGCCGATCAAGTTGAGGATGTTGTCACGATCGCTGGTCATCACAGGACCAGGGATGTTTTTGCCATCATCCCTCTACTTGACGAATCTAAAGTTCCCAACCGGGAACGAATCGAGATTACTTACGATGGTCAGAAAAATCATAGGGCTCCCGTAGTCATCTATCTGCCGGGACCACTACCGTATGAATCAGCTAAGGCAATCCCTTACAAATACGGTGCAACGACAATTGAAAATGGAGAGGAAATTCCATTACCCTCCGTTGTGAATATTGCAGACATCAGTCGTGTAACACGGAGTGGTAGAATCTTCAACCGAGGGTTTGGGGAAGCTAACAAAGAAAAGGAACTTCAGACAGAAGCTCCCGATTCATCAGTCGGTCAATCCAGTAATCCCGACCTTTCGAAAAATAATGATGAGATGCTGAAACTCATCCAAAGGAGTGAATACAACATTGTCGATCAACTGTTACAAACTCCTTCAAAGATCTCGGTATTATCATTATTACTCAGTTCAGAAGCCCACAGGGAGGCTCTACAGAATGTCTTGGAGCAAACTTTTATGGAACAGGATGTAACGATTAGATAGTTCGATAGTATTGTCTCTAACATCACTTCCTGCAACAATTTGGGATTTAGTGATGAGGAATTACCTGAAGAGGGTCGTCGTCATAATATGGCGCTCAATATCACAGTTAACTACCAGGACGATGCTTTAGCCAGCGTACTGGTAGACACAGGGTCAGCCCTGAATGTTATACCGAAGTCCACTTTGATGCAATTATCATTCAAAGGCCCTCCGATGAGAATCAGTGAGGTCGTCATCAAAGCATTCGACGGATCCAGAAAAACAGTTATCGGCGAAGTTGATCTTCCTATAACTATCGGTCCTCATACTTTCCAAGTCACTTTCCAGGTCATGGACATCCGGGAAACGTACAGTTGTTTGTTAGGAACACCTTGGATACATCAGGCTGGGGCGGTTACTTCCACCCTCCACCAAAAGCTAAAGTTCATCAAGAACGATCAACTTGTCACAGTCTGCGGGGAGCAGGCCTTGCTGGTGAGTAACTTGTCATCATCTGCTGGTATAGAACCCGAGGAGGTTATTGGAACTCAGTTCTAAGCACTGTCGGTGAGCAAGAACAATCAGTTCAAAGAAGGAACTTCCATTTCTTCATATAACGATGCTATCAAAGCGGTCGAGAGTACCGATACGACAGGATGGGGACAGCTTGTCATTCCTACTGGAAATACAACAAAGAAGGGTCTTGGTTTTTCTGCAACCTGTACCCGGACAGCTGCCAATGATGAAAGTCTTCATCCCCTTCAAAACTTCTTCCACAGTGGAGGTTTCCTTCACCCAGTGTCTCAAGAAGTACATGCTATCAATGAGGAAGATCCCTCTGACACGGATGAAGAATGGAAGTCCTACCTTAACGGGGACGGTTATATGTCTCAGGAAGAGGTGCCTATACCATTTTGCTATCCCGTACAGAGTCCGAGATTTATACCACGGTCAGATGTCAAAATGATCTATGGAGATTGTGATCCGGAAGGATGTCATGCTCCGCCAAACTCATTAGAGGAGGACACTCTGATGAAAGACAACTTTGACCACGACTACTATGGCCCAATGGATGGTCTGCCAATGTGGTAACCTTATCCAGGAGACTTGGGGCCAGAAAGTCAGTCGAACAATGAAAATTAGCTGACCATCATTGAACAGAATACCTGTGTCCCCACCATGTCATGGGATCAACACTCAGGTCATTCAGAAACTACTCAACATGAAGATGAATTCGCAACGTTTACAGGACTTGAATTCATCAACTATGCTTTTCCCGAGGTCAACTTCATCGAGAGAGATGACTCCTCCAGTTCCAGAGAAGTTTGGGACACCTTGGGACAACTGAGTGGAAAATACGACTATATGGTCAGGTACACCGCTCCCGAAAGGTCTCGTATCAGGCTCGAAGATATCCAGCCTACTAGATGGGGAGATACAGCTGAGAGCACAAATACTATGCAAAATACAACTGAGGAATTCTCTTACGACAATTCTGCCTGGGAGACAGATTCCAATGATCCTGCTCCACCAGAAATCAGCGTCATTTCTATAGACAAATCGAGGAAGGTGCCAGACTTTGTGATTCACCGAGGAGTTCGCCGCCAATGGGTTGCTGTTGATGCTCCGAAGGTTGTTCGTCAGTCAAAGTAATTGTCATCTTTAACCTTTCACCCTGCCCAGGTGAAACGAGTGTTTTGATAGGGCTCACTTTCTGTAAATTTTCCCTCTTCGCTTAGCCCAAAGCGACAGAGTTTTGTTTTATAGGGCTGTAGTTTCAAGAATCGACTTGTTCATTAAAAAAATAATGTCGTTCTGTAATTTCCGCATTAATCGCTGTTTTCTCTTTTTACTTTTTTAGAAAATGGTAATCCTAAAAAACAATTCAATAATAAAAACAAGCAGTAAAATAAAACACTGCACACACTTGCATTTTCTCTATCTCTTCTAAACACGAATCATCACGTCATGCAGATTGCTTGTTTTGAACCCCGTTGAAACATACGATCCGATGCCTTCTCCCAACTTTGAGTTCCCGATATTCAAGGCTGAAGAAGAAAATGACGACGAAATTCCAGAAGAGATCTCCTGACTACTCAGACAAAAGGAAAGGTCCATTGAACCTCATAAAGAACCGTTGGAAACGGTAAACTTGGGTTCAGAACAAGAGAGAAAAGAAATCAGGATTGGGGCGCTTCTCAGTCCAACTGCCAAAAAGAATTTGATAATGCTTCTCAAAGAATTCCCTGATGTATTCGCTTGGTCCTATCAGGACATGCCAGGGTTGGATACTAGCATCGTGGAACATCACTTACCGTTGAGATCGGAATGTCCGCCAGTAAAGCAGAGGTTGAGACGGACTTACCCGGACATGGCCATCAAAATCAAAGAGGAGGTACAGAAACAGATTGATGCGGGTTTCTTCGCCACGTCAGAATATCCTCAATGGTTAGCCAATATCGTACTAGTTCCGAAAAAGGATGGAAAGGTCAGAATGTGTGTCGACTACCGAGATCTGAACAAGGCTAGTCCAAAGGACGACTTTCCTTTACCACACATTGACATGCTGGTAGACAGTACAACAAAGTTCAAAGTCTTCTCCTTCATGGATGGATTCTCGGGCTATAATCAGATCAAAATGGTGCCGAAAGACATGGAGAAAACTTCATTCATTATCCCATGGGGTACCTTTTGTTACAAGGTGATGCCGTTCGGTTTAAAGAACGTCGGGGTAACCTATCAAAGGGCCATGACAACTCTTTTTCATGACATGATACACAAAGAGATCGAGGTATATGTCAATGATATGATTGCAAAATCTAAGACAGAAGAGGATCATGTGACCCACCTGTCAAAACTATTCGAGCATTTGCGAAAGTACAAACTCCGCTTAAATCCCAACAAGTGCACCTTCGGTGTCCGTTCAAGGAAATTACTAGGGTTCATCACCAGCCAGAAAGGAATTGAGGTTGATCCTGACAAGGTCAAGGCCATTCAAGAAATGCCTTCTTCGAAAACTGAAAAACAAGTCAGGGGATTCCTGGGACGTTTGAACTACATCTCCAGATTCATATTCCTCATGACCGCGACATGTGCGCCAATTTTCAAGTTACTCAAAAAGAACCGGGATTGCGTTTGGACACAAGATTGTCAAACCGCCTTCGATAGTATTAAGGAATATCTATTGAATCCTCTGATTCTATCACCTCCAGTGGAAGGAAGACCACTGATCATGTACCTCACAGTCTTGGAAGACTCAATGGGGTGTGTACTTGGCCAACAAGATGAAACCAAACGGAAAGAGTCTGCCATTTACTATTTGAGCAAGAAATTCACCGACTACAAAACTCGGTACACGATGCTTGAGAAAACTTGTTACGCTTTGGCTTGGGCAGCCAAACGTCTTCGCCAATACATGATTCGTCATACTACTTGGTTAATCTCTGAAATGGATCCAATCAAGTACGTCTTCGAAAAACCTGCTCTCACGGGAAGGATTACCCGTTGGCAGATGCTGTTATTAGAATATGACATAGAGTACCACGCTCAGAAATCCGTTAAGGGAAGTATTTTAGCCGATCATTTGGCTCATCAACTGATTGACAATCAAGAATCAATCGGGTTTGACTTCCCAGACGAAGATATCATGTATCTAAAAATGAAAGATTGCGATGAACCGTTACCCAGTGAAGGGCCAGAACCAGGTTCCCAATGGGGACTTGTCTTTGACGGAGCAGTTAATCTTTATGGAAACGGAATTGGGGCAATCATTGTTACCCCTCAGGGTACCCACATTCCTTTCACTGCCAGACTTATGTTCAAATGTACGAACAACGAGGCCGAATACGAAGCTTGTATCATGGGTCTCGAAGAAGCGATTGATTTGAGGATCAAGAACATGGATGTATATGGCGACTCAGCCTTGGTTATCAATCAGATAAAAGGAGATTAGAACACATACCAATCAGGACTGATTCCTTACAAAGACTATGCAAGAAGGTTGTTACCTTTCTTCAACAGAGTCGAGTTTCATCACGTCCCTCGTAATGAGAATCACATGGCTGATGCATTAGCCACTCTCTCTTCCATGATTAGTGTAGGTCAATGGAACGACTTACCTAAGATCGACATAATGCGCCTTGAACAGCCCGCTTACATCTTCACGATTGAAGCAGTCCTAGACGACAAACCTTGGTATCACGATATCAAATGCTTCCTTTAGAAACACGAGTACCCACCTGGGGCACTAAGAAAAGACAGGAAAACCCTCAGAAGATTAGCTAGAAACTTTTTCCTGAGCGGTGACACTCTCTATAAGAAAAATTTTGACATGGTCTTGCTCCGATGCGTAGACAGACCAGAAGCAGAAACGCTGATGAAAGAAATTCATGAAGGATCCATTGGCACTCATGCCAATGGACATACAATGGCAAGAAAAATTCTAAGAGCAGGGTACTACTGGTTGACCATGGAATCTGACTGCTACAAGTACATGAGGAGGTGTCACAAATGTCAGATATACTCCGACAAAATTCATGTACCGCCATCACATCTCAAAGTTCTTTCTTCCCCGTGGCCTTTTTCCATATAGGGAAACGACATGATTGGCTTGATTGAACCTAAGGCTTCAAACGGACATCGGTTCATCCTGGTAGCCATTGACTATTTCACCAAGTGGGTCGAAGCAGCGTCATTCGCCAATGTAAACCGACAAGTGGTGGTCCGATTTATCAAAAACAATATCATCTGCCGTTATGGTGTTCCAAGCGAGATCATTACTGACAATGGATCTAACTTGAACAACAAGATGATGAAGGAGTTGTGCGCAGAGTTCAAGATTGAACATCATAACTCATCTCCCTACCGACCCAAGATGAACGGAGCGGTAGAAGCGGCTAACAAGAACATCAAGAGGATTATTCAGAAGATGGTTGTAACCTATAAAGATTGGCACAAGATACTACCCTTTGCTCTTCACGGTTATCGCACATATGTCTGCACTTCAACAGGGGCAACCCCTTTATCTCTAGTATATGGCATGGAAGCAGTGCTCCCTATAGAAGTAGAGATCCCGCCAATCCGAGTATTGATGGAAGCTAAGCTCACCGAAGTTGAATGGTGTCAAAGTCGACACGACGAACTGAATCTGATCGAGGAGAAGTGAATCACGACACTATGCTATGGTCAGCTGTATCAACTGAGAATGAAAAAGGCGTACGACAAAAAGGTATGACCTCGTGTCTTCAGGAAAGGAGAGCTTGTGCTCAAGAAGATACAATCATTTCTCACTGATTCTCGGGGCAAGTGGACTCCAAATTATGACGGCCCCTACGTGGTCAAGAAAGCTTTCTCAGGCGGTGCCCTGAGACTTGCAACCATGGACGGAGAGGAATTTGCCTACCCCACAAATGTTGATGTAGTCAAGAAATACTTCGCCTAAAAAAAACGTCTCGGTGGATTGAAAACCCGAAAGGGTGGTCCAGGCAAAATTTAGAGACAAAATAAAAAAAATCATCCCGGTGGATTGGAAACATCACAGTACAATCCAGGCAAAAGTTAGGGATAATGGCAAGTAAATATGTTCAACAGAGGCAGGTCCCTCAGCAGCAGTTACATCATCCATCGGAGGAAAACTCCAGTCAAGGTCATCTTCGACAGAAGCTCAGGATGCCCCGAAGTCAAAGTTGGTAGAAGGATAGTGGTCGTTATGTTTCAACGTAGCCCTTTTCCCTGTAAATTACCATTTTTTAACTTTGTAAATACTCAATGGAATCACGCGTTTGGCTGATCTCCATTTTATCAATAAAATTTGAGCCCTTGTGCTTTTGTTTGTAATTCTTATTTGTTTTAGCTTTACAGAACGACGTTGTTAACATGATTAACGATTCTTGAAATAAAACAAAAATGAATTTACTTGTTAAAACTTTTTCTGCTTTTTAATAAAGACGGCAATTTCTTTTGACTGTTGAACATCAGAAGAACATCGATCGCTTCTCCATAAGTAATCGAACCTCAAAGTACGGAATCAAAGTACTCCTTCTACGCCAGTACGCCTGAATGAAGGGATCAACTGTGTCAGAGACCTTGTTTCGTCTGACACGCTTCGGCCGAGTTCTCATCTCCTAAGCCCGATCAACATAGCTCCCAACAGGGACTATCTCTCCTAAGAAAGGTAGAATTTCTATCTTGAACCAGCGATACTTTTTCGCCCCGCGATGGCCGAGTATCCAGTCATGTTCATCTTTTTGTTTGTATGTCGCGTAAGTTTTGTCAGCATATACATACATGCATCATGCATTATTGATTTACATTCACAGTCATATTGCATCACTATCACTCTAGTCGGTCTTGTCCCCTAGTGGTAAAAGTCCTCTCAATTGAGTTGTCAGCCCTTTCCTCGTCAGGAAGTGTTACGTCTGAACAATCTCTCTCCTCCAGTTTTATTTCTGGATTGAAGTTAGGTCCTCAACCACTTTGATAACTTAAACCTCTGAAAAACCAGAGAGCCCTCAGTTAACATCACTCTTCGCCATTGAAGATGATATCCTTGTTTTCCCGGATTAAAGAAAATCCTGAGAGAAAGCCTCCTAAATCGGAGATTCGGCAGTACGGCAGTTTTTCTCCAAAAAACCCACTGATGAAAAGGTCATCGGCACCTCAAAATTGGATCACATAATATGGTATTTCTCCGAGAAGATCTCCGAGAAAAGTATGATGTAAAGACCCCGAACAAAAGCAGTCTCTCAAGAGACTCATTTTCCCCAGTAGATTCGACAAATGGCGTCTCCAAACAAAGAAGTTTATGCACCTCTACAACTCAGACAACTGGGTTCCCCAGCAAGTCTGGCATCAAAACTTTTTCCACTCAAATAACATCTCCTCGGGAAAATTCGGCAAGAAGTTTGAGGAAAACCGCTACGAATAGCGTCCCTTGTCAATAAAGCTTATTGACAAAAGAAACTTAGACCAGTTCCTTGGTAGGAAACCAGGATCGAGGGGAAGTTTACATCAGAAACTAAGACCAGTTCCTCGGTAGGAAACCAGGATCGAGGGGAAGTTTACATCAGAAACTAAGACCAGTTCCTTGGTAAGAAACCAAGATCGAGGGGAAGTTTAAATCAGAAACTTAGACTAGTTCCTCGGTGGGAAACCAGGATCGAGGGGAAGTTTAAATCAGAAACTAAGACCAGTTCCTCGGTAGGAAACCAGGATCGAGGGGAAGTTTACATCAGAAACTAAGACCAGTTCCTCGGTAGGAAACCAGGATCGAGGGGAAGTTTAAATCAGAAACTGAGACTAGTTCCTTGGCTGAAGACCAGGATCGAGGGGAAGTTTACCTTTTCTAAGCATCATTTATTAGCAAAAGAAGATGAATGCGAGAATTACCATTCATAGACGCCATCAAAATTTCGGGTATTCCGATATTTAATCCTCTTGCACCCCGAATGCCCGAATACCTTCGTCATTCACACCTTCGTGTCCAAGAAGATTAAATAGGGGCATCTGTCATACCCCAAATTTTGACCACTTAGATTTCCCATCATTGTACAAATCATCATCACAATATAGAGGAACCATCATACTTCATCAGTCTCCCCAAAGATGGGTGAGCATCCACTACAATCAAAATTAGGGTTTCAAGCCCTCTCAGAGCCTTAGACAAAGGATCAATCAAGGAATGACATGATCTTCAACTTGTCTAACATCCACAATGGATCAAAAGGACTCTCACTTCAAGGATCAAGCACAAGGCTGCTCCCTTCTAGGTGGATCAAGTCTCAAGATCGACAGTGTCACCAAATTAGGGTTTTGGTCGACCAGGTCCTCCAGATGGAAATTTTTCATCTGGACACAAGCCAATGATCCAAAACATAACCTAATATACTTCATCGGACCTCATGGAACCAATCATCAAGTCAATTTTGCCTCTGGGGATGCATTCATCAAAAATCAGGAATTAGGGTTTCTTGACCTAATCCCCCCTAAGTTGACTTTTGGGACAAATCATGAGCCAAGACCTCAAGACATGATTTGAGGGTCTCTAATGAACTATATTGATCCATTTGGAACAATGGATTAATCAAAGAAGCTTGAGCAACAAGTCTCAATTTCATCTGCACCACAATTAGGGTTTCGCGAGGAAAGTCAACTGTAACTTTGACTTTTGACCAGGACATGCTCCCAAGCCCTAAGACATGATTCAATATACCCTATGACACCCATGGAACATGTCCATCAAGTTTGATTTAGGTCAAGGACATGATTTCCTGAAGAATTGCACAGTTTGGAATTCGTCTGATAAAAAGTCAACTGTGCACAAAAGTCAACTTTGACTTTTTGAGATTTTTCACCAAAATGGATTTTTAACCCTAAAATGATGTTAATGTATGATTTGAATCATTATTCATCAAGAAAAATCAAAGAAAGTGGGATAACTTGTAAAAGGGGTAACCATAAAAACTTAAAAAAAATTCTAAGTTATGGAAAAAGTGACACTAATGTGCCAACTTTGGAGGACCATAACTCCTAAACCACAAGGCCATTGTTCCCCATTCAAAGCTTGATTTGTAGATCTCATTGCCCTCTACAAAAGCTTCATACTGACCTATGTCCAAATTCCTCATGGATTTTGAGTTATGGAGTGATCAAAATCAAGAAAAGTCACTTTGTTCCAACACTTAGTGAAAATTTCACTAAGTCAGATTTTACCCTACTTTTTGCCAAATGTAGGGGGATTTTTCACTTAGATTCAAAAGAGATCAAAACCAAACATGTTCAAACAGTTGTTGTATCATGTAAGGGCTTTCCAAAATGACCAAGAACATTACCAAATTCAATTTGAGTCATGAGATATAACATTGGCAAGTTGCCTTGTTGAAATCTGTCAAGGCAAGGCAGATTTTGCATTTTTGGTCGATTTGCAAAAATCAGCCAAATCCAAATGCTCCTATCTACTTGGACACCTCTGAGGATTGAATCTAAAGGGGACAATCACTGAGCCAAGCCTCCAAAGTCTTTGGAACAAGAAATAGCATGTTGAACCTAGAATTGCCAAAATAGGGACAAGACTCCAATTTTGGATTGGAGCATTCAATGGAAGCATCAAGGTGGCATGGACTGAGGCATTCTCAATTGAATTCAGTCAAGACTTATCCAAGACCAAGGGAACCAGCAGCCTGTGCCCTAACCTCTAGTCAATGGCTAGAGGAGACTTGGATTTTCATTTGCCAACATTGGCCAAACCTACACAGTAGTTGCCATTCACTATTCCTTGCAAAACAAACTTGCTCTACTATAAATAGAGCTCAATTGTGATCAGTTTGAGTACACCAAAGCCATCAAACAGATGCTTTCCTCAAAATCTCTTCTTTCACTCCAATTTTGCCTTCTAAGGCAAGTCACTATCGGGTTTTGAGTTTGGGAGCTTTTCCAATCAAACCAATCACACACACACCTCACATACATCATATAGAAGTGATCCAAACACTCACATAGCATCTGGAACACAGATTTCACAAAATCACCAGCCAATTGCTCAAGTTCTTGACAGTTTTGCAGTTGAGGTACCATCTTCAGCTCCAAACCATTTCAATCCATTCCAAGCATTCATACACACTCCATAGCACCTAGGGAAGCTATCCAGATCATTGGAACCTAGCTGTAACACCTCCAACACAAATCACGATCACCAGCTGCAAGTGGTAAGCATGAGCTCTTCTAACTCTATGATCCATGCAATTTTTGCTGCACAATAATTTGGCCATATGTTCATAATCATGCATGGAATGTTTCCCCTCAATTAATTGCATTGTTTGAATCGTGTATCAAAAATCCTGGCCTTCATGCAGAAATTAGGGTTCTTGAGGATTTTTCGTGATTTCTTATCCTATGTTTAATTTATATGAAATTAAATGCCATAGACATGATCGTGAGGTTGAAACGAGTTGATTGATATGTAGATTGCATGATATAATCAAGTATTCAGTGAGATTGGAGAGAAAATGTAAATATGGGCAAAACTGAAAAACGCGCGTGTTCTTGCCTTTGTTCTTAGCGCCATTTTCCAATATTTGAATATTTGAATTTTGTGATTTTATTTAATTGATTCAAAAATTAATTTCTCTCTGAGTTTTAATGATTTTGAGTTGATTCTTTTTTTAATAATTCACAAAAATGTTAAAATATTTTATTTTCCCAAAAAATCCCAAAAATATTATTTATTTTATATAATTGATATTTTTGCAAAGAATTAATGTTTTAATTGTTTTTGACATTTAAAATATTTTTTCCACCTTGATTTTGCAACTTTTAATGCTTTCTAATTATTTTGTAGGTCAATACTTAATTTTTGAAGCATTAATCCAAGATCACAATTTGTTTTTCCTATGTTAAACAATTTTGATCATTTTAATTGAATTTTTATTTAATTAAAACACATTTTGAAAACAAATTAGGGTTTTTGGATTAATTCAACCCTCATAAATCATTTTCAAAACACTTTGGGCCTCTAATAGAGTGTAAGACCCAATCCTTTTTTTGACCAAATCATTTTTGGGCCTCAGTGTATTGTATAAGTCCCGATACCGTCAAAAACAAACGGCGCGATCGTCGCCTTTTGAAAAATAACCTACTAGGCCTACCCTCGAGTAGTAAGACCCATTTCTTTTCTTAGAACTCTTTGGACCTATATTAGAGTGTAAGACCCAACCCTCTTGTACAGAAAACTTTTTGGGCCTCACTTATTATATAAGTCCCTCAGTACATTTTCAAAAAAACGACGCGATCGTTGTAACGCCCCGGTTTTGTCTTATTTAATTAATCGAGTCATTTTGATTATTTTATTATTATATTATTATATTTTCGACTTTTATTTAGAAAAATGTTATTTTTCATCGTGATTATGTTTCATCGCGTTGTGAGAGCGTTTGCGAGATTTTGAGTGTAGGGGTATTTTGGTCTTTTTCGTGTGTTAAGATATTTTTCTTTATATAAGAAATAGATATTTGAGAGAGAAAAGATAGTAGAGAATG
Organism: Lathyrus tuberosus; assembly: GCA_022829125.1. NCBI lineage: Eukaryota > Viridiplantae > Streptophyta > Magnoliopsida > Fabales > Fabaceae > Lathyrus > Lathyrus tuberosus. The sequence continues at coordinate 10,153,567 of JALAZF010000117.1, forward strand.
AGAAAGAGAGAAAAGAAAGAAAAACAGAAAAATAGAGAGAAAGAGGAGAAGAAAAGAAAAGAAGAGAAAGAGAAGAAGAAAAAGAGGAAAGCTAGGAATCAAAGAAAACAACTTCTAGGAATCGGTTTAATCGGGTAAGGGTGTGAAATATTGTTATCCTAATTTTGTGTATGATTATGTATGTGTTTTGTGTGGATGTTTTGGTTGTTTTCCATATGTTTCCGTTTATGCCGTATTTGACGGAATCGATAGAAACCAATGTTTTTACGGTCGAAAAGTCGTATGAATACATGTGTTGGTTGGTTATATGTATGTGAGCTGCTGTTTAAAGTTTCATGAAGTCTGGTTATGTTTCGGTTAGTTTTCGGTATGTTTCCGTTGTTGTTTCCGTTTAGGTCGAATCGTAGGAAATCGATAGAAACCGATGTTTTCGCGGTTAGAATTTGGAATAAATTACGTAGTTGTATCGAGGAAGGTTAGGTTGTCGTATAGCGTGCTTTTTATTCGATTTGGCGATGTTTGAAAATTCTGGTTTTTGAAAGGTTGAAATTTAATCGAAAAATCGAACGTCGTAGAAATTTCGTTTATGTGTTCTAAATTGTTCTTATGTATTTGGTGGTTGCGCGTATATGTTTGTTTCGGTGAAAATGTTCGATTTAGTCGAGTTTCGGGCATTTCGGAAAAGTTACAGCAAGTGTGTAAATTGAGAAAATCTGATTTTTGAGAAAAACAGGGTTATGAATCGATACATAACAGCTATGTATCGATACGAAATGGTTTATGTATCGATACATAACCCTTATGCATCGATACATACTGAAGAAATTGGGAAAAACAGCATTTTCACTACAGCATGTGTCGACACATGCGTGCTATGTATCGATACATGTGGCTTTTTGTATCGATACATAAGCCTATGTATCGATACATACTGTGCTGAACCAAAAATTCTGGTTTGTCGGGGAAACTTCGGAAATTCATATCTCTTGAACCGTAAGTCGGTTTTAACCCCCGTTCGAAACGTTGGAAAGCTAACGAGATGTACTTTCTAGGAAAAATAGTTTTGAGGTCTGAACTTGGTCCAATCGGTACAGTTTTTACGAACCGTTTCGTAATGTCAGGCGTCCGGTTTATGTTTTCGCATTATTTTGAAATATTCATATCTTGTTAACCGTTTATCGTATTTAAGAGTTCTTTATACCGAATCGAAGCTGTCAATGAGTACTTTTTGATATTGATAGAAAATATTATTTTTGGCCGACTTTTAGCCGACTTTTCTGAGAAACCGTAAAGATGGAATTTTGAGTTATTTTCTATATTGTGCGATAGGATATGATATGTAACGTATGACTTGTGTGAGGGATGTTTGATGGGTATATGATGTTGTGGTGAAGGTTTGTAGCCGTTTGGAAAATATGTGCATTGTATTATATGTACTTGAAATGCATGATTTACTGTATGAGTCTTGATTGCCATGGGTCATTATATGACATGCATCATGCATGAAGACATTGTAAGATCCCTTCGTGGGTGTAAACAATGCATGAAGACATTGTAAGATCCCTTTGTGGGTGTAAACAATGCAGTTAGACATTGTAGATCCCTTTGTGGGTGTAAACAATGCATGTTGAATTGTAGATCCCTTATGGGTGTAAGCAATTGTTGTATTGATCGTGTGCCTATTATAAAGGACTAAAAACGATCCATAACGTCGTATGCTTGTTGATAAGTGGTAGCGACGGGGAACATCGTAGGCCCGACGGGGAGTTACTCTATGTAACGAGCGATGATTCCAGCAGAGTTCCTGAGTGAACTAGTGGTGATTGAGTCGGTACCGCATTGCATTTGCATAGAGTCGTGAGTCGGTCTCTATGATTTGCATTGGTCGTCTTTGTATATGTGCATTGATGAAGGAACATGAATATATGTATTTATGTTGAATGATAAGCATTGTGATGAATATGCTTGGTTTTGTATATATATATATGCCTTGCGATGTATATTGAGTAAGATGTGATGAATGGCGATAAGAGTTATATCGCTGTAATGATACATTGGTGAATAAACATGTATGTGTGTTATGTTGAATGAATGGTGATGAATTGAGATGTATTGGGGATACATGTATTTGAGCATGAATGAATATGCCTATGTGAAGGATGCGTTAATTACGGATTGTTATGCCGTGTATTTGATTTATGGTATATGCTTGGTGTGATATGTATATATACATGCATAGTGACGAGTTGTGGTGAGAATGTGGTATATGTGTATTATATGTTGAGATATATAATTATATGCAACGTTATTATGATAATATTTCTCACCCTTCTGCTGTTTTATGATGCTCTATGAGGCATTGCAGATTAGGTATCTGGTGGTCTTTTGCGAAGCGTGGCTTCATTTCCTTTTTGGTCGTCTGGCTCTGATATGTAGCACCGGGTAGCTAGGATGTGTTTATGAGCTTTTGCGATACTTTTGTACATGTATCTAGCTGATGAATGTTTATGTAAACATGAATGATATTGGTGACTACTATTGGAGTATGATATATATATATATATATATATATGTATATATGTTTTTGAATCAATGTTTAGATGTTTCCGCTTTTATTCTAAATATTGAGATGTGGGTATAAGGACTGGGATCCTTTGTTGTTTGAAAGTTACCCCACTGTTGCATATCATTTTGAGCAGGTGTTGTATGTGTTTTAATTTCAAGCATAATGTGACATACCTTTTTATGCCGTGTTTGCAATTATACTCTGATAAAATTTTCAATACGTGCCTAAATGATTTAATATGTTATTTGGGGGTATAGAAAGGGGTGTTACAATAAGTGGTATCAGAGCCAGTGTTGAGTCTGTTGGTGCGACAGTTGAATATTGTCGTTGTTGTTTGTCCCTTAGTACGTGATATGTGTGTGAAACACTGTCAGTGCTTTTTGGTTTTCTAATCCTTTGTTTTCAGGAGTTAGAGTGAGATAAGTGGGGGAGAAGCTGGTACTTCTCCATGTTGCTTCAGGTGTGGAGCGCTGACTCAGTGTGTTGTGAATTGCAAGATTGTAAGTGTTGTTTGGACAGTGTTGTTCCCGATTCCATAAGAAATGCGGAGGTAAGGTTTATGTCAACTAAGGATTTGTGCCTTAGGTAGTTTTGTGTATGGGATGCAAGAAAGGCTATTATAGTTTGGTAAAGATGGTTTATGCCCCATCATGATTGTCGACTGTCTATTGGCAAATTGAGGAACTGATCACCCTTAATCTCTTGTTGATAGCAGACGGAAATTATGTTGGATGGAATAGGCGGGTCTTTCCGGCTTTGATAGTGTGTGAAATGAGTTGTTTGGAATTTAAAGAGATGATTACATATTGTTTTGATGAGTCGATGAAGATGCTAATATCGGAAGATGAAATGGATTAGAGGTTTTGGTATGTTAGTCCAGTTGGGAAGTCATTGAGAGAGAATGATTGGGTTTTATTTAAGGACTGCTTCACAGAGAGTAGAGATTAAACTTAATTGGACGAAGGTGAATAGTTGAGGTTTATATCTGCTAAGTAAGTAGGAAACTCTTAGTAGATGGGAATAAGACGTTTGTTTTGTCTGTGATGGTAGTGTTCTGGGAATTGGCAGGAAGTCGCAGTGATGGGCCGTCAGTTGGGCATGGTTTTCAGATATGTTTTTGGATGGAACGTTAAGGTGTTGTCTTAGAGAGCTCCAGTATTGTTGGTAACAAAAGGAATGATGTTTGAATGGAATAACAAGCAGGATGTGTATAATGGTATTGAGACTATGGAAGGCAAAACTTAGAGTTCTGGTGAAGTTTGACGTCTTGGGAGTTTTAAGGCATTAATGGAAATTTTGAGAGAACCCTTAGGTATGGGTGTAATATTTAAGAGTTCTTTTTGGTTAGTTGTGGCTACATGTTGGGATTTGTGGAATTTGGATTGTCCAGAGAATGAAATTGTGTATGAGTTACTGTCAGTGGAATAAGGTAGTGAATGAGAATAAGTGTCCACTTTCATGAACAGATGACTAGAATGGTTTGGTTGAGTTTGAGTGAGTTACAATTGTTTGGAATGTTTGATAAGAGTGGTGAATTGTGTGAGCTTAGGCTTTGATCGATTTAATGTGACTGGTTATGGTTGTTATCATTGGGATAGGCTGTTATGTACTCAGTCAAGCTTGTGTGTGAGTAACCAGTTACCCAGTGGAAAGTTTTGCAAAAGCTTTAAGAATTTATATCTTTTGGAATTTGTTTGGGTATTACAACGTGCAGTGATGTTATTTGGTGTTAGTAAGGAATCTGTAATGTTTGTGGAGTAAAGGAATCGTATCTTCCATATTTAATTGGATAAGTTCGTAGTGGTTTCGATTGAGGATATTTGGATTTGTTATAAACTAAGAGGAAGAATGAGTAAAGTGTTTGAGATTTGAATTACAAGTGTTGAAAAGAGACGAAGTTTTATGCTAAGTTATTCGAGTGAGAATTTTGGTTGAAAAGGGCTAGTTTCTTGGAAATGTTATTTCAGATGAGAGTATGCTTAATGGATCCATCGGAAGTAGATGTAGTTCTACATTGAGAGGCTCCGAAGTTAGTTAAGGAGATTAGAAACTTTTGGACTCAGTTGGTTGTTATTACAAGTTATGGAAGACTTTGTTAAGTTCGTACTTCTGGTATCTCAGTTGACTTACAAAGGGTGAGTCGTTTGTTTGGATGTTCGTTGTGCGTAAGTTTTGGTGAGCTGGAGTAGAAGTGTCTACGGTTTCAGCTTTGATTTTTTGTGATCCTAATAAACCGGTTGTGGGGTATTGTGATGTGTCTTTGATGAGTTTAGTCAACGTGGTAATGCAAGAGGGTTAAGTCGGGGCTTATGCTTTACGACAATTGAGGATTTATAAAAGGATCTGTCTTATTATGGATTTGGAATTTGTTGCGGTGGTATTGTGTTGGAATGTTTGGAGGTATTATCTTTATGGTTCTAGGTTCGAAGTGTTTGGTAATCGCAAGGACATTGAGTACTTGTTGGGTCTAAAGGAATAAAGTATGAGACAACAAGGATGGTTAGAGTTCTTGATGAGTTATGAATTTGGCTTGGATTATCCTTCGGGGAAAAGCTGTTGTTGTGCCTGAAAAGTTAAGTCGGAAGTTTCTATGCATGTCTGTTTTGATGATTAGGGAGTTAGAATTATTTGAGAAATTCCGAGACATGTGTATGGTGTATGAGATAACACAAGAGAGTGTGAGATTGGTAATATCAAAGTGAACAGTGATTTTTGGTGAATTCGAGAAAGAGTTAGACTTTGGACGTGGAATTGATAGTTTTGATGGTTGCGAGTAATCAGAGTGCGCAGCGGAAGCGTGAGGTGGCACATTTTGTGTTTACGTGTGGGACTTGTAAGAGTTCATAGGTTGAACATTGAGAACAGGTAGGAATGATTAGACCATTGGACGTTTCAGAATGGAAGTGTTAGGTGAAAGGTTTAAATATTATTCATGGGCTACTATGTAGATGGATGTTTTGGGTTATATGTTCGATTGGGAATTGTAGCATTGTTGTAATAAGGTTGTGTGATAAGGATGTTGGTATTCTGGTTTTGTAGATGTTGTGGAATCGATGTTGAGTCGTGGAACTTGTGTTCTTGTTTGTGTTGTTGCCTCGTTTCCATGGTGATGGTTCGAGTGAGTGTAGCTAATTCCTATGATGGGGAATTAGGGGAGTGTTATCTACGGTGATGGTAACGATCTTGTTGTGTTTTGGTTCTAGAGTGAACCTGTGTGTTGGTATCGTGGTTTTCCTTGAGTTATGAGTTGGTCGTCAAGTGCATTGTATGGGCTTTGCATCTTGTCGTTGTTGTCGCCGTTGTCGTGCCGTTGTGATATCTGCTTTTAGCACGGTGGTTTGTCAGTTGTGTTATTTGTGGTGTGCCTTTTGTTGGCATGTTGGTTTGTTAGTCGGATGCGAGAGTCGCGTCCAGGGTTGTTCGTCTCAGTATATTTTCGAGGACAAAAATTTCTAAGTGGGGGAGAGTTGTAACGCCCCGGTTTTGTCTTATTTAATTAATCGAGTCATTTTGATTATTTTATTATTATATTATTATATTTTCGACTTTTATTTAGAAAAATGTTATTTTTCATCGTGATTATGTTTCATCGCGTTGTGAGAGCGTTTGCGAGATTTTGAGTGTAGGGGTATTTTGGTCTTTTTCGTGTGTTAAGATATTTTTCTTTATATAAGAAATAGATATTTGAGAGAGAAAAGATAGTAGAGAATGAGAAAGAGAGAAAAGAAAGAAAAACAGAAAAATAGAGAGAAAGAGGAGAAGAAAAGAAAAGAAGAGAAAGAGAAGAAGAAAAAGAGGAAAGCTAGGAATCAAAGAAAACAACTTCTAGGAATCGGTTTAATCGGGTAAGGGTGTGAAATATTGTTATCCTAATTTTGTGTATGATTATGTATGTGTTTTGTGTGGATGTTTTGGTTGTTTTCCATATGTTTCCGTTTATGCCGTATTTGACGGAATCGATAGAAACCAATGTTTTTACGGTCGAAAAGTCGTATGAATACATGTGTTGGTTGGTTATATGTATGTGAGCTGCTGTTTAAAGTTTCATGAAGTCTGGTTATGTTTCGGTTAGTTTTCGGTATGTTTCCGTTGTTGTTTCCGTTTAGGTCGAATCGTAGGAAATCGATAGAAACCGATGTTTTCGCGGTTAGAATTTGGAATAAATTACGTAGTTGTATCGAGGAAGGTTAGGTTGTCGTATAGCGTGCTTTTTATTCGATTTGGCGATGTTTGAAAATTCTGGTTTTTGAAAGGTTGAAATTTAATCGAAAAATCGAACGTCGTAGAAATTTCGTTTATGTGTTCTAAATTGTTCTTATGTATTTGGTGGTTGCGCGTATATGTTTGTTTCGGTGAAAATGTTCGATTTAGTCGAGTTTCGGGCATTTCGGAAAAGTTACAGCAAGTGTGTAAATTGAGAAAATCTGATTTTTGAGAAAAACAGAGCTATGAATCGATACATAACAGCTATGTATCGATATGAAATGGTTTATGTATCGATACATAACCCTTATGCATCGATACATACTGAAGAAATTGGGAAAACAGCATTTTCACTACAGCATGTGTCGACACATGCGTGCTATGTATCGATACATATGGCTTTTTGTATCGATACATAAGCCTATGTATCGATACATACTGTGCTGAACCAAAAATTCTGGTTTGTCGGGGAAACTTCGGAAATTCATATCTCTTGAACCGTAAGTCGGTTTTAACCCCTGTTCGAAACGTTGGAAAGCTAACGAGATGTACTTTCTAGGAAAAATAGTTTTGAGGTCTGAACTTGGTCCAATCGGTACAGTTTTTACGAACCGTTTCGTAATGTCAGGCGTCCGGTTTATGTTTTCGCATTATTTTGAAATATTCATATCTTGTTAACCGTTTATCGTATTTAAGAGTTCTTTATACCGAATCGAAGCTGTCAATGAGTACTTTTTGATGATGATAGAAAATATTATTTTTGGCCGACTTTTAGCCGACTTTTCTGAGAAACCGTAAAGATGGAATTTTGAGTTATTTTCTATATTGTGCGATAGGATATGATATGTAACGTATGACTTGTGTGAGGGATGTTTGATGGGTATATGATGTTGTGGTGAAGGTTTGTAGCCGTTTGGAAAATATGTGCATTGTATTATATGTACTTGAAATGCATGATTTACTGTATGAGTCTTGATTGCCATGGGTCATTATATGACATGCATCATGCATGAAGACATTGTAAGATCCCTTCGTGGGTGTAAACAATGCATGAAGACATTGTAAGATCCCTTTGTGGGTGTAAACAATGCAGTTAGACATTGTAGATCCCTTTGTGGGTGTAAACAATGCATGTTGAATTGTAGATCCCTTATGGGTGTAAGCAATTGTTGTATTGATCGTGTGCCTATTATAAAGGACTAAAAACGATCCATAACGTCGTATGCTTGTTGATAAGTGGTAGCGACGGGGAACATCGTAGGCCCGACGGGGAGTTACTCTATGTAACGAGCGATGATTCCAGCAGAGTTCCTGAGTGAACTTGTGGTGATTGAGTCGGTACCGCATTGCATTTGCATAGAGTCGTGAGTCGGTCTCTATGATTTGCATTGGTCGTCTTTGTATATGTGCATTGATGAAGGAACATGAATATATGTATTTATGTTGAATGATAAGCATTGTGATGAATATGCTTGGTTTTGTATATATATATATGCCTTGCGATGTATATTGAGTAAGATGTGATGAATGGCGATAAGAGTTATATCGTTGTAATGATACATTGGTGAATAAACATGTATGTGTGTTATGTTGAATGAATGGTGATGAATTGAGATGTATTGGGGATACATGTATTTGAGCATGAATGAATATGCCTATGTGAAGGATGCGTTAATTACGGATTGTTATGCCGTGTATTTGATTTATGGTATATGCTTGGTGTGATATGTATATATACATGCATAGTGACGAGTTGTGGTGAGAATGTGGTATATGTGTATTATATGTTGAGATATATAATTATATGCAACGTTATTATGATAATATTTCTCACCCTTCTGCTGTTTTATGATGCTCTATGAGGCATTGCAGATTAGGTATCTGGTGGTCTTTTGCGAAGCGTGGCTTCATTTCCTTTTTGGTCGTCTGGCTCTGATATGTAGCACCGGGTAGCTAGGATGTGTTTATGAGCTTTTGCGATACTTTTGTACATGTATCTAGCTGATGAATGTTTATGTAAACATGAATGATATTGGTGACTACTATTGGAGTATGATATATATATATATGTATATATGTTTTTGAATCAATGTTTAGATGTTTCCGCTTTTATTCTAAATATTGAGATGTGGGTATAAGGACTGGGATCCTTTGTTGTTTGAAAGTTACCCCACTGTTGCATATCATTTTGAGCAGGTGTTGTATGTGTTTTAATTTCAAGCATAATGTGACATACCTTTTTATGCCGTGTTTGCAATTATACTCTGATAAAATTTTCAATACGTGCCTAAATGATTTAATATGTTATTTGGGGGTATAGAAAGGGGTGTTACAATCGTCGCCAGTATAAGCCCCTTCGCGTTAAAAGAAAATCTCGGTGCGATCGCCATTTTTAACAAAAAGTCAACTGGGCCTACCCTCGTGTTATAAGCCCCAATCTTTTTCTTTAAACCTTTTGGGCCTCTTGAGAGAGTCTAAGACCCATCCCTTTGTACAGAAAACCTTTTTGGGCCTCAATCACTTGTATAAGTCCCTCTGTACAAATTCAAACAGTGCGCTCACTGATAAAACCCTGGGCCTCTCCTTGAGCTGTAAGCCCCAAATCTTTCTTTTTCAAAGCACTTTCTCCTTTGATTTTGAATATACTGTTGTTTTCAATCTTTCTTTGTTGAACAACTAACCCAACAGCATGGAAGCTCTACAACCGAGTAAGTGTTTATACGCTTTCATTTATCGCTTTCATATACCTATAACTGTATTGTGGGGCTGTTTAACTGTAAGTCTTCTTTCATAAACTCATATCAACTGTGTAATAATAGTATAGATATTTCGAGTTTCCCCGACAACTACATCTAGAACTAGGTGACGCCGCTTCGTTTATTCATAGAAATAGACAACTAGATCCCCAATAGGATCACCAGATACAGTCTTCTCTTCAGCTGTCCTCATTAGGAATTGTCAAGAAACTCTACTCCCAGAGAAGAATGTATTCTCTGTGAATGGCATCTTTGAGTTTCTTCCGAATTCTCGAACTTTCCTGACTTGATCTATTCCTTATGAATAGCTTGCCTTGAATTTCTCGGGGTTTAGGCACCCACGGGCTTCTTAAAAGCATCGGCCTCCTCTTGGGCATCATACAAGGACCCACAGGCTTCCTAAAAGCAACCCCGCCTCCTCTTGGGCTTAGTACAAGGACCCGTCAGCTTCTTAGAAGTATTCACAGCCTCTTCTTAGGCTTCATATAATGATTCTTCCTCCGGGAATGATAGCCTCCTCTTGGGCTTCGTACAAGGACCGATCGGCTTCTTAAAAGTTTCCAGCCTCCTCTTGGGCTTCGTACAAATTGTCCCGACGACCTCCTAGAGGTTTAGGAACAGAAATTAGTCATCTTCATAGAACAGTCCTTTCAAAGAGTCTACTACTGTTTCTCAAAGCATGATACAAAAGATGAAACTCTAGACACAGACAGTCTAATCTCCTTGAGTTTTCCAGACATTCTCAAGTGACCCCTTTGTTAAATAGGAAGAAAACCCGTAGACTCGGACAGTCTCAATACCCTTCGGATTTCCCACTTCCTTAAAGAACAGGAATAGCCCGGATCCTCGAATCAAATCCTTGAGTACGGTGTTTCTCATATAAGAACTGATTTTCTCTTTAAATCAGTATACTGGGCCTGTCACTCAACTGAAACAGTAACCATAGCCTCCTCTTAGGCTTTGTATAATGATCCTTCTCCAGTTACAATAGCCTCTCTCTTGGGCTTTATACAATGATTCTCCCCAGTGGAGTCAAACAACGTTTAGCCTCTCTCTCGGGCTTTGTACGAGACACATAAGAGACTCCCTTGTTGAGTCAATCACCCCTTTCGCCTCCATCTCGGGCTTTATACAAGATACAAAAAGGTTCTTATTGAGCCAAACAAACAACAACCTCCATCTCGGGCTTTGTACGAGATACAAAAACTCTCTTGTTGAGTCAAATAGCCTTCATCTCGGGCTTTATACGAGATAACAAAAGATTCCCTCGTTGAGTCAAAACCTTTTAGCCTCTCTCTCGGGCTTTGTACGAGACACATATTAGCCTTCTCTTAGGCTTTGTATAAGAAAACCACTGGTTGGTCCAATCTCAACCTTTTAGCATCAAAGTTGTGCCTCGTTCACAGTACACAAACTTCAACAACTCTTTCCCCTTCATCTAATTGCTGTAAGCGGCAAGCCTTTGGATCATCTACATCCATGCCAATGTCCCTCTTTTAGTATGAGAAATTCCTAAGGAAAGATGGCATTGCTCTAAAATGAGTTAAAGTCTTCTCCTTCAGGTTAATATCCCCTATAAAGGAAATTATGGCATTGTCGGATTCACAAATCCCGGTTAAAGTAATCCTCCTTTATAGTCAGTCACCCAACAGTTGTGACAAACAGACCCCTTTAGAGATGACAAATTCTCTCTAAGGTCAACACTTTTAGCTTCACGTCTTGGGCTTTGAACAAGATACAAACTACTTTCAGCTTCACATCTTGGGCTTTGATCAAGATACAAATAGACTCTCTAGCTTCACGTCTTGGGCTTTGAACAAGACACCAAAACAACCATTTCCTCCCATAGAATAGGAGGAACTACGATCGCTCTGATTTCCCTGTTTCGGTAAACGGGAATACGTAGGCATAAGATTGAAAGAAAAAATCTTAGCGAGCACACTAAACAAAAACCCAAAATCCCATACTCTCATACATTCGTCCTAACATCCTAACTGATAACCTAAAGCACCCCTAGTCAACAAAATAAGCTAGGAGAAACCCCGAATCTTTGTAGCATCTGTAAACCAACAGTTTTGACTGTTTAATCTCAGTATGCAAGCAGGGTTAATTGGAGACATCTATTTCCCTTCCTTTATCAGCTTTAATAGGATAAAAATGAATCGAGTTGTAGTACCAGAGCGATCGTGCTTCGCAACCACATCCAAAAATCACTCGCTACAGTTGGTACAGGGTTTCCAATGAGAAAAACCTTAATGGCGTTGATATGAAAAACCTTGGCTGGTAAACTTGGGATTCCTCCCTTGGTGGTCATGTGAGTCTTGACTTCTGACTCGTCCAAATAGATTGCTCTTGCAATGATTTGATCCTTTGGAATTTCTTCCAGTCCAGAAAATGGAGCTTGATCATTGATATGTAAATCAGTCAGGTGAGAGTACTCCTCTAGTGTTGGTGCAAGCTGATAATCCGGGATTGTGAAACAGTGATAAACCGGATCGTAAAACTGAATGAGTGCCTCCATGATTCTTTCAATTATATGGACCCTTAACAGAGGTAGCACACCTCCGTACTTGGCTCTGAAAGCATCAGGGTTAGTGATCATCCTTGCTAATCCTCTCAAATCCTCTAGTTTTGGAACCTTGAAGGTATACTTGTGAGTTTTCCTTCTACCGAAATCCATTAGCGCAATCTCATTTCTATGACATTTACAATCATTGTTTTAGTTTAATTTGAAAAAGAGAGACTAGAAGAGAAATTTTTCTTTGTTTTTAATGTTTTTTTAAATGAATGCATGAATGCAGCACACAAAAACATAGAAAAAACATGGGGTCAAAGGGTCGGTGTCATGAAGTCAAGGCTCTACCCATCCCAAAGGTTTATACTAGTGATTTTTGTACCTGTCTCTCAAAATCATTAGTTCTTGTCGAGATAACACCAGTGGGCCGGGAACCGTGCTAGGTGATTTATTTTGAAGAACCTCAGAAGAGGGTAGTATCGCGTAACAGATATTTCTGATAGCTTCCGCACTACTAAAAGAGGTTTTTCCTAGGTGTATACTCAATCTTTCCACATGCGGCATCACACACATTCCCATTAGCAGAAAAATAAACACAGATATCAACTAGGAAAAGCAGTATATATATTTGTCCTAATGTCCTAGACTTTTTAAGAGCTAGGAATCCTATGTTCCTGACAGAAAATGGCTCCCCGACGGAGTCGCCAATCTGTGGTACCTTCCCAACTTAAAGGTTTTGACCTAAGATCCCAGTGAAGTCAACAAAAAAAAAGTCTTATCCCCGGTGAGGTCCCCACTTCTTGGTTTCTACCCAAGATATTAAATGTAGGGCCCCATGGTGGGCGCCATTTTTCTGTAGCGATCGATTTTAAACGTGGTTCTTAAGCATTGCCGCTCTTTGGGGGGACTACAGGTCGATTCATTTTTTATCCTATTGAAGCTGATGAAGGAAGGGAAATAGATGTCTCCAACTAACCCTGCTTTGCAAACTGAGGTTAAACAGTCAAGACTGTTGGTTTACAGATGCGATCAATGTGGAGGGGCCTCTCTTGGGTTATTTTGATCGAGTTTAGACCTTTGGTGGGGAATACAGACTTATATGTTTTGATTGATATATGAGGGTTTGTGACCTGAGGTTTTCGATGTGGTGTGCTCGCTAAGATTTCTCTTTCAATCTTATGCCTACGTATTCCCGTTTACCGAAACAGGGAAATCAGAGCGATCGTAGTTCCTCCTATTCTATGGGAGGAAATGGTGTTTTGGTGTCTTGCTCAAAGCCCAAGACGTGAAGCTAAAGGTGGTTTGTATCTTGTTCAAAGCCCAAGATGTGAAGCTGAAGGGTCTATTTGTATCTTGTTTGAAGCCCAAGATGTGAAGCTAAAGGGTTTTGACTTTAGAGAGAATTTGTCATCTCTAAAGGGGTTCTGTTTGTCACAAGTGTTGGGTGACTGATTATAAAGGATAATTACTTTAACTGGGATATGTGAATCCAGCAATGCCATAATTTCCTTCATAGGGGATTTTCAACCTGAAGGAGAAGACTTTAACTCAGTTTAGAGCAATGCTATCTTTCCTTAGGAATTCCTTTTGCTAAAAGAGGGACAGTGGCGTGGATGTGAATAATCCAGAGGCTTGCCGCTTACAGCAATTAGATGAAGGGAGAGGAGTTGTTGATGTTTGTATACTGTGAACGAGGCACATCTTTGATGCTAAAAGGTTGATTGGCTCAACCGGGGTTTTATACAAAGCCTAAGAGGAGCCTATTGGCCCAACAAGAGGGTATTTTTATGTGTCTCGTACGAAGCCTGAGATAGAGGCTAAAAGGGTTGACTTAACAAGAGAGTGTTTTTGTATCTCGTACGAAGCCCGAGATGGAGGCCAAAGGTGATCGACTCAACAAGAGAGTCTTTTTATACTCAACAAGAGAGTGATTTTGTATCTCGTACGAAGCCCGAGATGGAGGCTAAAGGGGAAGTGACTCAATGAGAGGGTCTTTTATACTCAACAAGAGAGTGTTTTTGTATCTCGTACGAAGCCCGAGATGAAGGCTAAAGGTTAGCTCCGCTGGGGAGAATCATTGTACAAAGCCCAAGAGGAGGCTATGGTAACTATTTCAGTTGAGTGACAGGTCCAGTATGTTGGTTAAAAGAGAAAATCAGTTCTTATGAAGATTAAAGGTAAGGTTGTGCTTTGGCACTGATCGGAGGATCAGGGTTATTTCTTGTTCTTTAAGGAAATAGGAAATCCAAAGGGTATTTAGACTGTCCGAGTCTGTAGGTGTTCTTCCCATTCTTGGAAGGGGCTTGAGAATGTATTTGAGACTCAAGGGTCTTTAGACTATCCAAGTCTAGAGTTTTATCTTTTGTACTATACTTAAGAGAAATTAAGGGACAGTACAGTTGCGGTGGTAAGATCTAGACTCTTTGAAAGACTGTTCTATTAAGATGACTAATTTCTGTTCCTATACCTCTAGGAGGTCGTCGGGACAATTTGTACAAAGCCCAAGAGGAGGCTGGAAACTTTTAAGAAGCCGAGGGACAATTTGTGCGAAGCCCAAGAGGAGGCTATCTTCCCGGAGGAAGAATCATTATACGAAGCCTAAGAGGAAGCTGTGAAAACTTCTAAGAAGCCGACGGGTGATAACACCGAATTACACTGCGTTTTTTACTCGAATTGCACATGCTTCTTAGGATTTTTATTATCATTTTCTTGTATTATGCTTGTATTTTTTCTTGTTTTCAGATTCTAGGTGTTTCCAGAACCATCCACGAAGAAATGAAGGAAATCGAGCAAAAAGCCAACTTTTGAAGGAATTGCACATGTGGCACCCAACATGGCGAGCGCCATGGGGTAGGCCACAAGTTGGAGGGAACTCAACTGCTGACAACTGCCACGTCTCCCACCACTTTCTTCCCCAGTTCATGTGGCGGGCGCCATAGGGGGGTGGCGGGCGCCACCTTTGACGGGTTTTTTCCCTCCCAAAAGAAGTTGGAGGGCATCATTGTCCTTTCATACCTTTTCCTAAGTCTATAAATAGAGGCTTCTTGTTCATTTCAATCCATCCAAACTTAGTTGCGAACACCTTAGGCATAAATAATCGAGTTTTTGTAAGTGATAATCTTCTCACATTGGGAAGTTATAACATTTGTGTGATCGAGTCTGTAATCGAGTTTGGAGCACTTGGTGGAAGTTAATCCTGCTGCCATTTCCTTTTCCAGTTATTTTCCAGTTGTTTTCAGAATTAAAGTCTCCTATTGGAGCAGGTTTCTCTTTATTTCTCGCACCGCTTTACTTTATTTATTTCTCGCAATCGCTTTACTTTATTTATTTCTCGCAATCGCTTTACTTCATTTATTTCTCGCACCGCTTTACTTCATTTATTTCTCGCACCGCTTTACTTCATTTATTTCTCGTACCACTTTACTTTATTTATTTCTCGCATCTGCTTTACTTTATTCGTATTATTTACTTTCAAAACCTTTTATTTCAAAATAATTTACTTGACATGATAAAATTAAATATGTCTGTTTACATTTCCATGTCTGGTTAAATCTTAAAGGTTAGAATGTAAGGATCACGGTTTAAGTATCATTTCGCATAATGCATCGATAGAAACACTTAGGGACAATTTTGGTTTTTAACACGAGTTTTCCGCACTTAATTTCTGTTGGGTAAGATCGAAAGTCGTCCAACCTTTAGATAAAATTGGTTAGTCTTAACTGTACAAAGGAAGCGACAGCGCTTTGCACAGTTAAGTAGGAATTTTTAATACTTTAGAAAAACGATTTTAGAACTATTTTCGGACGCGTTTGTAGGTTTAAAATCCGGTTCGTATGAACCTCTTTTATTTAAAAGTTTCAGATCAAAACACTTTTCAACTAAGTCTAGAACTATATTTCTTAAAAATAGGTTTTTCACTTTAACACAATGCGCGCCTTTTTATAAGTGACAATAAGAGGATTTGTTTAAAGGTTAAACTCGGTTCTGAATACGCGAAAGCGACAGTTCCCGTTAAATTAGTTTTTTTCATAAAGTAGAAAACATTGCCCATAAGTAGTTCTGTTACATGCATTGGAATGCTATTTGACTGTGTGAATTACATTCATGCCTGTTGCTTTCATTTGAGTTTTATATCTTCGTACTTTGCTTCACTCTACTTTTACTGTGCTCTTATAAATCCCTAAATTAACTTGCCTTAGATAAACACCGTAACTATAGGAATAGATAGATTGACGTTTGGTCTCTGTGGGATCGATAATCTTTTGTATTACTCTGACGCGTTTCGTATACTTGCGAAAACCACGTATCAAGCTTTTGGCGCCGTTTCCGGGGAGCAATTTCGTCAAATTTCGTACCCTGTTGTTACACCGTCTAGACTAAGGTGTTACCTACTGGTCAATGCGAAGAACTCGCAGCACTGGTAGTCTTATAGATCCTTTAGCGAAACCTGAATGTTAAACTCGCGCACGTCTCTTACTTCGTAGAATTAAGGAAAATATGGCCGAGGACCGTAACCAAAGACCCCTTAAGGATTTCGCTCAACCATCCAATGACGAACCCAGTTCTAGTATAGTTAACCCTAATATTCCTGCTAATAATTTCGAACTGAAACCCTCCCTATTACAATTAGTGCAGCAAAACCAATTCGCGGGTCTCCCATCTGAGAACCCAAATCAACATTTAAAAGTCTTTATCCAATTAGCAAACACTTTTAAAACCAATGGTGCTAGCTCTGAGGCGATTCGTCTAAGACTATTTCCTTTCTCCCTCAGAGACAAAGCTCTTACATGGTTAGATTCCCTTCTAGCCAACTCTATAACAACTTGGGAAGACCTTAGGAGAGTTTTCCTTGCTAGATATTTTCCCCCAAGTAAAACTGCCTTTTTTAGAAACCAAATAACCAGATTCACTCAAAACCAAGGTGAATCACTCTTTGAAGCTTGGGAGAGATATAAAGACCTATTAAGAATATGTCCACATCATGGCCTGGAATCAGGGCTAATTATTCATACCTTCTATAATGGACTTCATTATAACACTAAGATGACCATCGACGCCGCCGCTGGTGGCGCTCTGATGAATAAACCTTACCCTGAAGCTTGCGCTCTCATCGAAGATATGGCCCAAAACCATTGTCAATGGGGAACAGAACGAGCGACAGTGGAGAAGAAAGAAGCCCAAGGAGGAATACATGAGATAAGTTCTATAGACATGATGCAAGCCAAAATGGACGCTTTGGCCCTTAAGGTCGAGCATATGTACGCAAACCCTGCCACTGCAGCAGCAGTTTCTTCGGAATACGGATTATGTGAAAGGACACCAATCAGCGGAATGCAATCTGTTGAATGAAACTAAATCAGACCAGCTCAACTATGCCCAAGGGAACCCATTTTCAAACACTTATAACCCTGGATGGAAGAATCACCCAAATTTTTCCTACAAAAACAATAACCTTATCCAAAACCCTGCACCTCCGAGACCACCCCGGTTTTCAAGCCCAGAGACAAAACCAACCTATGCAAGTTGTGCCACCTAAGTCGAACCTTGAGAAAATCATGGAAAATTTCATCTCAGCTCAGACCCAGCAAAACAAAGAATTCCTGAACCAAAACATTCATCTTAATGAAATGATTACCCAGTTAGGAACTAAGGTAGACCAAATAGTCACCCACAATAAGATGCTTGTGTCGCTCCCGGGATTTTCATCCAAGTACAAACGCGAAAGTGGCACCGAAACAGAGTCGCCAGCAATGTGTATTTATCCCATGAGAGGGAAAGGAAACACCGCATAAACCTGAGAGAAAGGAAAAGCATGGTCTTACGACCAAGAGAAATGGGTTCGGGAGTCGGTTACGCGAGAGGAAGGTATTAGCACCCCCTCACGTCCATCGTACCCGATGGGATCCACGCTTGCTTGTCTCGATCAAAGGGTGATAGAAAAGAATGCTGGAAAAAAGGAACTGAAAGAAAGAAAGGGAAAGAGAAAGAGAAACAAATGTAGGGAAAATAAAAGAAGTGCTCGCATGGGCCCTACCCCACTGCCTACGTATCTCATCGGGAGCATGAGAATCAGAGCGACGTAGTTCCCCTCACTAGGGATGGATTGTCTGTGTTTTTTAGAGAACGGCTTACGTCCTAGCTCAGGTGTTGCGGGCTCGCTGGTCCGAGTGCGTTACCATCTTGCAAGAGAACGAGTAGAAGCACGTTCGTACGTTGAGAATGAATGAGATGAGAAAAGAATTCCCGAAGGAAAGACGTTATTGTTTGTTTTTGTCTTTTAAGAGTTTTTTCATTTGTTTGCATATGATAGTGTATCTGAATCTTAGTCATTGGAATGTGTACATTCTCACATTCCAAGATGGAATGGGTAAGAATGCACACTAAGAGTGAAGAAGACCCCCACACTTAGTTCCAATTGTCAAGGTTCAAACACACTTGCATACTTGTATTTATTAAGTGTTTTGTTGATTATGAAGCGAAGAAGTGTTTTTTATTATTTGCACCTTCAACAAGTATTGCATTTAAGTCCCTCATACAAGATCAAATATGTAACACATTGACCTAAGATGGGCCATATGCTACATATCTTAAGATTATAAGAGAAGACCCCTTATAATCTTTTCTTTATATGAAAGGCCTAAATGCAATAAATGCCTACCTATATTATATGTTTTGAATTTTCTTTGAGATGAGAAAAGAGACTCAAGGGAGGATAAAGGTAAAAATCTATATGGACTAAGACTCAATCCTAATTGATTAGTTAAGGGAGTGATCCTAAAGGTTTGTGAGGTTTCAACCTAAAGTCTAAAGAAAGAATGAATTAAACAATTCACTTCTAAAGTAGAAGATGAATTGTAATTCACAAAGGGAAAGTGATGAGTTATTAAAAGAAAGCACATAAGTGCTTAACAAAACATAACATGGAATTGTAAAAGAGAAAGGATAGAGGTTGAATGTGGATTCCTTATCCACACTCAATTGAAACTTACCAAAGCCCCTACATGGTCAGCACAATCACTTACAAGTAAAGTAAGAAAGTATAATGAACAAATCAAATTCAAACAAGTTGACAAACAAAGTAAAATGAAATTGAATGCTATACATGCTTCCAAGTCAGAATGTAACTCATATTTACACAACCTAATGTTATCCTAAATGAGCATACCAAATCATGCAAACAAAATCTCAATCCAACAAGAAGCAAAGAAGAAGAGGTGAAGTGATGTGAATGTGGTTCATACTTGTGAAACAAGTGACTTAAGGTGCAAGATAAACATCAAACATGCAAAGATGAAACCCAAATGTCACAATCAGAAGTCAATTAACATGCTATACATCCTCAAACAAAACCACAACTCATGGCACAAGTGCCTTCATGATCAAGCAAACCAAACATGAGGCATGCATTCACAAAATGAACAAGTTAAACTTCATGCTTCAAACAAATAGTAAACATGCTTCAAAAATTATGACTTTCACCAATCAAACACCTTAAACACATGCCATTAACATATCAAGTCCACAAGCAATGAATCAGAACCAAAGTCACTCAACAATTAGGTCAAAGTCTCATGGAAGTTTCATGCATTCATGCTCAAAGCAACACATCAAAAGTCATCCAAAAAAGACTTAAAAATCATATCATAAATCTCAAACATACCTCAACATATTGTGACCACAATGCAAAAAGAAAGGCATCAAAATCAATTTTTATGATCAAGAACAAAAATGCACAAAATCATATGTCACATTAAGTATGCATGCAAATGGAAATTCAAAAGAAATAATGGAACAGGGGCAAAATGGTCATAAAATCAGAAAATAAAATCATGAAAAATTTCCTAAATGTTTTAAGAATACACATGAATTTTTGTAGAATTTTCCAATATGTTTTGGTATTTTTAAAAATTAGAAATCAAACGTGTAGAAAGATGAAGAAAATAAAATGAAATGGACATATGAATGGGGGTGCAACCATAGCAAATCCATAGTTCAATTTAATTGGGCTTGAAAACAAGGGGGTGTGGATATCAATCTGGCTTAGGTCCAATTACGCGCATAACATATTAACAACAATGCACCTTCAGTCAACATCAGTCAACACAATCCAAGCCATTGATTTAAGTCAGGGTCAAGCCAAAGTCAAAGTACGCAGATCCAACACACGCGGATGAGGACACACACTCATTACCATGTACCATGCTACACAATGTTTAAGCAAATTCAGAAATGGTGCACATGATTTGCACGTGAATATTAATGTGCTGTCAACTTTTGGACCACACGATCATGGAAAATGAATGGACAAGATTAAAACGTGCATAAACCCTAGTCATAACAGTCACCGGCCGGAGGGGACCTCCGGTCACCTTCTCCGGCCAACAGCCACCACCTGCAACCTTCGAACCTCACCAAAATGCACAAAACGCATATCAAAATGATGCTGAGCTCACGTACATCATGAATATGCCCATGAAAGCCACAAAACACATACGCACAGCAAGAACAGAGTCAATCAAATTAAGCCCTAGGTTTGCAACTATGCCTCTAAGAAGCCTATCAACTAGCCAGGACGCGCACGACCTCTACTAGGCCACAAACACCACAAAAACAAGCTAGATTCAATAAAACAAAGTTGAAGAAGGGAACCTGAAATGTGATGAACTTTGGATCTACCAGAATACCAGAGATCCTATCTTCTTCTTCTTCCTTGGAGCTTCACAAACTAAGCAAAATAAATGCTGTTTGAGCTTGATATCTTGAGAGTAGAGAGAAAATTGCAAAATGTTGATGAAGCTTCACTTGGAGAATGATGAAGATTCAGTGTGCTCCTGATCCAACAATGCCAAACAATGATAATGCAGATGAAAAGTGGAAGAAGAGTGTTGAAATCGTGTGGAATCAGAGAGAGATAATGGAGAAAATGTGAGAGCGTTTGAGAGAAAGAGTGAGAATGAAGTGTTTTTTCAAATTGTGGAGAGTGTTGGAACTTATATGTTGAGTTTAATCTGCTAACTCATGGTTAAATGAGTGAGTTAGAGTGAGTTGAGTGGGTTAAGCTGAGTCCATCCTAACTAACTGAGTCAAGTTAGTTAGGGGACGATTTATCAATGGCTGTGCTATGGTGAGGTGGAGGTTTAGAGTGTTATGGTAAGGAGCAATTGCAAGGAATGGTGATGATGAGCTGTTCTGGTGTAGCAGCAAGAGAAACTTGCTTCGCAAGTTCTGTTCTTCCTCTTTAGTGTATAATGATCATGAGCAGCACGTGCAAGTAAGAATTTGTTGGTTCAAATGAGGAAAAGTGGCAACAACACTTGCTTTTTTCTGATTTTATGACAGTTGGAACCAATGAAAACAAGCAAGTTTGAGAAGGAAATTCTCCATGTATTGTGAATAATTTGATGAGGCTTTGTGATCATTAGAAAGAGGGATCATAGTAGAACATGTTTGGTATGAAAAATGACTTGAAAGGAGGCTTGCAATAAGTTGCAAAATGACTTATAACATCCACATTGGGAAATGGTATAAGGGTGTGGCATGTGGTCGGTCGACCTGGCACCTTGGCACCTGGGTTTTCAGCACAATCACCATGACTTGAGGCCACTATTTCTTCATCATAACTTGATCAGACGAAATTTTGCCCAACATGAACATTGGAGAGGGCACTACAAGGAACATTTTTTATGTTGAAAAGTTTTTCATTTGGAGCTTTCTTGTTGGAGAAATTTAGCTTGACATTTGGCACACCAGGTGTTTGTAGAAATGACATGCGCGTGACCTGAAACTTGCCCAAGCTGACTTGCATTTTGCCCAAGTTTCCCTCAACTTTGATCATCTATAACTCTCTCAGTTTTTATCCAATGGAGATGTTCTACACATGGATTTGAAGCTTAAAACAAGATCTTTCATTGAGGCAGAGTGGATTTTTCATTTGGTGCTCCAAATTTAAATGGCCTTGGTTCAAATTCTGATGCAAAATGGCCAAAACTTGCTATTTTTAGTAACCCTTCTTCATCCAAAAATGGCAACTTTCCACATCTTGATTTTTTCATGATTCCTTTGGAGTTTCTTGACCAAATTTTGTACATTGGACATATGCAACATGAATTTCATGATTTTGGGCTCAAAAAGTCAAGAGTTGACTTTTTCCTCTGATTATTTGACTTGGCCCCAAATTCCCTGATTTTTGATCTTTCTTCCAATTGAACCACCTCCAAAACCAATTGAGATGCAATTTTCCACATACATACACTTAAGAACATGTAGAATACCATGACATCAAGTTTTGTCCAAAAAATCAAAGATTCCCTGATTTAATGGGAAACCCTAGTTTTGACCCCCTTTGGTTAGGAGGAAATTGCACATCTTCCAAATCCAAATTCCTCAGAGTATGTTGTGTATCCTCTTAAAGGATGATGAGATATACCATTTGAGGATGATTTTGGATCAATGAGCTATCTCACTTGAGGGTTTTCCTTCAATTTTTGAACCTCTTGCATAGTGAAAGATGTAGTGCTTCAATCTCCCATTGTATCTCTTATCCTTGAGGTTGTGGAAGATCAATTGAGATAGTATGAGACATGAAAGACCTCTTGGCTTGCCTTGAGGGCACTTGATTGACCTTTTGTGCTTTGAATGATCTCTTGATTGCCCACCTTCCACCTGATCACATGCCCTGATGGTAAGAAGGATGCCATGCTTCATTTTTCTATGTTAAATGCAATGCAATGTTAATGAGGTGGATATGATATGATAAATGATAATGCCATGCTATGATGACAAAGGGGAGAGCAAATTTTGGGGTATTACAGCTGCCCCTATTCAAGCGCTGTAGACCTGAATGCCTGAAAGCAATTGCTTTCGGACTTTCAAGGTATATAGTGATTGAATACCAAAAATAACCAAAAATTTGCTCTGGGTGAAGAAGAAAAGGGATATAAACCCAACAAGACTGCTGGATTGAATCCTCGATGAAACGTCGGAGAGATCTGTCTTTTGAACGATGCCAGACGACTACTGGCTTGCCACGCTACTGGTGGACTTTAATAATGTCTTTTATGCAATTCCAGACGACTACTGGCCTGCCACACTACTGGTGGACTTTAGAAATGTCTTTTTGAACGACGCCAGACGACTACTGGCTTGCCACACTACTGGTGGACTTTAATAATGTCTTTTATGCAATTCCAGACGACTACTGGCCTGCCACACTACTGGTGGACTTTAGAAATGTCTTTTTGAACGACGCCAGACGACTACTGGCTTGCCACACTACTGGTGGACTTTGCAGCTTCGTGCCACCCGAAGATGGACTTTTGCCAATCCACTGTTGGACTTTTGCCACCCGAAGACGGACTTTTGCCAATCCACTGTTGGACTTTGAGAATATGCCACCCTTGGATGGACCTTTCGCCAATCCACTGTTGGACTTTTAGCTGCTTTGCCACCCGAAGATGGACTTTTGCCAATCCACTGTTGGACTTTTGGAATTTTAACATCGAATTACTCTCTGCCTCTGCGCCAGACATCTCTGCCGACTCTGCTGAGGAACCACAATCAATGATTTAATCTCGGAGACTCCTAAAAGGATAATATCTCTGCTGGCGAATGGATGAACAATCCGTCTGCTTCGAACTGCCAAGTTTGCCAAAAATAAATTGGACTTTAAGATATGAGAGAATGACGACTCTGCCAGGAATTATTCCATCTGTTTGGGGCTGGATTCTAGTCACAGCAACTCCGCTGGGGATGAGAATTTTTAAATGACGTCCTGCTGGGGAAATGAGCCATTAAAACTCTGCTTGGGGATTTATTCAACCCAAGATCCTTTATAGGGATTATCAACCTTCTGACCCGGCTGGGGAAAGGCGGTACCATCCTTGTTGAGGAATAGATTCTGCCGATCTTATAAACCTCTGCGGAGAGAACAACAACTCAGCTGGAAGCTGCTGACCAGATTCGATGCTGACCTCTGTGGGGATACCATGACCAGAGATACGATCTTGCTGGGTATCAAGGCTACTCTGCCAGGGATATGCAAATCCTGGTTAGAACATTCCACTGCGACTTGCTAGGAAAGAGTCCTTAGAGATCTGTTGGGGAAACCCAAAGCAAATCCACAGTATTCTGCTGAAGAATATGACTGTCGAGCTTAGGATAATTACCACAATGTCCCATGTTAGGCGAGCTTTCCTTTAGACAATTCCGTTGGGGATGACGAGTTTATAACAAACTCTGCTGGAGGAAACTGCTTTAAAACGTCTCGTGCTGGGGAATGCCTTTTGAGAGGATTTTACAGAAGACCAACTGTCCTCAAACTCTACTGGGGATGATCAACACTTCATGCTGGGGAACCAAACAATTTGTCCCCGAAGAGGATGTCATAAGAGGATTTTACAGAAGATTTAGCTTCTTCAAACTCCTGCGACTTCGCTGGGGATAATGACCATCAAATTCTACTGGGGGTGATCAACACTTCATGCTGGGGAAACAACATGCCCCATGCTTAAGAAAACCAACAATTTGTCCCCGGAGCGGATGTCCTAAGAGGATTTTACAGAAGATCTAGCCTCTTCCAACTCTTGTGACTTCGCTGGGGATAATGACCATCAGTTTCGGTGTCGACGAGACCACTCTTTTGGGGAACCTGTGACCGTTATCGATATAGAAAAGCTTGTAGCTGTTGGAAGTACTGAATGAGAGAATCGACTTAATAAGATGCAACGGTACCCAGTTGAACTTAATTCACTGATATCGACCCGTTATGAACAATCGTCGACCGAACGATGAACGCCGATCTCCTTACCCATAATTGCCCCAGTCTTTTGCGTGGGGTGATTTATTGCTGGTCTTGTGCTTAAAATCATCTGCACCTGCTACCTGCAACAAAAGAATATGCCCACATGCCCCGAATATTGCGTGGCTAGAACCCACCATCCGGGAGTATTCAACATTCGAAGTAATTTCAAATATTTTTTCTGCGCATGCTATTGCAAGGCTGCCATGTTTTCAAATGCAATGTTTTATCAAAAATTAGGACGTTTTTGCAAACAAAGCAATAAAACAAAAATAGAAAGCTTTTTACTGAAATTCAATTTATTGACTGAAAGCCCAGAATAGGCAATTACATCCGGAAGCAATCCCTGGAAAGAGGTGATCGCTGAAAATTGAGAAAAGAAACTATCCTAATGGCAATGTGAAAACGGAATTCCACTGAGTTTCCATTCTGTTATGACCAGTATGTCTTCAAAACTCCCCGACCTTGCCTTCTGAGGAATGATCAGACCGATTCCTATCCTTCAGAACGTCAGTTGTTCAAACGGTAATGGGTACAGATAACTCAAACCGTAGTCATTCGCTTAAATCCCTCTTTTGTGTGGACCGCCCTTTCAGGTTTTCGATCCACCAGGATACCCTTTTTTGCCTAAGTTGCCCTTTCGGGTTTTCAACTTACCGGGTGTACAATTTTTTCAATTATATCCCTAACTTTTGCCCGAACCTTATTCTGTTTTTGGTTCGCCGGGATGCCCTTTTTTTGCCTGGATTTTTTTTATTTTTATTATCCAGCGGGTCTATTCATGCGAAGTATTTTTTGACTACGTCCGAGTTGACAGGGGATGAAAAGTCTTCGCCATCCATGGTTGTAAGCAATAAAGCTCCGCCCGAAAAGACCTTTTTAACCACGAATGGACCTTCATAATTAGGAGTCCATTTGCCCCTGTGATCTGTATTGGGAGGAAGGATCCTTTTGAGTACCACATCTCCGACTTTATAAACCCGAGGACGCACCTTCTGGTCAAATGCCTGTTTCATTCTGCGCTGATATAGTTGCCCATGACATACAGCCGCCAATCGCTTTTCCTCAATAAGGCTCAACTGATCAAATCTGGCTCGTACCCATTCAGCTTCATCTAGCTTAACATCCATCATGACTCTGAGGGACGGAATCTCTACTTCAACCGGTAGCACTGCCTCCATACCATATACAAGTGAGAATGGGGTTGCCCCAGTGGACGTGCGTACCGACGTTCGATACCCATGCAAAGCAAATGGTAACATCTCATGCCAATCTTTGTACGTGACAACCATCTTCTGTACAATCTTCTTGATATTTTTGTTGGCCGCTTCGACCGCGCCATTCATCTTTGGGCGGTACGGAGAAGAATTGTGGTGTTCGATTTTGAAGTCCCGGCATAACTCAGCCATCATCTTATTGTTCAAATTAGAACCATTATCAGTAATGATTCTTTCGGGAACTCCATATCGGCAAATGATATCCCGTTTTAAGAAACGAGCGACCACTTGCTTTGTAACATTGGCATAGGATGCGGCTTCAACCCATTTGGTGAAGTAATCAATTGCCACCAAGATGAAACGATGACCATTGGAAGCTGTGGGCTCAATCTTTCCGATCATATCAATGCCCCACATGGCAAACGGCCAAGGCGACGACATGATACTCAACGGATTTGGAGGCACATGCACCTTGTCTGCATAGATCTGGCATTTATGGCATTTGCGGGCATATTTGCAACAATCTGACTCCATAGTCAACCAATAATATCCCGACCTTAACAACTTTTTAGCCATTGCCTGCCCTCCGGCATGAGTACCGAAAGAGCCTTCGTGCACTTCAATCATCAACAAGTCTGCTTCATGTCTATCCACACATCTAAGCAGGACCGTGTCAAAATTCCTTTTATACAGCACGCCATCTTTGTTCAGGAAGAAACTACCAGCTAACCTTCTCAACGTCTTCCTGTCTTTGGACGATGCCCCGGACGGGTACTCTTGACTTTTCAAGAAACACTTAATGTCATGAAACCATGGCTTGTCATCAGACGTTGCATCGACCGCAAACACAAATGCTGGTCTGTCAAGGCGGGATACCTCAATCTTAGGTGCATGGTTCCATCTTTGCACTTTGATCATGGAAGACAAAGTGGCCAAGGCATCAGCGAACCTATTCTCATCTCGAGGAATATGGTACAGTTTCACTGTTGTGAAAAATGTCAGCAATCTCCTCGTATAATCTCTATACGGCATTAGATTTGCTTGGTGCGTGTACCAACTCCCTTTCACTTGATTGATTACCAAAGCTGAATCACCGAATATATCAAGGGTTTTAATCCGTAGATTAATCGCCTCCTCGATCCCCATTATACAAGCTTCGTACTCTGCTTCATTGTTGGTGCATCCGAAAGTTATTCGGGCAGTGAAAGGCATATGAACACCTTCCGGCGTGATAAGAACTGCTCCAACTCCGCACCCATTCATATTGACAGCCCCATCAAACATCAGACTCCATTTGGATTCAGGGTCTGGCCCCTCCTCCGGAAGTGGTTCCTCACAGTCTTTAGCTTTGAGAAACATGATGTCCTCATCAGGGAAGTCAAACTTCATGGGTTGGTAATCATCAATCGGCTGTTGTGCAAGATAGTCGGACAAGATACTTCCTTTGATGGCCTTTTGTGAAGTGTACTGAATGTCATACTCTGTCAAGACCATTTGCCACCGTGCAACTCTGCCTGTCAATGCTGGTTTCTCGAAAATGTACTTGATAGGATCCATTTTTGAAATTAACAAGGTCGTGTGCCTAACCATATATTGCCTCAATCGCTTAGCGGCCCATGCCAGTGCACAGCATGTCTTTTCAAGCATTGAGTATCGGGACTCACAATCATTGAACTTTTTGCTCAGGTAGTAAATAGCATGCTCCTTCCTACCTGTCTCGTCATGTTGACCGAGAACACAACCCATGGAACCTTCAAGCACTGTCAGATACATCATCAGCGGTCTCCCTTCAACTGGAGGCATTAGAATCGGAGGTTCCTGCAAGTATTCTTTTATCTTATCGAATGCCAATTGGCAATTGTCATTCCACCTGACCGTTTGATCTTTCCTTAACAATTTAAATATTGGCTCACACGTGGCTGTTAGGTGAGATATGAACCTCGCAATGTAGTTCAATCTACCCAAGAAACCACGAACCTCTTTTTCTGTTCTCGGTTCAGGCATTTCTTGTATTGCTTTCACCTTGGCAGGATCAACCTCGATTCCTCTTTCGCTCACAATGAAACCCAGTAACTTTCCAGAACGCACCCCAAACGTGCACTTGTTTGGATTTAATCTCAGACGGAACTTTCTCAACCTTTCAAACAGCTTTTTCAGGTTAACCAGATGTTCCTCTTCGGTTCTCGACTTGGCAATCATATCATCTACATAACATTCGATCTCCTTATGAATCAAGTCATGAAACAATGTCACCATCGCCCGCTGGTACGTTGCCCCTGCGTTTTTCAACCCAAAAGGCATTACTTTATAACAATATGTACCCCACGGAGTAATGAACGTGGTCTTCTCCATATCTTCAGGTGCCATCTTGATCTGGTTGTACCCGGAGAAACCGTCCATAAATGAGAACACTGAAAACTGAGCTGTATTATCGACCAGCACATCAATATGAGGTAGTGGAAAATCATCTTTCGGGCTAGCTTTATTAAGATCTCGATAATCCACACACATTCTCACTTTTCCATCTTTCTTCGGTACTGGCACGATGTTGGCTACCCATGGCGGATACTTTGTCACAGCAAGAAAACCAGCGTCCCACTGCTTCTGGACTTCCTCCTTAATCTTTAAAGCCATGTCGGGGTGAGTCCGACGAAGTTTCTGCTTGACTGGCGGACATTCTTCTCTCAATGGTAGCCTGTGCACAACAATATCCGTATCCAACCCCGGCATGTCTTGATACGACCAGGCGAAGACGTCAACATACTCGCGCAACATTTCCGTCAAAGTTTGCTTCACATCTGCTCGCAAGCTGGCACCAATCCTGATCTCTTTTTTGGCGTCCTTGGTACCAATATTGATGATGTCTACAGTCTCCTGATGAGGCTGGATGACCCTTTCCTCCTGTTTCAACAATCTGGCCAGTTCTTCAGGGAGTTCACAATCTTTCTCATCCCCTTCTTCGGCTTGATAAATCGGATTGTCAAAGTCATACATGGCCATATCAAAATCGTTATCAGTGGTATCCGGAGGATCAAGTCTGCATGAACGGGTTCATGCCTTATTTTAGAATTTATTTTTAAGCAAAACAAAAGAAAATGAAACATTGCCATTTTATCTTTTTGTGCAAAAATAAAAACTGAAAGACAGAGAACAAAATTTGATTGCAAAACGTCCTTTATTAATGATTAAACATTGCAAATGCAACCATGGTGGCCCTACAAATGAATCTGTACGCCTTGGGCAGAGCGCAAGATTTTGTCATGCATTATGGTTAGAAAAAAAACAAAGAAAAATTACTCTGTCTGAAGAGTAACCCGGATGACTTCTTCAACGGACCAGTTCTGCACTTGTTGTCCCGAAGCATGAGGGCGTACCCAGTTGTCCAGGTCACAATTACTGTCAACACTATCCTCTGTGGCTGCACAAGACTGGTCCATGTAGATAATTCCCCCACTATTGAAAGTAATGGGTCCCCTGCTCCCCGCATCTGAAGTTGTAGAAGGATGATAACCAATACCAAATTTGTCTTCCTTCATTGGGGTCTCTATCAACCTGCCCCAACCTTGGGCGTTGCCTGCCCTGACAACTTCGACAGCTTGTTTGTAAGATGAAATGGAGGTACCAGCCCCAACTGGTACGGAAGAAGACTCAGGTGCATCGTCAATATTGACTGCTTCAAATGATTGGCACAGCATCTCATGAATTTCCCCATCCATTTCAATGTACTTGAACGTGGACAAGTGACTCACAAAGATGTCTTCCTCCCCACACACTGTCACAACCTGCCCTTCAAACTCATACTTCAGCTTTTGATGTAGAGTAGAAGTAACAGCTCCGGCTCCGTGAATCCAAGGGCGTCCCAATAGGCAGCTATATGCAGGTTGTATGTCCATTACATGGAACGTGGATTTGAATACCTGTGGCCCAATTTGTACGGGCAATTCCACCTCACCAAACACAGATCGTCTAGTTCCATCGAATGCTCTAACCACCAATTCACTAGGCCTTAAGATCAAACCGTCAACTTCCAGCTTCATTAATGCCTTCTTGGGCAAGACATTGAGTGATGAACCAGTGTCTACCAGTACATGAGATAACACTGCGCCCTTACACTCCATCGTGATATGCAAAGCCTTATTATGGTTTCTTCCTTCAACAGTCAAATCTCTACTTGTAAAGCCCAAGCCATGGCTAACATTAACATTGGAGATTACGCCCTCGAGCTTATTAACAGTAATTTCTTGTGGCACGTACGCACTCTTCAACACTTTCAACAACGCCTGTCGGTGCGCATCAGAGCACATCAATAGTGACAAGATTGAAATCTTTGAAGGGGTCTGATTCAGTTGGTCCACAATCTTATAATCGCTTTTCTTGATTATCTTCATAAATTCTTCCATTTCCTTATCAAAAATAATCTTTGTCTCTGCTTCAGGTGTATGCGCACTTTCAACCACCTGTTTACCCTTAGCCTTTGCTGCAGCTTCTACCTCCTTATCACTTCTCAAGGTCTGGGGAGCGAACAACCTTCCACTCCTTGTAAAGCCCCCTACACCCCCTACGTTATCAACATTTGGGCTGACTGATGACTCAACTTCCTGTTTTTTACCTTCGTAATATACATCTGCCCCATAGTGCCATGGGATAGCCTTCGTAGACGTGAACGGAATTGGTCCTGGCACCGTGATAGTAACAGGACTGGGCCCTTCTGGCGCAACACTCGCCACGGGACTTGCATTGACCGGCATTTGAATCTCAGCGGGAGTGTAATAGATGGTCACGGTTGATATCTCATCAGTGTCTTTCACGACTCTATCGAACTGTAGACATCCTTCATCGATCAGATTCTGTAAACCCATCTTCAACTTATCACAGCCGTTCTCCTGATTCATACACTCAGAGCACTCTTGATTACAGCCCGGGAACACCTGTCCCTTCAATAAACGATCTTTCACGACCAACAAAGAAGTTTTCACTTGATGAACGTCTAACACCAAATTCAATCTCCTCCCATCTTCAACAGCGTACGCATTTGCTGCACTATGGTCAGGCATGGGATGCTGAGTAATATTAGGAGCGGGAGAGAAATTGATGGCTTTAGCATCAATCAAATCTTGTACTTTATGATGGAAAGCCCAGCATTTTTCAATGGAGTGCCCCTGAGCACCTGAGTGGAACTCACAACGAGCATTAGCATCGAAGTTAGGTGGCAGGTTTCCAGCAACCGGAGCTTTCATAGTACGGAGTTCTACCAACTTTAACTCGAGTAGCCGGGGCAACAGCGCGGCATAAGTCATAGGAATAGGATCCATCTTACGATCCCTCTGTCTAGACCTTTGCTGGAAAAAAGGTTGTTGCTGTTGAACTTGTTGTTGGGGTTGTTGTTTCTGAACGGACGGTGTGGGGATTGTTACAGCATCTACCTGATAATAAGCTCGAGAACGCCCTCTGCCTCGTCCTCTAAACACAGCATTCGTATCACCTTCTCTTCTTTTCTGGTTACTAGCAAACGGTTTCTTCGTCCCCGAAGAGCCAGCCCCACTCACATCCTGGATCTTTCCAAGCTTTAACAGACTTTCTATTCTTTCTCCCGCAATCACAATATCAGCAAATCCAGTCGACGGACAAGCAGCTAATCTATCCAGATAGGCCCCTTGCAAGGTGCCCATGAACATATCTGCCATTTCTCTGTCTGACAAGGGAGGTTGAACCTGGGCAGCCATTTCCCTCCACCTCTGTGCATATTCTTTGAAACTCTCCTTGGCATTTTGTGACAATCCCTGCAATTGGGTGCGATTGGGCGCCATGTCGATATTATACTGGTATTGCTTCAGGAACGCTTCTGCCAGATCTTTCCAACTCTTCACAGCAGCTCTATTCAACTTCATATACCAGGTCAAGGACGCCCCAGCCAGACTGTCCTGAAAATAGTGCATCCATAGTTTCTCGTCATCCGTATGGGCTGAAATCTTCCCAAAGTAAGCTTGAAGATGCGTTTGGGGACACGCATTGCCGTGATACTTATCAAAAGTGGGAGGCTTGAATTTAGGGGGAATTCTGACTCCTGAGACCAGCCCCAAGCTGGTAACATCAATACCCATAGAGTTCTTGCATTCTATGGCCCTGATCTTCTCTGCTAACTCATCATACCTTCGATCCCCTTGATTACCCACATCAGCATCCAGCAGAGTAAATTGGTCTTCCAGAGTATCTTCAAGAGTAACACCAGCCTGCCTACCATTTCCATTACCCCGATTGTTACCACCAGGAGGAGGGTTGCCACCGGGAGGAGGAATGCCATGTCCCTGTGAATTGTCATGATGATCACCTTCGGGCCCATTGTCGGGACGCTCTACCAGAAGCCTCAGTCTCTCCTGATTTTGCGCCATGCCAGTCATGAGGGTCATGAACTGGTCCATACGCGCCCTCATTTCCGCCAAATCACTTTGCACTTGATCCATGATTCTTACTTGATTCCTTCGCGTCGAATATCGGTGAATATGACTCTCCGCTATACTGCCTGAAACCAAATAAAGGTTAGAGTCCCCGCAACGAGTACCTGAAAAGCAAGTAACAAAAAAATGCAAAATGATATGCAATGCCATGCAATGCCATGTTTGTCATTTCCGAGGTGCTTTATACCCTGATTCCAATCCAAACCACAGAAATCTGAAGACCAGAAATCGTGATATAAAGAGACGTGTCGTGGTCATGTGCTTGTGTGCAGCTATCTGATAAGGAATAATTCTGAATAAAACTGCTCATACTCATTCAACAAAGTATTCAAGTACATTTAAGAAAGGTTCAACCGCAAATGCAATACAAGGAAAAATGGATCCATCAACAAGCCTGATGGTAACCATTAACAACAAAATATAAGGAGAAGAACATCAGTCTGACAATTCCACATCCTTCAGCTTATCACTTGAGTATTTGATCTCCTCAAAAAGTATACGGGTACGCTGGTGATTCGGCTTTTCAATCATTTCTTTGATCAAGACATCCCTTTTCTCAAGAGCTTCAGTTAAAGAACCCATATGCAGCATCAGGGCCTCGTCATCACACACTCCTTTGTGTCTCTTTATGCCGGCTTGCGTCTTGAGTATCTCCTTTTCTATCATGACTTCTTCAAGCTCTTTCTTGGTATTCTTCAACTGGCTTCTAACCTCTTCTAACTGCTCTTGACTTTTATCGAGACTTTCCCGATACTTTCTTCTCTGCTCATGTGCCTTTTTAAGCTCCTCGTCTTTAGTCTTCGACTGATCCTTTAACTCGGCATTTTCAATTCTGACTTCATCCCAAGCTTGACGAAGTTGAGCTAATGAGTCCTTGCTTCGGGCTAAAGCCTGTTTTGTAATCTTGTGAGCCTGACTAGTGTCATCTGCTCCCAAAGTAAGCTTCCGAAAGTACCGAGCTCGGTCATCAAAATCTTCCTCTTTGTCAGCCAAGGTTTTTTCCGCTTTCAAGGCTCTCTTTTCCAACTCTTTGTTGTCAGCTAGAGCTTTCTGAAGGCATCTGCTCATTCCAGAATTCTCTATCTGCAACTCTCTGACCATTTTCTTCCACTTCTCACATTCTTCAATAGCCACCATAGTGGGTTGTTCTGGCTGGACTGAACATAAAAGAGGTCCCCTTGAAAAGGGTAAAAGCAATTCCTTTACTTTCGTCTCAATCCACCTGTCATATTCAGGATAAGATCTACAATCTCCTTTTCCAAAAACTGCTTTTCCAATTTTGTGCTTATCTTTCCAAGCATTCACTACTTCTACCACCTTCGCATCTTTAGTTCCTGTAAAGAATAAAGATTCTTCCACATCTTGCTCTGTAGGAGGATCCCTGGAAGCATACCCAAACTGTCGGATGGCCAAAACTGGATTATAATTGATCCCTCCTTTTCTGGCAATCAAAGGCACATTTGGAAAATTTCCGCATCTTGTGACAAGCTCTATTCTCAATAACCGGTGGTCAAACCATACAATGTTATCAGCAGTTAAACTCATCAATCGTTTAGACCATTTCGCCACATCTTTGGTTTCCACAAAGGCACCTGTCTGAGGCAAATGTTTGAAAAACCAATGACTCAGCAGTGGAGTACAACAACTAACAGATCCTCCCCTCCTTTTCTCATTCTTATAGTGCACGGAATGATAAAAATCTCCTAACAAAGTAGGGACTGGATTTTTAAGAACGAAAACTCTTGTCGCTTGCATATCCACAAAGTCTTGCTGATTGGGAAAGAAAACTAGGCCATATATGCAGAGAGCCAGAATGGAATTGTAAACCGTCCAATTTTTAGCACTTGCAGCCTCCTGGGCCTGTCCAGACAGAAATTCTAAATGAAATCCGCTAACCCCATTTTTACTGCTCACACCACTCTTTATCACTGCCTGATCCATTTGTAAAGCAGCAGCAATTTCTTTTACGCTGGGAGAACTACCAGAGAAGAATGGTATTGCCGACGTAATCGGAATTCCCAAAATAAATGAGAATTCTTCCAGTGTTGGCATCAAAATGTAATCTAAAAAAAGAAAGCACCTCAACGAAGGCTCGTAGAACTGCAGCAGAGTGTGCAAAGCATCATGCTCATACTTGGTGATTGTACGGACCATCCCAACCAAATTCCCGTAGCTCTTCTGAAACCTATCAAGAATACCCGGACCAGCCATATCTATAATTTTGAGCAATGAATCCAAGACAGGATCTGGAAACTTGTAAGACACATTGTTCTTTCTCTCGGCGACGATCTCTGTTGAACCCATGGATTGGAATCAGAAATGTATTATGCACCTGAAAATGACAAACATAACTGTTATGATATGGTAATGCAATGCAAAAGGGCATGTGATCAGGTAATCAAGTGTCGGTGTCTGTATTGAACTGTGTGCACTGTGTCTCTGTACTGAATCTGGCAATATCTGAGATGAACACTTAAATCACTGTCATAGGATACAATGTCTGAAATCATCATAGAATCACAAGTAAGGTAGGTAGGAGGCTGGGTTTCCTGCAAACCTGTAAACATCCCGCCCATACTCACATGTGGTTCTTAGAAAATAAGGCTTGTCAGCTTCGGAGGTTTGAGAAGCAATAGCACATTCAGCCCGTAGGATACAATGCTATGCCAATCAAAGAGGTCGTCCACTGACTCCCCTTAGAAAATAAAGGTCATCCTATGCAAGTTCCAAAGTGGGCCCTCGGGTGCGAATGGGTTTGCCACAGAATGTGGTCTGCCATTGTCACCACTAAAGAGGGATATTTCCACTAAGGTCCTCATGATCGGTCACTAGAGTCGACAGCTCTCTAGATCTACATCCTGGAATACGCAAGATGCGTATGCCATGATGTGTCCCAAGATAGCCTCGTCTAGCTGTGAATTTCGTGAACACCCAACGCACTCCAAACGGCACGTAGGTCCCACTACTCTCCACTCTAATTCTAAGTGTATACTCAAGCCTGTGTAATGGGCTTATCTCTCAGAAATCCCCATCCCGCCAAACAGAAAATAGCACAGTCCAACACAACAGTAATAATATGATATATAATGCTAAAAAGCAGTAAATACAGTAATGTACAGTAAAGCAGTAAATAACCATACAATAAAACAGTAAATACAACACAACAGTAAACACCCAATGAAAGAAAAACAGACAAGCGCTAGGATTGACTCGCTTAGGGATGGACCAGCAATAGGTCAAAAATATTCCCCAGCAGA
Source organism: Lathyrus tuberosus (assembly GCA_022829125.1). Lineage (NCBI taxonomy): Eukaryota > Viridiplantae > Streptophyta > Magnoliopsida > Fabales > Fabaceae > Lathyrus > Lathyrus tuberosus. The sequence continues at coordinate 10,189,332 of JALAZF010000117.1, forward strand.
GTCGCCAGCTGTCGCTCCCGGGATTTTCATCCAAGTACAAACGCGAAAGTGGCACCGAAACAGAGTCGCCAGCAATGTGTATTTATCCCATGAGAGGGAAAGGAAACACCGCATAAACCTGAGAGAAAGGAAAAGCATGGTCTTACGACCAAGAGAAATGGGTTCGGGAGTCGGTTACGCGAGAGGAAGGTATTAGCACCCCCTCACGTCCATCGTACCCGATGGGATCCACGCTTGCTTGTCTCGATCAAAGGGTGATAGAAAAGAATGCTGGAAAAAAGGAACTGAAAGAAAGAAAGGGAAAGAGAAAGAGAAACAAATGTAGGGAAAATAAAAGAAGTGCTCGCATGGGCCCTACCCCACTGCCTACGTATCTCATCGGGAGCATGAGAATCAGAGCGACGTAGTTCCCCTCACTAGGGATGGATTGTCTGTGTTTTTTAGAGAACGGCTTACGTCCTAGCTCAGGTGTTGCGGGCTCGCTGGTCCGAGTGCGTTACCATCTTGCAAGAGAACGAGTAGAAGCACGTTCGTACGTTGAGAATGAATGAGATGAGAAAAGAATTCCCGAAGGAAAGACGTTATTGTTTGTTTTTGTCTTTTAAGAGTTTTTTCATTTGTTTGCATATGATAGTGTATCTGAATCTTAGTCATTGGAATGTGTACATTCTCACATTCCAAGATGGAATGGGTAAGAATGCACACTAAGAGTGAAGAAGACCCCCACACTTAGTTCCAATTGTCAAGGTTCAAACACACTTGCATACTTGTATTTATTAAGTGTTTTGTTGATTATGAAGCGAAGAAGTGTTTTTTATTATTTGCACCTTCAACAAGTATTGCATTTAAGTCCCTCATACAAGATCAAATATGTAACACATTGACCTAAGATGGGCCATATGCTACATATCTTAAGATTATAAGAGAAGACCCCTTATAATCTTTTCTTTATATGAAAGGCCTAAATGCAATAAATGCCTACCTATATTATATGTTTTGAATTTTCTTTGAGATGAGAAAAGAGACTCAAGGGAGGATAAAGGTAAAAATCTATATGGACTAAGACTCAATCCTAATTGATTAGTTAAGGGAGTGATCCTAAAGGTTTGTGAGGTTTCAACCTAAAGTCTAAAGAAAGAATGAATTAAACAATTCACTTCTAAAGTAGAAGATGAATTGTAATTCACAAAGGGAAAGTGATGAGTTATTAAAAGAAAGCACATAAGTGCTTAACAAAACATAACATGGAATTGTAAAAGAGAAAGGATAGAGGTTGAATGTGGATTCCTTATCCACACTCAATTGAAACTTACCAAAGCCCCTACATGGTCAGCACAATCACTTACAAGTAAAGTAAGAAAGTATAATGAACAAATCAAATTCAAACAAGTTGACAAACAAAGTAAAATGAAATTGAATGCTATACATGCTTCCAAGTCAGAATGTAACTCATATTTACACAACCTAATGTTATCCTAAATGAGCATACCAAATCATGCAAACAAAATCTCAATCCAACAAGAAGCAAAGAAGAAGAGGTGAAGTGATGTGAATGTGGTTCATACTTGTGAAACAAGTGACTTAAGGTGCAAGATAAACATCAAACATGCAAAGATGAAACCCAAATGTCACAATCAGAAGTCAATTAACATGCTATACATCCTCAAACAAAACCACAACTCATGGCACAAGTGCCTTCATGATCAAGCAAACCAAACATGAGGCATGCATTCACAAAATGAACAAGTTAAACTTCATGCTTCAAACAAATAGCAAACATGCTTCAAAAATTATGACTTTCACCAATCAAACACCTTAAACACATGCCATTAACATATCAAGTCCACAAGCAATGAATCAGAACCAAAGTCACTCAACAATTAGGTCAAAGTCTCATGGAAGTTTCATGCATTCATGCTCAAAGCAACACATCAAAAGTCATCCAAAAAAGACTTAAAAATCATATCATAAATCTCAAACATACCTCAACATATTGTGACCACAATGCAAAAAGAAAGGCATCAAAATCAATTTTTATGATCAAGAACAAAAATGCACAAAATCATATGTCACATTAAGTATGCATGCAAATGGAAATTCAAAAGAAATAATGGAACAGGGGCAAAATGGTCATAAAATCAGAAAATAAAATCATGAAAAATTTCCTAAATGTTTTAAGAATACACATGAATTTTTGTAGAATTTTCCAATATGTTTTGGTATTTTTAAAAATTAGAAATCAAACGTGTAGAAAGATGAAGAAAATAAAATGAAATGGACATATGAATGGGGGTGCAACCATAGCAAATCCATAGTTCAATTTAATTGGGCTTGAAAACAAGGGGATGTGGATATCAATCTGGCTTAGGTCCAATTACGCGCATAACATATTAACAACAATGCACCTTCAGTCAACATCAGTCAACACAATCCAAGCCATTGATTTAAGTCAGGGTCAAGCCAAAGTCAAAGTACGCAGATCCAACACACGCGGATGAGGACACACACTCATTACCATGTACCATGCTACACAATGTTTAAGCAAATTCAGAAATGGTGCACATGATTTGCACGTGAATATTAATGTGCTGTCAACTTTTGGACCACACGATCATGGAAAATGAATGGACAAGATTAAAACGTGCATAAACCCTAGTCATAACAGTCACCGGCCGGAGGGGACCTCCGGTCACCTTCTCCGGCCAACAGCCACCACCTGCAACCTTCGAACCTCACCAAAATGCACAAAACGCATATCAAAATGATGCTGAGCTCACGTACATCATGAATATGCCCATGAAAGCCACAAAACACATACGCACAGCAAGAACAGAGTCAATCAAATTAAGCCCTAGGTTTGCAACTATGCCTCTAAGAAGCCTATCAACTAGCCAGGACGCGCACGACCTCTACTAGGCCACAAACACCACAAAAACAAGCTAGATTCAATAAAACAAAGTTGAAGAAGGGAACCTGAAATGTGATGAACTTTGGATCTACCAGAATACCAGAGATCCTATCTTCTTCTTCTTCCTTGGAGCTTCACAAACTAAGCAAAATAAATGTTGTTTGAGCTTGATATCTTGAGAGTAGAGAGAAAATTGCAAAATGTTGATGAAGCTTCACTTGGAGAATGATGAAGATTCAGTGTGCTCCTGATCCAACAATGCCAAACAATGATAATGCAGATGAAAAGTGGAAGAAGAGTGTTGAAATCGTGTGGAATCAGAGAGAGATAATGGAGAAAATGTGAGAGCGTTTGAGAGAAAGAGTGAGAATGAAGTGTTTTTTCAAATTGTGGAGAGTGTTGGAACTTATATGTTGAGTTTAATCTGCTAACTCATGGTTAAATGAGTGAGTTAGAGTGAGTTGAGTGGGTTAAGCTGAGTCCATCCTAACTAACTGAGTCAAGTTAGTTAGGGGACGATTTATCAATGGCTGTGCTATGGTGAGGTGGAGGTTTAGAGTGTTATGGTAAGGAGCAATTGCAAGGAATGGTGATGATGAGCTGTTCTGGTGTAGCAGCAAGAGAAACTTGCTTCGCAAGTTCTGTTCTTCCTCTTTAGTGTATAATGATCATGAGCAGCACGTGCAAGTAAGAATTTGTTGGTTCAAATGAGGAAAAGTGGCAACAACACTTGCTTTTTTCTGATTTTATGACAGTTGGAACCAATGAAAACAAGCAAGTTTGAGAAGGAAATTCTCCATGTATTGTGAATAATTTGATGAGGCTTTGTGATCATTAGAAAGAGGGATCATAGTAGAACATGTTTGGTATGAAAAATGACTTGAAAGGAGGCTTGCAATAAGTTGCAAAATGACTTATAACATCCACATTGGGAAATGGTATAAGGGTGTGGCATGTGGTCGGTCGACCTGGCACCTTGGCACCTGGGTTTTCAGCACAATCACCATGACTTGAGGCCACTATTTCTTCATCATAACTTGATCAGACGAAATTTTGCCCAACATGAACATTGGAGAGGGCACTACAAGGAACATTTTTTATGTTGAAAAGTTTTTCATTTGGAGCTTTCTTGTTGGAGAAATTTAGCTTGACATTTGGCACACCAGGTGTTTGTAGAAATGACATGCGCGTGACCTGAAACTTGCCCAAGCTGACTTGCATTTTGCCCAAGTTTCCCTCAACTTTGATCATCTATAACTCTCTCAGTTTTTATCCAATGGAGATGTTCTACACATGGATTTGAAGCTTAAAACAAGATCTTTCATTGAGGCAGAGTGGATTTTTCATTTGGTGCTCCAAATTTAAATGGCCTTGGTTCAAATTCTGATGCAAAATGGCCAAAACTTGCTATTTTTAGTAACCCTTCTTCATCCAAAAATGGCAACTTTCCACATCTTGATTTTTTCATGATTCCTTTGGAGTTTCTTGACCAAATTTTGTACATTGGACATATGCAACATGAATTTCATGATTTTGGGCTCAAAAAGTCAAGAGTTGACTTTTTCCTCTGATTATTTGACTTGGCCCCAAATTCCCTGATTTTTGATCTTTCTTCCAATTGAACCACCTCCAAAACCAATTGAGATGCAATTTTCCACATACATACACTTAAGAACATGTAGAATACCATGACATCAAGTTTTGTCCAAAAAATCAAAGATTCCCTGATTTAATGGGAAACCCTAGTTTTGACCCCCTTTGGTTAGGAGGAAATTGCACATCTTCCAAATCCAAATTCCTCAGAGTATGTTGTGTATCCTCTTAAAGGATGATGAGATATACCATTTGAGGATGATTTTGGATCAATGAGCTATCTCACTTGAGGGTTTTCCTTCAATTTTTGAACCTCTTGCATAGTGAAAGATGTAGTGCTTCAATCTCCCATTGTATCTCTTATCCTTGAGGTTGTGGAAGATCAATTGAGATAGTATGAGACATGAAAGACCTCTTGGCTTGCCTTGAGGGCACTTGATTGACCTTTTGTGCTTTGAATGATCTCTTGATTGCCCACCTTCCACCTGATCACATGCCCTGATGGTAAGAAGGATGCCATGCTTCATTTTTCTATGTTAAATGCAATGCAATGTTAATGAGGTGGATATGATATGATAAATGATAATGCCATGCTATGATGACAAAGGGGAGAGCAAATTTTGGGGTATTACAGCTTGAAACCCAGATCTCTCAGGTAGCTCTAAAACAAGCTCCCGAAACCACACCCGTAGGACAGTTTCCTGGACAAACTCAACAAAACCCCCGAGGTTAAGCCAATGCAGTTACCTTACGAAGTGGGACCGCTTACGATGGACCGGTTAACCCGACATTGAATGAACCCAAAATTTCTAAGAAAAGCATTATGCCCAAGGACGAGGTAGAGGAACCAGTGGAATGTGAAAAGCAGAAAGATCAAGGAGAAGCTATAAGCAAAACTTACGAGCAACCCCCGCCATACAAACCTCCGATATCATATCCACAAAGACTTAAACAAACCAAGATCAATAACCAATACCAGAAATTCCTTAAATTCATAGAGAAACTTCATGTGAAAATCCCTTTCACATAAGCCATCACCCAAATACCGTCTTATGCAAAGTTCCTAAAAGACATCCTTACCAATAAACGTAGACTTGACGATCCAAAACCTTTGGAATGCAATTCCATTTCCGAAAATAAACTTGCTAAAAAGGAGAAAGATCCTGGAAATTTCTCCATACCTTGTGTTTTGGGAAGTCATGTCATCGATAAAGCTTTCCTATACTTAGGAGCTAGTGTGAGCTTAATGCCCCTAGCAGTTTGTGAAAGGTTAAAACTTGGAGAATTATAACCTACTAAGATGTCTCTTCAATTAGCCGATAGATCTGTCAAATATCCAGTAGGCATATTAGAGGACGTCCCTGTTAGGATTGGTCAGTTGTTTATCTCTACTGATTTCGTTGTCATGGACATTAAAGAAGATGACGACATCCCAATCCTCCTAGGTAGACCATTCTTATCAACCGCATGAGCCATAATAGATGTCAAGAAAGGAAAGTTGACTTTTGAAGTAGGTGACGAGAAGATATAATTCATTTTGTCAAAGTTTCTCATGGCACCAGTATTGGGAGACGCATGTTATGCCATAGACGTATTTGATTAATGCATTAGGGAACTAGAAGAACCTATAGAAACAATTAAATTACCTTCAACCCTCATTAGGGAAGATGATGGACTTATAGAACCCTACATCGATGATAACCTTCACGAATGTTTATCCCTTACCCCTGATCCAATACCATGCTCCAAGAAACCAACTTTAGAACTCAAAGAATTACCCAAGAATCTAAGATATGAGTTTTTGGACGAGGAAATGAACCGCCCAGTTATAGTCAGTGCTACCCTGGGTCAAGAAGAAACAAACCAACTTTTAGATGTTTTGCGAAAATATCCCTCAGCCTTAGGATATAATATCTCTGACCTAAAAGGTATAAGCCCATCCGTGTGTATGCACCAGATTTTACTTGAGGAAGATTCAAAACCCTCCAGAGAGCATCAGAGAAGAATAAACCCTATAATGAGTGATGTTGTTAAGAAAGAGGTTCTTAAGTTGCTAGAGGCAGGTATAATCTATCAGATCTCAGACAGTAAGTGGGTGAGCCCTGTGCATGTAGTACCTAAAAAGGGAGGCATCACAGTCGTGCAAAACGAGAAAGGCGAACATGTAGCAAAACAGATAGAAGGAGGATGGCGTATGTGTATAGATTACAGGAAGTTAAACAAAGCAACTAGGAAGGATCATTTCCCTTTACCATTCATAGACCAAATGTTGGAACGTCTAGCCAGATACTCTTATTTTTGCTATCTAGATGGATATTCGGGATTCTTCCAAATTCCCATTCACCCAGAAGATCAAGAAAAAACAACCTTCACGTGCCCTTACGGAACCTTTGCCTATAGACGAATGCCATTCGGCCTCTGTAATGCTCCAGCTACTTTTCAGCGTTGCATGATGTCAATCTTCGCTGACTACCTTGATGGAATTATGGAGGTATTCATGGATGATTTCTCGGTATGCGGATTTGATTTTAAAAACTGTCTTGTTAACCTTGAGAAAATCCTGAAAAGATGTGCGGACGTAAACCTAGTGTTAAACTGGGAGAAATGTCACTTTATGGTTACCGAAGGTATAGTTTTAGGACACATAGTATCTGAAAAAGGTATTGAAGTAGATAGAGCTAAAATAGAAGTCATAGAAAACCTAAACCCACCTAAGACCATTAGAGAAGTCCGAAGTTTTCTTAGACATGCTGGTTTTTATGGCGTTTTATCAAAGACTTCTCTAAAATAACCAAACCTTTAACTGGCCTTCTGATGAAAGATGTTGAATTTAACTTTGACGAGAAATGCATTAAAGCATTTAACCTCTTGAAGCAAGCGTTAATTTCAGCACCCATTATACAACCCCCAGATTGGACCGAACCTTTCGAGATCATGTGCGACGCTAGTGATTATGCTGTAGGAGTTGTTCTAGGTCAAAGAAAAGATAAAAAATTGCATGTAATCTATTATGCTAGTAGAACCCTAGATGCTGCTCAACTCAACTACGCAACAACTGAAAAGGAACTCTTAGCTGTAGTTTTTGCTATAGACAAATTTTGATCTTATCTGGTAGGAGCTAAAATTATAGTTCACACTGACCACGCTGCTATTCGTTACTTACTAAGCAAGAAAGATGCCAAACCTAGGTTACTTCGATGGATCCTTTTATTGCAAGAGTTTGATCTGGACATTCGAGATAAGAAAGGAACGGAGAATGTAGTTGCCGATCACCTTTCTAGACTTGAGTACCTAAAACCAGACTTAGTGCCTATAAATGACGATTTTGCCTATGACAGGTTAATAGCTAAGATAGATGCCATTGAAGAAAATGACCTAGATCCTTATAAGAACCCTGGAAATTCCTTAGCAATAAGTAGTGTACCGTGGTACGCAGATTTTGTCAACTACTTAGCCGCTGATATTATTCCCCCTGACCTTAACTATCAACAGAAGAAGAAGTTCTTTAGCGATGTATGAAATTTCTATTGGGACGAACAACTTCTTTTCAAGAGAGGTACAGACGGAATCTTTCGTCGTTGTGTTCCAGAAGAAGAAGTAAGAAATATTATAGAACATTGTCACTCTGCACCCTACGGAGGACATGCTAGCACTTTTAAGACACACGCTAAAATTCTTCAAGCTGGCCTTTTCTGGCCCACTATGTGGCGTGATATTCATGCTTATATAGTTAAATGTGACCGGTGCCAGCGCACTGGGAACATCTCGAGACGTGACGAAATGCCCTTAAGGAATATTCCGGAAGTAGAGCTCTTTGACGTTTGGGGTATCGATTTTATGGGACCATTTCCGTCCTTATTAGCAAATAAATATATCTTAGTAGCTGTTGACTACGTTTCTAAATGGATTAAAGCCATTGCCTCACCCACAAATGACACACGAGTGGTGATTAAGCTGTTTAGGAACTATATATTCCCTAGATTCGGAGTACCCCGTCTTGTTATAAGCGATGGTGGATCGCACTTCATATCAAGGATTTTTTACAAACTGTTAAGTAAATATGGAGTTAAACATAGAGTAGAAACACCTTACCATCCACAGACTAGTGGCCAAGTGGAAGTATCTAATAGGGAGATAAAACAAATCCTAGAAAAAACCGTTTCTATATCCAGAAAGGATTGGTCTCAGAAGCTACAAGAAGCACTATAGGCCTATAGAACTGCCTTTAAAACCCCTATCGGAACGACCCCTTACCAGTTAGTCTATGGAAAATCCTGTCACCTACCCTTCCAGTTAGAACACAAAGCCTATTGGGCAATTAAAACCTTGAATTTAGATTATCTAGCTGCTGGTGAAAAAGGTATCCTCGACATTCATAAGTTAGAAGAACTTCGTCAATCCGCCTATGAAAATGCCATTATATACAAAGAAAGAACCAAAGCATGGCACGATAAAAGAATTATAAAAAAGGATTTTAATATAGGCGATCCAGTTCTCCTCTTTAATTCTAGGTTGCGGCTTTTCCCTGGAAAACTTCGTTTAAGATGGACAGGTCCTTTTGAAGTTTCTAAGGTCCTAAAATCCGGAGCAGTTGAGATCAAGAATAACTCTTGCAGTCCATTCATCGTAAATGGACAAAGGTTAAAACATTACGAAGGAGGCGACATTCCTATTGACTACTTCAGCCTCACCCTGATTGATCCACCAATGCCCACTTCAGATACATAAGTTCTACTCGTCAAGCTAACGACGTTAAACAAGCGCTGCATGGGAGGCAACCCACGGTTTTATTTATTTTTTTCCTTATTTTTCTTTATTTTCCTTTTTATTACTTTTTATGTCTTATATTTTGTTTTAAGTTTTAAATATTTATCTGTATAAACTGACCTTCTCTAATATGTATGTTTTTCAGGTCTTTTTCTCTAACCTTACTTTTCAGGATGCAGACCTTCGATGACATGCATGTTACCTTCAGAGACGATGCTCAGAGGCAGCGCTACCTAGTCCTCTATCAGCGCCCTATGACACCTACACGCTATCCTGATTCGGCCTGCATGGATGCTTTGGGTATTGAGCCCAGTATAGGTTTCTTTGTAGCCAACTCCAGTGGGACGAGTATGCTGATGAGATGCACTCGACCTACAGGAATCTCACCCTGGAGTTCCTCAGTTCATTTAGATATGAGCCGTGGGTTGATCAGGTCGAGCGTGTTACTTTCAGGTTATTCGGGACAGAGTATGCCTTCACCCAGAGGGGGTTCGGTGATTTGTTAGGCTTCCAGACCACTCCTGATGCTATTCCAGAGTTGCCTATGGGATAGTTTATGAGTCGAGACATCGACAAATTCTGGAGCGACATCACAGGTGGAGGGGGTCCTGATCCTATTACTCAACTATCTCCTATCATTCATAATCCAACTATGAGATACTTCCAGATGATCCTAGCACACACCTTCCTGGGGAGAGCCAACCTTGACATCCATGTTAGCGAGGAAGAGATTTTCTTCCTCTTCTGCGCAAATCAGTCGCGTCCAGTTGCATGTGGGAGTTTTCTGCTTGACAGCCATGAGGGTACAGCCAGATCTTCCGAGGGGATTATTCATGTAGGAGGGATAGTTACACATATTGCTACTGCTTTGGGGCTTACGAGCAAGCTACTTCATCTGACCCCTTATTGCGGGTACACCACATTGGACATCGATTTCTGTTTGGACCGCGGGTTGATGAGGAGAGATTCCTTCCATCCCGACCAGTTCAAGCTACTGATCGATAATGAGACTATACATTTCTTCACCCTGCTAGATCCCATGACGACCAGTGTGCATGACCAGGCCAATTGGAGTTATGCATTAGAGGGCTTTGGTGAGACTGTTGATGAGCCCAGGACTCCACCAGTGCCAGAGTACCATCCTACGCCACCATCTCCCAGGATTATTGTGCTATCTAATAATCATTCTTTGCAGAGGCCTGACTTACAGACGTAGATTGCTGAGCTTCGTATGGAGACAGCTAGACTCAGACAGGAGGCCGTAGATCTCACTTTACATGTCCAGGTATCTGATCTGACCCATGCAACCGAGGCAGACTGTTTATATCAGGAGATTGCGGATCTTCGCAGAGAGTTGGCAGCAGTTCGTGGTTCCGACCAGGCAGAGGAGCCTCCGGCCCCGTGATGATACTACTCTCTTATTATTATTATTATATTTACCATATTTACGCATTTTCATTCCCAGACATACATATATGTTTTACATTATTCGTATTTGGTTTTCACGTTGTTCATTATGTACTCTAGTATTTACATATATTTATGCATGTTTATTTCCTTTTTTATTTTACTTTATTCTATTTTATTTTACTAAATTAATTATATCATTGTATAAGTATTTTATATTTTCCTGACAAAAATAATGCAAGTGCCAAAAAAGGAGAAGGTAGTGCTAATAGCACCACCAAAATCAAAAAGGAGGAGGAAAGCCCAAGAGGACCAAGCAAAAGCCGGCCCAGAAGATTTATTCATGTGGCGCCCGCCATATAGACCATGGCGCCCGCCATGGGGTCTGGTTCTATATGCGGAGCAGAACCACCCCAACCACCATTTTCTCATCCAAAACCTCCAAAATCTCTATTTTTGAACTTCCAAAAACTTCCCTCAACCTCTAAAAAGTTCATAACTTTACAAACTACTCACCATCCCATTGACATTTCCAAACCCCATTTTCAAAACCATCCATAAAAATCCCTAAATCCTCAATTTTCTCCATTTTTCCATAAAACCCATTTCCATCATCTTCAACCTCAAAAAGAAAAAATTGCATCCATGGAGTACTACGGTTACACCCTCCGACAAGAAAAGCCCGGGGAGAGGCAGAAGAAACTTCTCGAGAAGTTGCAAGAGCGAGCCATAATCTCGACCCGATATGTAGACGTCGATTGTCTTTACTCTCTTGGTATTTATCATAGCATTTTTTATTTTCTAGATATGTTAGGAATGCATGATGTATTTGCTAGACAAGAACCGACCTTTGAGCGATTGACTCGGGAATTTTTGAGTTCCCTAATTTACACTGTCAGTGTAACGGTCCGTTTTTAATATTTCCTTTTCCCGTGCTTTTTGGTGTTAATTGGTCGAGTCTTTATTTTTAATTGAGCAATATATGTTAATTTCTAATTGGTGTGAATATATGTTATTTTTGCACATTGTGTATTTTTACCGTTTTTGAGAGTTTGCGGGGAAAATTGGAATAGAGGGTATATGACATATTTCATAATTAATAGTGTTAGTTAATAATAGTTAGTTTAGATATTTATTAGAAATGTTTAGAATTTTTAAGTTAAGAAAATATAAAAGAAAATAGTTAGTATAAGTTTAGGAAAAGAAGAAAAAGAAAAGTTAGTAAGAGTTTCCCAAAAGAGAAGAAAAAGAGAGAAGAGGAAAAGAGAAGAGAAAGAAGAAAAGAGAGGAAAAACTTGTGAAGGAAGAAATCAATCTCCCGACTTTCTAGAACACGATTAAATCGGGTAAGGGTGCGAAACTCGGTTATTATATTGATTGTGTATGATTATGTATGTTTTGTGTGGATGTTTTGGTTGGTTTTCCATATGTTTCCGTTTATGCCGTATTGAACGAAATCGATAGAAACCGATGATTTTACGGTCGAAAAGTCGTATAAATACATGTGTTGGTTGGTTATATGTATGTGAGCTGCTGTTTAAAGTTTCATGAAGTTTGGTTATGTTTTGGTTAGTTTTCGTTAGGTTTCCGTTGTTTTGTCCGTTTAGGTCGAATTGTAGGAAATCGATAAAAATCGATGTTTTCACGGTTAGAATTCGAAATAAATTACGTAGTTGTATCGAGTAAGGTTAGGTCGTCGTAAAGCGTGCTTTTTATTCGATTTGGTGATGTTTGAAAATTCTGGTTTTTGAAAGGTTGAAATTTAATCGAAAAATCGAATGTCGTAGAAATTTCGTTTATGTGTTCTAAATTGTTCTTATGTATTTGGTGGTTGCGCGTATATGTTTGTTTCGATGAAAATGTTCGATTTAGTCGAGTTTACGGGCACTTGGAAAAATGGCAGCAAAGGTGTATTTTGAGAAAATCTGATTTTTGGGAAAAACAGGGCTATGAATCGATACATAACAGCTATGTATCGATACGAAATGGTTTATGTATCGATACATAACCCTTATGCATCGATACATACTGTGAAAATTGGGAAAAACAGCATTTTCACTACAGCATGTGTCGACACATGCGTGCTATGTATCGATACATGTGGCTTTTTGTATCGATACATAGGCTTATGTATCGATACATACTGTGCTGAACCATAAATTCGGGTTTGTCGGGGAAACTTCGGAAATTCATATCTCTTGAACCGTAAGTCGGTTTTAACCCCCGTTTGAAGCATTGGAAAGCTAACGAGATGTTCTTTCTAGGAAAAATAGTTTTGGGGTCTGAACTTGGTCCAATCGGTACAGTTTTTACGAACCGTTTCGTAGTGTCGGGCGTCCGGTTTACGTTTTCGCATTATTTTGAAATATTCATATCTTGTTAACCGTTTATCGTATTTAAGAGTTCTTTATACCGAATCGAAGCTGTCGATGAGTACTTTTTGATGATGATAGAAAATATTATTTTTGGCCGACTTTTAGCCGACTTTTTCGTGAAACCGAATAATGGAATTTTGAGTTATTTTTCAATATTGTAAGACATATTATGATATGTTATGAGATGGCTTGTGTGATGATTCTTTGATGGGAATTTGATGTTGTGGAATGGTATATTGGTGTTTGTGGCCATTTTGGGCAATTGTGTGCATTACTTTATATGTACTTGAAATACATGATTATTGTTAATGCATGAGCATTTGATGTTGGCATGAGTCATTAATGTGTCAAGTATCATGATATGCATTCTCGCATTGGAAGATTCATAGATGAATCAGTTTTATCGTCTTACGCCCTGAAATAATGGTAGAAGCGATTAATCACAAATGATTGTGCGCCCTGAAATAGTGGACTATGGCAATCGGATTGTGCGCCTTGAAATAGTGGTCGAAAGCAATCCATAAACGTCGTACGCCCTGAAATAATGGTTTATAGCGACGGGGAACATCGTAGGCCCGACGGGGAGTTACTCTATGTAACGAGCGATGATTCCAAGAGTTCCTAGGGGACTAATGAATTACAAGGTTGGATTGGTACCGCATGCGTAGAGTCGTTGTGTCGGTCTCTGTGCATTTGCATAATTCATTACATGAATGTTTATGTGTTGAATTTTGAGAAGGATTTGTTATGCATTGTGTTAATGTATATGCTTATGTGATTGATGTGTGAAATGGGTTTAATATGTCTTGTGTTGTTTACAAGTATCATATTTGTGTGGTGAGAATAATTGTGCATATTTTGCTAAGTGTTATATAATGATATGCAATTATATTATAACCCTGTTTCTCACCCTTCTGCTGTGGTTTAATGCTGTAATGGTATTGCAGATTAGACGCTGGAGGTCTTTTGCGAAGATTAGTGTCTTCGTCCTTTGTCGTTCTGTCGGCTCTGATATGTAACACGGGTAGTCGGGGTTCGAGAGTAGATGTTTCTTTTAGCTTGTATATAGTGGCCTTGTATGAATATGTATAGGACATACTTATATTTTGTGATGACATCAGTTATGGATGTTCCGCTTTAATTCTGTAACTGAATGCTGATATTTTGGAACGGAGTTCCTTTGTTTATAAAAACTATCCAGGTGTTATATATCTTTATGAGCAGGTTGTTTTTAGTTCACGTTGGTGTGGCATCTCTGGCTATATCATGATAAATTATTCTTTGCTCTGATGTTTTATTTATAAGATTAGTTTATTCCGGTTTTTGTACGGGGTATAGAAGGGGTGTTACATTAAGTGGTATCAGAGCCAGTGTCTGTTTGGTCTGTCCGACCGTGTCTTTGTGTCGTTGTTGGACTGTTGCACTCTGTTGAGTGGTTGTTTAACCATAATTTGCTATCATTGGGAATGTTCAGATTATGGCGGGAAGACGCGATGCTGCTATGACTGCGGCCATGCAAGCTATGGCGCAAGCGATGCAGAATTTACCCAATGCTGCGGCGGACGAGGAATCGCGTAGTATGGATAAGTTTCAGAAGAATAATCCACCGAGCTTCAAGGGTACTCATGATCCTGAGGGAGCACAGATTTGGCTGAAGAAGATTGAGAAGATCTTCCGTTTCATTAGGTGTTCCGAGGATCAAAAGGTGCAGTTTGGTACTCATGTGCTGGAAAGGGAGGCTGAGGACTGGTGGATAAATGCTTCTCAGAGGTTTGAGGAGGATGAAATTGTGGTTACTTGGGCTGTGTTCAAAGATGCTTTTCTGGAGAAGTATTTTCCAGAAGATGAGAGAGGTAAAAAGGAAATTGAATTTCTTGAACTGAAGCAGGATAATTCCTCTGTTGCGGATTATGCTGCTAAGTTTGAAGAACTGGTGAAGTTCTGTCCTAATTATAATACGGCTGGTTCGGAGAGGTCTAAGTGTCTGAAATTTGTGAATGGCTTGAGGCCAGAAATCAAGCAAGGTATCGGTTATCAGGAGATAAGACAGTTTTCAGTGTTGGTGAACAAGAGTCGGATTTTTGATGAGGATAGCAAAGCGCGTGCTACTCATTACAAGAATCTGAATGATAAGAAAGGAAAGGGGCAGTTCAGAGGTAGGCCTTATGCTACCCCTGTTGATAAAGGGAAACATAAGTTTACTTTTGATAGGAAGCCTAGTGGTGGAGGAATGAATTCTGCTGTGAAATGTTACAATTGTGGTGGTTTAGGTCATCGTATATCAGAATGTAAGAGGAATATGAATAATGTGGATAAGTGTGCTAATTGTGGTTTAAAGGGTCATGTGGCTGCTGATTGTAGGAGGAAGAATGGGGTTACATGTTATAATTGTGGGGAAGTTGGCCATGTTAGTACGAGGTGCACGAAACCGAAGCAAGCTCAACCTAGAGGGAAAGTATTTGCATTGGCGGGAGCTCAGCCTACTAATGCAGATCGTTTGATCAGAGGTACTTGTTTTATTAATAGTAATCTTTTAATTGCTATTATTGATACTGGGGCGACTCATTCGTTTATTTCGATTGATTGTGCGAAACGTTTGAATTTGGTGTTGTCTAAGATGGGTGGAGAGATGGTTATCGATACTCCAGCTTCGGGGTCGGTAACTACTTCTTTCGTTTGTTTAAGTTGTCCTTTGACAATTTTTGGTAGAGATTTTGTGATGGACTTGGTATGTTTGCCATTGAAGGGTTTGGATGTGATTCTGGGAATGAACTGGTTAGAGTTCAATCGTGTTCATCTTGATTGTTATCTTAAGCGGGTGAGATTTCCTTCTCTTGAAGAAGAAAGGGAATCTGGTTTCTTATCTACCAAAGAGTTGAAGAAACTTTTGGCGGAGGAAGCTCAGTTGTTTGGATTGTTTGCATCGTTGTCTGTGGAGAGTCAAGTTGCAATTGGAAGTTTTCCTGTTGTGTGTGATTTTCAGGAGGTGTTTCCGGATGATTTTTCATATGTGCCGCCAGAAAGAGAGGTGGAGTTTTCTATAGACCTAGTTCCTGGTACTAGACCTGTATCTATGGCACCATATCGGATGTCAGCATCTGAGTTGGTGGAGTTGAAAAGACAATTGAATGAGTTGTTGGAAAATAGGTTTGTAAGGCCTAGTGTATCACCTTGGGGTGCTCCTGTTTTGTTGGTCAAAAAGAAAGATGGAAGTATGCGTTTGTGTATCGATTATCGGCAGTTGAATAAAGTGACGATTAAGAACAAGTATCCACTTCCAAGGATCGATGACTTGATGGATCAACTAGTGGGTGCAAGTGTGTTTAGTAAGATTGATTTGAGGTCAGGATACCATCAGATTCGGGTTAAAGAGGAGGATATTCAGAAGACGGCCTTTAGGACACGATACGGACATTACGAGTTTTCTGTGATGCCGTTCGGGGTTTCTAATGCGCCGGGTGTGTTTATGGAGTATATGAATCGTATATTCCATGAGCATTTAGATCATTTTGTTGTTGTTTTTATTGATGACATTTTGATTTATTCTAAGTCTCAGGAAGAACATGCAGAGCATTTGCGAGTTGTGTTGCAGATTCTGAAGGAGAAGAGACTTTTTGCTAAGTTGTCTAAGTGTGAGTTCTGGTTGTCAGAAGTGAGTTTTCTTGGGCATGTGATTTCAGGTAATGGTATTGCGGTGGATCCATCCAAGGTAGAGGCTGTTCTACAATGGGAGGCTCCTAGATCTGTTACTGAAATTCGAAGTTTTCTGGGTTTAGCTGGATATTACCGAAGGTTTATCGAAGGTTTTTCCAAGTTGGCACTTCCGTTGACCCAACTGACTTGTAAGGGTAAGGCATTTATTTGGGATATTCGATGTGAAGAGAGTTTCAACGAGCTGAAGAAGAGATTAACTACAGCTCCGATTTTGATCTTACCGAATCCTAATGAATCGTTTGTTGTGTATTGTGATGCATCTCTAATTGGTTTAGGTGGTGTTTTGATGCAAGATGGTAAGGTGGTTGCTTATGCTTCGAGGCAGTTACGAGTTCATGAGAAGAATTATCCTACTCATGATTTGGAATTAGCTGCGATGGTTTTTGTATTAAAGATTTGGAGGCATTATCTCTACGGTGCTAGATTCGAAGTCTTTAGTGATCATAAAAGTTTAAAATACTTGTTTGATCAGAAAGAGTTAAATATGAGGCAACGGAGATGGTTGGAACTTCTGAAGGACTATGACTTTAGCTTGAATTACCATCCTGGTAAGGCTAATGTGGTAGCTGATGCTTTGAGTCAGAAATCTTTGCGTATATCTGCTTTGATGGTGAAAGAGTGGGAACTTCTGGAACAATTTCGAGACTTGAGTTTGGTTTGTGAGCTTTCACATGAGAGTGTGAAGCTTGGTATGTTAAAGATCACTAATGATTTTCTGTTGTCTGTTATAGAGAAACAGAAGTTGGACTTGAAACTTGTTGATTTGTTGCTAGTTGGAAATCAAGAAGTGAACGGTGACTTTAAAGTGGATGATCAGGGTATTTTGAGATTCCGTGGTAGAATTTGTATACCGGATGATGCAGAGTTGAAAAAGATGATTCTTGAGGAAGGACACCGGAGTAGTATGAGTATACATCCTGGTGCTAATAAGATGTACCAAGATTTGAAGAAAATATTTTGGTGGTCTGGTTTGAAACGAGATGTGGCTCAGTTTGTTTATGCGTGTTTGACTTGTCAGAAGTCGAAAGTGGAACATCAGAGGCCTGCAGGATTAATGCAACCGTTGGATATTCCGGAGTGGAAATGGGATAGTATATCGATGGATTTTGTGACGGGTTTGCCTAATTCTCCGAGTGGGCATAATGCTATTTGGGTGATCGTGGATAGACTGACTAAATCGGCGCATTTCATTCCGATTGATATCAGTTATTCTATGGAGCGTTTGGCTGAGATTTATATCAGTGTGGTTGTGAAGTTACATGGCGTCCCGTTGAGTATTGTTTCTGATCGTGATCCGAGGTTTACTTCCAGATTTTGGGAAAGTTTGCAAAAGGCGTTAGGTTCTAAGCTGAGATTGAGTTCTGCTTATCATCCGCAGACTGATGGTCAGACGGAGAGAACAATTCAGTCATTGGAAGATTTACTGAGATCTTGTGTTCTTGAGCAAGGTAGAGTTTGGGACAGTTTTCTTTCATTGATCGAGTTTACGTATAATAACAGTTTCCATTCTAGTATCGGAATGGCACCTTTTGAGGCACTTTATGGAAGAAGATGTCGAACACCTTTGTGTTGGCATGAATCTGGTGAAAGTGCAGTAGTTGGACCTGAGTTAGTTCAACAAACGACGGAAAAGGTGAAACTTATTCGGGAGAAGATGAAAGCTTCTCAGAGTAGGCAAAAGAGTTATCATGATAAAAGGAAAAGAGATCTTGAGTTTCAAGCGGGTAATCATGTGTTTTTGAGGGTTTCGCCGGTGACTGGTGTTGGACGTGCTTTGAAGTCGAGGAAGCTTACTTCACGTTTTATTGGTCCATATCAGATATCCGAAAGAGTTGGTGCAGTGGCTTACAGGATAGCATTACCACCGAATCTTTCGAATCTACATGATGTTTTCCATGTTTCACAGCTACGGAAGTATGTTCCAGATCTGTCTCATGTGATTCCGATGGATGAGGTTGAGGTAAGAGATAATCTTACGGTTGAGGTTTTACCGGTGAAGATTTTAGATCGCGAGTTGAAAAGGTTAAGAGGCAAGGAGATTGCACTTGTGAAAGTGGCGTGGGGAGGCGCTGCTGAGGGCAATTTGACTTGGGAATTGGAAAGTCGGATGCGGGAGTCGTATCCGGAGTTGTTTGAATCAGGTAATATTTTCGAGGACGAAAATTTCTAAAGTGGGGGAGAGTTGTAACGGTCCGTTTTTAATATTTCCTTTTCCCGTGCTTTTTGGTGTTAATTGGTCGAGTCTTTATTTTTAATTGAGCAATATATGTTAATTGCTAATTGGTGTGAATATATGTTATTTTTGTACATTGTGTATTTTTACCGTTTTTGAGAGTTTGCGGGAAAAATTGGAATAGAGGGTATATGACATATTTCATAATTAATAGTGTTAGTTAATAATAGTTAGTTTAGATATTTATTAGAAATGTTTAGAATTTTTAAGTTAAGAAAATATAAAAGAAAATAGTTAGTATAAGTTTAGGAAAAGAAGAAAAAGAAAAGTTAGTAAGAGTTTCCCAAAAGAGAAGAAAAAGAGAGAAGAGGAAAAGAGAAGAGAAAGAAGAAAAGAGAGGAAAAACTTGTGAAGGAAGAAATCAATCTCCCGACTTTCTAGAACACGATTAAATCGGGTAAGGGTGCGAAACTCGGTTATTATATTGATTGTGTATGATTATGTATGTTTTGTGTGGATGTTTTGGTTGGTTTTCCATATGTTTCCGTTTATGCCGTATTGAACGAAATCGATAGAAACCGATGATTTTACGGTCGAAAAGTCGTATAAATACATGTGTTGGTTGGTTATATGTATGTGAGCTGCTGTTTAAAGTTTCATGAAGTTTGGTTATGTTTTGGTTAGTTTTCGTTAGGTTTCCGTTGTTTTGTCCGTTTAGGTCGAATTGTAGGAAATCGATAAAAATCGATGTTTTCACGGTTAGAATTCGAAATAAATTACGTAGTTGTATCGAGTAAGGTTAGGTCGTCGTAAAGCGTGCTTTTTATTCGATTTGGTGATGTTTGAAAATTTTGGTTTTTGAAAGGTTGAAATTTAATCGAAAAATCGAATGTCGTAGAAATTTCGTTTATGTGTTCTAAATTGTTCTTATGTATTTGGTGGTTGCGCGTATATGTTTGTTTCGATGAAAATGTTCGATTTAGTCGAGTTTACGGGCACTTGGAAAAATGGCAGCAAAGGTGTATTTTGAGAAAATCTGATTTTTGGGAAAAACAGGGCTATGAATCGATACATAACAGCTATGTATCGATACGAAATAGTTTATGTATCGATACATAACCCTTATGCATCGATACATACTGTGAAAATTGGGAAAAACAGCATTTTCACTACAGCATGTGTCGACACATGCGTGCTATGTATCGATACATGTGGCTTTTTGTATCGATACATAGGCTTATGTATCGATACATACTGTGCTGAACCATAAATTCGGGTTTGTCGGGGAAACTTCGGAAATTCATATCTCTTGAACCCTAAGTCGGTTTTAACCCCCGTTTGAAGCGTTGGAAAGCTAACGAGATGTTCTTTCTAGGAAAAATAGTTTTGGGGTCTGAACTTGGTCCAATCGGTACAGTTTTTACGAACCGTTTCGTAGTGTCGGGCGTCCGGTTTACGTTTTCGCATTATTTTGAAATATTCATATCTTGTTAACCGTTTATCGTATTTAAGAGTTCTTTATACTAAATCGAAGCTGTCGATGAGTACTTTTTGATGATGATAGAAAATATTATTTTTGGCCCACTTTTTCGGAAAACCGAATAATGGAATTTTGAGTTATTTTTCAATATTGTAAGACATATTATGATATGTTATGAGATGGCTTGTGTGATGATTCTTTGATGGGAATTTGATGTTGTGGAATGGTATATTGGTGTTTGTGGCCATTTTGGGCAATTGTGTGCATTACTTTATATGTACTTGAAATACATGATTATTGTTAATGCATGAGCATTTGATGTTGGCATGAGTCATTAATGTGTCAAGTATCATGATATGCATTCTCGCATTGGAAGATTCATAGATGAATCAGTTTTATCGTCTTACGCCCTGAAATAATGGTAGAAGCGATTAATCACAAATGATTGTGCGCCCTGAAATAGTGGACTATGGCAATCGGATTGTGCGCCTTGAAATAGTGGTCGAAAGCAATCCATAAACGTCGTACGCCCTGAAATAATGGTTTATAGCGACGGGGAACATCGTAGGCCCGACGGGGGGTTACTCTATGTAACGAGCGATGATTCCAAGAGTTCCTGGGGGACTAATGAATTACAAGGTTGGATTGGTACCGCATGCGTAGAGTCGTTGTGTCGGTCTCTGTGCATTTGCATAATTCATTACATGAATGTTTATGTGTTGAATTTTGAGAAGGATTTGTTATGCATTGTGTTAATGTATATGCTTATGTGATTGATGTGTGAAATGGGTTTAATATGTCTTGTGTTGTTTACAAGTATCGTATTTGTGTGGTGAGAATAATTGTGCATATTTTGCTAAGTGTTATATAATGATATGCAATTATATTATAACCCTGTTTCTCACCCTTCTGCTGTGGTTTAATGTTGTAATGGTATTGCAGATTAGACGCTGGAGGTCTTTTGCGAAGATTAGTGTCTTCGTCCTTTGTCGTTTTGTCGGCTCTGATATGTAACACGGGTAGTCGGGGTTCGAGAGTAGATGTTTCTTTTAGCTTGTATATAGTGGCCTTGTATGAATATGTATAGGACATACTTATATTTTGTGATGACATCAGTTATGGATGTTCCGCTTTAATTCTGTAACTGAATGCTGATATTTTGGAACGGAGTTCCTTTGTTTATAAAAACTATCCAGGTGTTATATATCTTTATGAGCAGGTTGTTTTTAGTTCACGTTGGTGTGGCATCTCTGGCTATATCATGATAAATTATTCTTTGCTCTGATGTTTTATTTATAAGATTAGTTTATTCCAGTTTTTGTACGGGGTATAGAAGGGGTGTTACAGTCAGTCCTAACACTGCTAGCACAGTTGGTACAGTGAAATTCCGTATGTTTAATGTTGAATATGAATTCACTGCCGACGAACTAGCAGGGCATTTAGGAGCACCTTTTGGAGATGGCGCTATTTGTGAAGCACCTTTGGATTCCGAATGGTCTATTGAGGCATTCTCCTTCTGGAACAGGCTGTCAAATCATACAGCCACTTCTTTTGAAGGAATCTTTGCCTCAAGGATCCATAACCCTGCCATCCGTGTTTTTCGTTATATGTTGGCCTGTACTATTTTTGCCCGGGCGAATCCAAACAAGGTGAATGCTAGAGAACTCTTATTTTTGCAAGGGTGCCTCACAAATAGGCGAATTAATTTTATTCCTTTTATGTTTGCCCATATGACTGCTATTGTTAAGAGTACAGGACCCATTGCTTTCGGAGGACTGATCACGTCTATTGCTAGGGCTCTCAACCTTGACACTGAGTTATCCACCTTAGCACCTCTCCCTCCTCGCACAATTAATTTAAAATTTCTGAAAGACATGAAATTGTGCAAGACAAGGAGAGAGGGGGCTATGAACTTATGGTTCATGGTGTGGCTATCCCATCTGTTGTGTTACCTTGCACTAGACGTACTGATGTACGAGTGGAGAGGAACTGGACCTACGACTTAGACGCTCCACCTTTTACGGGTCCAGTTCTTCCTAATGTTCCTGCTGGGGATGGACATGAGACTGATGACGAGTTTGACCATCATGAGCAGTCTCCTGATCATCCTATGTCTCCCCATGTATCACCTACACACACTGCACTATCTTCTTCTTACCCATCTGCAGGTACAGTTCCTGGTTTCTATATCAATGAGCAGATGTGGCGCGAACAGCTGGCTCGAGAAGAGAAGCGTGACGGCTTTCTTGCTGCTATCCAGCAGCAACTTACCAACAACATGAACTTTATGCAAAAATCACAGCAGCAAACAAACCTTGCCATCCAGACCATCATGCAATCTCAGGCTGTCCTGAACACCAGATTCGACGAGTTTGCCGCTTCACAGAGCGATCGTCACCGCAGCAGATCCCGACACCCTAGGCGTTCACCGCACGGTGACGGGAGTACCAGTAGCATGCCGTAGACTCACCCGGTTACATCTTCTCTACCTTATTTCGAAACATTGGGGACAATGTTCGATTTAAGTGTGGGAGGAGATTTTATTCGTTTTCTTGCAATTTTATTTCCTTTTATTTTTACTGTTTTCTAGTTAGTTTATCTTATTTTAGTTTATATACATGTGCTTGACGAGTCATCTGTAGAGTGTATCCTTATTTTCCCATTTCTTTAGCCATACCAAAAAATTTTTGACAAAAGAAAAGTGAATCATTTTGAAAATTTTGGGCTTTAAGACAGGTTCGAGTTAGGATACGGATGACTTGGGAAATCTTTTTGTAACATCGGTATCGTTTTTACACCGTAAGCTTCGTGAATATAAAAATCGACCCCGATACCCATATACCATGGCCTTAATTGTCTTTTTAATAGGTCCTTAGTAGTTTATCCCAGCAGTCAGCTCCGACCTAAGCATGCTCTACGTAGGGGACCGATGAATATAAGTGAATGATCTGTATGATGTGCTTTATAGAAAATGCAACTCGGGATAGGTGACCCTCACAAGGTCACTTAACTCAAAAGGCTGTAAAAATTTGAAAAACAAAGAATAAAAAAAAAGAGCAAAAAAAAAAAAGTTACCCATTTTTAGTTGGTTCAGAGGTGTCAGGTGCTGGACTTGGTAGGGCGGGTTACGATCCGATCCCCCACAACTACAATAGGGTCAATAAAAGGGGTTACACCAGTTTGTGTACCAGAGCCCCTGTGTTTGAGATCAGAATCACTAACCGGTCACTTTACTATGAGTATGTACGGATAACGGGCTTAATGTGATTGCGCCGGAATGAAAAGGACCCAAGAAATGCACAAGGTAGACCTAGGTACAGTGGGGTAGTATGGATTGATTTGCATAGGAACGAAGCTTATGTCCGTGCCTGCGGAAAAGTGTGATTACAATACCCTTGTTTCATCTAGTTAGTACATATCTCTTCATCCTGATTTGAACTTAGAAGCCCTTTTAGCACGAATCATTCGTTGATATCACTTCTTTCTGTCACGAGCCTTAGAGTGTTTTGCTTGAGGACAAGCAAAGTTTTAAGTGTGGGAGAATTTGATAACACCAAATTACACCGCGTTTTTTACTCGAATTGCACATGCTTCTTAGGATTTTTATTATCGTTTTCTTGTATTATGCTTGTATTTTGTCTTGTTTTCAGATTCTAGGTGTTTCCAGAACCATCCACGAAGAAATGAAGGAAATCGAACAAAAAGCCAACTTTTGAAGGAATTGTACATGTGGCACCCAACATGGCGGGCGCCATGGGGTAGGCCACAAGTTGGAGGGAACTCAACTGCTGACAACTGCCACGTCTCCCACCACTTTCTTCCCCAGTTCATGTGGCGGGTGCCATAGGGGGTGGCGGGCGCCACCTTTGACGGGCTTTTTCCCTCCCAAAAGAAGTTGGAGGGCATCCTTGTCCTTTCATACCTTTTCCTAAGTCTATAAATAGAGGCTTCTTGTTCATTTCAATCCATCCAAACTTAGTTGCAAACACCTTAGGCATAAATAATCGAGTTTTTGTAAGTGATAATCTTCTCACATCGGGAAGTTATCACATTTGTGTGATCGAGTCTGTAATCGAGTTTGGAGCACTTGGTGGAAGTTAATCCTGCCGCCATTTCCTTTTCCAGTTGTTTTCAGAATTAAAGCCTCCGATTGGAGCAGGTTTCTCTTTATTTCTCGCACCGCTTTACTTTATTTATTTCTCGTAATCGCTTTACTTTATTTATTTCTCGCAATCGCTTTACTTCATTTATTTCTCGCACTGCTTTACTTTATTTATTTCTCGCACCGCTTTACTTCATTTATTTCTCGCACCGCTTTACTTTATTTATTTCTCGCATCTGCTTTACTTCATTTGCATTATTTACTTTCAAAACCTTTTATTTCAAAAGACTTTACTTGACATGATAAAATTAAATATGTCTGTTTACATTTCCATGTCTGGCTAAATCTTAAAGGTTAGAATGTAAGGATCACGGTTTAAGTATCATTTCGCATAATGCATCGATAGAAACACTTAGGGGCTATTTTGAATTTTAACACGAGTTTTCCGCACTTAATTTATGTTGGGTAAGATCGAAAGTCGTCCAACCTTTAGATAAACTTGGTTAGTCTTAACTGTACAAAGGAAGCGACGGCACTTTGTACAGTTAAGTAAGAATTTTTAATACTTTAGAAAAACGATTTTAGAACTATTTTCGGATGCATTTGTAGGTTTAAAATCCGGTTCGTATGAACCTCTTTTATTTAAAAGTTTCAGATCAAAATACTTTTCAACTAAGTCTAGAACTATATTTCTTAAAAATAGGTTTTTCACTTTAACGCAATGCGCGGCTTTTTATAAGTGACAATAAGAGGGTTTGTTTAAAGGTTAAACTCGGTTCTGAATACGCGAAAGCGACAGTTCCCGTTAAATTAGTTCTTTTCATAAAGTAGAAAACATTGCCCATAAGTAGTTCTGTTACATGCATTGGAATACTATTTGACTGTGTGAATTACATTCAAGCCTGTTGCTTTCATTTGAGTTTTATATCTTCGTACTTTGCTTCACTCTACTTTTATTGTGCTCTTATAAATCCCTGAATTAACTTGCCTTAGATAAACACCGTAACTATAGGAATCGATAGATTGACGTTTGGTCTCTGTGGGATCGATAATCTTTTGTATTACTCTGACGCGTTTCGTATACTTACGAAAACCACACATCAACGGGTCCTTGTACAATGCCCAAGAGGAGGCGGGGATGCTTTTAGGAAGCCTGTGGGTCCTTGCACTAAGCCCAAGAGGAGGATGATGAACAGTTCCAGAAGGGGTTTCACTTGGAACATTGGCCTTCTGTATATGAACTGTTCAAAAAGGGGGGAAGATCTTAGATCTAGTTATCTAAAATTGTTGTAAGGAGACGAGGTTTTGTCTAGTTCTAGACGTAGTTGCTGGGGAAAATCTAAATATCTATACTATTATTACACAGTTGATATAAGTTTATGAAAGAAGACTTACACTGAAACAGCCCCACAGTACAGTTATATACATATGAAAGCGGTAAATGAAAGCAGGTAAACACTTACTCGGTTATAGAGCTTCCATGTTGTATGGTTAGTTGTTCAACAAAGAAAAGTTGAAAACAGTATATTACAAAATCAAAGGAGAAAGTGCTTTTAAAAGGAAAATTGGGGCTTACAGCTCAAGGAGAGGCCCAGGGTTTTGTATAGGGACTTATACAAGTGACTGAGGCCCAAGAAAGGTTTTTTGTACAAAGGGATGGGTCTTACGCTCTCTCAAGAGGCCCAAAGTTGTTTCAAGAAGAGGAATGGGGCTTATAACACGAGGGTAGGCCCAGATGATTTGATTTTTGAACCGGCGATCACACCGGGGTTTTTTTTGAAAATACAGTGGGACTTATACAATATCTGAGGCCCAAAAATTGTTTGTATTTACAAAGGATTGGGTCTTACACTCCATTAGAGGCCCAATAATTTATTTTTGTACAAGTGATGGGGCTTACAGCTCAAGGAGAGGCCCAGATATTTTTTGTTTTGAAAACGGCGATCGCGCCGGGATTTTTGAAAATATAGTGGGACTTATACAATATCTGAGGCCCAAAAATACGTTTGTACTTACAAAGGATTGGGTCTTACACTCTATTAGAGGCCCAAAGTTTGAAAAGTTTGTTAGGGTGAAAATCAACAAAAACCCTAATTTCACCATTTTTAACGTAATTATTCAAAGAAAATTAATTAAAATGATACAAATTCCAAATAAGTTTGAATAAACAACTTGTAACCTTATGCTTTAGGTTTGAAAAATTAGGTTTTAATCACAAGATGAATTAAAACCTATTTGGTGTTGATTTTCCAACATGAATATTTATTTTTAAATGGGTTTAAAAACAAATAAAAAGGTATTTATTCACAAAAATACTAATTATATTAAATAAATAATATAAATCTAATTTTTTTGTGAAATAAATATTTCAACATTTTTGTGATTTTTTGCAAAAAGAACCAATAAAAAATAATTAAAATTGAGTGAGTTATTAATTTTTCAAATCATTTAAAATAAATATGAAAAATAACAAAAAACAAGAAAAAGTGGTAAAAAAGGAGATCTGGGGCGAGGGGGATTCAAACCCCAAACCTCTCGCTTGCCAACACACACAAAACCAGCTGATCAACCACTGGGGCGCAATGCCAATTCAAATATAGTATGGCAAATGATAAATATATAGAGAACTTGGTTGGAAAACCTGAAGAATGGCGTCATGGCCATCTTCTTCCTCCAGCTCGTGCATGGAGCCCTCTATCTCTCTCGTTTCTCAACCATTTGACATGATTCAAACATCAAACTCATGCGTTTTTTCACAAGGAATAAGATGGCAATACTCAATTTTATTTATTTTCAGTGTATAGCAAGTTATATCTTTGTGGTCATATGAACCCTAATTTTGCAAAAGCAATCGAGCAGACATGATTATGAGTGCTATGATCAAATTTTTTTAGGGGAAATACTCAGCATATGATGGCAATCAATTGGCAAAAATATCATGCGAGGAAATATGCATGGATCATGAAGTTGAAGTTTTGAGGCTTACCTTGATGCAAGCTGAAATGGAACTCTGCACAGATGGTGTTCCAGAAGAAATTTGATGATCCCTACAGCTTCAATGGATGTAGTGGAGTGTGTTGCAAGCTTTGGAACACTCTGAAAACCTTCGGATCAAGTTGGAGAACTCCAACTGCATAATTGAGGCATAATGGCTTGGTTGAAGGGTGATTTTGAGCTAGGGGTGTTACAGTTGGTGTTTAAGTGTTTCGACACCTCAAATACATCATATGTGATGTGTCTGAGCAATTGGAATGGATTTCTTAGGGCTGCAACTCAAAACCCGATGGTGGTTGCTCAAAAACAAGGAAATTTGGCACTTAAGAGAGAATGAGAGAAAGCAGTGCTATAAGGTGCTTTGGTGTGCCTTGAATTATCTATTGGAACCTCTATTTATAGGTGATCAACTCTTGTCTTGGAGGAATAGTGAATGGCTGCTGGATCAGATCACCTTCAAAGGGATTGGTTAGACATAAATGCCTCTTGCATTAGGTGTAATAGCTGCTCCAAATAGATCAGCTATGCCTTGACTGAAATCACATTCCTCAGTCATTTTAATTGTTATTTAATCAGAGAACTTGACTGAGGAGAGTGGGAATCTTGACAATGCACTATTCCACATTAATGCCCTTTGAATTTAAGGCAAAATGTGCCAAAATGCATGAACTTCAAGTTGGAAGATTCCTTGGCTTTGTGACTCAGCTTTGTAGGTTGGATCATATGCATTGTGATTGGTTTGAGTACATGTGGCATGATGATCCTCAGTTTTGATTCAGAAATCATGTGTAGCAAGCAAACATGCAAACTGATTTTTCCAAAACAGCTTGTAGCAGCATGACTTTGGGCATGGATTTCTCTTGGCTCAAGTTGAATTAATTCATGCTGATAAGCTCTTTGGATTATTGGCAACATTTGCAACAACATTGATGTTTACCTTTGGACTTGATTCAGCTTGCAACTATGTGAAAAGATCTCACAAGTTTTGGTGTTTCCAACAAAATCTGCCTTGGCCATAATTTTTCTAAGTGTTGGAAAATGATGTATTTTCATGTTTTAGTCATTTTGGCCCAATCATAACTCAGAATCCACAATGAATTGGAATGAGGTGTAGTTGGAGCTTTTGTAGAGGGTAATGAGAGCTACAAATCTAGCTTTGGATGGGGAAGAATGGCCTTATGGTTTAGGAGTTATGATCCTCCAAAGTTGGTACCCTTGCCACTTTGTTCATAACTTAGAAAATTTTCTAAGTTTTTATGGTTACCCCTTTTATAAGTTATCCCACTTTTCTTGATTTTTCTTGATGAATGATGATTCAAATCATACCTTAACATCATTTTAGGGTTAAAAAACCATTTTTGTGAAAAATCTCAAAAAGTCAAAGTTTGACATTTGTGCGCAGTTGACTTTTTATCAGATGAATTCCAAATTGTGCAATCCTTTAGGAAATCATGTCCTTAACCTAAATCAAACTTGATGTACATGTTCCATGGGTGTTATAGGGTATATTGATTCATGTCCTAGGGTTTGGGAGCATGTCCTGGTGAAAAGTCAAAGCTACAGTTGACTTTTCTCGCGAAACCCTAACTGTGGTTCAGATGAAATTGAAACTTGTTGCTCAAGCTTCTTGGATTAATCCATTGTTGCAAATGGATTAATGTAGTATGTTAGAGGCCCTCAAATCCTCCCTTGAGGTCTTGGCTCATGATTTGTCCTAAAAGTCAACTTAGGGGTGAATTAGGTCAAGAAACCCTAATTCCTGATTTTTGATGTATGCATCCCCTGAGGCTAAATTGACTTGGTGATTGGGTTTATGATGTCCCTTTGAGCATCATAGGTTATGCCTTAAAGCATTGGCTCATGCCCAGAGGAGAATTTCCATCTGGAGGCCCTGGTCGACCAAAACCCTAATTTGGTGACACTGGCAATCTTGGGGCTTTATCCACTTAGAAGGCAGCAGCCTTGTGCTTAATCCTTGAAGTGGGAGCCCTCTTGATCTATTGTATATGTTGGAGAGGTTTAGAAAAGTTGAAGATCATGTAATTCCTTGATTGATCCTTTGTCTAAGAGCTCTGAGAGGGCTTGAACCCTAATTTTTTATTGTAGTGGATGCTCACCCATCTTTGGGGAGACTAATGGTTCATCCATATTGTGATGATGATTTGCACAATGATGGGAATCTTAGTGGTCAAAATTTGGGGTATGACAGATCTCAATGATCATCTTGAAACACTACGTAATTTTCTCGATCAATTTCTCCTCCGAGATAGATTTTCAGTCGTTGGCCATTCACAGTCCAACTTTCCTTCTTCTGCAAGTCCTCTATAACAATAACACCATAGTGCTTGACATCCTTAATCAAAAATGGTCCAAACCCCTTGGACTTCAAATTTCCCAGAAAAAGTTTCAAACGGGAATTGAATAGAAGAACGATTTGGCCGACCTGAAATTCTTTCTGACAAACCTTCTTGTCATGATACCCTTTTACTTTGTCTTTATAGAGCTTGCTAGAATGGTAGGCATTATTCCTCATTTCTTGCAACTCGTGTAATTGAACCTTCCTTTTCTCGCCGGCCAAGTTCGGATCAAAGTTTAATAATTTCAGCGCCCAAAGAGCTTTGTGCTCCAATTCAACTGGTAAATGACATGTTTTGCCATAAACCATTTGAAAAGGAGTTAAACCTATTGGAGCCTTATAAGCGGTGTGATACACCCACAAAGCTTCATCCAACTTTTGCGACCAATCCTTTCGAGAGCTTGACACGGTCTTTTCTAAAATCCTTTTTACCTCCCTATTTAACACTTCGGCCTGACCATTGGTTTGCGGGTGGTAAGGGGTTGCAACCTTATGCTTTACACCATGGTGCTCTAAGACCTTTTCGAGCGGTGTATTGCAAAAGTGCGACCCTCCATCACTAATCAACACACGAGGGGTGCCAAAATGGGAGAATATATTTTTCTTTAAAAACTTGATCACCGTTTTTCCATTGGCCCTTGGTGACGCAATTTCTTCCACCCACTTGGAAACATAGTCAACCGTAACCAAAATATACTCATTTGAAAAAGATGGAGGGAATGGTCCAACAAAACTGATACCCCAACAATCGAAAACCTCTACTTCCAAAATAGTTTGCAAGGGCATTTCATCCCGTTTTCCAATCCCGCCACTTCTTTGGCATATGTAACAACTTTTCGCATGGAGGTTTTCATCTTTAAATAATGTTGGCCAATAAAAGCCCGATTAGAGGACTTTTGTTGTCGTTCTTAAACCATTGTAATGCCCTCCATATGGCGAATTATGACAATGCCAAAGGATACTTTTAGCTTTGTCAAGAGTGACACACCTTCTCAACAAATTATCACCTCCTAACTTAAAAAGATATGGCTCATCCCAAACATAAAAGTTGGCATTCGATAAGAATTTCTGTCTTTGGTTCCAAGTTAAATCCTCTGGTATAAATCCGATTGCTTTGTGGTTAGTAAAATCGGCGAACCAAGGTCTAACTTGTACCTGAAACAGTTTTTCATCCGGAAACTCTTCTCGGACCTCATTTTCTTGGTGTGTTACCTCTACATTGACCAAACGGGATAAATGATTCGCTACCAAGTTTTCAGACCCCTTCTTGTCATGAATTTCCAAATCAAATTCTTATAACAAAAGGATCCACCAGATTAGCCTTTGCTTTGAATCAGGCTTGGTAAGAAGATATTTAATGGTCGAGTGGTCAGTGTAGACTACAACTTTGGAACCAATTAGGTAAGACCGAAATTTCTCGGGAGCATACACTATAACGAGTAATTCTTTTTCTGTGGTAGCATAATTCACTTGTGCCTCATTTAAAACTTTACTCGCATAATGTATGGCATGAAAAATTTTGATCTTTCTTTGCCCAAGCACCGCACCAATGGCATAATCGCTTGCATCACACATCAATTCAAAATTTAAAGTCCAATTTGGAGCAATGATTATGGGTGCGGTTATGAGTTTTTCTTTTAAAATTTGAAAGGCATTTAAACATTCATCATCAAAGAAGAAAGACTTATCTTTGTTGAGCAGATTGCTCAAAGGTCTTGCAACTTTGGAGAAGTCTTTGATGAACCGCCTCCCCCATGGCCTAGAAAACTCCGGATTCCTTTAACATTGGTTGGAGGTGGCAACTTCTCGATCACTTCAATTTTAGCTTAATCCACATCAAGACCTTTAGAGGAGACTTTGTGGCCGAGTATAATCCCCTCTGTTAACATGAAGTTGCACTTCTCCCAATTTAGCACCAAGTTTGTTTCCACACACCGTTCAAGAACGGTCTCCAAATTTTTCAAACATAGATCAAAAGACGCTCCGAACACGGAGAAGTCGTCCATGAACACTTTCATCATTTTCTCAATAAGGTCAGAAAAAATGGCTTGTACACATCGTTGAAAAGTTGCTGGTGCATTACACAAGCCAAAAGGCATCTTTCGGTATGCAAAAATTCCAAAGGGACAAGTGAACGCCGTCTTCTCATGGTCTTCCAGATCAACTGAGATTTGGTTATAACTAGAATAGCCCTCTAAGAAGCAATAAAATTCTTGACCCGAAAATCTCTCAAGCATTTGATCCGTAAACAGAAGTGGAAAGTGATTTTTTCTAGTAGCGGTATTAAGCCTCTTATAATCGATACACAATCTCTAACCCATTACAGTTCTCATCGGAATCAATTCATTTTTTTCATTTCTAATAATGGTCATTCCTCCCTTCTTGGGCACAACTTGCACAAGACTCACCCACGGACTATCAGATATCGGATAAATCATTCTGGTATCCAATAGCTTAACAACTTCCTTTCTCACCACTTCCTTCATAGTAGGATTCAAACGACGTTGAGGTTAAGCTACCGCTTTGAATTCCTCTTCCAGTATGATCTTGTGCATGCAATAGGCCGGACTAATTCCCTTTAGATCGGAAAGAACCCAACCTATAGCTTGGTGATTCTTCTTCAAAACTTGAATCAAACAGTTTTCCTCTTTGTCATACAAAATGTTACTAATGATAACCAGTTTGTTATAACCATCATCAAGGAACACATACTTTAAATTGGAAGACAACACCTTCAATTCAAGTTGAGATTTATCATCATTCAACTCTTTCTTCAACACTTCAATTTCACTTTCCCATGGTTGTAACTCTTTTAAAGATTCAAGTTCCTTCAAGCATTCTTCAAGTGCCCTTTCTTCCTCATTGGTAAATATTTCAAATGAGTCATCAAGAGATCTTTCCAAGGGAGATGCTATATGAACTTGCTTTGAGACTTCCATTATGGATTCTTCCGTTGCATCAATACGGAAATTGTCATGCTTATCTTTGGAATGCTTCATTGCTTCAAAAAGATTAAAGCACACCTCTTCATTTTGAACTCTAACTTTCATAAGGTCGTCGTCAACATCAATCATCATTCGAGTGGTCTTCATAAAAGGGCGTCCAAGAATCAATGGAGCATCTTCGTCTTCCTCCATATCAATTACAACAAAGTCAACCAGAAAGAAAAATGTATCCACCTTAACCAATACATCTTGAGCCAATCCATGAGGATGAGTTGTAGATTTGTCGGCCAATTGTAATGTCATTTGAATTACTTTCATTTCAATGTTCCCAAGCCTCTTCACAATAGACAATGGAATCATGTTGATGCTTGAGCCCAAATCAATTAAGCCTTTGCCAACATAAACATCACCAATCGTTACCGACAAAGTAACACGCCCCGGATCGACTTCTTTCTTTGGTAGAGTTCTTTGGATTATCGCACTACAAGTTGCATCAAGGATAATTGTTTCCGGCTCCGAATATCTTTTTTTGTAAGAATATCTTTCATGAACTTAGCGTATTTGGGCATTTGCTCAAGCGTTTTGGAAAACAGAATGTTGATTTACAATTGTCGGAATATATCCATGAAACGAGTGTAATGCCTTGCATTGTCTTTCTTGGTGGGCACATGAGGGTAAGGTAGATTTTGGATAGGAATAGGATTCACTATCTCCTTCCCCTTTTTGACTCTTCTCTTTTTTTCTCCTATCTTTTCTTTTTCAAGGTTATCATTTTCAACTAACTTCTCATTTTCTTTTTCAACTTCTCCCTCATCATCCTTTTCAACTTCTACCTCCTTATTTTTTTCTTTCTCCACAATATCATCCCCTCTCACATCAACATTTTTCTCATTTTTTTCTCCTTCCCCTAACTCTCTTCCACTCCTAGTTACAATGGCTTTGCAATGCTCCTTTGGGTTGATTTGAGTATTTGCAGAAAAAGATGGCTCCGGTTGTTGATCGGCCAATTGTTTTGCAAGTTGCCCATCTTGATTTTCGGGATTTTTGATCGATGCTTCATTAGTCTTTTGGTTAGCCATGGATATTTGAATGAATTGGTTGAGAGTTTCTTCTAGCTTTGAACTCCCACCTTGAGGTTGTGCCGGTTGATAAGGATTTTGTCGGTATCCTTATTGATTTTGATAATTCCCTCTTGGTTGGTATCCTTGTTGATTTTGATAATGTTGTTGTTGCCTTTGATAACCTTGTTGTTGATTTTGATTATTCATGTAATTTGCTTCTTCATTCTCCGGAGGACAAGGAGAACAATAGCCGGTGGGCTGATCTCCTTTGCACAATTCACAAACAGCTATTTGTACATTCTTGCTCGGTAACTCTTGCATCTCTTTAATCTGTTGAGGGAGCTTTGACATTTGTTGCGTTAACAACTCCACTTGTTGAGATAGCAATTTGTTCTGAGCGAGAATTGCATCATTAGTCCCCAATTCAAGCACTCCCGGTTTCTTTTTCGGTTGGCCACGGTTATGATTCCCTTGATGGTCGTTTAGTGCCATCTTGTCGATGATGTAAATGGCTTCCTCGACGCTTTTAGTCATTAAAGATCCACCCACGGTAGCATCCAACAAGGTCTTGTGAACCATTTGGAGACCATTTCTGAAAATATGCACTTGTGTAAGCTCATCAAAACCATGCCCTTTTCATTTTCTAAGCATGGATTTGAATCTCTCCTAAACTTCGTTGAGGGATTCATTTCCACCTTGTGAGAAAACCGCAATCGCCGTTTTCACTTCCATGAAACGATTATGTGGAAAAAATCGTTCTAATAATTTATCTTCCAACATGTTCCAATCTGTCATAATAGTCATCGACTGGTCAAGGTACCATTCCTTTGCCTTCCCAATTATGAAATGCGGAAACAGTCTCTTGAACAAAGACTCTTCTTCAGCTTCAGGCGCTCCAGTCGCACCCGCAATTTCATAGAATTTGGTCAAATGAGTAAAAGGATCCTCGTGATCCATACCAGTGAATGGATTCTAGTATAGAAGAGCGAGGATGCCCGTCTTCATTTTCGAGTGCCTTCCGTTATGGACATTGCGTGCGAACTGAGCTGTGTGTCTCGGACTGTTAACACATGGTGTTGAAGCAGGTGGTGGTGGTGGTGGTGTAGCCATGGTTGGCATTAACTGTGGTAGTGGTGTCGAAATTGAACTTTCTCCTCTTTCTCGTCTTTCTTTAGCAAGTTTCCTCCTCTGTCTAGTTTTGTTGTTTAACTTACGCGCAGTTCTCTCAATCTCAGGATCGAAAAGAAGTTTATCTGCGGGTAACTTTCCTCGCATAAACAGAGTCTGCACACTTAACCTAACAAATTAACAAGTACAAAAAAAAGTTATACAAGCTTAAAACTTAACAACTATTGCAATGCTTGCAATATCAAACAACAATCCCCGACAACAACCCATTTTGTTGAAAAGTATTTCGGGGGTGTTTTATCGTATCCACAGGGATTGTATGTATATTGTCGTCGTTCTATAGTCGAAATCGTTTTAAACTTAGAGTAACAAAGATTTTGGTTGTTTTGTAACAGATCGTTTGCATAAGAATTTAATAGTAACGGTAAAGAAATTGGTTTTAAATATTTGGTAAAAGCATGCCAAGATTAGGGTCCGATAATCTGTTTTATACGTATTTACTCGATAAAGGATGTGAACTTATTAACGATGAATATAATCACATATCCTCTCAACAAGTTTATCTCTAACACTTGTTGTGGGATTTATCATATTGATCCTTAGATGATCTCTCACTCTAACTATCAATATGATAACATTCAAGATCAATATTTATGAACATCAACTCTCAAAACTATCTGTAGCCTCATGATTGTTGATGGATTAAAACTTAGGTCATGTCTTAGAACATATTTCTCAGTCATGAACCAAAACAAAATATAAACCATACAAACTAAGTTTTTCACCATATATTTATCATCAACAAAGTTCACAAACTACAATCAAGATCAATACATACAAAATGAAGGATTACTTGCCACTAATCTTGACACAAGATGTGTTTAGCTACACATATTCATGGTAGCTTGTTTCACAAGTTTCGGGAGGATATGAAAAAGCATCCGTGTCGAATAATCGAGATCAGATGCAAATCCAGCTTCTCAATGTGGAAGATCACTCTTAGATGAAGAAAAGTCAGAAAAATAGGTTATCGTGTGATAAAATGAGGTTATGATCCCAAGAAATTACATAAAGTGCTTTTATAGTTCACTTGAAATCAGCCCAGTTCGCACTGCGGACTTTTTGTTCGCCAAGCAAACTATCAATTTGGCACCTGAGGTGCCTCTTATCTGTTAAACTGCCTCTGAGTTTCTGCATAAGTTCGCAATGCAAACTTTTATTCGCAAAGCGAACTTAGGCCCCTTTAGCTACTGCCTCATTCTTGGTCTCATTCACCAGGCCTTCGCTGGAGCGATGAATCAGCGAACATTCACTGGAAAGTTCGCAAAGCGAACTTTAGTGCCTTTTCTTACTGTCCAAAGTCTGGGACTGTTCACTAGAGCTTCGCCATATGTTCGCAAAGCGAACGTTCGCTGGCAAGTTCGCAAAGCGAACTTACTGATGTTTCTTCCTTTCTTTGGCAACTTGGATCCTTTCTTTGTGTCTTACTTCTTTGATAAATTGGTGCCTTTTCCTGCAAAATAACACACATATTACAAGCACCAAAGGTATTTTAACAATGTTTGAAGAATGACAACAATTCAAGAATAAAATCCACAATCAAACATAAAAGAGTTGAAAAATGTCAAGTATTAATAAGAAATATAAGGCATGTTTGACATCTAACACTGGTATACAGATCCCTTCATGCTTGTCTTCCATGTGTCGGCATAGGGTTTATTGCAACATTTGGGATTCTTGGGGTGAATGTGAGCTTCTTAGCTTCAATTAAGTCTTGAACTTTGTGCTTAAAAGCTTTGCAATTCTCAATTGTGTGCCCTGGGCACGCTTATGATACTCACAGTGAGCATTGACATCATAGCCTAGAGGGATAACAGTTGGAGGAGCTAGATCCCTCGAGGTAATCGACCCATCCTTTAGCAGATAAGGAAAGATCTGGGCATATGACATAGGCAGATGATCAAAATGTCTTTCTGGCCTCCTCATCCTTTGCTGGTTAGCTTGACACTACTGTAGAGCGTATTGATGAGATATGAGCAGGAATTGGAGCTAGAACAGTCTGCTGATAAAGCACATGAGCATATTGCGCATTTGCAACATACGCGTGCTGGAAGTAAGGTATTGAAGCATGCGCCCTCTGTTGTGCTTTTCCCCTTTAAGAGATAACATTTGTTTCACCCTCCTTTTTCTTGTATCCATTGAAAGGCTTCTTTGTTTCAGCTTGGCTGCTAGAACCTCCTTGAATCTTTCCACTTTTCAAACCTTCTTCTATTCTCTCACTGACGATCACCATGTCTGAGAATCTTGAAGATACACTGCTTATCAGCTTCTCATAGTATTGCCCTTGCAAGGTACCCATGAAGATATCAATCAATCCACGGTCAACTAGTGGCAGATGTACTATTGCAGCTAACTCCCTCCAGCATTGCGCGTATTACTTAAAGGATACATTATCCTTTTGAGCCATACTCTGGAGTTGAGTACGGTTCGAAGCCAAGTTAATGTTGTATTTGTATTACTTAACAAATGCTTCAGCCAACTCAACCCAAGTACATACACTACTGTGTTCCAGCTGCATGTGTCATTCTAGAGACGCCCCAGACAGGCTGTCTTAGAAATAATGAATCATGAGCTTTTTAACCCTAGCGTAGGCAGCCATCTTTCAGCAGTACATCTTCAGATGAATGTTAGGACAACTGAGGCCCTTATACTTCTCAATTTTTGGCACCTTGAACTTAAGGGGAATCACAACATCTGGCACCAAGCACATTTCCAAGGCACTTAAAGAAGTTGAGTTGTGCCCTTCCATGACTCGAAGCTTTTCAGCTAAATCACGACACATCTTGATGGCTTCAGAATCTTGAGCGGCGGTAGGATTGATAATTGGGATAGCCATGTGATAATTTTTCATTTCATGCTCATCTTGTAGCTCTTCTTCAACATGAGGAATTAGAATCTGAGTAATAGCAGGTTGCACTTGCGGGATAGCTCCAACAATAACTCCAGATGTGGGTATTGGTTGAGTAGTGAATCCTTCAACTACAAGAGTTTAGTTCAGAGGCATACCATAAATTATATGATTAAGAACAGGAACTGAAGGCCTTGAATGAGAAGTCGGTCCTTGCACAGGAACATTGTTCTTTGCAGCAACGGCGTCACGCAATTCATCTTCCTTTCTGGCCAGAGTCGTTATGGTCTCGAAAATATGATCAGTCTTGCTTTTGACATGGTCCATTTCTTCTATGAAGGCGGCTTACTCTTATTGAATCTTATCTATCATTCATCTGGTGTTGGCGCGAGTAGCGTACTGGTGTCAAGGAATCAACTTGATTTACTGGAGACGAAGGAAAGTGAAATGAGTTTTATTTTGGAATGAAATGCAAGATGCAAAAGGTTTGTACTAAAAATGCAATTTTGACAATGTGATTCCATGACATGTATGGATGCAATGCTGGCATGCAAGATTTTAGGATCACAGGTTCAATTAGTTTCGAGGTCGGTCATAATAATGGGTAAATAACTAATATCTCTGATCAAAGGAACCCCACGGGTAGGCTCTAAAATAGGTAGTTCCTAGAATCATGGATCTTTCTCAAAGATATTATTACCATGACGAAGGCTCATCAGACGATAATATCCTTGAAATGATCTCTTCTAGGTGAGGTTTTCATATCTTCCCAATGAGGAAGGCTCCTTGCGGGCTTCTGCTACACAACCATCGACACAAGGGTTCTAAAAATAGGTTCTCAGAGTCATAGACCAAGATTGAAAATATTACTGTCATGATAGTAATACGTTTAAGGGATCTCGTCTGATTGGGGCTTTCGTATCAACCCAACAAGAAAGGCTCCATGTGAGTTAACACTACACGACCACCATGGATGGAATGGGTTAAAAGGTCCTTAGAGTCATCGATCCAACTTGAAAACATTATCGCCTTGACGAAGGCTCGTCAGACAATAACATCTCCAAGAGAATCTAGTCTAAGCGGCGTTTTTGTATCGTCCCAACGAGGAAGGCTCCTCGCGGGCCTCTACTACACAACCACCATCCTAATCCTAGGGTTTTCCTCAGACTTGGGTAAAGGGCCTATCTCACAAAGCACCAATGTCAGAAAGTCCAACAGTGTTACAATAAACAATAACACGGATAAGCAAATAAACAAGAAAAGAAAACAAATAAGCGAAGCTAACAATCATCACAATTCGGACCAAGTTAGGCTTGACTCTCTCTTGCATGGAGCAATTATGTCCCCAGCAGAGTCGCCAACTGTCGTACCTTGAAAAATACGATCCTTGGCGATGGGACGCGGAAAAAAAATGTTTGAATAGAGTCATTACCGAACTTTATTCATTCCAATGAAGGAATAGAAAAATATCGATAAAACCTTTAAAGATAAGGAAATGGTCATCGCAACCAAAGTTTAGGTTTGGGAGTCAATCACACAAAGGGAAGTTATTAGCACCCCTTACGTCCATTGTACTCAACGGAAACCTGTTAGCCCAATTTGTTATTGATTGTTAGCTTATGCCATTTGTTTTCTTCTAAGTGAATAATGCGAAAAGGTATGAGAAAAAGGTTTTTCGTTTGCTAAGGGGAAATAGGTGGTTTTTTATTGGAGTGCTCGCCAAGGATTGGGGCCCTTGTGCCTACGTATCTTCATTTGTAAAATGAAGAATCAGAGTGTCCGTAGTTCATGGGACTACGGGTTGTTGGTTCATTTTATCGAACGAATATTTAGATCGTGTTCTAAGGGTGAAACATTAACTTTTCTACTCTCAGCAGAGGCTTAAGCATTTTGTTTGTATGCGCATTAGAAAGTACTAAACATTGTTCTTTTGAGAAAAAGTTTTGATCGCACGGCAGCGAGATGTTGAGTTAATGTGTTGGATGTTTTGTTTGGATGATAATTACTTTGATGGCCAATGAAGGCTTCTTATATCCAAACAATCGAAGAGAAGAAATGAAGCCTCAAGACTAACTCTCTATTCATCCTTAATTATGAAAAGGTTCAATATGATTAAAGTGTTTTAAGCAGATGACAAGTACTAGAATGGCCAGGGAAGGATCCTCGTATCCAAGTATTCGAAAGATAGAATAGAAGGCTCTAGACTCTCTCTTTTTCATCTAAGTTATTGAGAAATATAGGTTTGATTCGGTTTATTACAAAAATGGTTTGAAGTGAATTGTATTATAAGTTTTTAAGATATGATAATTGTTTGAATAGTGAGGAAGGCTCCTCGTACTCAAACAATTGATGAGAGGAGTCGAAGGCTCTAGACCATATCCCTTTTCACCTTTAATGAAATAGTGTCTAAGTATGATTAAATGGTTTAATTTGATTTGAATAAAATACTCGATGTTGATCGAGGTTTGAATTTGTGTGAGAAGCGTGGGAAGGTTTGAAAATGAATGAAAGGGGGACCTAATTGCGTTAGGTTAAGGTTGATGGCGATGCACGAGGCAATCAACTTACAAGGGTGTAAAATTACTCAACGTTGAATCGAGAATTATTTCAAAAATGGTTTAGGTTATGCAATGACAAAACATAAGCAAAATAAAAGAAAGCGATAAAATTATTACACATCATGGGAGTGAGGGTACATTTTTTGAATGGGGATAAGAATAAACAATAAACATACAACCTAAACGATAAACTACATGTGTACTAGCCAAGTGAGCTAGTCTTTTAGACGACCAACTAAAATTAATTGATCGACTAAGTCTCATTGTAAGAAATCCCAAGAGTAAGTTATAAATGTTGTGCAAGTGTGAGCATGAGGTGTTCTAAGCTAAAACAAAGAAAATAAAGAAGTATAATCCAAGTCTCCTTTGCTAGGGTTTATGTACAAGGTCCAAAGCTCCTTGATGCTAGGGATAGTAACCATAGTCCAAGCTTAAGTGTTATTTAGGGTTTTTTTTATCATTTTATCATGTTTTTGTATTTTTTTTTATAAGATGAACAAATAAAGATGAAGATGACATAATGAGCAATGAAATGAATAATGAAGGTTATGAAGAGTGAAGAAGGTTTAAAGGGTTAGCAGAGTTTGAAGGTTGATTGGTGAGCAGAAGTTGCAAAATAGAGTGTTGAAGGATTGATGAAGATGTAGTGAAGGTTCGAATTGGAATTGAGCAGAATTTTGCTGGCTTCTTAAAGCTTGAGGAGAATGAATGAATGAGGCTTCCTTTTATAGAGTGAATGAGGTGAGTAAAGTTGAAATTTGTTGTTGTGATGTCATTTTCATTTTTGCAACTTTCATGTCATTTTCGAAATCTGTTGCTTTGTTGTGCAGTGTGTGTCATTTTCATTTGACGAGTTTGTTTTGCATTTTGGATATTGCAGCTGTGTGTGTATGGAAGTTTGTGGGGGTAGTGTAAATTTGTATAGTCAATGTTGGCTTGTTTGGCTGAAGTTTTGCATAGCAGCATGTGCGTGTTGGTTGTAAGCTTTTGGTTTGTGGAATAGTATGACAAAGTGACGTGAAGCTTGTTTGAGTTTTGTTGTATGTTATTGCAGCTTGAATTTGGATGACTTATGTGGAGGTTTGGAGTAGTGAAGTAGCTCATCGTTGGTTTATGGCTGGTTGTGGCTCGTGGAAGCTTGTTTAATTGTGTGGTAGCATCTTGCATAGGTGTGAGGCCGAGTTTGTGGCTTGGCTACTTTTAGCCTTGGAATGTAACTTTTTGCTGCAACAGCTTTCCACTTTGGCTTATTCAATATTCTTATTATTTTTGTTTTCCAATATTTGTTATGGCTTTGTAATGGGCTTCATTTGGGGCAATAGGCTTGAAATTCAAGAGCTTATTTCTCTCCTTTTATTTTTGCCAATTTTTATTGTAAAATAGGAAAATGGACTTTGTGATGCATAATGGGCTTTTTGTAGATGGAATTGGTTTGTAAATGATTTTTTTTGCAATGTAATGGACTTCAATTCTTGTTATAACTTGTATGTGTTTAAACTTTGCACCCTCCATTTGGATTAAACTTGCTTGAACCATAATAACATTGAATTTGATTCATGACTTGAAATTCCAAAGTTTGATCCAAAGGTCTTATAAACCAAGTTCTACCATTCTTGAATTCTTTCACTTGAAAATGAAATAAAACTTAAATCGGTCCTTGAAAAA
Source organism: Lathyrus tuberosus (assembly GCA_022829125.1). Taxonomy (NCBI): domain Eukaryota; kingdom Viridiplantae; phylum Streptophyta; class Magnoliopsida; order Fabales; family Fabaceae; genus Lathyrus; species Lathyrus tuberosus. The sequence goes on from JALAZF010000117.1 coordinate 10,231,466, forward strand.
TGAAACAAAAAATGAATCCATCTTGAACTTGAAATGAATCAGAACCTTGAATCGAAATGAATCCACCACTGAATCAATCCTTGCACTTTTCCACTTGAATCCTGATGAACCAAAACTTTCACCTTAAACCTTATTGAGCAAGAACACCTTGAAATTAGAACATTATGACTTGATATGTGAAGTGCAGTAAAAACTGCACTAAAACCCTAATTGAAAGTGAATTGGATTCTAATGATCTTCAACCATGAAACACTTGTCTTTAGCACAACCTGATAACTTGAGAATGAAGTAAACCACTTGTTTTACCAATATTAGGTCAAACTTCCACTGAATCTCAACCATTACTGCACACATGCTTGGGACAGGAAAAATAAAAGGGCAGGACAAATTTGGGGTATGACAAGTGGGTCAGCAAAATTGTCAAGGGTATGTACTTTGCATATCTTCACATCTCCCTGATCTATTGTCTCTCAAATTAGGTGATAATGCCGACGTATGTGTTTGGATAGTTTATGGAATCTAGGCTCCTTAGCTTGTGTGATAGCACCATTATTATCACAATAAAGATCAATGGGATCCACAATGTTAAGGACTATACCAAGTTCACTAATGAACTTTTTGATCTAAATAGATTCCTTTGTTGAATTTGAGGCAGCAATGTACTTGGCCTCGGTTGTAGAATCAACAATTGTTTCTTGCTTTTAACTTTTCCAGCTCACAACGCCACCATTTAAGAAGAACACATAACCAGATTGCAATCTGAAGTCATCCTTATCTGTTTGGAAGCTAGCATCGGTGTATCCAATTACAGCAAGCTCTTCCTGAACTTCATATACCAAGAATGAGTCCTTAGTCCTTCTCATGTACTTAAGGATAATCTTTACAGCTACCCAATGAGCATCACCGGGACCAGATTGGTACCTACTCGTTGCACTTAAACCATACGAGACATATGGCGGAGTACATAACATAGTATACATGATAGATCCTATTGCAGATGCATATGGAATCTTATTCACGCGATCCCTTTCTTCCTAAGATGAAGGGGATTGTGTTTTTGATAGACACATGTCATGTTGCATAGGTATGAATCCTTTCATGGAATCATGCATATTAAAGCGTCTCAGTACTTTGTCTATGTATGTACTCAAACTTAGGCCAAGCAGTTTTTGTGATCTATCTCTATAGATCCTAATTCCTAATATATAGGCCGCTTCGCCAAGGTCCTTCATAGAAAAGCATTTCCCTAACCAAGTTTTTACTTGTTGCAAGGTAGGGACATCGTTTCCAATGAGTAATATGTCATCTACATATAATACTAGGAAGACGATCATGCTCCCAGTAACCTTCTTGTAGACACAAGGCTCATCTTCATTCTTTATGAATCCATATTGTTTTACAATTTCATCAAAACTAAGATTCCCGCTTCTGGAAGCTTGCTTCAATCCATAGATTGATTTATGTAACTTGCATATCTTTTGGGCTTCTTCTAGTATGTCAAATCCTTCAGGTTGTGTCATGTACACATCCTCAAGAAGATTCCCATTAAGGAAATCATTTTTTACATCCATATTTCATAATCATGATATGTAGTGATAGCAAGTAAAATCCAAACAAATTTAAGCATTGCAACTGGTGAAAAAGTTTCATCATAGTCTACCCCATGAACTTGTTTATGGCCTTTAGCAACTAGTCTTGTCTTATATGTATGTACCTTACCATCCATGTTAGTCTTCTTTTTGAAGACCCACTTGCATCCTATAAGATTAACTCCTATATGACGCACTACCAAGGTCCAAACCTGGTTTGTGTACATGGAATCCATTTCAGATTCCATGGCTTCTAGTCACTTCTCAGACTCAGGACTAGTTATGGCCTTTTGGTAGGTTACATTCTCATCTTGATCTATGAGTAATACATCACCTTGATCAGTTACGAGATATCCATATCTCTCTGGTTAGTGATGTATCCTGCTCGACCTATGTTGGTCTTGTTCTACTTGAGCAGGTTGCTCTTCCACAACTACTTGTGATTCCTGCTCTAATTCCTCCATATGTGTATCGAGGCTTTGTGATTCTTGAATTTCTTCAAGCTCTACTTTCCTCCCACTGATTCCTTTGGAAATAAAGTTTTTTTCAAAGAAAACTATAGTTTGAGCGACAAACACTTTGCCCTTAAAAGGATTGTAGAAGTAATACCCTCTTGTTTCTTTAGGATACCCCACAAATAAGCATTTGTCATATTTGGGCTCAAGCTTTGTTGAAATTTGTCATTTCACATAAACTTCACAACCCTAAATCTCCATGTAAGACATATATGGTTTCTTACCACTCCATATCTCATACGGTGTCTTCTCAACCTTTTTGGATGTAACACGGTTAAGTGTGTAAGTTGTTGACAGAAGTGCGTGTCCCCAAAAGGAGTTTGGAAGATCGACGTGACTCATCATGGAACGGACCATGTCTAACAAGGTTTGATTTCTTCTCTCAAATACACCATTCCATTATGGTGTTCCAGGAGGAGTGAGTTGGGATAGAATCCCACACTCTTTTAGATGGTCATCAAACTTTAGGCTTAAATATTCACCGCCTCGATCTGATAGAAGAGTTTTAATATTCTTACCTAGTTGGTTTTGTACTTCATTCTTGAATTCCTTGAACTTTTCAAAAGACTCAGATTTGTGTTTAATTAAATACACATAACCATATCTATTGAAATCATCAGTAAACGTGATGAAGTATTGAAAACCTCCTTTAGCTGGTATGCTCAGTGGTCCACATACATCAATATGTATGAGGGCCAAAAGATCATTAGCCCTTTCACCTTTTCTTGTGAATGGGGACTTTGTCATCTTTCCAATTAACCAAGATTTGCATGTCTTATATGATTCATAATCAAAAGAGTCCAAGAGTCCATCTTTATGGAGTTTAGAAATGTGCTTCTCATTTTTGTGGCCTAATCGACAATGCCAAAGGCAAGTTGGATTTAACTCATTAGCTTTCATCCTTTTAGTATTAATATTATAAATAGGCATTTCAAGATCAAGTACATATAGTCCATTGGTCATTTGTGTAGTACCATTAGAATATATCATTCAAATAAATGGAGCAACAATTGTTCTTTATTATAAATGAAAAACCAAACTTGTCCAAACAAGAAATGAAAATAATATTCCTGCTAATTGCAGGTACATAATAACAGTTCTCTGACTGAATTATTAAACCACTGGGTACAGTCAATACATAAGTTCATACAGCTAAAACAGCAACCTTTGCTCCATTGCCAACTCGTAGGTCAACATCACCTTTTGCCAAATCTCTACTCCTTTTTAGCCCCTGCACATCAGTGCAAATGTGAGAACCACATCCAATATCTAATACCCATGAAGCAGAAGTAGATAAATTTATTTATATAACAAAAATACTTTAAGTTGAAGTCTCCACTCCATTCTTCTTTTCTTCCAGGTACTTTGGGAAATTTCTCTTCCAGTTGTTACACCCCAAAATTTTCCCTCATTTTCTTCACCCTTGTTGGCTTATGTTTCATTCATTAGGTCATATTCATTCATGCATTGCATTAGCTCTAAGATATGGGATCAAGGTATCTTGGTTTTCCTCTAGAGAAGAAGGTGGCTTTCAAAGAAATGAGAGAGGGGATATCCTCAACACGATGGTATTCTTAAGAAACAAAGGTCTTCATACTCATAAAAGTATCTCTACAAGTTCACACAGTCATCTGAGGATTAGGGTTTCAATGGTTTCAAGGGATTCATTTGATCAAGCTCCTAGTGGCTCTGAGCTAGGATTTTGGGCAGAGGCTACTTGTGATTATTTTCTTGAGCAAGACAAGGTTCCATGGTTCAACATACATTTCAAAGGTTCTATATATGCCTCATGGTTCATCACAAATCATTTCAAGGGTTCTCTAAGCGATAGAGGAAGACTATGGATTCATCTGGCCAAAAAGTCAACTAATGCCCTACAAAAGTCAACTATTGAGTTCTTGGGTCATATTTGGGCATTTAAAGGCATCATCCATGTTATTATGAGGTTTGATCTAGAAAAATCAAGAGAGATCAAAAAACCATGAGAAGTTGCTAAATTAGGGTTTCATGGATTTTTTCTAAGTATGGAAATTTATGTTCATATGCCTATTTTACAAGAAATGTATCTCCCTCGTCCTTGATCCAAATGGTGCAAACCAGTGCTTAAATTGAAGATGACATCACATACTACAAGTTTGTGGAAGAAATGAACTTCAAAGGATGTATGGATCAAAAGTTATAATGGCATGAAGTTGAGAAAAATAGGATTCAAGATGTTCAATACTTAGAATTTTTTCTAAGTGTTGAAATTCAGCTTGGAAGGCATGTTTTCAAGGGCAATTTTCTTAATGATCCAAGCTTCAATTCAAATTTCCTTCAACATGAAAGTTGTTAAGCATTATTCAAGTTTTCCATTAATGTCAAGAACACTTCATTTGGATCTCTAGAACTTAAGTTATGATGCCTCAAAGCTAGGGTTTTTCAAGTGTCAAATTGGTAAGTATTTGGTCAATTTTATGGAGCTAGTTTCAAGATGAAATTCCATCACCTTCCAAGCCTTGTTTCAATTTACTTTCAACATGAAAATTGTTCACTATTCTTCACACTTTCTTTTGATCCCAAAAGGTCATGATTTGGATCAAAACTCATCAAGTTATGATCAAAGAAAGTTAGCCATATGACCATGTTTTTGTACATCACTACATTGCCATTTTTGACACCATTTGGTACATTTGCAGCATACTTTGTTTCCATCATCAACACCACACGCACTCCTCATCATCTTTTTCCAAAAATGACCAAACATCCCTCCCCATGCACATGCACCCTTCATCCCACAATTGTACAAAATTGGAAATGCAAAAACAACAAAAAACTTTGCCAAAACCTTGCTCCCACGTGCCAACTCTATTCACATGATTCCTCCACTCTCTTTGCTTACTAAAAAGTCACAAAACCACACAACAAAATGCAAGGAAAACTCATTCCATTCTCTCCACTCTCAAAATTTTAAAACAAACTCCTAACAAACTTTTCAACTATGGTTAGTCACTAACCTAACTCCAACCCACAATATAAAAGGATCCAAACCCTAAAATTTTATTCACAACCTCATTTCCATCAGAAATATATCACAATAGCTCACTCTCTCTCAAAATTTCTCAAACACGGGTTGCTTCTTTTCTCAAGATTTCTTCTCATTTCTTATTCTATTCATCATCTCTGAAGGTCTTTGAATCATTTGGTGAAAGTTTCTGAAGCTCTTGCAACTGTTTGAAGAGGCAACAGACCTTCTCCATTGAGTAAGTCTCCACAATTCATTTCTCACATGGTAGGCTTGTTTTAGACTCATGCTTGGTACTTCTGATGCCCTACACTAGTGTAGGCAATGTTTACGTGTTTGTTGTGTTGATTTGAACATGTTTTAGTTTGTGCATCCAATTTTCATGCTCTGATTTCATGGCATTAGAGTGGTTTTTAGTGAGTTTTGATGCCATATTCGTGTTCTACATGGAAAAACGGGTGGGATAGTGTATTGGTCTATTTGTTTTGGTGAAGTGTTCAGCCAACTCCGGCAAGGGTGACCGGAGAAGACGACTGGAGCTAAGGCTCCGGTGTCTGACTGTGTTCCATGATGGACCTTTGATTTTGCTGAGGTGTGCGTAATGTGGCAGTGACATGGATCCAGCGTGTTTAATGAGATGCACGTGTGTCCGTTTTGTTTTGTTTTGTTTCTGAATTATTATTTTGAAATAGATCGGGCCTTGCATGATGTTGATATCCACACCCCTCCTTTTCAAGCCCAGATGCGCCTTACAACTATTCTTAGTTCATTCAGTTATTTTGTTTGGCACCCCCCTCTTGATTTATCTTTTTTATTTTATTTCTTTTCAATTTTAATTTTGTTATAATTAATTCCTTCACTATAAAAATTGATAAAAATATGTTTCTAATATTTTTAGGACTTGAGAATTTTATGTTTTTTTATATTTTATTTTCCGTTTATTTTTTTTCTATTTTATTTGAATTTAATTGTACAAGGTGTATTTCTTGTTGATCTTAAACTAGGGTTTGGATGTTGATGCCTTGTGAATGCTTTCTTAAGCCATCTTTTTTTACACTTGATTGCTTAATTTTTGAGTGATGTTGTGATGCTTTAATGATTCATTCTTGATCATTTCTTAATTGGTTTTATTGAGCCTCGATTCATGCCCGATTGCTAAACATACTTGAACTTGTTGAATTAATTTGATGATACACTTGTGCAACTCTCTTTGGGATCTTTTTCTCACTTGATCTTGATTATCTTGTCATGAGGTAGAGCCTTATATTCACATTTATTTGGTCATTTAAATATTTTTGGATGATGCTTCTTTTGGATGTTGTTTTCACATGAAGTATGCCTAATATTTAACCTAGCTTCTTGAACTTGTTTCATGTGTAATCTCCTTGATGTTTGAGGTTCTTGTATGAGTTGAATGCCTTGTTTGAGATTCTAACCTTCCATGTTTTAATATCCAATTGCATGATCATTTGCTTCTTGTACCTCTCATGGATGCTTGTTTCCTTTTATGGATGATCTTGATTAATGAGTGCCTAATTGTTTGTGCATGCTTCGAATATGATACTTGGTGATTCTTCTTGCCATCTTGAAGCTTGTTTTGAATTGAAATTTGTGGTTATGCTACTGCCTCATCTTGATTCCATACCCTAATCTCATTGCTTGAATCATTTGTGACTTGTTTATTATGAACTAGTTGTTGGCAATTGTTTGACCAATGATGTAGCTCATGTTTGATCCTCTTGTTTTCATTTCTTAATCTTTGAAATGTGTTGAACATGTTATGATGTGGCTAATGACTTGTATTGATTCTCATCTTAATTGGTTCACTTTGTCTTTGTATGCTACTTGATGATGTTTGGTTAATGTTTCAAGTCATGAATGCTTGTGCACTAGTTGTTTGTATTTACTTAAGTTCTTAAACTTTAATGTGTGATTCCTTTGAGCATGACTTATAATGATTGAAGTGTGTGCATAAGTGTTTAATTTCATGCATCTTTGTTTCTTTGATTCAAGTGTGAAGCATGTCTTGATTTAGCTTTGAATGTTTGCCACTTATGAATTGATTGTTGAATCTTTATACTTTGTGTGGTGCTTAAGTTGAATACTTGATGGCATGATCTCTTTCATCTTTGATTCTCATCTCTTTATCTGCACTTGAGTTCTGCTTTGTACTTGATGTTGTTTGTGATTGAGTTGTGTAATGTTTACTTGTGCTTTATTCACATGCTCCCTTAAGGCTCCTAATCCATCTTAATTTCTGAATAAGTTTGGAGTAAGATAGACAATTAGTCTCTCAATCCTTTGCATGAAAACATTAAGTTAGCTCCCTCTTGACCTCAGCCTTAGGTCCGTCTTTTGTATGATAACATTAGGGTAGAATTCCCTTTCTCATCTCAACTATAGGACCATTTAGCATGACAACATTTAGGGTGGAGATCCCTTAGTCTTTTACTTTTTCCCTTTGAGTCTCTTTCTTCCCTCTCTCAAATAAAATCAAAACACATATAAATACGATGAGTATGGTACGTCACGAGCCTTAAGTACATGGTAAGTGATAAGCGGGAGTCTCTCCTTACCTTGTCTAGAGTACTTTGCATACGTCGTGTTTTGGGTCGATCTTGTAAAGTATCTGATCCTATATCATAGACTTTAGTGCAATACACATCTCAAACTAAGTCAATTCACTTCTTTAAAACACTTGAAGAAATGCAAACCATTTTGTCCTTTTGGATTTTCCTTCAAACCTTTTCAGAAAGGGCATGCTACTTCCGTTCTACCGCAAAGAGGCCTCATCCCTAACTGCTAGAATTCAAACTACGAACACTATGATTTCTTCATTCTCATGTGAATGATGAAACGTAGGCACAAGACGACGAAATCTTCACGAGAACCCTTCCCCCCTTTCACCCGTAGTTCTCCGAACTACGTTGACTCTAACTTTTCCATTGCACGAGGGAATACGTAGGCATAGGACGGCGAATTCCTATCGAGTCTCCTTTTGTTTTTCCCCTTTTTCATTTTCGTTTTCCCTTAGCAAGTAGGCTTTAGATAAACACACCCTTTGATTAAAAGAACAAGAGTGGATCTCGTTGAGTACAACGATCGCGAGGGGTGCTAATACCTTCCTCTCGCGTAATCGACTTCCGAACCCAGAATTTGGTTAGGAGACCATGTTCCTTCCCTTTTGAGGTTTCTTCGATCATTTCCTTTCCCCCGTCGGGATAAATAATGTTCGGTAGCGATTCGTTTTTTCCGTCGGTTGTTTTTAGCGTTGCGACAGCTGGCGACTTTGTTGGGGACTCTAGTTCCCTGTGTGAGTCAATTCTAGCACTTGTATATTTCTTTTACATCGGGTGTTTGTCTTTATGCTTTTATTTTCTTTATTTGTTGCATTTATTGCATTTTATTACATTTGATTATTGTTGTCATGTTATTATGGATTTGTTGATGCGCTGTTGGGAGGGATTGTTCCATGAGAGATAAGCCCACTACCCAGACTTAAGTACATACATATGATTAGAGTGGATAGTCGTGTGGCTTGCATAACGTATTTTTACATTTAGTTGACACGATACCCACATTCAGACGAGGTTTTCTTGGGAGATATTATGTCTTGTGTGTCTTATACAGAAGACAGAGTGCTCCCATAGAGAGTTTGACTCTGGAGAGCGTTCATGGGAAGTCAGTGGAGGCCTCCTTGAGGGATGATAATGCCAAACCAGAAATGGTGAACGTATTATCATTTTTCGGCCCGAGAGCCCATGAAACTGAGGACCTGGTCGGAGCCTTGTCCAAGACTAGAACCCACATGTGAGAGGGGATGGGTTTTTGCAGGAAACTGTGACCTTCATCCTACCCGATTTTCTGGTTTTCTTGACTGTATGAACTTTTGAGCCTGGTTTTCTGGTATTCTCGTCATAGCAGACTTCTGAACTTATTCCGTCAGCAGCACAACAGTTATTCAGGATTTGTGGCAACCTTGATCCCATGTTTTGCATTCATAACATCATTACTGCATCTTAATATTCATGTTTCTTTATCTCTAGGGTTTATATCTTATCCTTGATTCTGGTTGATAAAGTTCTTTAGAGATGGACACTGGCCGGAAGAAGAATATTGTCTACAAGTTTCCAACGCATGTTCTGAGTTTGCTTCACAGTTTGGTGGCTTTGGCAAAACCAGGTGTTTTGGAGGATTTCAGAAATGATTATGGGAAGATATTGAGTGTTTTTCACACCATCACTAAGTACGAGCATGATGCTATTCATACACTGCTGCAGTTCTACGACCCTCCGTTAAGATGTTTCACTTTTCTAAATTATCAGCTAGTTCCGACGTTGGAAGAGTTTGCGCTTATTCTGGGAGTTCCTATTAAGGATATGGCACGTTTCTTTAGTACCAAGGAGGCTTATGAGGTTGGTGATATTGTTGACGCTCTTTATTTGAGCAAGTCAATGTTAGTGGATAATATGGCTATTAAAGAAGGCTATCAGGGATTTAATTTGAGTTACTTGGTGGGTGAAGCCCAGAGGTTTGCTGAAGCTGGTAATTGGACCACTTTTAATGCTATTTGGCTCCCTGCGTTTATGGGTTTGTCTTATTCCCTAATGTGTCTAATTTTGTTGATATTAATGATGTTCGCGTCTTATAATGAAGAATCCAGTACCAACTCTCCTCGGTGATCTATACCATTTTGTGCACTTCAAGAATGAGAAGAGGAAAGGAGGACTTGCCACTTGTTGTGCTCCACTCTTTTGTAAATGGTTTATGAATCATCTTCCTCGTTCTGGTGCTTTTGTTGATATTAAAGATTCCTCGAAGTGGTCCAAAAGGTTGATGGGGTTGACTGCTGAGAATATTGTGTGGATGGATCAAAGATTACTTGGTACAGAGATTACCTACAGTTGTGGGGGACTCCCAAATGTGCCTCTTATAGTGAGGAAATATGGTATTAACTATAACCCTTCCCTTGCTATCAGACAGTTTGGGTACGCCTTGAGAGAGCCACCGAAGGATCAAGATATTGAAGAGTCTTTGTTTTTCCATGGGACAGATGATCATGAGTTGCTAAGGAAAGTTGTGGGCGCTTGGGGGAATATTCATCGAAAGGGGAAAACTTTTTTAGGGAAGAGTGATTGCAGAGCCTATCCTCCTTACTTGGATTGTATCAAGGAAAGGGTTGAAGCTGTGTATTTGTCTTTCTCTATAGAGGCTTTGTATTCGTTGATGATTGAGCAACCTACTTCTGTGGGTATTGAGAGGTACAATAAGCTTTGGGCTGAGAAAGAAGAGCTCCGTAGGGAGAATGAAGAATTGAAGAGTGGAGTCTACCAGATTAAGCATGCAAAGGGTGAGTTTGTACATGAAGCCAAGGTGAAGACGGAATTACTTGCTGAAAAAGAACGGATGCTAGAGACATAGACCAAAAGTAGAGAAAGAATCGGCAAAGATCTGAAGAGTTCCAGCAGTCTCCTCAAACATAAGAAGGAAGAGTTAGACAGAGCCTATCTTGAGATCTCCAAGTTCAACAAACAGTGGAATGCTACTTTGACATCTCATAAGAAGAAGGAAGATGACTTCAAAGCTCAGATTGAAGAGTTGAAAAAGCAGCTTGAAGACAAAGAGGGGAAGCTTAGAGAAGAACTTTTCCAAAGAATCATAAGTGATCAACAGCTCAAGGAACAACAACTTCAGTTGAAAGAGACCTTAGAAGAAATTGAGGAGCTCAAGGTTCAGGCAGAAGTGAAGAAACCTAGAGTTGAAGATGCTTTTGAAGAGGATGATTTCTAGGAGTAGCATTGTCGTTACCTGGATGGGATTATTAATATACGAGACTTCCTTATTTAGGAGCTAATCCAAAGGCCGAGGCATCTTGATACTAAGAAGCTTTTCAAGGAGGTCCAAGATTGGAGCAGAGAGCACTGTGGCTGGGGAAGACTGACTTTGGTGAAGATGGAAGATATGCCTTAGTGTTGTTTTTTTCCTTTTGTATTGATCACCATTAGACTTGTTGATTGGGATCAGTGGTTGTGTATTTGGCTTTGTTTCCTTTGTATGAACACTCATTATATGACTCTTTGTTGACTTCCTAGTTATGATATGAGCTTATTTTTCCAGTGTTCTATCCGTATCTTGTGTTTTATTGCTTTTAAAACTTGAATCAAGGTGTAGACTACCCTGGAAATAATTAAGCATGGCATTTGCATACATTCATGCATTTCAATAAACATACAAGCATAACAGGTGTTCGTGATTGGCTTTCTTATCTTGATTTGGTTTTCTTAGCAGGATTGTGAATTCAAGCATTCACAGGTATTATACTAGAGGAAATCAGAAAAGAGCTATGGAGCAGATACAAGCTGAGCTACTCGAAGTCAGAAAAGAGTTGATGCAGAACATGGCGCTAGGCTAGGAAGAACTGAGGGCGTTGGTTCAACCCACTATTGTTACTCCTAGAGCAGATGAAGGTGGTGTTATTCCTCCTGGAAGAGGTGGTGCAGGTGTTATTCCTACGGGTGGTGCTATCCCTGTAGGCGGTGTCATTCAAGTAGGTGGTACAATTCCTATTCCCACTGCGATTCATGTTCCCCATCTGGAAGTTGATCATGAAGATGATGTATTCTCTATACAGGATGTAGAAGTTGGTCTCCCTACTGAAGCTGAAAGGAAGTTCAGGTTGTTGGAAGACAAAATGAAGGATTTTGAAAGTATGAATACTCTGGGTATAGACATGACTGACTTGGGCCTGGTGCCAGGCGTGAGGATCCCGTCAAAGTTCAAGTCCCTGATTTTGAAAAATATAAGGGAACAACCTATCCAAAGACACACACTAGAGTTTACTATCGCAAAATGTCTTCTTATTCTGAGGACGAAAAGTTACTCATGCATTTTTTCCAAGACAACATAGCTGGGGTGTCTTTGGAATGGTATATGGGACTTGAAAGAACGTATATCAGAAGCTTGAGAGATTTGGCAGAGGCTTTTGTCAAACATTATCAGTACAATACTGATATGGCTCCAAATCGGACATAGTTGTAGAATCTTACTCAGAAGCCTAGTGAGAGTTTCAAGGAATACGCCCAGAGGTGGCGTGAGCTGGTTGCTAGAGTTCAACCTCCATGATGGAGAGAGAACTGGTAGACATGTTCATGAGTACACTCCAAGGGCCATACTACGACAGGTTGGTAGGGTGTACTTCCGTGGGGTTCTCATATTTGGTAATGCCAGGTGAGTGAGTTGAAAATGGAATCAAGATGGGCAAGATTCAGAATGTTGTTGGTTCCTCATCTGGAGGAGGGAAGAAACCTTATGCTGGTGTCCCCAATAAGAGAGAGGGGGCTAATGCTATATCATTTTATATGGGTAAAGGTAGAATGAGTCAGGGCTCTCCATAATAGGTAGTTGTTGTAGCCATTCTGGCTGCACCACAGTAGCAACCATATGCTCCCAGACAGTATCAGAGAAGGCAGAACATGGCTGATAGACATTTTGATAATCCTCATATGCCTTATGCTCAGTTGTTGTAGCATTTGCTTCAGCTGCAATTGGTTCAGTTAAGGACTTTAGCTCCACCTGCTGGTAAGCTTCCAGTAGGTTATGACGCCAATGCCCGCTGTGATTTCCACTCCGGGGAACCGGGGCATCATATTGAAAATTGTAAGGCATTTAAGCACAAGGTACAAGATTTAGTTTATTCAAAAGCCATCAAATTCACTTCAAATAAGGGTCCCAATGTAATCCAAAATTTGATGCCACCGCATGGCGGTGCAAGTGTGAATGCCATTTAAGAGATTGATGGGTTGAATTTGGTAACCAATGTTAATATGCTGAAGACTTCATTGTCGTTTGTGAAGGAGCATCTACTCATAGGGGGTGTGTTACGGGGTTGTTTGTTTGATTGTCAGAGATGTACGGTACAACCAGAGGTTGTGATTTGTTGAAGAAAGGTATTCAGGTAATGTTGAATGAGGGTCAACTCCAGTTTGATAGGGATTTTATTGATGAGGATGATGATGATGGTAAAGAAGATGTCGCTACTATTTACATTCCACATACTACAGTTCGTATCTCATCACCAGTGTGGCAAGCGCCTGTTGTTATTACCATGCTTGGACCTGTGCCATATGAAAGTACTAAGGCCATACCATGGAATTATGGGGCCGAGGTATTTTATAATGGTTAGAAGCAGGAGATTGTGAGTCCTTCAAATATTAAGTCAAATGTTGATAATATTGTGGGTACTGGGGGAAACACTCGTAGTGGTCGGGGTTTCTCTCCACAAATCTCTCCAGATGGTAATTTTGATGCGTCTGCCAAGGGTAAAGGAAAACAAGTAGTTGTTGAAGACTCTATGCAAAAATAGTCGCCTGAAGCTTCCTTTTCTAAGGACGTTGAAGAATTTATGAGAATCATTAAAAAGAGCGACTACAAAGTGGTAGATTAGTTGAACCAAACTCCTTCGAAAATTTCTATTCTGTCTTTGTTGCTCTGTTCGGAGGCCCACAAGAATGGCTTGCTAAGAATTTTGAATGTCGCATATGTGCCTCAGAAGATTTCTGTTAATCAACTCGAAGGGGTTATGGCGCATGTTAACGCGAGTAATGGGCTGGGTTTCACCGACTTTGATTTGACTCCGGCTAGAAGAAATCATAACAAGGCCTTGCACATCTCCATGGAGTGTAGGGGTACTGTGTTATCTCATGTATTGGTAGATACCGGATCTTCCCTGAATGTGTTGCTAAAGAAAGCGCTGATGAAGTTGGATACACAAGGGTGATACTCAGACCCAGTAACTTGGTTGTTTGAGCTTTTGATGGGTCAAAGCGGTCTGTTTTCGGAGAGGTGGTGCTGCCTATTAAGGTGGGTCCTGAGACTTTTAAGACAACTTTTTTCATCATGGACATTCAGCCAGCTTATAGTTGTCTCCTTGGACGTCCATGGATTCACGCTGCAGGGTCCGTATCCTCAACTTTGCATCAGAAGCTCAAATATGTTGTCGATGGGAAGGTAGTTACTGTTTCTAGAAAGGAAGAGATTATGGTAAGTCGTCTGTCTTCTTTTAAGTACGTCGAAGTATATGGTGAGATTCATGAGACTTTACGCCAGGCATTTGAAGTTGTAAATGTTAAGAATGATATTCCTGCTGAGGGTAAGAAGCTTGAAGTTTCCATGACATCTTTGAAAGAAGCCCGTGTTGTGGTCGAAGCTGGTAGCTCCAAAGGTTGGGGTTAGGTTCTTGATGTGCCGGTGAAGCAGGACAAATTTGGTTTGGGGTATAAGCCTTCACATGTACCTCCAAAGATTAAATGTCTTATCAGATTTTCCAATGTTGGGGGTCATTTTTTATCAACTCAATGTTATGGGGGAAGACGACGTCGACAGCGACTGTGATTTGGATAATTGGATTCCTCCCTGCATCCCAGGACAGGAGCTTACCAACTGGTCTTCCAAAGACATGATTCAAGTCACTCTTCGTGAAGAGTAATTTTCTTTGTTTTTACATATGGCAAGTCCTACGTTTTTCCCAAGACGTAGTGATTCATTTGTAGGGCCTCATGTTTTTGTTTACAATGATTATCATAAATAAAGGACGTTTTTGCATTCAAATATTTTGCTCCCTGTCTTTCATTTTTTACTTATACATTTTAAAATGGCAATGTGTTTTTGTTTTGTTTGTTTCTCATTCTAAATAAAGTATAAAACATCAATCATGCAGATCAATCATTCCAGATTCCATTAATAATGATTCTGCTATGGCTCAGTATGACTTTGACAATTCAATCTACCAAGCCGAATAGGAGGTTGAAGAAGACTGTGAACTTCCGAAAGAATTGGCCAGATTATTGAAACAGGAGAAAATGGTCATTCAGCCACATCAGGAGGCTATTGAAATTGTGAATCTGGGTATCGAGGACGCAAAGAAAGAGGTCAGAATTAGGGCTTCCTTGGAAGACAATGTTAAGATAAGGTTGATTGAGATGTTACAAGAGTACGTCAACATCTTTGCTTGGTCTTACCCGAATATGCCTGGGCTTGATACGGATATTGTGGTGCATCGCCAGCCTCTCAAAGAGGGTTGTCCTCCGATCAAGCAGAAGCTTAGAAGAACTCGGCCAGATATGACAGTCAAGATCAAGGAAGAGGTTAAGAAATAGTTTGACGCCGATTTTCTTGCTATTACCAGTTATCCTCCCTAGGTTGCTAACATCGTGCATGTACCTAAGAAAGATGGTAAGGTCAGGATGTGTGTTGATTACAGGGATCTGAATAGAGCAAGCCCAAAAGATGATTTCCCGCTTCCTGACATTGATATGTAAGTAGACAATACTGCTCAATTTTTAGTGTTTTCCTTCATGGATGGCTTCTCTGGGTATAACCAAATCAAGATGGCCCATAAGATATGGAGAAAACAACTTTCATCACACTGTGGGGAACTTTTTGTTATAAAGTGATTCCCTTTGGATTGAAGAATGCTAGGGCAACTTATCAGCGGGCTATAGTGACTCTCTTACATGATATGATTCACAAAGAGATTGAAGTGTATGTTGATGACATGATTGTGAAGTCCCAAACTGAAGAGGAACATCTGGTTAATTTGCAAAAGTTGTTTGATAGGTTGAGAAAGTTTAAGCTGAGGTTGAATTCAAATAAATGCACCTTCGGGGTGAGATCTGGTAAGATGTTGGGCTTTATCATCGGTGAGCGGGGTATTGAGGTTGATCCTGCCAAAATAAAAGCAAAACAAGAAATGCCTGAGCCAAGAACATAAAAAGAGGTTTGTGGTTTCTTAGGGAGGTTGAAATACATAGCTAGATTCATCTCTCATCTTATAGCCACGTGTGAACCAATATTCAAATTGTTGAGAAAAGATCAGACTATCATGTGGAATGATAATTGTCAAAAAACTTTTGATAGAATAAAATAATATTTGCAAGAGCCTCTGATCCTCATGCCTCCAGTACCATGAAGATCTTTGATAATGTATTTGACGGTTCTTGAGAATTCTATAGGGTGTGTATTCAGTCACCACGACGAGACAGGTAGAAAGAATATGCTATTTACTACTTGAGTAAGAAATTTACTGATTGTGAATCGAGGTACTCAATGTTGGAGAAAACATGTTGTGCAGTCACTTGGGTAGCCAAGCGTTTGAGGCAGTATATGTTAAATCACACAACCCTGTTGATATCGAAGATGGATCTGATTAAGCATGTGTTTGAAAATAAAGCTCTTAACGGAAGGATTGCCCGTTGGCAAATGGTTTTGACAGAGTATGATATTTAATATGTTTTCCAAAAAGACATCAAGGGTAGTGTTCTGTCAGACTATCATGCTCAACAACTGATTATTGATTATAAGCCGATGAAGTTTCAATTTCTTGATGAGGACATTATGTATTTGAAAGCCAAAGAATGTGACGAATAGTTGCCGGATGAAGGACCTGAACATGGATCCAGTGGGGATTAATTTTTGATGGAGCTATTAATGCTTATGGCAACGGAATCGGGGTAATTATCACCACTCCCAAGGGTTCTCATATCCCCTTCACTCCAAGATTGACATTTGATTGTACCAACAACGACGCAGAATATGAAGCATGTATCATGGGGTTGGAAGAGGCTATTGATCTGAGGATCAAAAATCTTGATGTGTATGGTGATTTAGCTTTGGTGATCAACCAGATAAAAGGGGAATAGGAAACTCGTCAGGCCAACTTGGTACCTTACAAATATTATGCCAGAAGGTTGTTACCATTCTTTGATAGGGTCGAATTTCATGATGTACCCCGGATTGAAAATCAGATGGCAGATGCAATGGCAACATTGGTGTCCATGTATAAAGTGAATCGGTGGAATGAGGTACCGACAATCTAAATTATGCGCCTCGACAGGCATGCTCGTGTTTTTGCAACAGAAAAGGTGTCAGATGGTAAACTTTGGTTCCATGATATCAAGTGCTTCCTTAAAAGTCAAGAGTAATCGCCTGGGGCATCTAGCAAAGATAAAAAGACTCTTAGGAGATTGGCTGGTCATTTCTTTCTAAATGAGGATGATGTGTTATATAAGAGGAACTTTGACATGGCCCTGCTACGGTGTGCTGATGAACACGAGGCAGGCATGTTGATGGAGGAAGTTCATGAGGGTTCTTTTGGTACCCATGCCAATGGGCATGCCAAGGCCAGAAAATTGTTAAGAGCGGGTTATTACTGGATGACCATGGAGTTCAATTGTTTCAAGTATGCAAGAAAGTGTCATAAATGCCAGATTTTTACGGACAAAGTACACGTGCCACCGACTCCTATGAATGTGTTGACATCTCCTTGGCTCGTTGCTATGTGGGGCATTGATATGATTGGACGGATTGAGCTGACTGCTTCCAATGGACATCGCTTTATCCTGGTTGCCATTGATTATTTCACTAAGTGGATGGAAGCAGCCTTGTTTGCGAATGTTACCAAATAAATGGATGCCCGATTCATAAAGAATAATATCATCTGTCGTTAGGGAATCCCTGAAAGGATCATTACTAATAATGGTTCGAATTTGAATAACAAGATGATGAAAAAGTTGTGCTAGAGTTTCAAGATTGAACATCATAATTCTTCTCCATATCGTCCAAAGATGAATGGTGTTGTTGAGGCAGCTAATAAGAATATTAAGAAGATTGTGCAGAAGACGGTTGTGACATATAAAGATTGGCATGAGATGTTGCTATTCGCTTTGCATGGTTATTGTACTTCGGTGCGTACGTCAACAGGGGGAACCCCTTTCTCGCTTGTGTACGGTATGGAAGCAGTCCTACCATTGGAAGTTGAGATTCCTTCTTTAAGGATTTTGACATATATGAAGCTTGATGAAGCTGAATGGGTACATACTAGGTTGAATCAACTGAACCTCATTGAAGAAAAAAGATTGGCAGCCATTTCACATGGGCGGTTATATCAGAGTAGGATGAAAAAGGCATTTGATCAGAAAGTGTGTCCTCGGTGTTTCCAAACAGGTGACTTGGTATTAAAAATGATCATTTCTCCTTAGACAGATCACAGGGGCAAGTGAACTCCAAATTATGAAGGACCATACATTGTGAGAAAGGTTTTCTCTAGCGGAGCCTTATTGCTCTCAACTATGGATGGTGAAGACTTTACGTCCCCTGTGAACGCAGTTGCACTCAAAATATACTTCACATAACAAGAGACCCGTTGGACCACAAAAAGAAAAGGTCCAGGCAAAAATAGACATCCTGGCGAACCATAAAAAGAAAAGGTTCAGGAAAAAATTAGGAATAAAAAGAAAAAGATTTGAATAAACCCGCAAAGTTGAAAACCTAAAAAGGCAACTTTGGCTAAAATGGGTATCCCGGTGGATTGAAAACCCGAAAGGGCGATCCAGACAAAAGTTAGGGATTTGAAAGCGAGAGGTTGCAGTCTCCGTTCAATCTGTGAGCTTATCTCAACAAATGGAAATCCCAATGGATAGGGATCGGTCCAATCATTCCCTTCAGAAGGAAAAGTATTTGAGAGCGTCGAAGACATACAGGTCATAGCTGAATCAGAACTTGATAGAAATCTATTTCCATATTGCCAATCTGTGTATTTTTTTACTTGCACAATTATCTCTTTCTAGGAATTGCCTCCTGATGTAAATGCCTATTTTCAGGCCAATTTCAATCAATAAAATTTTCTTTCATTCAAAAGCTTTCCTCTTGTTTTTATTTTACTGTTTTGTTTACAAAAACGTCTGAGATTTTGATAAACATTGCATATGAAAACATTGAAGCTTTGCAGAGCGTGTTAAAAACATTGGAAATTGCTTGAAATTTTGAGTGTCTTAGGTGGTAACCAGGACTACCATGTTGTACCTGGGACATTATCTTATTGTTTCATCTTTTGCATGGTCGTTTTCCTCTCATAGCAATTGGTCCACCGTTCAGATATGAGTTCTTTGTATATCTCCCCGGCAGAGATCGCTAAGGTTGTATCGTCCTCGGTAGAGTATTTTGAAGTTTCTTATCGTTCTCCCCAGCGAGAGTCCAGAGGTTTGGTTTCCCCAGCCAGGGTTGGATTTGTTTGTTTTTCTCTAGCAAGAATTCATGTCCCCAGATAGGGCAGGGATGGTTTATTTATTTTTCTCCAAGAATGTTTGCGTCCCCATCACGAGGCTCGTTTGACATCTCTTACCCAGTAGAGTTTCTCTCCCCACAGAGTACTAGTATATACTTTCCTCAGCGAGATCAGGAAGTGTAATTTCCCCAGCGGAGCCCCATGGCTTTATGTTCTCCCCAGCAAAGTTGGTTAAGATGATACGTCCCTGGCAAGGTCATCATTCTTCGCAGTTCAAGGCCCAATGGTTCTTGGTAATTTCCGTAGTCTAAAGCCCAATCGTCATTGGTATTTACCAAAGGAGGTGGTATTTTCCCACGGAGAGTTGGAAGATCAGAATCTCGATGTTATTTCCCCAATAGGTGTATGTTGTTCTTGTTTCTATACTGGGGTAGAGGTTTGGATAAGTCCTGCAACAGAGTTCATGGCCCCATGGACAGTTCAGTTTGTCTTCCCCAGTGGAGTCGGCTTCAGTTTTTCAGCACTTCTCTCGGTGAAGTGTCGTTTTGCATATAGTAATCATCATTACATTGCATCCTCAAAATGCGTAGCATTTCCATTTGTATGAAGCATTACACCATGGAAAAATTCAAACATGCATGCAAAGCATAAGCCATATTTGATACCCTCTTTTCCTAACCCTTTCCCAACAGAAAGTGAGGTAACCCAGGAGAGAGCGTTTAACTTTATCCCCCAAGCAGTAGATTTGTTAATATTACTCTTGTTTCCTTCCGAAGGAATTATCTTGTGTTTTCCTGTGTAGAGTTGTCTGTCTAAGATTTCTCTTTCCCCAACGGAGTCATCTTCTCTGCACTTTAGGTTGTAGGATTGGTTGATCTTACAACCCTTTTAAGTTCTCGACCATCCTTTTGTCGTAAGTTCGCCTTTGATTGGCGTTTTTTTCAAAATCCAGTTTCGGACTGGTATCCTGGTTCCCAACGAACCTTTTTCGGTTCCCGAACGTATTTTTGTTGTGAGTTCGCCTTTGATCGGCGTTCTTTTCAAAATCCAGTTTCGGACTGGTACCCTGATTCCCGACCAACCTTTTTCGATTCCTGTCGCAATGCGAAAAACAACCGGTGGAAAAACAGAGTCACCGCCGAATGTTATTTATCCTGACGGGGGAAAGGAAACGATCGAAGAAACCTAAAAAAGGGAAAGAACATGGTCTCGCAACCAAACCTTGGGTTCAGGAGTAGATTACACGAGAGGAAGGTGTTAGCACCCATCGCGTCCGTTGTACTCAATGGGATCCACTCTTGTTGTTCTAATCAAAGGGTGCGTTTGTCTAAAGCCTACTTGCTAACAGAAACAAAAAAGGGAAAAAACAAAAGGAGACTCAATAGGACTTCGCTATCCTATGCCTACGTATTCCCTCGTGTAATGGGAAAGTCAGAGTCAACGTAGTTCGGAGGACTACGGGTGAATGGGGGAGGGTTCTCACCAAGACTTCATCGTCTTGTGCCTACGTATCTTCATTCGGACGAGAATGAAGAAATTAGAGCATTTGTAGTTTGTGGAACCACGAGTTTCTTAGTGTCTTTTATGAGCGATGCTAAGTTCGCATTCCAACAGTTAGGGACGAGGCCTGTTTGCGGTAGAACGGAAGTAGCATGCCATTTCTGAAAAGGTTTGAAAGAAAATCTCGAAGGAAAAAATTATTTGAATTTGTTTAAGAGTTTTAAAGAAGTGAATTGACTTTGTTTGAGATGCGTATAGCACTAAAGTCTATGACATTGGATCGAATAGTTTGCAAGATCGACCCAAAACGGGACGTATGCAAAGAACTCTAGACAAGGTAAGGAGAGACTCTCGCTTATCATTTCCCATGTACTAAAGGCTCGTGACGTACCATACTCATCATATTTATTACATATTTTGATTTGATTTAAGAGAGAGAAGAGAGAGGCTCAAAGGGCAAAAGAAAAAGACTAAGGGATCTCCACCCTAAATGTTGTCGTGCCAAATGGTCCTATAGTTAAGGATGAGAAAGGGAATTCCATCCTATTGTTATCATGCAAGAAATAGACCTAAGGTTGAGGTTAAGAGGGAGATAACTTAATGTTGTCATGCAAAGGATTGAGAGCCTAATGTCTATCCTACTCCAAGCTTAATAAAAAATTAAGTTGGACTAGGAGCCTTAAGGAAGCATGTGAACAAAGCATAAGTAAACATTACACAACTCAATCATAAACAACATCAAGTATCACATAAAACCCAAGTAGAAGGAAAAGAATATGAGATTCAAAGATGAATGATCATGCCATCAAGTACTCAACAAAGCATCCACAAAGTAAGGAGATTCAACAATCAATCCACAAGTGGCAAACATCAAAGTTAAATCAAAACATGCTTCAAACTTGAACCAAAGCAAGAATGGTGCATGAAAGTAAACACTTATCACACATTTCAATCATTATAATCCATGCTCGAAATATTCACACGTCAAAGGTTTAGGAACTTAAGCAAAGACAAACAACTAGTGCACAAGTGTTCATGACTTGAAATAACAACCAAACATCAACAATTTGCATGCCAAAGAAAAATGGATCAAGCATGATGAGAATACATACAACTCAGTAGCCACACCATATCATGATCAACACACTTCAAAGATTAAGGAATGCACACAAGAGGATCAAACATGAACTACATCAATAGCCAAACAATTGTCAACAACTAGCTCATGAGAAACAAGTCACAAATGATTCAAGCAATGAAATTAGGGCATGGAATCATGATGAGGCAGTAGCATAACCAAGCATTTCAATTCAAATTAACGCTTATGTTAGCAAGAAAGATTCAATAGGCATCACACTCAAAACATGAACAAGCAACTAGGTAAGCATCACTCAACATCATCCATAAAAGGAAACAAGTATCCATAAAAGGTAAAAGAGACAAATAATCATGAAATAGAAATTGAAACATGAAAGGTCAGAAGCTCAAACAATTCATTCAACGGATATAAGTATCACAAGACTCAAGAAGATCACACAAGAACACAAGTCCTAAAACTAGGTCACAAGTTAAGCAATATTCATCTCAAAGGTTCAACAACTTAATTCATCAATTCAAAGCACTTAGATGATCAAAAAAAATTGGAATCAAGGATCTACCTCATTCCAAAACATCTAAGAATAAGTGATAAAAAGATCCCAAAGAGAATTGCATAAATGCACCATCAAATTAATTCAACAAGTTCAAGTATGTTCAACAATCGAGCATGAATCGAGGCTCAATAAAACCAATCAAGAAATTATCAAGAATGCATCATCAATACACCATGACATCATTCAAACCCTAAGCATTTAGGTGCCTAAACATGGTAGAAAAATTGGATCAAGAAGGCATTCACAAAGCATCGACGTCCAAACCCTAGTTCAAGGACAAATAGATAAAAGCACCTTAACAATTAATTCAAAATAAAATGGGAAAAATTTGAAAAATAAAATAAAAACCCTGAAAAATAACTCAAGACATAAAAATGTTGAAAACCTATTTTTAATTATTTTTATGGTGAAGGAACAATAAAAAATGAAATTAAAAATGAAGAAGAAATAAAGAAAAACAAAAGGGGTGTGAACCAGAAAAATGATATGAACTGAAAACAAGTATGATGCACCGATGGGCTCACAAGGAGGGGTGCGAACATCAAAACCATGCAAAGCCCAACCTAAAACAAGGTTCAGAAAATGAAAACAAAAGCAAGCGTGGAGTTTCACTTATCCACCTCAGCTCCACGCAGACACACCTCAGCAGACACACAGGCCAGGTCAAAGGTTCAAAAAGAAGCAAAGTCAGACGCCGAAGCCCTAGCTCCGGCCGTCTTCTCCAGCGACCCTCGCCGAAGCTCAGTCCAAAATATCACAAAAACTTAAAAACCAAGACATCACTCCACTCCTTTTTCCATGCTGATCTCAAATCTGGCCTCGTTTTTCATTTTTAAACACTTTAAAACGGTGAAAACTGAACACGAAAATTAGGTGCACAAACTGAAACATTATCAAACCAAAACAACAACAGTAGAAACCATGCCTACACTAGTGTAGGACTTCAAAAACACCAATTACGAGTTCAAAACACGTCAAGTATGTGAAAAAAAAGGATGAAGAAAAGTTACCTAGTGGAGACAGTACATTGCTTCTTGTATCCTTGCACAAGCTTTAGAAATCCCTTCCTCTTGCTCCAACAACCTTCAGAAAGTATAGATCAAGCAAGATATGATGGAAAACTTGGAGAGAAAAGGTATCTCGAATCTGAAAATTTTGAGAGAGAGAGAGAGCTTTTTTTGAATCTGATTTGAATGAAATGAGATGGTGAACCAATTTTTAGGGTTTTAAATACTTATATAATGGTTTGGAGTGAGGTTCAGAATTGAAAAGATTGTTACAAATTTGTTTTGGAATTTGAAAAGTGAGAGTGAGAAAGAGAGCACATGATTTTTCTCCATCACATGGGTTGTTATTATGGTTTTTAGGAGAGTAAAGAAGGCATGAAGAGAGTGTGAAAGATTGGCACGTGAGGGAGCGAGGTGAGGCAAGGTTGTGGTCATGCACATTCATTCTTTTCTCATTTGGAAAAAAGTGAAAAAATAAGGTACATGAAGTGATGTGTATTGTTTAGCTCATTCTAGCAATGTTTGGTGAAACATTTGAGGTATAGACAGCATGAGGATGAGGTGGTACAACAGTACATGATTTCATGAAAATGACAATGGCATAACATGCATGTGGTAACCTTACACTGTGGCTTCTTTAAATGAGTATAATTTGATGTACCATGGCCCATAGAATGCAATCTTGGTATCAAATGAAAGTATGGAACATGGTGACCAATTTTCATGTTGAAAGCAAAGTGAAACAAGGCTTGGAAGGTTATGCAAAATGCACTTGAAACTAGCTTCATGACATTGATCCATGACCTATAAATTTGACCACTTGAAAAACCCTAAATTTTAGGCATCATAACTTGAGTTCTAGAAATCCAAATGAAGTGTTCTTAACATCAATAGAAAGCTTGAAGAATGCTTAACAACTTTCATGTTGAAGGAAATTTTATTTGAAGCTTGGATCATCAAGAAAATTGGACTTGAAAATATGTGCTCCAAGCTTAATTTCAACACTTAGAAAAATTCTAAGTATTGAAAACTTGAATCTTGATTTTTTTTCTCAACTTTATGCCATCATAACTCTTGATCTATGCATCTTTTGAAGTTTCTTTCTTCTACAAACTTGTAGTATGTAACATCATCTTCAATTTGAGCATTGGTTTGAACCATTTGGATCAAGGATGAGGAAGTTATGAATCTTGCAAGATGGCACCGTAAACATAAATTTTCCATACTTGGAAAAAATCCAAAAATCCTAATTTAGTAACTTCTCCTGATTTTATGATTTCTCTTTATCAAACCTCATAATAACATAGATGATGACTTGAAATGTCCAAATGTGACCCAAGAACCCAAGAGTTGACTTTTGTAGGGTACCAATTGACTTTTTGACCAGATGAATACAATTCCTTCCTCTACCACTTAGGGAACCCTTGAAATGACTTGTGATGAATCATGAGGCCTATATGGAACCCTTGAGATGCATATTTAACCATGGAACCTTGTCTTGCCCAAGAAAACAATTACAATTAGCCTTTGACCAAAATCCTAGCTCAGAGCCACTAAGAGCTTGATCAGATGAATCCCTTGAAACCAATGAAACCCTAAGCCTCAGATGATTGGGTGAACTTGTAACACCCCCAATCTATACCCCAAATTAAATAAAACAGTAAAAGAAAATTCAAAATTTCATCAGAGTATATTTAAAAACACGGCATAGACTGGAGACATCACATCAATTGAAACAAACATACAACACCTGCTCATAAAGATATGCAACAGTGGGGTAGCAATCAACAGAGGAACTCAGTTCCTTACACCCACATTTCAGATTTTAGAATAAAAGCGGAAAATCTAAAAACTGAATATCATAAATATATATATATATCACTTGAAAAGTTTGTCATACATCAAGTTATACATGCACGAGCCAAAAGATATATATACATAATACACAATAATCACAAACGGCCTCCCTAACTACCTAGTGTCACATATCAGAGCCGACCGACAAAAGAATGAAGTCCTAAGCTTCACAAAAAGACCTCCAGCAACTCTAATCTGCAATGCCTCGTAGAGCATTATAAAACAGCAGAAGGGTGAGAAACACAATCATCATATAATTGCATATAATTATATATAACACCAAAAATACACATATATATTGTTCTCACCACAATTCATACCAGAATCCAACACAAAACAACACAATGTATATTTCATATTTCCATCACCAAGGTATACCAACCATGCACAATACAAGTATCACCAACACATATATACACATATCAATTTATCAATTTCATCCACAATTCCACACATAAACAAACCAATGATGATTTATGCAAATCCAAGAGATCGACACAATGACTCTATGCATATGCACATGTGGTACCGAATTCCATCAATTCTCAACACCAGTTCACTCAGGAACTATTGAAACCATCGCTCGTTACTTAGTGTAACTCCCCGTCAGGCATACGATGTTCCCCGTCGCTTTCGGTCCTCTTATTTTTAAGGCGCACAATCCAATCAGATCGCTTTCAGTCCTCTTATTTTTAAGGCGCACGATGTTATAGCAGATTCCTTCTGGAATCAATCCGTCGCTCAGGACGTCTCAAGAATGCATATCATGATGCTCAGCATACAATGACTCATGACATTCAAATGCACACATATATGCAACCATCTCACTTAACATAATTCATGCTTTGCAATTCAAGCCCAAAACAATGCATTTATACCATACAACAGCACGCAAATCATACCATATCCATATCAACGGCACATTGCATGATACACACCAATTACACACAATTACACCAAACGGCAACGAGCATCGCTTTACCACCTAAACAGAAACGAACTCTTTCACAATTAACATGCATTTACATTTAATTTAAACAATGCATTTATTGGCCAAAAGGCCACAATTCACAATAAATTCCACAATCTAGGATTCACACCATAAGGCTACCCACAACACATCGTATAACAGCACACACAAGCTATACGTTATATAACAAAAGCATTTTGCACGATAACACCTCAATCGAACACATTCACGACGGTAAAAATCAACACAACGATACGGCTTCAATTTTCTGCTATAATTGAACTAGGTACAGACCTCAAAACCATTTTTCCTAGAAAGAACATCTCGTTAGCTTTCCAACGCTTCGAACGGGGGTCAAAACCGACTTATGGTTCATGAGTTATGAATTTTTGAAGTTTTGCCAAAAAACAGAAAATTCCCTGCGGACTGCTACGGGTTTGAGCAATTTCGTCCGAAAATCCGACCGATTCAATTATTTTTTTCGAAACAAACACATACTCATTCATACCAAACATATAGTGATGATTTGGAACCATCAAACGTGAATTCTACGACTTTCGATTTCAATCCGAATCTTAAACCCTCAAATCTCCAAAAATGCAAAAACTTACAAAATCAACCAAATTCAATAAAACAAGCATACTCGATCACGGCCTAACATTACCCGACACAACTACGCAATCTATTCCGACTTTCGTCCGTAAAAACATCGATTTCTATTCATTTTTCTCATTTCAACCTAGAATTGAAAAATTATGAAAAACAAGTAAAACATTCAAACACACACTTACATAATCATACACAAGCATAAGATAATCGAGTTTCACACCCTTACCCGATTAAATTGCGTTTGAAAAGTCGGTTGAATCGGTTCTTAAATCCACGAGTTTTTCTCTCTTTTCTTCTTTCTCTTCTCTTTCCTTCTTTCTCTTTTTCTTCTCTTCTTTTTCTTTCCTTACTATCTTTTCTCTCTTTTCTTTCTATTTATATTTCTAACTTAAGAAAAATTAAAGTGAAAGGACCAAAATACCCCCACACTCAAATATCTCGCAAACGTTCTCAAAACTCGATAAAATATCACAACATTGAAAAATAACATATTTCCAAATAAAAGTCGAAAATAAAATAATATAATAAAAAAATAATCGAAACGACTCAATTAAATAAAAAATACTAAAACTGGGGCGTTACAACTCTCCCCCACTTAGAAATTTTCGTCCTCGAAAATATACCTGAGACGAACAACTCTGGATACGACTTCCGCATCTGACTCTCCAACTCCCAAGTCAAATTGCCCTCAGCAGCGCCTCCCTACGCCACTTTCATAAGTGCAATATCCTTGCCTCTCAACCGCTTCACTTCGCGATCCAAAATCTCAACCGGTAATGCCTCAACCGTAAGGTTCTCCCTTACCTCTACCTCATCCATCGGAATTACATGCGAAGGATCCAGAACATACTTCCGAAGCTGTGAAACATGGAACACATCGTGCAAATTAAACAGATTCGGCGGCAACGCCACCCTATAAGCCACAGCACCCACTCTCGCGGATATCTGGTAAGGACCAATAAACCGAGAAGTAAGTTTCTTCGATTTCAATGCACGACCCACACCCGTTACCGGCGTAACCCTCAAAAATACATGATCGCCTTCTTGAAACTCAAGATCTTTCCGTCTCCGATCATGATAACTCTTTTGTCTACTCTGAGAAGCTTTCATCTTCTCGCGAATAAACTTCATCTTGTTTGTAGTCTGCTGCACCAACTCCGGTCCTACCACCGTTCTCTCACCAGATTCGTGCCAACACAACGGTGTTCGACACCTTCGTCCATACAATGCTTCAAACGGTGCCATTCCAATACTAGAATGAAAACTGTTATTATACGTGAATTCAATCAATGCAAGATAACTATCCCACGCACCACCTTGTTCAAGAACACAAGCCCGCAACAAATCCTCCAAAAACTGAATCGTCCTCTCCGTCTGACCATCCGTCTGAGGATGATAAGCCGAACTCAATCTCATTTTAGAACCCAAAGCCTTCTATAAACTTTCCCAAAATTTCGAGGTAAACCTCGGGTCTTGATCCGAAACAATACTCAACGGAACCCCATGCAACTTCACAATCACACTGATATAAATCTCAGCTAACCTCTCCAAAGAAAAACTGATGTCAATCGGAATGAAATGAGCCGATTTAGTCAGTCTATCCACAACCACCCAAATAGCATTATGCCCTCTCTGAGTGTTCGGCAACCCCGTTACAAAATCCATCGAAATGTTATCCCATTTCCATTCCGGAATATCCAACGGTTGCAACAAACCACTAGGCCTCAGATGTTCTACCTTTGATTT
Organism: Lathyrus tuberosus; assembly: GCA_022829125.1. NCBI lineage: Eukaryota > Viridiplantae > Streptophyta > Magnoliopsida > Fabales > Fabaceae > Lathyrus > Lathyrus tuberosus. The sequence goes on from JALAZF010000117.1 coordinate 10,259,974, forward strand.
CTGACAAGTTAAACACGCATACACAAACTAAGCCACATCTCTCTTCAATCCAGACCACCAGAAAATCTTCTTCAAATCTTGGTGCATTTTGTTCGCTCCCGGGTGTATACTCAAATTACTCCGGTGTCCTTCTTCCAAAATCATCTGTTTCAAATCCGAATCGTCCGGAATACAAATTCGCCCACAGAACCTCAAAACACCATTAACATCCACTCCAAAATCGCCACTCGCATCTTTTCCGCCAACCAACATCAAATCCACCAATTTCACATCCAACTTCTGTTTCTCACTTAGCGTCACCAGAAAATCATTAGTAACCTTTAACATACCCAGCCTCACACTATCCAACGTCACTTAACATACCAAACTCAAGTCTCTAAACGATTCCAAAAGTTCCCACTCCTTAACCATTAAAGCGGACATATGCAACGATTTCTGACTCAACGCATCGGCTACCACGTTAGCTTTACCAGGATGGTAATTCAAGCCAAAGTCGTAGTCCTTCAAAAATTCTAACCATCTATGTTGCCTCATGTTTAACTCTTTCTGATCAAACAAATATTTCAAGCTGTTATGATCACTAAAGACTTCAAACCTCGCACCAAAAATATAATGCCTCCAAATCTTCAACACAAAAACCACAGCCGCTAATTCAAGATCATGAGTAGGATAATTTTTCTCATGAATCCTCAATTGCCTTGAAGCATAAGCCGCAACCTTACCTTCCTGCATCAGAACACCACCCAGACCAATCAAAGACGCATCACAATACACCACAAATGGTTCAGTAGGATTCGGCAAAATCAAAATCGGAGTTGTCGTCAATCTTCTCTTCAGCTCATTAAAACTTTCCTCACACCGAATGTCCCAAATGAATGCTTGCCCTTTACAAGTCAACTGGGTCAAAGGAAGTGCCAACTTAGAAAAACCTTCGATAATATCCGGCCAAACCTAAAAAGCTTCAAATTTCAGTAACAGATCTTGGAGCCTCCCATTGTAGAACTGCGTCTACTTTAGATGGATCCACAGCAATACCATTACCTGAAATTACGTGTCCAAGAAAACTCACTTCCGACAACCAAAATTCACACTTGGACAATTTTGCAAAAAGTTTTCTTTCTTTCAAAACCTGCAAAACAATACGCAAATGTTCCGCGTGCTCCTCCCGAGACTTAGAATAAATCAAAATGTCATCAATAAACACAACAACAAAACGATCCAAATGCTCGTGAAAAATACGATTCATGTATTCCATAAACACACCTGGCGCATTAGAAACCCCGAACGGCATCACAGAATATTCATAATGACCGTAACGTGTCCTAAAAGTCGTCTTCTGAATATCTTCCTCTTTCACCCTTATCTGATGATACCCCGACCTCAAATCAATCTTACTAAACACGCACGCACCAACCAACTGATCCATCAGATCATCAATCCTTGGAAGAGGATACTTATTCTTAATCGTCACCTTATTCAATTGGCGATAATCAATACACAACGCATACTTCCATCTTTCTTTTTCACCAACAAAACTGGAGCACCACAAGGCGACACACTAGGTCTTACAAACCTCTTCTCCAACAAGTCATTCAATTGCTTCTTTAACTCAACCAACTCAGATGCCGACATTCTATAAGGTGCCATCGAAATAGGTCTAGTACCAGGAACTAGATCTATAGAAAACTCCACCTCTCTCTCTGGCGGCACATCTGAAATATCCTCAGGAAACACTTCCGGAAATTCACACACAACAGGAAACACATCAAGTGAAACTTGACTATCCACAGTCAAAGATGAAAACAACCCGAACAACTGAGCTTCATCCGCCAAAAGTTTCTTCAACTCTTTGGTAGATAAGAAACTCTAGTCTTCGTCTTCCTCAAGAGAAGGAAACCTTACTAGCTTATGATAACAATTAATATGTACCCGATTGAACTGCAACCAATTCATTCCTAAAACCACATCTAATCCCTCCAATGGCAAACACACTAAATCCATCTCAAAGTCTTTACCATAAATGGTCAAAGGACGACTCAAACAAACCAAAGAATTAGTTACTGAACCCATTGCTGGAGTATCAATAACCATCTCACCATTCATCGAGGACAACACAAGATTCAAACGCTTTGCGCACTCAAACGAAATAAATGAATGAGTCGCTCCAGTATAATAATAGCAACTAAAGGCATACTATTAATAAAACAAGTACCTCTAATCAGACGATCTGCACTTGAAGTCTGAGTCCCTGACAAAGCAAAGACTTTCCCACCAGCTGAAGCCCTCTTCGGTTTCGGACACTTTGTACTAATGTGACCAGGTTCATCGCAATTGAAACACTTCACTACATTCTTCCTTTTACAATCAGCTACAACATGTCCGACACCTCCACAATTAGAACACGTCCTCAAATCTTTCCTACACTCGGATTGACGATGCCCCACATCACCACATCTATAACACCTCAGAGGACCAGACATTCCTCCTCCACTTGACCTTTTCTCAAGATTACCCCTTTGTTTACCCTTATCAGCTAGTGTTACATACGGACCACCACGGAACTGTTGCTTCCCTTTCCTCTCGCTCACACTCTTATAGTGAGTAGAACGAGCCTTACTATCCTCCTCATAAATCCTACAACAATCCACCAAATCAGAGAACCTCCGAATCCTTTGGTAACTAATGGCCTGTTTTATCTCAGGACGCAATCCACTTTCAAACTTTACACACTTAGAAAATTTCGCGGTCGCTTCAGCATAATGTGGGTAAAACTGCACAAGTTCCACAAACTTAGCAGTATAATCAACAACCGACATATTACCTTGTTTTAACTCCAAGAACTCAATTTCCGTCTTTCCTCTAACATCTTCAGGAAAATACTTCCTCAAGAACTCCCGGCTAAAAACTTCCCAAGTAATCTCTTCCTCCTCTGCAGCTTCCAACACATGACGAGTACCAAGTCTCACCTTCTGATCCTCGTCACAGTCCATCACTCGGAAAATCCTTTCAATCTCTTTCAGCCAAATCTGTGCACCATCAGGATCATATCTTCCTTTGAAGATAGGCGGCTTATTCTTCCTGAACTCATCATTACCCGCAGCATTCGGTGCACCCTGCACAGCCCGAGCCATAGCCTGCATCGCAGCAGCTAAAGCAGCGTCGTTCCTTCCAGTCATATTTTGTTCATTTCCAATAACAGCAACTATGGTTAAACAAACAGCTCATCCAAACACCAAGACCGACAAGGACTGACACAACTGACACGGACTGGCTCTGATACCACTTAATGTAACACCCTCAATCTATACCCCAAATTAAATAAAGCAGTAAAAGAAAATTCAAAATTTCATCAGAGTATATTTAAAAATACGGCATAGACTGGAGACATCACATCAATTGAAACAAACATACAACACCTGCTCATAAAAATATGCAACAGTGGGGTAGCAATCAACAGAGGAACTCAGTTCCTTACACCCACATTTCAGATTTTAGAATAAAAGCGGAAAATCTAAAAACTGAATATCATAAATATATATATATATTACTTGAAAAATTTGTCATACATCAAGTTATACATGCACGAGCCAAAAGATATATATACATAATACACAATAATCACAAACGGCCTCTCTAACTACCCGGTGTCACATATCAGAGCCGACCGACAAAAGAATGAAGTCCTAAGCTTCACAAAAAGACCTCCAGCAACTCTAATCTGCAATGCCTCGTAGAGCATTATAAAACAGCAGAAGGGTGAGAAACACAATCATCATATAATTGCATATAATTATATATAACACCAAAAATACACATATATACTGTTCTCACCATAATTCATACCAGAATCCAACACAAAACAACATAATGTATATTTCATATTTCCATCACCAAGGTATACCAACCATGCACAATACAAGTATCACCAACACATACATACACATATCAATTTATCAATTTCATCCACAATTCCACACATAAACAAACCAATGATGATTTATGCAAATGCAAGAGACCGACACAACGACTCTATGCATATGCACATGCGGGGTACCGACTTCCATCAATTCTCAACACCAGTTCACTCAGGAACTATTGGAACCATCGCTTGTTACTTAGTGTAACTCCCCGTCGGGCATACGAGGTTCCCCGTCGCTTTCGGTCCTCTCGTTATAAGGCGCACGACGTTTATGGATTGCTTTCGGTCCTCTCGTTATAAGGCGCACAATCCGATCGCTCACACCCCACATGGGCACACGATCGTCTATAACCATCGCTTTCGGTCCTCTTATTTTTAAGGCGCACGATCCAATCAGATCGCTTTCAGTCCTCTTATTTTTAAGGCGCACGATGTTATAGCAAATTCCTTCTGGAATCAATCCGTCACTCAGGACGTCTCAAGAATGCATATCATGATGCTTAGCATACAATGACTCATGACATTCAAATGCACACATATATGCAACCATCTCACTTAACATAAATCATGCTTTGCAATTCAAGCCCAAAACAATGCATTTATACCATACAACAGCACGCAAATCATACCATATCCATATCAACGGCACATTGCATGATACACACCAATTACACACAATTACACCAAACGGCAACGAGCATCGCTTTACCACCTAAACGGCAACGAACTCTTTCACAATTAACATGCATTTACATTTAATTTAAACAATGCATTTATTGGCCAAAAGGCCACAATTCACAATAAATTCCACAATCTAGGATTCACGCCATAAGGCTACCCACAACACATCGTATAACAGAACACACAAGCTATATGTTATATAACAAAAGCATATTACACGAAAACACCTCAATCGCACACATTCACGACGGTAAAAATCAACACAGCGATACGGTTTCAATTTTCTGCTATAATTGAACCAGGTACAGACCTCAAAACCATTTTTCCTAGAAAGAACATCTCGTTAGCTTTCCAACGCTTCGAACGGGGGTCAAAACCGACTTACGGTTCATGAGTTATGAATTTTTGAAGTTTTGCCAAAAAAACAGAAAATTCCCTGCGGACTGCTACGGGTTTGAGCAATTTCGTCCGAAAATCTGACCGATTCAATTATTTTTTTCGAAACAAACACATACTCATTCGTACCAAACATATAGTGATGATTTGGAACTATCAAACGTGAATTCTACGACTTTCGCTTTCAATCCGAATCTTAAACCCTCAAATCTCCAAAAATGCAAAAACTTACAAAATCAACCAAATTCGATAAAACAAGCATACTCGATCACGGCCTAACATTACCCGACACAACTACGCAATCTATTCCGACTTTCGTCCGTAAAAACATCGATTTCTATTCATTTTTCTCATTTCAACCTAGAATTGAAAAATTATGAAAAACAAGTAAAACATTCAAACACACACATACATAATCATACACAAGCATAAGATAATCGAGTTTCACACCCTTACCCGATTAAATTGCGTTTGAAAAGTCGGTTGAATCGGTTCCTAAATCCACGAGTTTTTCTCTCTTTTCTTCTTTCTCTTCTCTTTCCTTCTTTCTCTTTTTCTTCTCTTCTTTTTCTTTCCTTACTATCTTTTCTCTCTTTTCTTTCTATTTATATTTCTAACTTAAGAAAAATTAAAGTGAAAGGACCAAAATACCCCCACACTCAAATATCTCGCAAACGTTCGCAAAACCCGATAAAATATCACAACATTGAAAAATAACATATTTCCAAATAAAAGTCGAAAATAAAATAATATAATAAAAAAATAATCGAAACGACTCAATTAAATAAAAAATACTAAAACTGGGGCGTTACAGAACTTGTTGAGATGCTTTGAAGTGTATGAGACCCTTGTAGCTTAAGAATGTCATGGTGTTAAGGACATCTTCTTCCTTATTGCTTTGAAAACCACCTCCTCATCTTGAGGAAAGCCACAATACCTTGATCCCATGTTTTAGAACCAATGCAATGCATGAATGATTATGACCTAATGAATGAAGCATAAGTTAAAAAAGGGTGAAGAAAAGGAGGGAAAATTTTGCGGTGTAACAGTTCCTAACTGTCTTTTTGTTGTGAGTCCGCCTTTGATCGACGTTCTTTTCAAAATCCAATTCCGGACTGGTACCCTGGTTCCCTACTAACCTTTTTCGGTTCTCGGCCATCTTTTTGTTGTGAGTTCGCCTTTTATCAGCGTTCTTTTCAAAATCCAATTCCGGACTGGTACCCTAGTTCCCGACCACCCCTTTTCGATTCCCGACCATCTTTTTGTCGTGAGTTCGCCTTTGATCGGTATTTTTTCAAAATCCAGTTCCGGACTGGTACCCTAGTGCCCGACCAACCCTTTTCGGTTCCCGACCGTCCTTTTGTTGTAAGTCCGCCTTTGGCTGGCGTTCTTTTGTAAATCCAGTTCCGGACTGGTACCCGTTTCCCGACCAACCCTTTCTGAAGTCTAGTTCTCAGTTGATATTCGGTTCCAGACCTAACCTTTTTTTTCGAAAATCCAGTTCCTGACTGGTATCCAATTCCCTTTTTCTTTCCACACAGAGTGCAAATTTGTTGGTTCTTTTGGTATTCAATCCCCTTATACCTCAAACGCCCAAAAACCGTTAGTTTTCATACCTTCAGATTTAAGTCAATTGAATAGGGGCAGCTGTTACAGCCCCTAAATTTTCCCTCCTTTTCTTCACCCTTGTTGGCTTATGTTTCATTCATTAGGTCATATTCATTCATGCATTGCATTGGCTCTAATACATGGGATCAAGGCATATTAGTTTTCCTCAAGAGAATGAGGTGGTTTTCAAAACAATGAGGAGGAGATGTCCTCGACACCATGGTATTCTTAAGCAACAAAAGTCTTCATACTCATCAAAGTATCTCTACAAGTTCACACAATCATTTGAGGATTAGGGTTTCAATGGTTTTAAGGGATTCATCTGATCAAGCTCCTAGTGGCTCTGAGCTAGGATTTTGGGCAGAGGCTACTTGTGATTGTTTTCTTGAGCAAGACAAGGTTCTGTGGTTCAACATACATTTCAAAGGTTCTATATATGCCTCATGGTCCATCACAAATCATTTCAATGGTTATCTAAGTGATAGAGGAAGACATTGGATTCATCTGGCCAAAAAGTCAACTAATGTCCTATAAAATGTCAACTCTTGAGTTCTTGGGTCATATTTGGGCATTTCAAGGCATCATCCATGTTATTATGAGGTTTGATCTAGAAAAATCAAAAAATCAGGAGAAATTGTTAAATTAGGGTTTCATGGATTTTTTCTAAGTATGGAAATTTATGTTCATATGGCCATTTTGCAAGAAGTGTATATCCCTCATCCTTGATCCAAATGGTGCAAACCAGTGCTCAAATTGAAGATAACATCACATACTACAAGTTTATAGAAGAAATGAACTTCAAAGGATGTATGGATCAAAAGTTATAATGGCATGAAGTTGATAAAAATAGGATTCAAGATGTTCAATACTTTAAAAAAAATTTAAGTGTTGAAATTCAGCTTGGAAGGCATGTTTTCAAGGGCAATTTTCTTGATGATCCAAGCTTCAATTCAAATTACCTTCAACATGAAAGTTGTTAAGCATTCTTTAAGCTTTCCATTGATGTCAAGAACACTTCATTTGGATCTCTAGAACTCAAGTTATGATGCCTCAAAGTTAGGGTTTTTCAAGTGTCAAATTGGTAAGTATTTGGTCAAATTCCATCACCTTCCAAACCTTGTTTCAATTTACTTTCAACATAAAAATTATTCACTATTCTTCACACTTTCTTTTGATTCCAAACGATCATGATTTGGATCAAAACTCATCAAGTTATGATCAAAGAAAGTTAGCCATGTGACCATGTTTTTGTACACCACTACATTGTCATTTTTTACATCATTTGGTACATTTGCAGGATACTTTCTTTCCATCATCAACAACACACACACTCCTCATCATCTTTTGCCCAAAATGACCAAACATCCCTCCCCATGCACATGCACCCTCCATCCCATGATTGTACAAAATTGGAAATGCAAAAAGAACAACAAACTTGGCCAAAACCTTGCTTCCACGTGCCAACTCTATTCACACGATTCCTCCACTCTCTTTGCTTACTAAAAAGTCACAAAACCACACAACAAAATGCAAGGAAAACTCGTGCCATTCTCTCCACTCTCAAAATTACAAAACAAACTCATAACAAACTTTTCAACTATGGTTAATAAGTAACCTCACTCCAACCCACAATATAAAAGGATCCAAACCCTAAATGTTCATTCACAACCTCATTTCCATCAGAAACAGGTCACAATAGCTCACTCTCTCTCAAAATTTCTCAAACACGGGTTGCTCCTTTTCTCAATATTTCTTCTCATTTCTTGCTCTATTCATCATCTCTGAAGGTCTTTGAATCATTTGGTGAAAGTTTTTGAAGCTCTTTGCAAGTGTTTGAATAGGCAATGGACCTTCTTCGTTGAGTAAGTTTCCACAATTAATTTCTCACATGATAGGCTTGTTTCAGACTCATGCTCAGTACTTCTGAAGCCCTACACTAGTGTAGGCAATGTTTACGTGCTCGTTGTGTTGATTTGAATATGTTTTAGTTTGTGCATCCAACTTTCGTGCTCTGATTTCATGGCCTTAAATTAGTTTTTAGTGAGTTTTGATGCCATATTCGTGTTCTAGATGGAAAAACGAGTGTGATGAGTCCAAGCCCTTGAGGTTGGCATTAATTTTTGTAAAACTAACTTAGCAGAAAGATGTTGGACAGGATGTCCTGACATGATAAACTAACTGTAGGTTGAGATGTTAGACAAGATGTCCTATCGGTGGATTTGACATCTTTGTCTGTTACAGTTTTGGGATGATTTTATAACTATTTTTTTGTTCCATGTGTGATTGGAATATGACTTGATCCCAGGTGGCATCTGAGATTGTGGAATCAGAGATTCTGATTCTAAATGGAATATGCAGTTTCCTTGTAAGAAGATATTTTTGGAAACTTAGGATTGAAGAAAAGAATAGGTCGCAGATTCTGAGGAGCAGAATTGTTGCGCTTTTGAAGCCCAAATCCAGCTTTGTTTCGCAATATAAATAGGATGATTTTACCCTAGTTTAGTAGTGGAAAAATTGCAGTTGTTTTAGAAGTACTAGGGTTTGTAATTTTGTGAGCCTCTCGTGTATTGTGTGAATACCAGAGAAGGACAGTTTATTGAGTTGTAATATTTTCAGTCATTGCTGTGATTGGAAGGGAATTGAGAAGGGTCTCATACCTATGAGTGTCTTAGGTAGAAATCTAGGAAGGGTAGTTTCTAGGTGCTAAGTTATAAACGTTGGAGTTTAGCTTAGAACCAATTCTACTTAGTGATTTCATTCCTGACTTGGTAGCCCCCAGACGTAGGTGTTGTTAATCACCGAACTGGGTTAACAATTTATGTGTGTTGTTTTCTTTCTGCAATTTATTTCTGTTCTTTCTTAATCCTTGTGAGAAGCAGAGATCAAGTGTCACGACATCCTGTCTGACATCTTAGTGATCTGCTTAACCAGAATTTCAATTGGTATCAGAGCAGGCATCCTGCTCTGTATCTGGGTGAGATTCAGGGATGATACTTTCTGGTTCAATGGATAAAGAAAGAGGAATTCTGAATAGACCACCAATACTTGATGGTTCCAATTATGAATATTGGAAAGTGCGCATGGTGGCATTTATCAAGTCGATGGATGGAAAGGCTTGGAAGTCTGTGGTTAAGGGGTGGGATCCACCAAATATCAAAGACAAAGATGGGAAGCTCACTGAGGAGCTAAAACCTGAAGAAGACTGGGATGATGAAGATGATAAGCTTGCTCAAGGTAATTCTAAAGCCTTGAATGCCTTGTTCAATGGTGTGGACAAGAACATCTTCATACTAATCAAGAACTGTAATGTAGCTAAGAATGCTTGGGAAATCTTGAAGACTGCTCATGAAGGTACCTCTTGAGTCAAATCCTCAAGACTTCAGCTTCTCACTTCTAAATTTGATAACTTGAGGATGACAGAAGATGAAAGTATACACGACTTTCACATGAACATTGTTGATATTGCCAACACATCCAGTGATCTTGGAGAAAAAATTCCTGAAGCCAAGTTGGTTCAGAAAATTATGAGGTCCCTTCCTAAGAGATTTGATATGAAGGTGACTGCTATAGACGAAGCCCAAGACATAACTACTATGAAAGTTGATGAGCTTATGGGATCTCTTCAAACTTTTTAGATGGCACTAAATGAAAGGACTGAGAAAAAGAAAAGCTTAGCCTTGGTATCTGATGAACGAAAGACAAACTCCGAGAAAGAGATGTCTAAAGATGTTGTACTTCTGGGAAAATAATACAGTCAATTACAAAAAAAAATTGAGGGAGAGGCAAAAGAGAGTACTAAGACTCAGCAGCTCTGAGATTTTAAACGGAACAACTATGGAAGGAATTCAAATTACGAAGATAGAATTGGCAAGAAAAAGGGGACAAAATGTCTTGAATGTGAAGGATTTGGACACACTAAATAGGATTGTCCTACTTTCCTCAAGAAAGAAAAGAAAGGTCTCCATACATCCTGGGCAGAAGATGATTCTGCTAGTGATGAGGAATCACCAAAGCAGGTGTCTGCACTCACAAAGTGTTTAACACTCACGTAGGATCAGACATTGAAGATATATCCCATGATGCTTTAGTTAATTCTTACAGGGAGTTGTACACAAGAAGTGCAGAAATCTGCCATTTAGGAGAAGATCAACATAATATTATCATGCTTATTGAGATTGAGAGATTAAAGCATCTTGGCATCATATCTGATCTTCAAGAGGAAATTACCCTGCTAGAATCCAAACTCGGCAATGTTGGAATGCTCAAAAACAGATCTGATAAGATATTACAGGCTGGGAGGAATATTAAAGACGTCAGAAATCTTGACTACACTAATAAAGAACTATCAAGCAGGAAGAGAGATCCTGAAAGAAAACAGAAGATATCCAACCGAGTGTCTCAACATCATTATAGACATCAGAGGAGACAAGACTGGAAATGTCATTATTGTGGCAAATATGGCCACATCAAACGTTACTGCTACAAGCTATATGGATACCCTAAGGGTAGGATTGTTAGAAAGAAAAGAAGCTCCGAGAATGAGTCTATGGCTCTAATAGCTCATTCCTCACAAAAGGAGTACACTGGAGAAAAGTGGTACTTCGACAGTGGATTTTCAAGACACATGACTGGTGTCAAGAACTATCTGGTGGATATAAAGGCTCATTCTTCCAACTATGTCACTTTTGGAGATGGATCCAAAGGAAAGATTAAAGGAGTTGGGAGAATGGTTCAAGCTGGAAATCCTAGACTTGATAATGTTCTGTATGTCAAAGAACTAACTGCGAATCTAATTAGTATCAGTCAACTCTGTGATCAAGGCCTGGAGGTTAACTTTACAAAATCTGAATGCTTGGTTGTAAGTGCTAAAAATAAAGTTCTCATTAAGGGTGTCAGATCAACAGATAACTGCTATGTATGGACTCCCTTACTGACAGAGCTATCCTCAATGACAATCAGGAAACATCAGCAATGCTTCTCAGAACTAAACATTGACAAATGGGAAATTGGTAGGTTAACCAAAACGACACACAGAAAGACTATCTCAAGGATTCAGGACCTACTTCATAAGGTCTCTATGAGAGATGCTCTGGAGGAAAGAAGATGTGCTTTTGTGGCCACCATTAACTCAGCAACAGACAATGATTACCCTGCTACCTGTTAGCTCCTAATTTCGATGCTGCATGATTTCAAATAGATTTGGCTTTTAAAGAAGTTATTCTTTAAAATATAAGCTAAAGGAGAAAAGGCTTCGACCAAGATGTATTCGACCGTATTTGTTGAAAGCCTGAGTCGAAGAGAATGATTTTAAGACTTCAAACATTTCTAAGTCCAAAGCGTCAATTCGACAAGGTAAAACGGCTATGGATAATGCGCTGCAGTTACAACTGGAATGTGGAGGGAAGTTCTACTATTTGAATTTGAAAAGAGGACAAGTGGCGAAGATCCAGAAGTTGAAGACATGCAAAGTGCCAAGTGGCGTGTTCTAGGAGTAAACCGTCAAATGGTGGTTACTTTAGAGTATTATAAATAAGTTAGTTCTAGAGTTAGAATAGTGTGAAAAAGTGTTGTATAAGTAACTCTGAAATCACTCAAAGTATCCAGCGTGTAGAGAAAAGAGTGAGGCGAGAATGTACGTGATTGTAATCACCATTATCTTTTATTACAATGCCATTTTCTTTGAAGTTTCTGTTTTAGATCCTTTACTTTGAAATCCTTTAATTCAGTCTTTTACTTCTAAGCATTCTACGTTATAAAGTTTTTTACTTTGCAGTTTTACATTAAAAAGCCTTTACCTTCAAGCATTTACATTTCTGCAGTTCAAGATCTTTATTCACTTTTTTCCAACATTTAACTCCAGCTTTTATCAAACCTTTACATTCAGTTTTTTTCCTTTGATGTGTTGTTCGACTTAAACATTTCTTTGATTTCTGTCACTTTCATTTACATTTCAAAACACGTTCTTTTATTTATATGCACTGTCAAAATGTATGCTTTGCCTAATTGTGAGGTATTCTAAATACACCCGTAGCACATGTCCTAGGATCAATCTGATCGATCCTGTAAGTTACTAGAACTTTGTTGTTTTAGAAGATCAGCGGTTGTTTACCAATTTTCAAGGTAAACAAATTGGTACACCTAGTGGGACAGTGCTAAACGTGTATTTGGAAGTTTATAACTTTTAAATAACTATCAAAAGGAAGTTTTATAACTGCCCCTTTTTGAATTTTTTTGTTTCATTGGTCGAGATTTTGGCAAAATTTATTGTATGCACTTGAGAAGTGGAAAGGTAGCCAGTTCAAACGAATATAGACCAAAGAGAAGAAACCCGAGGAAAATGGCATCTGGCCAAGGGAATTCAAATCCCAGTTCTGCTAGGACTAATCCTCAACCAAGCAGTTTAAGCGTTCAGAACAGCACCATCAATCCTCAAGAATTACCAAGAAATACTGTGGCGCCAACTCCAGTTCCTTCGACAGCAGGGTCAACAGTGTTAACCATGGTGATAGAGCTAGCGCCTTCGACAGCAGGGCCAGGGGCGACATATGTGAGGCCTTACACTCAGCCAGTCCCTGGAGTACATTGGCCCATCAGTGACAAATCCTCAGACTCCGCCAGGAGTAGGTGTCATACCCCAAATTTTGACCACTATGATTTCCCATTATTGTACAAATCATCATCACAATATGGATGAACCTTTAGTCTCCCCAAAGATGGGTGAATATTCACTACTATCAAAATTAGGGTTTCAAGCCCTTTCAGAGCTTCTAGACAAAGGGTCAATCAAGGAATGACATGATCCTCAACTTGTCTAAACCTCTCAAGTATATACTAAGGATCAAGAGGACTCCCACTTCAAGGATTAAGCACAAGGTTGCTCCCTTCTAGGTGTATCAAGCTTCAAGATCGCCAGTGTCACCAAATTAGGGTTTTGGTCGACAAGGGCCTCCAGATGGAAATTTTCCTCTGGGCATGAGCCAATGATCCAAAACATAACCTAATATACTCCATGGAACCTCATGGACTCAATAATCCAGTCAATTTTGCCTCAGGGGATGCATTCATCAAAAATCAGGAATTAGGGTTTCTTGGCCTAATTCACCCCTAAGTTGACTTTTGGGACAAATCATGAACCAAGACCTCAAGAGAGGATTTGAGGATCTCCAATATGCCATATTGATCCATTTTGAATAATGGATTGATCCAAGAAGCTTGAGCAACAAGTTTCAATTTCATCTGAACCACAGTTAGGGTTTCGCGGGAAAAGTCAACTGTAACTTTGACTTTTGACCAAGACATGCTCCCAAGCCCTAAGACATGATTCAATATCCTATATATCATCCATATAACATGTCCATCAAGTTTGATTTAGGTCAAGGACATGATTTCCTGAAGAATTGCACAGTTTGGAATTCATCTGGTAAAAAGTCAACTGTGCACAAAAGTCAACTTTGACTTTTTGAGATTTTTCACTAAAATGGATTTTTAACCCTAAAATGATGTTAATGTATGATTTGAATCATCATTCATCAAGAAAAATCAAGAAAAGTTGGATAACTTGTAAAAGGGGTAACCATAAAAACTTAGAAATTTTTCTAAGTTAAAAAATAAAGTGGCAAGGGTACCAACTTTGGAGGATCATAACTCCTAAACCACAAAGTCATTTTCTCCCATCCAAAGCTTGATTTGTAGATCTCATTGCCCTCTACAAAAGCTTCATACTAACCTATGTCCAAATTCCTCATGGATTTTGAGTTATGGAGTGATCAAAATCAAGAAAAGTCACTTTGTTCCAACACTTAGTGAAAATTTCACTAAGTCAGATTTTGCCTTACTTTTTTCCAAATGTAGGGACATTTTTCACTTGAATTCAAAAAGTATCAAAACCAAATATGATCAAACAGTCGTTGTATCATATAAGGGCTTTCCAAAATGGCCAAGAACATTACCAAATTCAATTTGAGCCATGAGATATAACATTGGCAAGTTGCCTTGTTGAAATCTGTCAAGGCAAGACAGATTTTGCACTTTTGCTCGATTTGCCAAAATTGTGCAAATCCAAACACTCCTATCCACTTGGACACCTCTGAAGATTGAATCTAAAGAGGACAATCACTGAGCCAAGCCTCCAAAGTCTTTGGAACAAGAAATAGCATGTTGAACCTAGAATTGCCAAAATAGGGACAAGACTCCAATTTTGGATTGGAGCATTCAATGGAAGCATCAAGGTGGCATGGACTGAGTCATTCTCAATTGAATTCAGTCAAGACTTATCCAAGACCAAGGGAACCACAGCCATGTGCCCTAACCTCTAGTCAATGGCTAGAGGATACTTGGATTTCCATTGGACAACATTGGCCAGACCTTTGTTGCAGTTGCCATTCACTGTGGATCCCAAAACAAACTTGTTCTACTATAAATAGAACTTATTTGTGCTCAGTTTGAGTACACCAAAGCCATCAAACAGATGCTTTCCTCAAAACCTCTTTCTCTTGGCAAAAATGCCTTCTTTAGCATGGCAACTTTGAATTTTTGAGCTTGAGAGCTTTTCCATCACAATCAATCACACACACACCTCACATATATCATATGTAAGCTGTGCAAACTATCACAAGTGACCTGTAATCACAAAATCACAAAGTCGCCTCTCAAAACCTCAAAATAGGCCTTTTGTGCATTTTTCAAGCCATGTCTTGATTCAGTCACTTTCCAAACCAGATAAAACCTCAAACACACTCCAAATATCATCCTTGAACTGTCCCAAGTGGTTTTATACATCTGGAACACCATTTGAGAGAGTTGCTATTTTGGTCACTTTTAACTCCTTTTGCAAGAAAGGGACTGTTTGTGTTTTTGCAGGTACCAGCCAATTTCAATCATCCTAAAAGCTTCTAAGGGATCATTTGAGTGTGTCTAAAGCATCAAATCATTTCTGGAACAAGAGGCTTGACAGATTGCACAAAAGCTCCAAAATCTCAAAAAAAGAGGTAAGCCTCACAACTTGGAATCTTTGAATCATGCAATGCTTTGAAGTCCACTGATCATATACATCTCATACATGTTGTATATGTTGTGTTTGAGCTAATTCACCATGTAATCCATGCCTGTACCAAGTTGTAGCATAGAAAATGCAATTATAGGTCATTTTCAAAACCACTATCGGGTTTTGAGGAGGGAGTGTGATCTGAAAAAACTACCACCACCATTGGATTCCTTGTGAAATTCTGGTCCAGATGCATATAAATTTTGTCTCAAACCATTAAGAATTGAGAAAGTTATGACCTTCACGTTTCTGAGCCAAAACTTGCCAAATCTTGCCTTGGGCCAGGCCTAAAACTAAGTCATGCCTTGTATATTTGTTGTTTTGTTTCAAACAATGGATGTATCACCACCCCAGTGGTAAGGCGCGCGCCTTGTAACCTTGAGGTCTTGGGTTCAAACCCCACCCATGCCATTTTGTGTTTTTTCACATTTTGCCATTTTTTTCCAATATTTTCATATTTTATTAATTAATAGGAAAATTAATAACTCTTTCAATTTTAATTATTTTTTATTGGTTCTTTTTGCAAAAAATCACAAAAATGTTGAAATATTTTATTCCACACAAAAAATTAAGTTTATATTATTTATTTAATATAATTAGTATTTTTGTGAATAAATTCATTTTTATTTGTTTTTAAACATTTTAAAATGAATATTCATCTTGAAAAATCAAGACCAAATGAGTTTTAATATCTCTTGTGATTTATACCTCATTTTTCAAACCTTAAACAAAAATCACAAGTGGTTTATTCAAACCTATTTGGTATTTTTCATTGATTTTCTTTAAATATTTACTTTTAAAGAATAAAATTAGGGTTTCTTTGATTTTCACTCAAACAAATCATTCCCAAACACTCATGGGCCTCTAATAGAGTGTAAGACCCAACCCCCTTTTTGTAAAAATACCAAAATAGTGTGCCTCACTTATTGTATAAGTCCCACTGTATTTTCAAAAAATCTCGGCGCAATCGCCAATTCAAAATCAAACCAACTGGGTCCTACCCTCGAGTAGTAAGACCCATTTCATTTCTTAAAACCATCTTGGGCCTCTAATAGAGTGTAAGACCCAATCCCCTTTTAACCAAAACAAATTTGGGCCTCACATATTGTATAAGTCCCTCTGTGTTAAAAGAAAATCTCGGCGCGATCGCCATTTCGAACGAAAAATCATCTGGGCCTACACTCTTGTTATAAGCCCCACTCTTTTTCTTTAAACCTTTTTGGGCCTCTATTAGAGTGTAAGACCCAATCCCGTTGAACAGCAAACAATTTTTGGGCCTCAGTCACTTGTATAAGTCCCTCTGTATAAAAACAGCAGTGCGGTCACTGATAAAACTTGGGCCTCTCCTTGAGCTATAAGCCCTAAATCTTTCTTTTTCAAAGCACTTTCTCCTTTGATTTTGAAATATACTGTTGTTTTCGATCTTTCTTTGTTGAACAACTAACCAAACAGCATGGAAGCTCTACAACCGAGTAAGTGGTTATTGCTTTCATTTACCGCTTTCATATACATATAACTGTATTGTGGGGCTGTTTCGCTGTAAGTCTTCTTTCATAAACTCATATCAACTGTGTAATAATAGTATAGATATTTAGAGTTTCCCCCGACAACTACGTTTAGCATTAAGCCCGTTGATCACTCTTAGAAATAGTCTAAACTAGATCTCCATAGGATTATCAGACACAGTCTTCCCTCCTCTTGGGGTTAAACAATATGGAGACGTGAAAGGCAACATTCTTGGTGAACCCTTTCATAGACTGACACCTTTAGAAGTTGTCAAAGAAACTCTACTCCCCAGAGATTATCTTTTCTCCGTGAATGGCATCTCTTGAGTTTCTTCCAAATTCTCGAACTTTCCTGGCTTGATCTATTCTCTGTGAATAGCCTGTCTTGAACTTCTCGGGGTTTTGGGACCCATCGGCTTCTTAAAAGCACTTGTCAAGAAACTCTACTCCCCAGAGATGATCTTTTCTCCGTGAATGGTATCACTTAAGTTTCTTCCAAATTCTCAAACTTTTCTGGCTTTATCTATTCCTCGTGAATAGCCTGTCTTGAATTTCTCGGGGTTTGGAGACCCAGCAGCTTCTTAAAAGCATCGGCCTCCTCTTGGGCATTGTTCAAGGACCCACAGGCTTCCTAAAAGCATCCCCGCCTCCTCTTGGGCTTAGTACAAGGACCCGTCGGCTTCTTAGAAGTATTCACAGCCTCCTCTTAGGCTTCGTATAAATGATTTCTTCCTCCGGGAATGATAGCCTCCTCTTGGGCTTCATACAAGGACCTATCGGCTTCTTAAAAGTTTCCAGCCTCCTCTTGGCTTCGTACAAATTGTCCCGACGACCTCCTAGAGGTATAGGAAACAGAAATCAGTCATCTTAAACGAGTTGTCTTTCTAAGAGTCTACTACTGTTTCTCAAAGCATAGTACAAAAGATGAAACTCTAGACTTGGACAGTCTAAAACCCTTGAGCCCCAAAGACGTTCTCAAGCACCCTTCAAGAATAGGAAGGAACCCCGTAGACTCGGACAGTCTCAATACCCTTCGGATTTCCCATTTCCTCAAAGAAAAGGAAATATCCCTGATCTTCGAATCAAAATCCTTGAGTGCAGCATTACTCATATAAGAACTTATTTTCTCTTTAATTGGCATACCCTTGTCACTCAACTGAAACCGCACCATTGCCTCCTCTTGGGCTTTGTACAATGATTCTCCCCAGCGGAGCTAACAATCTTTTAGCCTCCATCTCTGGCTTTGTACGAGATACAAAAGACTCTTTTGTTGAGTCAAATCTTTTAGCCTCCATCTCGGGCTTTGTACGAGATACAAAAGACTCTCTTGTTGAGTCAAAACCTTTTAGCCCCCTCTCTCGGGCTTTATACGAGACACATATTAGCCTCCTCTTAGGCTTTGTATAAGAAAACCACTGGTTGATCCAATCAACCTTTTAGCATCAAAGTTGTGCTTCGTTCACAGTACACAAACAACAACAACTCCTTCCCCTTATCTAATCGCTGTAAGCGGCAAGCCTCTGGATCATCTACATCCATGCCACTGTCCCTCTTTTAGCATGAGAAATTCCTAAGGAAAGATAGCATTGCTCTACACTGAGTTAAAGTCTTCTCCTTCAGGTTGGAACCCCCTTATAAAGGAAATTATGGCATTGCCGGATTCACACATCCCGGTTAAAGTAATTCTCCTTTATAAACAATTGTGACAAATAAACCTCTTTAGAGATGACAAATTCTCTCTGAAGACAACACCTTTAGCTTCACATCTTGGGCTTTGAACAAGATACAAACTACCTTTAGCTTCACATCTTGGGCTTTGAACAAGACACCAAAATAACCATTTCCTCCCATAGAATAGGAGGAACTACGATCGCTCTGATTTCCCTGTTTCGGTAAACGGGAATACGTAGGCATAAGATTGAAAAAAAAATCTTAGCGAGCACACTAAACAAAAAAAACCAAAATCCCATACTTTCATACATCTGTCCTAACATCTTAAACCTCCCACCCATCAACCGAACACTACTTTTAAAAAAAATAAACCTGATAGAGACCCCGAATCTTTGTAGCATCTGTAAACCAACAGTTTTGACTGTTTAACCTCAGTTTACAAGCAGGGTTAATTTGAGACATCTATTTCCCTTCCTTCATCAGCTTTAATAGGATAAAAAATGAATCGAGCTGTAGATACCAAAGAGCGGTAGTGCTTCGCAACCACATCCAAAATCGCTCGCTATAGGAGGTTCGACGTATAGGCAATTTCCTCCCCCAGGATTTTCACAGCCTTTGCCTAGGAACCCAATCTATGGCATGCCAACGGCAATGATGCAGAATTTGCGTACTGCACCCCCAATATTTTCAGAGAATGTGATATCTTCCCTTTTGCAGGAGTCAGGCTCTGGAATTAACATGGGTCGAAACAGCCAGTCCATAGGTTTGGGATTTTTTGCTCAAGGACCCAACTTAACAAATGAATCTGCAGCATATTTGAGGCAACAGATGGATGAGAGCAACATGCAAATGGTACATACTTTGTCTCAGACAATGGGAGAAATTTTCCAGCCATTGATCCAGAATACTACTCAAACCAATCAAATAATGACAGCCCAGATGGCGCGTATAGCAGAATTCATGGGAATGCCCACTCCTGTTCAACACCAAAATCAAGGAGTCGAGAGGAGGGAAAACGCTCAACAAGTGAATCCGGTGAATCCAGAGTTGGTCGAACCATCTAGGGAGGAGCCTCTTAGGAATCAAATACCTATATTTGAAGAGGAGGAACCAAGGATGGTGTTAGTAAATAGAAATCAAAATGTTGATCATGTGGTGAATCAGGTTCGACGCAATAATGTAGCAACAGAGAACAATTTGGCAACCATGGTCGAGATAATAATGGCTCGAAATGGCCTGAATATGGGTTTTTCTAGGCCAAACTTCACTTCGCCTATAGTAGACTATATACTCCAAGCTGAATTGCCCCCCAAGACAAAAGTACCAAAGTTTACTAAGTTTTCAGGAGATACTACAGAATCTACCGTCGAACATGTGGCGCGCTACCTGATCGAAGCTGGTGAGATTACAAATGATGAGAGTCTATGGGTGAAGTATTTCCCTAGTTCCCTCACTAAAAATGCATTTACGTGGTTCACTACGTTACCATCTGGTTCAATTTGTAATTAGACCCAGTTAGAATGTTTGTTCCATGAGCAATTTTACATGGGGCAGACTAAAATCAGTTTGAAAGAATTGGCTAGTGTGAAACGAAAGTTCAATGAGCCAATAGATGATTACTTGAATAGGTTTCGACTACTCAAGGCTAGGTGCTTTACACAAGTGCCTGAGCATGAACTTGTCGAAATGGCCGCTGGTGGCCTTGATTACTCTATCAGGAAAAAACTGGACACCCAGTATTTAAGGGATATGGCCCAGTTAGCTGACAGAGTTCGACAACTAGAGCGTCTCAAAGATGAGAAAGCTAGGGTGAACAAAAACAAGAAGGTAGCTTACTTCGAATACCAGGAGGACATCAAAGAATTGTATGACGAGCCTGTTAGGTTCGACGAAAGTGAAATAGATCTTGCTGAACTTAAGCAAGGCCCTCCTTATTCTTGTAAATTATTAGTCCCTTCAAATGGGAAAAACCCTGTCGAAACCAAAAAGAACGATAGGTTCCCAAAGAAAACATACACTTTTGACATCACTAAATGTGACGAAATTTTTTATTTGTTAGTTAAGGATGGTCAAATACTAGTGCCTCCTGGTGCTAAAATACCACCTTTAGAGCAAAGAAAAAAGAGAGGCTTTTGTAAATACCATAATTATTTGGGTCATAAAACTTCTCAATGTTTTCTTTTCAGGGATCTGGTGCAGAATGCTATTCAGGAAGGCAGACTCAAATTTGGGGAGAAAACTAAGACCCAGATGAAAATTGATACCAACCCTCTTGAAGTAGCTGAAGCAAATTACACAGAGCCCGAAGAGGTTAACATGGTCGAACTAGTTGAGGAATCTGACAGTGGCTCAGATAGTGTTAACACCAGCGAAGCTCTTGGCAGAAATGCCACAGTGGTGGAGGTTACTGAAGACCTTACCAATGATGTTG
Source organism: Lathyrus tuberosus (assembly GCA_022829125.1). Lineage (NCBI taxonomy): Eukaryota > Viridiplantae > Streptophyta > Magnoliopsida > Fabales > Fabaceae > Lathyrus > Lathyrus tuberosus. The sequence continues at coordinate 10,281,228 of JALAZF010000117.1, forward strand.
TGTTTATTAGAGAAGTCGAGGAAATGGATGGTTGCCAGCTTGAGCATTTGATATGTATGGCTGCTGAACACTATTTTAGTACATCTTCTGAAGTTCAAAGGTTCGACGCTGAGGCTACAGTCGAGATCCATGCTGAAGCTGAAGCATCAAAATTGCAGATGGTGACAAAAGAGACTGCTGGCCGTTTCAGACAGATGGACGAGGCTGCTGAGGGCCTTGATGTTAACTTCTCCAAAATGCGCTTAAAAGATGAAGTTGACATAAACATGGTCGAAGTGACTAACGGACAAGCCATGGATATTGATGAACAGGTTCGTCAAGAAGACTGCAACAAGCTGGCTTATCCCAGAGAAGATGAAACCATTGTTGATTTTCTCCACAGGTGCCAAGGAAAGAACTCTGAGGTCATGTTGTGCCCTCGATGCAGTGCTATCTTCGACAGAGAAGCTGCTCATAGCCTCTAAGCGGGGAGAGAAGCCAAATCTAGACGTGAGAAAAGAGCTGCTCAAGGGCCAGGGCGTTTCGACCCAAGGAAAGTGACTCAAAAACAATATGGCCAAAGGCCACAAATGCCAAGGGCTAAGCAGGCTACTTTCAAGCCTAGCAGTGATGTACCAACTGGAAAGTGGGTCAAACCAGTTGAAGCAGTAGGGAAAGGGAAATAGAGATGGAAGAATTTCGACGTGGCTAGATGTTCTTCAATGGAGTACCGGAAAGAATTCAAGTCCTCCAATAAAGCTGCCTATATTTCTGAGAATTACAAAGGCAAAAATCCTATGTCTAGGTCCCAGTGGAGAAGGGAACAGAGACGAAGGAAGGCTTTGAGGGAAGCTCAGGCCAAAGATCAAACTGAAACTAGTACCAACGTCCTGTCTGCTAGCAATAAAGACGTTGGGACAAAAATAACAGATAAGATGCCTGTGGGGCATAGGTTATTTACTTCTAAGAAGGAAGAAGCTGAGAGGTTTGCAGTCGAAGCAGCTGAGGACGGAGATTCGACTCACAACTTTGATTTCGACTCTGATGCCTCTTTAAACATCATTGTTAATGTGGTCTCAGTAATGCCAAGAGAATATGATAGGATAACTGAAGTGGAAAACTTGGATGCCAACGCTGAGGCTGAAATGGCAGCGCACCAACTTGTGTGCTACTATGTGATGAATAATGGCTGTGTTGAAGAACAGAATGCTTTCTTTGAACGACTAACTAAGGCCATGAAAGGGCACTTAAAACCTCTGTACATTACAGGGAAAGTAGAGAACGTGGCTGTGAATAAAATCTTGGTGGATTGTGGGGCTACAGTCAATTTAATGCCACATTTCCTACTAAGCAAGATCGGTAAATTCGACACTGATCTTAAGCCCCGCAACATGGTCCTTTCTAACTATGAAGGGAAAATTGGGACCACTCTTGGTGTTCTACAGGTTGATTTAACTATGGGAACGGTGACAAGGCCTACCTTGTTTATGGTAGTAGAAAGCAAAGCAAACTATAACCTTCTGCTGGGGAGAGAATGGATCCATGGTGTTGGAGCAGTACCTTCGTCAATGCACCAGCGAATCACAATCTGGAGGCCTGATGGTATAGTAGAAAACATTGAAGGTGATCAAGGGTACTTTAAGGTGCCTGTTAATCATGTTGATGGTGTCGAGTTTGACAAAAACTTGGCGCATATTGCGCCTTGTACTCCAGCAGAATTTGATTTCACCCCAGATGACCATGCATTCTGCTCATTACACTTGCACCCAGTGGAGGGATTTCGATGGGACAGAGAGGTCATAAGGGAAGAAGGCAATGTCCCATACTGTGGGGAGCCTATATACCCCACAGACTAGGGAAGTGAATTTAGTAACAATGACTGAATTTGACGCACTGCAAAGAATTTTGGCCTATGTGGCCGAATCTAAACTACAAACGGCCTTGGAGGCTGCACATAACCACATGGCTGTCGAAGCCACAACTCAAATTTGTGAAGTAGGCCCTGGTAAGGACTTTGAGCCTGAACCACCTGATGGGTCTCAAATCGAAGACCAAAATCAAAGGCTTGATGTTATTTATGATAATGAGCCTTTGGGTTTCAAAAAGGATCCATTGTCAGACAACATTAAAATGCTGGCGCAAGATCCTTTGGAAGAAATTGACTTGGGTGAAGGGGGAGTAAAAAGGCCTACTTATGTTAGTGCTAATCTCGACCCACAACTCAAAGTCGAAATGGTCCAACTACTGAAGGAATTCAAGGATTGCTTCACTTGGGACTATGACGAAATGCCTGGTTTGAGGAGAGAGCTTGTTGAACATAAGTTGCCAATCATACCTGGGAAAAAACTAGTTAAGCAAAATCCAAGACGGTTTGCCCCAACAATCTTTTCAAAGATCAAAGAGGAAATTGAGAGGTTACTTAGATGCAAGTTCATCCGTACAGCTAGGTATGTCGAATGGCTAGCTAATATTGTACCAGTCATTAAAAAGAATGGTTATTGAAGGGTCTGTATAGATTTTAGAGATCTAAATTTTTCAACCCCTAAGGACGAATATTCTATGCCTGTGGCAGAAATGTTGATTGATTCTGCTGCAGGACATGAATACTTGAGTATGTTGGATAGTTATTCTAGTTATAACCAAATATTCATTGTTGAGGAAGATGTCCCAAAAACTGCTTTTCGATGTCCAGGGGCATTAGGCACTTATGAATGGGTAGTAATGCCTTTTGGTCTAAAAAATACTGGGGCTACTTACCAGCGAGCAATGAATTCGATCTTTCATGATTTTATTGAGACTTTTATGCAAATCTATATTGATGATATTGTTGTTAAGTCTTTTTCAGGAAAAGATCATTTAAGCCATCTTCGACATTCCTTTGAAAGGATGAGAAAGCATGGTCTTAAAATGAATCCTCTCAAATGTGCTTTTTGTGTGCAGGCAGGGAATTTCTTAGGCTTTGTGGTCCACAAGAAGGGGATCGAAATTAACCAGAATAAAACCAAAGCCATTATGGAAGCAAAAGCGCCATCAACAAAGAAAGAATTGCAGTCTCTCTTGGGCAAAATAAATTTCTTGAGGAGGTTTATATCCAACTTGAGTGGGAAAACGCAAGCCTTTTCGCCATTGCTTCGAGCTAGCAAGGATGGGTTTGACTGGGGGCAAGCTCAACAGGAAGCCTTCGAAAAGATCAAAGAGTACCTGAGTCACCCCCCGATTCTCTCACCACCTTGTGGCAATAAGTGTATGAGATTGTACATAGCTGCGTCAGATAGAACTTTAAGGAGCATGTTAGCTCAAGAGGATGATGATGGTGTCGAAAGGGCCGTCTATTACCTTAGTAAAGTTTTAAATGATGCAGAAACTAGATATAGCATGATTGAAAAATTATGTTTATGTTTGTATTACTCTTGTACAAAATTGAAGCATTATATAAAACCAGTTGATGTTTATGTTTCTTCTCATTTTGACGTTATTAAACATATGTTGTCCAAACCTATTTTGCATAGTCGAATTGGAAAATGGGCATTAGCATTAACTGAATATTCTTTAACTTATAAGCCTTTGAAAGTTGTTAAAGGACAAGTAGTGGCAGACTTTATAGTTGACCATTCTACAAATGAGACCCCTCTGAACTATCTTGATGTGGAACCTTGGAAGTTATATTTCGACGGGTCGAGCCACAAAGATGGGACAGGCATAGGAGTGCTTGTTATTTCTCCTAATAAAATTCCAACAACACTTAAGTATAAAATTGAAGGTTGTTGTTCTAACAACGAAGCTGAATATGAAGCTTTAATTGATGGACTTGAAATATTGTTGGAATTGGGGCAACTCATGTCGAAATAATGGGAGATTCAGAACTGGTCATAAAACAAGTTACCAAGGAGTACAAGTGCATAAAAGAAAACTTGATTATGTACTTTGTAGTTGTGAATCGACTGTTGAAAAAGTTCGACGCAATTAGTTTTCGACACATCCCTAGACTGGAAAACCAGGTAGCTAATGACTTGGCTCAGATTGCATCAGGGTATAAAGTTTCAAAAGACAAATTACAAGATGCAATTGAAGTCGAAGTCAGAGGAAGGGTGGTGTCAGTAGAATTAGCCCCATCATATTTGGAAGAAACTAAACTTGGATACGCTGCTGAAGATAATTTTGCAATTCTGGCAGTTGATAGCATAACTGATAAGGATTGGAGAAAACCTATAGTAGATTATCTAAAAAATCCAATATCTTCGACAGAAAGGAAAATCAAGTATCAAGCTTTGAGTTATGTCTTGTTGGGTAATGAATTATTCAAAAAGACTCCTGAGGGAGTATTGCTTAAGTGCCTCAGTGAGGCAGAAGCATACTTGGCCCTTTCAACTGTCCATAGTGGGGCGTGTGGGGCACATCAGGTAGGCCATAAAATGAAATGGTTGTTGTTTCGACAAGGCATGTATTGGCCTACCATGTTAAAAGATTGTATTGAATTTGCTAAGGGTTGTCAGGAATGTCAAGTTCACGCTGGCATTTAACACGTCCCTGCAAGTGAATTACACTTTATAGTCAAACCTTGGCCTTTTAGAGGATGGGCTTTGGATTTGGTTGGAAAAATTCGACCAGCATCATCTAAAAATCATAAGTACATTTTGGTGGGTATTGATTATTTTACCAAATGGGTCGAAGTTATCCCTTTATCAAATGTTGATCAAGAAGATGTGATTGAGTTTATCCAGAAACACATCATCTATAGGTTTGGAATCCCAGAGACAATTACAACAGACCAAGGATCAGTCTTCACTGGTCGAAAAATGCAAGAGTTTTCTAAAGAAATGGGATTCAAGCTTCTAACATCCACACCTTATTATGCTCAAGCTAATGGCCAAGTCGAAGCGGCAAATAAAGTAGTTATTGGGTTGATAAAAAAGCATGTGGGAAAGAGGCCAAGAAATTGGCATAAGACATTGGACCAAATACTTTGGGCATGTCGAACGTCCCGCAAAGAGGCAACTAATACTACCCCATTTCGACTAACTTTCGGTCATGATGTAGTTTTGCCTGTAGAAATTTATCTGCAGTCCATAAGGATTCAAAGGCATCATGAGATTCCATCTGAATCTTATTGCAATATGATGCTTGATGAGTTAGTGGATTTAGATGAAGAAAGATTTCATGCATTAGAGTTGCTAAAAAGGCAAAAGAAAAGGGTGGAGAAGTCTTATAATAAAAAGGTCAAGAGTAAAACTTTTTCAGCTAGGGATCTGGTGTGGAAAGTGATCTTGCCTATGGATCGAAAGACCATATCTTTAGGGAAGTGGTCTCCTAAGTGGGAAGGTCCTTTTCAAATTATTGAGGCATTCAGTAATAATGCTTACGAGGTTCAGGAGATTGAGGGTGATCTAAGAGTCTTGAGGGTAAATGGGAAATATTTGAAAAAATATAAGCCTATTTTGCAAGAGATTCATATTAAGACATAAGTTTTATTCAGATTATAAAAGCCAAAATAGGCCATGTGAGGCCAAAATGGCATATAAAGGAAAGGAAACAACTACAACAACATGAAACCTAGGAGAAAGATCATTCATAGTCTCTCCAATTAATAGAGTTGAGGAAGGCAACATAATCTTCGTCAGCTTCATCATCAGAGTTTTGTGCTTTGGAATGTCCTTTCTTGGGGACCTTCATCTTAGTTTCTCACTTCTTTGCGCGAGAGGTTGCTCCAGTTGAAGTATCATTATAGGCAATAGTTGTTGCCTCAGCTTTCTTTGTCTCCTCAGCCACCTTCTGGATCACTACCTTCTTTGAGGAAGTACTCATGCTTGCTTCAGTGGGTACAAAATATGGCTCATGTAAAGAGGATTTTATAGAGGCAAAGCCTTGTAAGGATTGGCCAGTCAACAATGGAGACACGTGAAATTGCTCTTGGGAATATACCCTAGGGTTATGCTATTAATATTCCTTTATGGAATAGAAACTTGTGCCGTTGGAACACTAAGCTGTTAAAAGCTGCGTTATTTTCATGATTTCCAAGAAAAGAGGCAGAGTACTTTAATTGCAAAGATTATCAAAGTTTAAGAGAAAATGCGCCATGATTTTATCAAAGATTTTGCAAGTCGAAGAGTTAATAGCAAACAGAAGTATTTAGATAAACGCCAGGGGGCATTGAGATTGTCTTTACATAGGGCCTCAAAAGGGCCAGCAAACATGATGATCAAAAAGGAACTACAAATAAGAAATCATAGGACAATAAAAAAGGGAGCTTCGACTTCAACTCAAGAAAGTTAACCTTGTGATTCTGAAGGTGTTTCTCACACAGAGCTTTATTGAGCTTAGCTACTGAAAGTTCCTTTTCAAGTGTTTGGGCCTTATCAAGGAAGTCTATAGTGCGCTTTAGCTCTCTGGCCATTTTAGTTTCGTCGAAGTCTTTCAGCTCAAGGTTGCACTTTTCAGCGTTAGAAATCTTGTTTTGCAGTTCTTCAATTTGCTGCTTCCAGGTATCAATGTCCTTTTGGTTCGACTCTATCTCTGCCTGCCTTTTGTTTTGGTCAATCTCCAGACTTTCGACCTTAGCTTCTGATGCGTGTGCTTCATCCCAAGCTGAATGTTTCAGTCCAGTTGTAACTTCAATGTTGTGTTGGATCTTGGGAAGGAGTTTGAAGTCCTCAGACATCTGATTTATTAAAGCAGTTAACTCCACCAGGAATTCAGACACATCTTTACTAAGAGTCGAAAGGTCCAGTTTTTGGAGGCTATCTTTCAGGAAGAGAGGAGCGGTTCGATCTGAAAGTAAGACATTGTGGATGTCTCCCTTGAAGAATTTGTCTTTGATCTTTTGAAGGATAGGGCTGGCAAAGTCATCTGGAGCTGGACCCCCAGAACTGGTCGAAGTACTAAGGCTAGTACCTGAAGAGCTGTACTTCTTCCCAAGTATCATTCTGGCATACTCTCGAGGATTCGACCATTTGAGGGCAGCCAGTGGGTCTTCAGTGGGGGATCCTCCAGTAGTCGAAGTGACTGTAGGCCCAGGAGTTGGATTATTGACAGGACCTGTTTCAGCCACAGGTGAATCGGTCTGATCCTACTCAGTCCTTCCCCTCTCTTCTTCTTGTTCTTCTTCATTTTCGACCTCCTCTTCTTCCTCTTCAGTTGGTTGTCCTTCTATGTCCATGGCAATGGTCTCTGTATGGTCGAGAGGTTGTTGATTAGAAACATCATCCTCTTCATGTTCAGAGCCATCGGTTTGGGATTGTTGAGTATTGGTCCTGGTGGGCGAGTTTTTGTTTATTTCATCTGCTTCAGAAGGAGGAACTGTAAGAGGAATAGGTTGGTTAATTTCGCTCAGTGAACTATATCCAGAACCAAGGTCAGAGGTAGGGTGATAAGTTGGCTCACCTTGGCTATTCAGGATAGTTGTTGCAAAGCTGAATGAAGTTTGTGGAGGGTTAGAACCACCTACATCAGCCTGAAGATCACAAGTAAAGAGAATAAGATTGAAAGAAATCTGAATAAGGAATGCAAATACTGAGTAAAGATAGTGTGCATACCTGTATAGTTGCAGCATCAGGACTTGAGTTTACACTCTCAGGATCGCCAGCAGTCGTTTTCGACGCAATCCTGGAGAGTTGTTTCTTGACACCACTATCAGCAGGTGTCTTCTCAAGAATTCTGGCGGCCTTTGAGGAGGATTGGGTGGTAGCTCCAGAGGCTTTGGTAAGCTTCCTTTTCTTTTTAACCACTACCTCCTCAGGGGAGTCATCATCAGCATCTGAAGGGACAACTATTTGAGCACCTTTCTTGCCCTTTTTTGAAGGCGTTGGAGGTTTTCGAACAGTCTAAAAGGTGATGCAAATATTAGAAGTTGGTTACACAAGACGATGTAGGCAAGGGATATAAAATACCTTTATGCCTTTAGTCTCTTTTTCGACTCCTGCAGCACCCTTCGATGAGTTGGTCTTCCTGGCCGTAGCTGAAAGGCAGATGATTATTACAAGATTAATAATTGAGTGGTTGGTTAAAAATCACAAATCGAGGGCCTCAAACCTTCATATATTTCGGATTCGACACGAACATCCTCGACCCCTATATGAAGGTGTCCTTTGTAACTGTCCAGCGTATGTTTAGTCGCAACCACCTGTTGGGCTTTTGGTTGAAACTGCTGTTGAAGGAGTTTTAGGTGCTCACCATAGACAAACCAGTCTAGAAATGAGGGGGCAAGTGCCACTCCAAAATCAGCGTTAGGCAGTCGAGGGAACTTTGGAGGAAAGAGTTCAAAAGCCACCTCATAACTTTTCTCAAGAGGAACGTTTGATGGGATTTTCAACTGATCCATTTTTTGAAGAAATTTCTCCTTCAAAGTGACAATAGCCTCACGAACGGTTTGACTAATATCATCTGGTCGATAGACAGTTTCAAAGTACTTTTGGAAGGCGTGAACTTCTTTGACATGAATGAACTTACTCTTCTTGGTCTTCTCCTGTATATCAAGAAAAGCTTGGTCAATTAATGAAGAGAAGGCAGCAACATCCAGAAATTATTCACTATAGTACTTCGACCACAAGTTGTGAAATGGTTTAGTGCACAAAAATGTGGGTTGAAAGTGAACAGGGGAAAGAGTTGCTTTTCTCACGTTCCACCGGTCTAAAGGGATTGCAGCACCTCCTTCATCAAAACTGGCAGTATGAAGGACTACATGGCCTTTTTCTCATACATACATTTGGGGAAAATTTGAGCCAACCCAAACTGTCGAGAGACAAGGTTTGGTTGGTAAGCAATCAAGGCTGCCATATCTCTTCCAAGATTTAGCCTCTGAATGATAAATCTAGGAATCAAAAAGGCCTCCCAGATTGAAATAGACTCAGCATGGAGTTTTTTGGATGAATCAGGGAATGGCCTTGTAAACCACTCAGGTCCACATTTTCTTTCAGCAAAAGGGGTCATACTGGGTGTGAAATCATACCGCTTGGCGAACATCATAATGTAACTGGAGAAAGCTCCTTTGAGAGTTTCCCCATCATCATTGGATGTGAGTTTCACCAGGCGAGTACCTTCGACCCTCCTTTCTTTGATTTCAGCAGAGTCCTCATCGACTTGCCCTTTTTCTGGGAAGGCTAGCTTCGAAAGTTGCATTAAGCCACAATTGAAGCAGCCAGAGGGGGCCATTCAAGTGAACAGTGCCCTGGGCCTCCAAGTCTTTGAGTCGAGCCACCCCTTCGCTGAGAGACTCATAGAGGTTCGCCAAAATCAACCCACTAAGGCAAACTCCTCTGTTGTTATGAAGTTGGTTGGCCAGAGTGAGATATTTCTTGGCCACCTGCAGGGATTTTGAGTAAAATACATACCTCAACAACCATACTGTGAGGAATGCAATGTGTTCCTTGTCAGTTATTTCTTCAGTGTCACGTTTGTGGTAGTTTATGAAGTAGGTGTATGTAAGCTTGGAGTCAGAGATCCCTATGGTATCCTCTGCATCGGTTTCAGGATCATATGAAATGCCATCTGGTCGAAGCCCTGCAATGGCAGCTAGGTCGAAGAGTGTGGGGGTAACCATCCCACAAGGAAGATGGAAAGTGTAGTGGGTACTATCCCAAAAGTAGAGTGATGCTGCCAGCAGGTTCAAACAATAAGGAATATTGGTCTTCGACAGCATAAGCAGATCATAAATTCCAATGGTTTTCCAATGATCAGCTTTGACCTTTTCCATTCTGGACATCCAGAGGTCAAAATCCTTTAACTGGTTAACAACTTTTACCAATCTAGTACCATCATGAAGATACCTAAGATCCATCTTAGTCAAAGTGGGTGTATCAGGGGAAGCTTCATCTTCTTTAGGGTTGCTCTTTTGCCCTAAAGGTCTTGATTTACGGTAAGAAGGGAAAAACTCACTAAGCTTCTCATCGGTGGGTTTAACATCAGCTAAGGGGCCACCTAAAGCATAAGGTGTATCAGAAACGATGAGAGGAATCATTACCCGAGACTCGTAAATGCTCCTCGCTTCCGCAAGAAGAGGTTCTGGCATGAACTGTTGATTCTTCACCACCTTAGGTCCTGGAATGTTTGAAAATGGTGGAAGGGTTTGCTTGAACTGTGTGGCTCTACCTTTTTGACCTTTTGTTGCTTGGGGAATGGTTTGTGAAGAGGCCATTGTTGGAAGTTGAAAAAAGTGAGAATGCGTTTTGGGTTTTTCTTGAGAGAGTTTGAAGAACGAAGAAATAAGTTGCAAGAAAGTCTGAGAATGCGAAAGTTTGCAAGTTAGAGAAAAAGGGGATTTATAGGCGTTTGGAAGATAAAGGGACTGTGAATCCACCGTTAAAATAAATACGGTAGTGGGACGCGTGTCCTCTTTTGAAATTGTTGGATGGTGGTGGTTATGATCAGACTGCAAATGTCTAGTTCCAAGAAAGATGATGATGAAAACTGACCACAAATACGGCTGAAAAGACGTTTGAAGATTCACCATCATGACATGACGTCATAAGCATGGTGGAAAGAAACTGAATGGTTTCTAGATTGTGGGTTGGTCAGTTATGTTTTTTTTCATAGTCGAATGAGCAGGCGTCAAAAATTGTTTTGTCAAAAAAAAATGACCTTCCTACCAACACTGACGAAAGGACATTTTTGGGGGCAATTTGTTAGCTCCTAATTTCGACGCTGCATGATTTCAAATAGATTTGGCTTTTAAAGAAGTTATTCTTTAAAATATAAGCTAAAGGAGAAAAGGCTTCGACCAATATGTATTCGACCGTATTTGTTGAAAGCCTGAGTCGAAGAGAATGATTTTAATACTTCAAACATTTCTAAGTCCAAAGCGTCAATTCGGCAGGGTAAAACGGCTATGGATAATACGCTGCAGTTACAACTGGAATGTGGAGGGAAGTTCTACTATTTGAATATGAAAAGAGGACAAGTGGCGAAGATCCAGAAGTTGAAGACATGCAAAGTGCCAAGTGGCGTGTTCTAGGAGTAAACCGTCAAATGGTGATTACTTTAGAGTATTATAAATAGGTTAGTTCTAGAGTTAGAATAGTGTGAAAAAATCGTGTTGTACAAGTAACTCTGAAATCACTCAAAGTATCCAGCGTGTAGAGAAAAGAGTGAGGCGAGAATGTACGTGATTGTAATCACCATTATCTTTTATTGCAATGCCATTTTCTTTGAAGTTTCTGTTTTAGATCCTTTACTTTGAAATCCTTTAATTCAGTCTTTTACTTCTAAGCATTCTACGTTATAAAGTTTTTTACTTTGCAGTTTTACATTAAAAAGCCTTTACCTTCAAGCATTTACATTTCTGCAGTTCAAGATCTTTATGTACTTTTTTCCAACATTTAACTCCAGTTTTTATCAAACCTTTACATTCAGTTTTTTTCCTTTGATGTGTTGTTTGACTTAAACATTTCTTTGATTTCTGTCACTTTCATTTACATTTCAAAACACGTTCTTTTATTTATATGCACTGTCGAAATGTATGCTTTGCCTAATTGTGAGGTATTCTAAATACACTCATAGCACATGTCCTAGGATCAATCTGATCGATCCTGTAAGTTACTAGAACTTTGTTGTTTTAGAAGATCAATGGTTGTTTACCAATTTTCAAGGTAAACACTACCACATTTTGCAGTGTTCAGTGCACAGGAGTCATGCAGGTGCCAACAAGGGAAAATGTCACACAGGATGTTGTGACATTTTCTCACGATGACCCGAGTACTCTTGATATCCTTAAAAATAAGTTTGGAAAACTAAAGGGTAAATTAGGGCTTTACATAACTTGGGGCCTAAAGAGATTAACTAGTAAGGATACTGGTCAGGAATGTGCTTGTTTTCAACAAATTAAAGGTGGATCTCAAAAGGGATCAATTCAAATCAACCTAAATTGCGTCAAACTTACTCTTATCTCCTCAATAACCACGATTTCCCAGTGCGAAGAAAAATCCAATATTGTTCCTCCTATGATGTCTCATCAATAATCATCAATAGAAGGAGGAGTAAAGGAGATCTCTACATCTCCCGCTGCTAGGGCAAAATCGGGGAAGATGTCAACTGAAGATGTGATCAATGTTATTCCCCTGTCTATGATGCCATGCATGCCTGAGAAATTTACTGCACGAAGAGCTAAAAATCCCCTTGCAGGTAATACTTTTGAACCTATTAATCCTCCTCTTGATCCTAAAAGTAAGAATGAAATTGTTGAGACTGATAAGAGAATAAGGAAACTAGTTGTTGAGCAACTGAATATTAGAAGCATATTGAATGCTAATAGGGATGTGCCAATTACATCGGCTCCTGGTAAGGAACAAGGGGGTGGTAGAAATACTAATGAAGGGGTTGAGTCTATTAAGGAAGATGGTGAACCTGAAAAGGGGACACCTTTATATCTAGAAGAATCATTAGAACAGGCACTGGAGAACATTGCTGAAGAGAGAACCAACAAGGAAATCAACCTTGATAATTCACCATCTGATGATGAAGTCATTGCTAGTGTAGTCAAGAGGCTGAAAACAAGAAAAAGGAAAAATATGGATACTGAAAACAATGATGTCAAAAGAAACATTAAAACTGTAGTTGGACCGCAGAAATCTTGGAGCAAGGTTGCAGTTGTGTCTGAGAAAATAAAGGCGAAGTCTGACACTGAGTCAGACTATGATGTCACAGATGATAGCCAGGACATGACACCTACAAAGGATCCAAGTGCGAAGAAATAGACTGTCAGTATTCCCAAACTCCATTGGACAATATCTCCTTCCATGCTCCTGAGTATGTTCACAGATGGACATATGTGTACCAAAGAAGAGCTGCACTAGAAAGAGAACTCGGGAAGAATGCATTAGAGTGCCATGAAGTGATGAAACTGATCAATGATGCAGGGCTGAAGAAGACAGTCACTAAGCTTGGAAACTGTTATGAAAAGCTGATAAAGGAATTTATCGTAAACATTCCTGACAATTATAGTGATGCAAGCGACAGGATAGTGTATGTTAGAGGAAATGCTGTGACATTTTCTCCCACGATGATAAATAGGTTCCTGGAAAGATCTTAAGAGTCTCAGCCTGAATGTGAAGACACTGATGACCAAGTCTGTCAAGAGCTTACTCGTAACACTGTGAAGCAGTGGCCTAGCAATGGGAAGCTTTCAGCTAGGAAACTGAGTGTGAAGTATGCAATTTTGCATAGAATTGGTACCGTCAACTGGATACCCACCAATCATACTTCAACCATTTCTGCGAGTCTAGGCAGATTTATCTATATGATTGGCAAAGGAAGACGGTTTGACTTTGGAACTCACATCTTCAATCAAATTTTGAAGCAATCTACATCATCTGCAGTAAAACTCCCTATATGCTATCCTTCACTTATTTGTGGGATAATTCTGAATCAGTACCCAAGAGTCCTAGTCTCTGCAGATCAGGTAATGAAAAGGACATCTCCCTTAACTCTGCACTATAAATTGTTTATTGGGAAACATGTCACAGATATTGCTTCAACACCTGCTCCAACACCTGTTGTACAACCCTCAGAAGAGAAAACTATTGCTCAGCTGAAGGAGACTTGTAAAGAGCTTGATGATATTATCAAGGTAAGCACTGCCATAAAAGAGAAGCTAGAAAAATTGATACAAGTTTTGTCTGCTGAGCAGATCAAGGACACTGGAGTCAATGTTGGAGATGCTGAGAAGGGTGCTGAGGAGAACTGTGATGCAGGAGAGGAAGATGTTGATAATGGTTCTGGTGGAAGTGTCGGAGAAGAAGAAGATGATGAGGAAACTAAAGATGACTTCTGATAGTTGTCTATTCAGCTTTATGTTTTAATTTTTGGTTGTGTAAGGGCTAAATGGAATATGTGGTTTCCTTGTAAGGAGACATTTTTGGAAACTTGGGATTGAAGAAAAGAATAAGTCGCAAGTTCTGAGGAGCAGAATTATTGCGCTTTTGAAGCCAAAATCCAAATTTGTTTTACAATATAAATAGGATGGTTTTACCCTAGTTTAATAGTGGAAAAATTGCAGTTGTTTTAGAAGTACTAGGGTTTGTACTTTTGTGAGCCTCTCGTGTATTATGTGAATATTAGAGAAGGACGGTTTATTGAGTTGTAATATTTTCAGTCACTGCTGTGATTGGAAGGGAGTTGAGAAGAGTCTCATACCTAGGAGTGTCTTAGGTAGAAATCTAGAAAGGGTAGTTTCTAGGTGCTAAGTTGTAAATGTTGGAGTTTAGCTTAGAACCAATTCTACTTAGTGATTTCATTCCTGGCTTGGTAGCCCCCAGACGTAGGTGTTGTTGATCACCGAACTGGGTTAATAATTTTTGTGCGTTGTTTTCTTTCAGCAGTTTATTTATGTTCTTCCTTAATCCTTGTGAGAAGCAGAGATCAAGTGTCACAACATCCTGTCTGACATTTTAGTGATATGTTTAACCAGAATTTCAGAGTGGAATAGTGTATTGGTTTATTTGTTTTGGTGAAGTTTTCAGCCAGCTCCGGGGAGGGCGACCGGAGAAGACAACTGGATCTAGGGCTTCGGCGTCTGACTGTGTTCCATGATGGACCTTTGACTTTGCTGAGGTGTGCGTTATGTGGCAGTGACATGGATCCAGCGTGTTTAATGAGATTCACGCGTCTCCCTTTTATTTTGTTTCTGAATTATTGTTTTGAAATGGATCGGGCCTTGCATGATGTTGATATCCACAACCCTCCTTTTTTAGCCCAGATGCGCCTTACAACTATTCTTAGTTCATTCAGTTATTTTGTTTGGCACCCCCTCTTGATTTATCTTTTTTATTTTATTTCTTTTCAATTTTAATTTTGTTATAATTAATTCCTTCACTATAAAAATTGATAAAAATATGTTTATAATATTTTTAGGTCTTGAGAATTTTATGATTTTTTATATTTTATTTTACATTTATTTTTTCTATTTTATTTGAATTTAATTGTACAAGGTGTATTTCTTGTTGATCTTGAACTAGGGTTTGGATGTTGATGCCTTGTGAATGCTTTCTTGAGCCATCTTTTATAGCATGTTTTTACAATTGATTTATTAATGTTTGAGTGATGTTGTGATGCTTTAATGATGCATTCTTGATCATTTCTTATTTGCTTTTATTGAGCCTCGATTTATGCCCGATTGTTGAACATACTTGAACTTGTTGAATTAATTTGATGATACACTTGTGCAATTCTCTTTGGGATATTTTTCTCACTCAATCTTGATTGTCTTATTATGAGGTAGAGCCTTAGATTTACATTTATTTCATCTTTTAAATATTTTTGGATGATGCTTCTTTTTTATATTGTTTTGACATGAAGTATGCCTAATCTTTGACCTAGTTTCTTGAACTTGTTTCATGTGTGGTCTCCTTGATGTTTGGGGTTCTTATATTAGTTGAATGCCTTGTTTGAGATTCTAACCTTCCATGTTTCAATTCAATGTCCAATTGCATGATCATTTGCTTCTTGTACCTCTCATGGATGCTTGTTTCCTTTTATGGATGATCTTGATTAATGAATGTTTATTTTTGTGTGCTTGCTTTGAATATGATACTTGGTGACTCTTCTTCCCATCTTGAATCTTGTTTTGAATTTAAATGTGTGTTTATGCTACTGCCTCATCTTGATTCCATACCCTAATCTCATTGCTTGAATCATTTGTGACTTGTTTCTTATGAACTAGTTGTTGGAAATTGTCTGACCATTGATGTAGCTCATGTTTGATCCTCTTGTTTTAATTTATTAATCTTTGAAATGTGTTGAACATGTTATGATGTGGCTACTGACTTGTATTGATTCTCATCTTACTTGGTTCACTTTGTCTTTGTATGCTATTTGATGATGTTTGGTTAATGTTTCACGTCATGAATGTTTGTGCACTAGTTGTTTGTCTTTGCTTAAGTTCTTGAACTTTAATGTGTGATTCCTTTGAGCATGACTTATAATGATTTAATTGTGTGAATAAGTGTTTAATTTCATGCATCTTTGTTTCTTTGATTCAAGTGTGAAGCATGTCTTGATTTAGCTTTGAATGTTTGCCAGTTATGAATTGATTGTTGAATCTTCATACTTTGTGTGGTGCTTAAGTTGAATACTTGATGGCATGATCTCTTTCATCTTTGATTCTCATCTCTTTATCTGCACTTGGGTTTTTCTTTGTACTTGATGTTTTTTGTGATTGAGTTGTGTAATTTTTACTTGTGTTTTGTTCACATGCTCCCTTAAGGCTCATAGTCCAACTTAATTTCCGATTAAGTTTGGAGTAGGATAGACAATTAGTCTCTCAATCCTTTACATGACAACATTAAGTTATCTCCCTCTAAAACTCAACCTTAGGTTCATCTCTTGTATGATAACATTAGGGTAGAATTCCCTTTCTCATCTCAATTATAGGACCATTTGGCATAACAACATTTAGGGTGGAGATTCCTTGGTCTTTTTCTTTTGCCCTTTAAGTCTCTCTCTTCCCTCTCTAAAATCAAATCAAAACACGTAATAAATACAATGAGTATGGTACGTCACGAGCCTTAAGTACATGGGAAGTGATAAGCAGGAGTCTCTCCTTACCTTGTCTAGAGTGCTTTGCATACGTCCCGTTTTAGGTCGATCTTCAAATTATTTGATCCTATGTCATAGACTTTAGTGCAATACGCATCTCAAACAAAGTCAATTCACTTCTTTAAAACACTTGAACAAATGCAAGCCATTTTGTCCTTCGAGATTTTCCTTCAAACCTTTTCAGAAAGGGCATGCTACTTTTGTTCAACCGCAATCAGGTCTCGTCTCTAATTGCTAAAATGCGAACTTAGCATCGCTCATAAAGACACTGAGCAACCCCATGGTCCCACGAACTACGAATGTTTTGATTTCTTCATTCTCGTCCAAATGAAGATACGTAAGCACAAGATGGCGAAGTTTTGGCGACCACCCTTCCCCCTTTCACCCGTACTCTTCCGAACTACGTTGACTCTAACTTTCCCATTGCATGAGGGAATATGTAGGCATAGGACGACGAAGTCCTATCGAGTCTCCTTTTGTTTTTCCCCCTTTTCGTTTCCATTTTCCCTTAGCAAGTAGACTTTAGATAAATACATCATTTGATTAGAACAACAAGAGTGGATCCCGTTGAGTATAACGGACGCGGGGGTGCTAATACCTTCCTCTCGCGTAATCGACTCTCGAACCCGAAATTTGGTTGCGAGACCATGTTCCTTCCCTTTTTAGGTTTCTTTGATTGTTTCCTTTCCCCCTTCGGGATAAATAACGTTCGGTGGCGACTCTATTTTTCCGCCGGTTGTTTTTCGTGTTGCGACACCAGTGTCTGGTCTTACCTCAATAGAAGCAAGTGGCATCCTTTGTCATGCCTTCACTAGGCTTAAAAGCAGGAGCAGTATGTTTGGGTTTGACAACTTCCTTTCCTTTCCATTTACCACCCTACTTGGTGAGCCTTTTGTTATGTTTCTTTCCATTAGTGACCATCAGAATTGACTTCCCTTTTGACTTTAGATTCTGCTCAGGAGTTCTTAACATGCTTAGAAGCTCTGGAAGACTTTTGTCCATATCATTCATGTTGAAATTAAGGACAAATTGACTGAAGATCTCGAGCAACGATTTCAGGATCAAATCAGTCGCAAGCTCCTTTTTGTGGGGAAAACCCAATCTTTCAAGTTTCTCCACATACCCAATCATCTTGAGTACATGGGGACCTATTGGGGCTCCCTCAGCTAGCTTGCCTAGAAAAAGGGCTTTTGAAACCTATATAGAACATGCACCTCGCGTTAGGCGAAACCTACATTATTTGATATTAGTCTTGATGAGTTCTAAAACTTGGAAAGCATAAACTTAATATTCAATTTTGAGGGAATTTTCAATTAGTTTGATCTCACCGGCTTATTTATCATATAAATTGTCTCTCACATGCATCAACATACATGCAAAATGAAACAGTTATGGCCCCTAGCGCAATTGTTCTCTCAAGCCAATGAGAGAACCTAAGCTAAACCTAATAACAATCTACGCTTCTCCAAGCAAGATCTCCAAGGTTGTCCTCTTTTGATCTTGTATTCTTCTCTTTCTTCATAACATTACATTAAATTAAAGAATACTCATTTACATACGAGGGAGTGAGATGAGAAAAGAAGTTACATCAAGAGATTAAAAGAGAGGCACGACACGCAGGTCGTATTTTAAAATCCTAAAACAAAATAAAGGAAAACTAAGACCATAACTAATCACCACAAGAGAACAATAAAAAAATACATTTTTATTATTATTGATTTAAATCCTGCTAATTAAATAAATCAAATTAAATTTCGGCAAATGATCACACTACGCAGAGTAGTCGGGGGTTTCGGTGTCCGGTCAGCGGATGGGGTCAAGTGGGTAGTGCCCCCTCGGGGTTGTTAGAGGCAGCGCCCCGACGCAAAATTTTAATGAAAAATTCATTTGAAATCGGCGTCGTTTTTTCGCATCAACACTTGATACTTTCCATAAACATTAAAACACAACTTTTGTTCAATCACAACTCTAATCGCATACCTTTTTTATAGCACAACCTTGTGCCGTCATGAACCCTAATTCAACAACTTCATACCGTCAAAACACCGTGATCAATAATTTAGTATGATTGATCGACGTGACATTTGTAACACCCCGTTTAAATACTTAGTCATTTTGTGATTTTATTCATTTAATTATTTTGGCATTGACTTAGTTAAGGGTATGTATGTAAGGGTGAGTGTGAGAACTCAATGTAATGAATTAATTGGAATAAGTCTTAGAATAATATTATGGCAATAATAATATTAATGGTGATGGAATGTTTCATTATTATTATTATTATTATTATTATTATTATTATTATTATTATTATTATTATTATTATTATTATTAATGACATGGAATACTTGTCCCTAGTAATAATGGTAATATTATTATTATTATTATTAAAATTATGGAAAATAGAGATAATTAGGGAAAATAAAACATAATTAGGAAGGAGTGGTAGAGAGGTTACAGTATCAATTACACATGAAAACAAAAAAAGAAAAGAAAGCAGAGCTAGGGCAAGAGAAGATCAAGGTTCCACCATTGCTAGAGAGCTCAAGCTTGGAATTAAGGTAAGGGGGAGAATGGGTTCATTAATGGTGATTAGAACATGAAAGGGTAGTGAGGGTTCCTTTCCCTCTTGGGATTTTATGCATATTCTTCTTCTTTCTTGTTTGAATTCCATGTTGATGTGACTGCTGTTGTGAACTCGTGTTTGTGCACTGATATTAGTTTATGATTCGTGTAAATTATGGATTGTTGTTGTGCTTTACCATGAAAACGGATTTGGGAAAATGGGTTTTTGGGAGATGACAAAATTGTGATTTAAAGTGTAGAAAACCTTGATTGAGTGATAGTTTAATGAAGTAGAGTAAAACCATTGATAATAAACTGGTATGGGTACTGTTTTGGGTCAGAAATAGGAGCTTGGAGGTGCTCAAATGGGTGAAAATCGCACTGATGCGAAAAACTGATTTTTTTTTTGTGCAGAATGGTCGTACGCGTATGCTAGGGGGCAATACCCGTATGGGGGACATTCCCAGCGGCATACGCGTATAGTAAGCGCCCTGTTTCCATGGTCAGCACGGTCCTCTGCTGGTACGCGTACGGGAAATGGCTGATACGCATATGGTGTAGCCATTACGCGTATGGGAGGTTCTGTGAGGGGTTTTGGAGGAAAATTCCCCATTGGTCATATGCGTAAGGCTTGGGCATTACTCGTATGACGCTTAGAATTTGGGGCCCCTACGTGTATTATACACAGGCTTGGGGCGAGGACACAAGGCCATACGCGTATGGGCAGGGCTGTGTGGTAAATTTTCCGTTTTTGAGATTTCTTTCCCGATTTCGCGTGCGATGCATTTCCTCTTGGTTCGTAAGACTAATGTGACATAATCAGACATAATGAACCCGATAATGATAGTAAATGTGGTCAAATATAAAATTTCTGTGTGAATTATTATGTGATGTGTGATTGATGCCCGTGTTGATAAGATTGTTGTTATGTGGACTGTCTTGGGCAAAGATGGTAATTCTATAGGGAATTACAGGGAGCATGTGGCTCGCGTGTGATCATTGTGGATCGTGTGTTATGCATAAATGATATTTGTATTATGCATAATTGTATGACATGCATTTCATATCGTGTCATGTGGAGATGAGCCTAGGCGGGAATCCATGATGGGTGCCTAGTCTCGTTCGGACTCCATGTGGGAGTCGAGTGGAGATAAGTTATAGTTCAGAGGAACGTATACGACTTATCCAGATTCTGACGGGAATCAGGTTCAAAGAGTGAACCGTATGGATTGTGTTGGTACCGCATGCATGGTGTAGTGTCAGTCGAGTCACATTGCAGATATGTATGATTGAATGTGGGTTGAATATGCTGAGTGTTGATGTGGCACTTGTATGTGCATTATGATTGTTTGATTGGTGTGAATTGTGTGAATACTACTCCTTAGCATGTGATTTTCACCGTAAATTTATTGAATGCAATTCTAACCCCTTTCCTGTTGTTGTGTCTGTGCTCCTTTGGGAGTACAGATAACCAGGTACCTGAGTAATGCTTGGAGCATGTGTTGTTATTGATCGAGTCTTAGGAGTCGCTCTGATATGTAACACAGGAAGGACGGTGATTTGTTATAATTTGTATTATTTTTCATTTGTTACGTATTTTGATTTTTTGTCAAATGATGTTGAACCATGAATTTTGTGGAGTTTAAAGTATTTGGAGCCTTAGTGTTGTTGGAGTGAACCATTTGAATATTCCACTGTTTAATTAATTTATTTTATGAGGAATAAAGATATGAAGTGACTTGATACTTCATGAGTTTTTACGTGATGTGGCGTCCTACGTGTGTAACTCTGATTTTTCTGTAAACTATTTTATTATCATTTTTATATTAAATGTATGGGGAGAGTAGGGTGTTACAACATTGTTTCACCATACTAACGTCAGATTCTAAAGCAAATGAACATGGATCTCTCAAAAGAATAACAATCATTACGTGATTGAATGGACGAAATAGAAACAATATATTCAATATACCATCTTTGCACCAGAGTTACTTATATCACATATTAAATTTGATTGATCATATTTGTGTAACCTAAGGACGATCGATGTATCGCTGCTTCACCATACTAATGTCGAACTCCAAAGCATAGTCAACGTCGATCATCCAAGTCATACACAGCCTGATGCCAAAATTCAATTACTTGATTATAATTTAATTTATTTTGTGTTTTAATCGAATTAAAACAAAAAGAATAGAAAATAAACAGTTATCAGATGCATGGTTTCGTAAGTGGCTCTGATACCACTGATGGGAAATCGCGATCCAAAATGCAATGAAAATTAAATTTTCCCTTTATTAATCCTTACGAATGGGCATGATCAGTGATAGAAATTGTTACCTCTTGTGACGATAAAACCTTTGATGTTGAATCGAATGAGTGATCACGAGCTTTGAATGATGAACAACGCCTCTACTCAGTCCATAAGAATATATTCCTTCACTATCAGTGCTAGCTGCTATGATTGAAAGCTTTAAGTGAGAGAGATAGAGAGTGAGAGAGAGAGAGAGAGAGAGAGAGATAATGAATAAAAATACGGATAGGGTTTCACAGTCCAAATTTTCATCAAGAGTGAATGCTTATGCATAAGGGTTCTATTTATAGCACCACTTGTGTGTGATGCAAGCTAAAAAGCCCATTTAAGTGCACGCACACCATATCTTATGATGTACTGTATATCACCTAAGCGCGTGGTATCTTACCACATTTTGTATTCTACTTAAGTGCACCGTGCCTTACGGTGTTTTACATTTACTTACAATGTTCCTTATTTACTCTACATATTATTAATTTGTCCATATGTGTGTGACCCCGTAGGTTTTCGCGACGTTGGTAATTATATTAAATCACACATTTAACATAATAAACAGTGATTGGTATCTAGCAACACATCACTGTTACCCAAGTCACAAAAATGTCATGTGATCTGACAAAACCTTTTGTGATAATACTTGTGTGTACAATTACCCTTTTACCCATATATCTATATTGAACACGAGGCATATACCGTGTCATCCTTGTCCAGTTCAATATTGGGCCCTTAGACATTTATCCTGTTATGCAGGATGAGAAAATTCCATCTAGATCACTCATGTCCCTCAGCATGCTTTGTGGAGTACCCATCAACTGTCTTTATGGTCATCCAGTTATGTACAATGTTAGATCAGTAATAAAGTACTCGACTCTACATCTAGGGTCCATAGTGGTTCAGGTCGAAGGGTGATATACACCACTATCACCATGAGAGTAACTTATGACACTTTGCATAACATTCTATGTAGTACTCTCATAGTGGGTCAATCCAGTATAAACATTACTCCTAATATTCATACTTATGTTAAGACTTGATAATTCCTTATCCATGATCCATGAGATATGAACATTAGTCTATCTATATAATAGTCTTAATGCTTTAAGGTCATCCCACTTCACAGTAAAGCTCGACTATGGATACTTTAAGAGTAGTGTCCTTATGTTTAATGGGATCTCATGATTAAGTCACGCTTAATATTTCATTAAACAGACTAGCTGTTCTAGGGACTTTATTATTCTAGAAAAATAAACATAATAAAGAAATACCTTTTATTAATAATAAATAATTCGATACAAGTACCAAAAGTATTGGCCTCTAGGGCTTACACCAACACTTTCAACTCATGACATATCCACCTCAAGCATACTTTGGAGTTGGTTCTTTTTGCATTGTATTATCCTCCATGAGAAGATCATTTGGCATGAGGAAAATCACAAAACACACGAGTGGATTCCATTTGGCATAAACATGAACATGGTGACCTGACTCTGTATTTGTGGTACATGACCGATAATTAGAAATGACGTAAATTCACACAGGACCTCTTAGCACATGTGCAAACTTGTTTATCATGATCAAACGCATCCAAACTCATGCATTTGTGCCAAATTTTCACACGGTTTGGATCTATATTTTTCTTAATTTGGTTCACACGTTTGAGATCCAATTTGGCACGTACCATGACTTCACTCCCTTTCCTACAAAACCTTTGCCATTTTTACTCTAAACAAGCTCAAAAACCAGAAACCCTAACTTCGATTTAAGCTTGTTTTAACTTCAAATCTCTGCCCAAAATCCTTCATCGGCATCATCTAAAGCTACTTGAAGCATTACATAAGTTCAACACCTTCTGCAATCTTCAACCAGATCTCACCATTTTCATACCTTTGAAGCTTTTTCGAATAGGTAGATGCAAGTAAAATCTCCACACAAACAAGTTACCACTCTCTTTGTCTTGATCTTCTGATGCTAAGCTCTCACTTACCTTTGATTTATCTTGTGTATTAGTCATTTAATTTAACTTTGAAGCTTCTAGATTTTCTACGTATTTTGCCAAATTCTCTCTGTTTGGAGTGAATCGATGGCTCCAATGTAGAGAGATGAGAACGATGACATGAGTAAAAGCTTAAGCATGAGGTGTTAAAGCTTGAAACTCAGAGTTCAAGGATCTGTGATTTTGGCTAGAGATTGAAGACGAAATTGAACTTCGTGCCTTCTGGAGCGAAATTCAAATGTTCCAACCAATCAAAACACGCCACCTAACCTAGCCATTGTTTTTAAATTTATTTTTCTTCTTATTTTCATTTAATTCTATTTTCTTTCAAATTTCAATAAAAATAGCTTCTAAAACTTTTTTCACTCCAATTTTTTTTCATAAATTTCTAAAAATATTTTCTATCACGTATGTTTTTTCCAGATTTTTAAAATGATTTTTAGCATTTATTATTATTTTATCTTTAACTTTATTTTTCTTTTAATTTCCTTTCAATAATTTGTTTTCAATTATTTTCAAACATTTTTAATCCTAACTTTTGAGATCTCATTACTTATAGTATTTGTGATTTTCTCAAAAACAATTGGGACATTTATTTGTTGTTTTGATTCCTCTTGGGTATTTTCTCTTTATTTTCCATTTTAAAATCTTTTAAAATTGTTTTTTTATTGTTTTGGTCCATTTTATGCTTTGACTCTTGTTGACTTTGATCATGTGTGGTTGATTGACACTTCATTTTATTCAATTGGACTTTGGATTAATGTCTTGGTGGATTGAACTTTCTTCATTTCAAACCTATCATTAAATGATCATTTGATCATTTTTGGTACTTTGGATTGATGATAAGTTTGTCTCAATGTATCATGAAGATGATTGATTGAAGTTGATGATAGATAATCACATGTGCCTTTATGGTTGATCATCTCTCTCTCTCCATCTCTTTCTTCTTCTTGTTTTATTTTAACTTGTGTTACATTATTTTAGGATAATGACTTTGTGTCATTTCTCTAACATGTATGACACATAAATTGTTATTAACTGGCCTCAGATAGTTGTGACTTCTACATAAGTCCAATTACGATTGCTTAACATAGTGTTAAATTTGTCCCGAATCGGTTTAATTTTCATTAACACTAACATTAACTCCTCATAGTTGTACTAACTCCTAACTTTAGTTTCAAGCATTTAATTTATTGTTATTTTCTTTTATACAATTTATTTTATGTCATTTACATTCACCGGGCAATTACATTCAAGCATCTTTATGTTTGTTTTTTATTTTATGCTTTATCTTTTGCTTTTTTGCTTTTCTTTATCTTTAGAAGCACAAAAACGTTAATAAATAATCAAAACCCTAAAAAATTTAATGTGGTTCACATTTTGACTTTGTGTTACTATCCTATGCTTGGAGATTTTGGACTATTGGACTTAGATCTAGGACTTCTTTTCCTTTGGTTGAAGTGATTCATCTGAGACTTTGGTTCATCTGCTACTTTGAGATTCATTTGATGCTTTGTGATACTTGAGACTTAAGATTCATCTATAATTTTGATTCATCCAAGACTTGGCTTTGATCTGAGACCTTATGATGTTTGTCCGGATCTTATGGTATTCATCTCCTTATGTGCTTGTTCATCTTGTGGCTCAATCCAAAGGGAAATGAATGCTTGTTTTTACCAATGTCAAATGTTGGCTCTTCTTATGGTTATTACACTTGCACATACAAAGGCTTCCTCTTGGGCTACCTGACAATTAGACCATTTACTTTATGCTTTAGGATAGTCTCTTCATCTCCTCCCCTTAAATTTTCAAAACTTCTCCCTATTTCAAAAACTTATTATTTTCAAACTCCACACTTCTTTCTTAATAAACCTTGATTCTGTCAAGTGATCTAGAAAATCTTTTCTCAATAAATGCTAAAATACTTAAGCATATTCAAACTTTCTCAAAACTTCTAAAGAAAGACAAACCTCATCAAACTTCTTTTTGTGCCTTGGTGCACTCTTTTTCTTTAAGAGCCTTTTTTCCCGAAAGATTAGATGTTGGTCTATTATTGTAGTGATGCAAACCACTATACTTCTACAAAATGGTGAGAAATAATTGACATTTTCCACTTGAATGTTAAGATGTACTCGTGAGAAAGTTCAAGTAAAGTTCTTCATATCAAGATTGATGCAAATGCTCATTTCCTTATACTTGTGGGATAGTCAGTTGAGTTTTCCACTCGAAAACGACAAAATATCTTCTCACTTAAAATCAATCAACAAGCAACATAACTTTTTTTTAACACAAATAAGAAAATGGTTCTTGTGGAGTACCACATATGTGAGGGGGGCTAATACCTTCCCCTTGCATAACCAACCCCCGTATCCAGATCTCTCTTTTTTGCTTTGTTTGCTTTTTGTGGGTTTTGTTCGATCTTTTCCATTTTCCCTTTGGAAACAATAAAGTTCGGCGGCGACTCTTACTTTTTCGAGTTAAGTTAATCAATAGCTTATTCTCAAATTTTTCACGCCGCGACATCGACTTACTTGTTTTGTTGAATTTTAATAACTATTATGTTCAGATGTTTCGAAGTTGTTGAGAGTTGAATATTGAAACTCCTTTTGAATCATTTTGTGAAAGTTAAGTCTTTATAAGACCCAAATTTGAGTTAACATGTTTTATTACCGTGTTTAATTTGATTCCGCTGCGATGATACCCTAAGTGATGGTAAGCATGTGATGATAAGTGTTATATGTTGTTTGTCTTCTGCTGCATGTTTTCAAAATGTCTATGTTTTGTTAAAGGGTTGTCGTTGATAACACATTACATTATCGAGTAATAATTTTTACATAGGTTTCGGGGTTACACCAGTGCTCATAGAGAGTGTAATATCTCATATCCTTTAAATGCTATATTAGTTGTCAGTTGGGACAAATAGAGTAATGAGTGATCTCTTAAGAGATTAATTCTTACTTTATTCAATCGATCTTTACTAGTTAGTAAAATAAATGACAATTTGGTAAATTAGCAAAAGTGTCATTTTTTAGATATTGAGAAAATGGCAAGGGTAAAATGGTTTTTGTCCATGGATTGCCACTAAAAGACAAATAAGTTTTCTATAAAACTTGTATCAATCTTATGTTATTCATTTTACATGAAAGTTAGTAAAGAATAGAAGAGAAGAGAAGGAAGAGAAAGAAGAAGAAAAACTTGAAAATGGAATCAAAAGCTTGATTTAACAAGAATCATCTCATAATTTCCATCACCATCATCATTAAGGCGAGTTACTAGTTAGATTTCGCTTTTATGGGTATTTTCATGAGAAAGAGAATTAGGGTTTTGTGTGTGAATCCTACTTGATGAATGAAATTGATGATATGATGGTGCGTTATTGTGTTGAGATGTTAAGAAATTAAGAAACTTGATGAAAGCTTGTGGGTTTATGCAACGTTACCTTGTATGTGTGATTTTGTTGTGTTTTGATCTTCCTAAGATGTTAATTGATATTATGGTTTGATAGGGTGAGTTACCATGTCTTTGGATTGAGAAAATCATGAAGAGCAAGTGAAAATCCAAAAAATTAAGGGTTTGATTCGAATCAAGAAGCATAAATTATGCAGAAAAACAATTCTGACTGATTTGACTCAAATCAAAATATTTACACTGTGAATTTGATTTGAATCAATCCCTTATGGGTAGCCCCTTACTGATTTGATTTGAATCAAAAAGGCAAATTGTGTTCAAAACCTTGTCTTCGTAATAACTTAAGTTCTATAACTCGGAATAAGTCACGGTCATTTGCTTTAGAAATATATTTCAATGCTCTAGTGGATATTGAAATAAAACATGATTTTTATGCCAATGATTTATAGGATAGTGATGATAAACTATCATGTATGATATGATTAGATTGAAGTTGGTTAAATACCTCGTTCCCTATTTCCACTATAAAACGAGAATGGTAGCTCCAATTGATGCGAGGTCGGATGCGTTTGAAAGTTAACATAGAGAACTATAACATATTGAAGTCCTATTTTCTTATTTCCACTTTGTTTTTCCCCTTTGAGTCCGGTTAATCCCACTATAGGATGATCGGACAAGCGCTCATTATGTGGCGTGTAAGTGGATTAACTTAGGCTTAAGTAGCTACGTGGAAGCTTCGCCTAATGCTCGATTAGAAAGTTAATTGGATAACTTATGAAGAAACTATATGTGAATGCTAAGTATGGCTTAATTAATTATGTTTGGACTATCATGCATGCTTTGTGAATCATAGTATGTTATGTGCTTTATGTATAACATTATTATGTGAATACATTGAATTGGAAAGTATATGTATATTGTGATGTGTTTGAATTAAATGAACAATAATTGATTAAAACATGTGATAATAAGTGAGATGAAACCTAGAGTTATAGATAGGTGAATGAGCTAGAAATATACTTAGGTTATGAAAATGACTTAGGTGGTGATGCTTGGATGCGAAGGTACCTTGGTGTGTATTGCGGACGAATAGTCACTTGAGTTATGAATCAATAGGATTTGTATGGAACATATTGTGATAATATGAGAATTAGTGTATGTGATCACCTAGTGATTGATGAATGCAATCACAATGAATGATGGAACCTAATCATGTATTCAGAAATTACCCTTGATCGTGCAAATCCCAATTAGGATACTTATATAAACTATAATTGGGGATGTGACGCCAATGATTCATGCCTCACAATGGGTTTGATTCCCAACTATGGATTGGATCCATGAAGGAGAGGTGGACACCTAAGTGGGCGCGAGTCCCATACGATGAAAGACACTCTAAGTGGGTTCGACTCCCATATGAGTGACGGTTCTTGAAGTGGGTTCGAGTCCCATGGAGAATCTGAATCCACAAGAAAGTCGTATCATACAAACATGCATAAACTGAGCCATGCCCTAGACGTAGGTCCGGTCGGGGAACAATGCTTCATGGCTTCTAAATAGTGGTTTATTTGAGTTTGTGAACTCAAGTTTACATGTTTCCATACAATGTAAATATCCCTTAGATGCTTAAGTCTTCGTTACGTTGTGTGAGTGACACACAAGTAATAAAACATAAAGACTTGAGTTAAGAATTGTTGAGAGATCTCTTTAGAGCCGAGTGGACCCACAGGATAAGGGAACTCACTGAGATTATTATCTCACCCCATTATCATTGTTGTTTTTCAGGTGTTTATTTGCATGTTAAAGACAAGAAGAGTTTGTCTGATGATGTTTTGAAGACTTTTGTTATATTTATCTTCCACTGTGAATTATGTGCAATGTGGATATTGTTCATAGATCTTAGTTTTTGATGAGGCACTATTGTATGTTATGTGCCATACATTGTATTTTACGTTATGAACATATATATAATGATGTCGTTAGGCACTTGTGTTGTATTAGTACCAATTAATATTTTGTATAATGTATTTTCTAGATGTATGTTATACGGGGTGTTACAGAGAGAGAGAGTGACAGTTTTGTTTTTCAGAGAGAGCATTTTCCAGAGAGGAATTGGAGACGTGGATAATTATGTAAAATAACTTGGACATCCAAAATTTTGGTACCACGGGAATTTTGGGAGGAGTACATTGCATTATACATTTGCATCGTGACTGTGGTTATTGTGTATATGGTTGTGTGAGAATGATATTTGATATTACTTATTACGTGAAAACTATCCTTGCTGCTTAATACACTGCTACTATCTGTAAAGTTATTCTCACCCCTGTTTCTTTATTTGTGGTGATATGTACTCTCTTGGAGTACAGTTAATCAAGTAAATGAGTAGCTACTGTTGAGCTAAAGGTGTGATTACATTATTCAACTTAGCCATGTTTTGAATGATATCAAAACTAGGAGTATGACTTAGCATTTTTGTATATTGGACGGTATAAACCAAAGTTTAGATGTGCATTGAATCATTTTAGCCTTAGGATGCATACAAATGTTTTTGAAAAGCCTTAGGCATGCCATACACATCAAAAACCAAGTCATATATGTAAACACAATAGCGTAGGCCGACTTATACGAGCTCAGGCCGACCTATAGAAGCTTTTGTTTCAGTACAGACCGACGCATAGAATTACAGGTTGGCTCTCACACATCAATATTAAAGCATGTAGATTTTGTCCATAGGTTGCCTTAGTCAGGCCGACCTAAACACCTTGACAGGCTGACCTATTGCTTTCATAGGCAGACCTGTAGCCTTCAAAAAATCAAATTTTGTTTTGCATCTTATTTTTTCTTGAATCCTTTTTGCCTAATTCCACATACACATATATATACTCATGCATGCACCTTTTTCTAACAAGGTACTAGTGAATTACCTAAACGAAACCAGATTACAAAGAATTCCTATCATCTTCAACCTCTCTTCTATGCACACACACAATTGAACCACATATAATCATTTTTCGATTGGGTGACCATATAGATTAAGGTTGATAACGTCCAATTTGGTTGGTGTAACTGAGCATATTGGGTTAGGATCTTTGTGTATTTCAAATAAGAAAACCAAGGTGGAGTTTTCCTTCAAGATCATTGGGATTTGAAGATTTTGGACAAGATCACGTCAACACGGATTCGACTGGTTTCCTTATAAGGGAGTAGTGTGAGACGGTGAATCATGTTCGAGAATCTTGGGTTCAACAAGTGCGTGCTCGGGATAATCGGAGGATTGTATCCGAATTTTCGGTGGCTTGATCAAGCTTTGATCAAGGGTTTGGAGGTGGTTGAATCAACAACAAACCATAGGGTTTGTGGGGTTAGAGTTCTTCACCTCTTGTATAAACATTTTTGCAAAGATAAGGTTAATTACAAGTATCTCAATTCGATTTCGAATTGAGGCCAGACGTACCCATAGTGAGGCCGATTGAGGAACTGCCTAAACAAATCTTTGTGTCTCTTTATCACTTTATCTCTCTTTAATTGTTATTCTTACAAATTATCGATTTCGTTGTTGTTTCGATTAATTCGATTGGAAATTGTTTTCAAATATTATTTAAAGTGTTGTTTTTGATATAATCACAATCACTTTGAATGTAATTGCCTTTTAACATCAACAAAACAAATAGAATTTTCAAATGTGATCAATCACACACAAAATGGTCGATAAGTTGTCTTTGAGTATTTTTATCGCTTTGTGTTCATTGGAAATAAGTTTTGCGAATTGCTTCACATTTGATTGACCAGTGAATTAATCGTTGTTGAACAATTTGTGTTCATTATCATTCCATCGGTTTTCATTACGTATATCCGAGCTTTTCGATAGTAGGTTCGGTTAAACGATATAATTCGGGTTGTTTCCATTGTGCCATATAGTTTTTTAAATAATTTTTTCCCAAGAGTTTTTGGTTTTAAATTTGTGATCTATTCACCCCCTCTAGATTGAAGCCTATCGTCTAGCAGGAGGGTGGCGTTGAGGTTTCCTCATTTATTTTGTTGTTTTTCACGTTATTTAGTTTTTCGTCGGTGCTCTGATCTATAACACTGGATTTGAGATGTTTTCATTATTGTTATGATGTTGTTGTTTTTGGATTATTTATTTAATCAAATATTTTATTTCATTGAGATAACTTTAAAATATGTTTGAAGTTGAATTCCGCTACGTGCTTTACGTTTTATTTTGAAAGAGTATGTTTGTTAAGCATGTGTAACCTATTTTAGAGAAATAATAGTTTATCTTTTATATATTATTTTTTTAGGATTTTAGGGTGCTACAATTAACATCCTTTATTAGATCTACATGTCTTGCTATTTTGCATTCACAACAAAATAACCATTCAAATGTTAAGATGAAAACTAAAATAAGATGTTGAGATAAAAACAAAATTAAGATGTTGAGATGAAAACAAAACTCTGATCTTGAGATAAAAACAAAACTCAGATGTTGAGATAAAAACAAAATGCAGATGTTTCGATAAAAACAAAAATCAAATATTGAGATAAAATACAACTTTAAGATAAAAACAACATTTAGATAAAAATAATAAATAATCATAAACAACAAATAGCTATAATAAACGAATAGCTACAAACAACAATGAGTTACAAACACCATTCGGCTAAAAACAACATTCACATAAAAGTTTAGATAAAAGGTCCAATCAAATAAAAATATCCGATTAAAATCATTGAGATAAATAGTATACTTGTGTTGTTGTTGAATAGTTTGCATTTGAGTTTGAAAAAATGATGAACACAAAAGTGAGACAAAATAATCTGCAAAAAAACAATGTTCACACACATCAGTATACTAAAAAATATCATCATATCATAGAGGATAAACTCAAAAAAAGAATGAAGACATACATTAGTAAAAACACGAGCTTTAAAAATGGAAGAACAAACCCTTAGCTGAGTGTAACAAAACGACAAACAAAAAACAACATGCATTAGTGATCGTGAAGGCTGGATCAGATCCGGTAGAAGTGGGTCACCAAGTACGTCTGAGATGCTGGTCGTATGGAGAGGAGGAGGGGGTGTACCTGCAAGGCACTCCGACGCTCAAGTAAGAAAGGGTCAGAGAAAAAGGGGCAAGTACAAGTGTTAGTTCGTAGGGTGAATATTGGATATCTGACCCTCTCAAGCGAGAGGGTTTATATAGAGCCCCCAGCGTGTGGCCAACGGTCCTATTTTCGGGGCGAAATAACTGTTTTCCCCAAAGAATAGGTAACTACCCAAACTAGTCGTTATGTCGGGCAGAGTGCCCGAAACTAGCTGTTATGTCAGGCACAGGCATGGTTTTGGGCACCTGCCCTTGACTGTTCGGGGAGCAATGGAGTCGTGCGTAACGGGCAGTTATTCTGGGGAGGAACGACGTATTCCTTGCCCAGTTGGAGGGGCAGAAAGGTAACTTTTGCCCCCTTGTCGGTTGGACTTAGGCGATTTGGGCCGCTCTGAAGCAGAAGCGGATTGGGCCATGTCCAGCCATTGGTCCAGTCCAGAACAGGATCCCCCCAAGTCGTTGCTCCCGAGCATGGGAGTGATGACTTAAGAACAGCTCGTTACTCCGAGGACCTAGCGTGAAGTCTTCGTTTGAAGACAAGGAGGGATGTCCCAGTGTGCCCATGGCCCCTGGTGTCCGTGAGATTCGTGGTCGTGACCTTGTTGCCCGGAGTCCGGGGAGACTAAAGGTCAGTCAGAATTGGAAACGTTGGGGCGCCACGTGTGCCTAGAGCTCCGTGTAGCAGTCACTAGGTAATGATGGCTAGTTGATAGTCATCATGGTCTACGAGCGCGTGTCTGCACATGCCCCTTTGTATAAAAGGGGGAAATTCGTTCCATTTGGAACTTTTTCGGTCTGATTTCTCTTCGTCTCCTTCAGCATTCCTACCCGTCACCGCCGTCTGCTTACTCCGACCACCACTACAAGCTCCGAGCAGCCACTTTCGTCTTCTTAAATCAAGTCATTTTTCGATCCTGTGCTTGTTCTACTCCTTTTGGTGGTCAATGGTAGATTGCATGTGGTTAGGGCTAGGTTTAGAGGATGAAATAGGTTGATTTCCGACAATTGTTGGTGGTGGACGGTGGTTGTGCCACTTTTCCACTTCTGATATGTCGCCGGATGTGTTAGTATGTTTTGGTCAGGAGGGCGGTTGACGGCGTCGTTGCGATGGCGACGCTTGTGTAACCGTCACGATCTTTCATCTTTTGAGTGGGTGATGAGTTTTTCGGTAGAATGCTCCCAGATTCCGGTGAAGCTTTGCGGTTTCCGGCGAAGCTTCGATCGGAAACTGGGTATGAGTGCGGGGAAGCTCCTCGTTTGGGGACGATTTGTTTCGAGCGTCTCCTCGCGAGGAGGTTTCAGCTTTTTGATGTTAGGGCTTAGGCCGGGGACGTTGTCCTCAGCCCTTTGCGCGCCCTTTCACTTGACTTAGCGGTGGAAGGGTGGATATGATTTATTGTTGAATTCACTTTTCTTCTCTGCTTTTCAGGTGATCGACATGGAGACGGGGCCAGATAGAGAGATTATCTTAGATACGTTAGAGGAAGAAACAAGCTCTTCAGAAAATAGTAGCTCGACGGCTTCGATTTCCTCCAGTGAGGTTAGAGAGGAAGAAGAGTTGGAGGGTATGGACGAGGACGTCGTTGAGGATTCCGTGGAGGAGTGGGAGGTGGCTGAACCTACTGAACATGTGTCCACTTTTGCAAAGTATTTGGGCGATGTCTTCACGGAGGTCGTACCAGAGGGGGAGTGGAAGGTGCACCTTCCCTCTGAGGATGAGCGGGTATGTATGAATTTCGGGGACCGCTTTACCATGTATGAATACGCCTTCAAGGAGCTGGGTTTGAGGTTGTCGTTCACCGATTTTCAGCAGTCGGTTTTCGTGCATTTGAAGTTGGCCCCCACGCAATTGCACCCCAACTCGTTAGCCTTCATTCGGGCGTTCGAGCTGGTGTGCGAATACCTCTCCATAGGGGCTACTCTCCCCTTGTTCTTCACCATCTTCCATCTTCAAAGGCAGCTGTCGGGGAGGAAGTATGGTTGGGTCTCCCTGAAGCAGCCTCGCAAATTGTTTAAACCATTTTCGGAGTCGATACGGACGTTCAAGGAGTGGTATTATGTTGTCGAGCCCGTGTCCGAAGCTGCCCAGGACAGTACATACGTCTGGGAGATTGAGGTGGATGAGGACGGGAATGGCCTGCGCGACGAGGCGGGGAAGTTTATTGGGCAGAGAATCTACAAGTTCCCCATTCATTGGGCACCTGATCATTTCGTCAAGAAGCCCGGCGACTACGTTCTCCAACTGCACGAGCTACACGGGCAGGATGTCGTGGCGTACGAGGAGTTGGTGAAGTACGTTAACTCCTTCCTGCTTGCTGAGTGCTGGACGAACAAGGGTAATCCGATCTTCGAGGAGGACGGTAGTCAGAGGGTTGAGTACCGGTTTATCAACACTAAGGCACTGCTGGAGTGCAAGACTCCTGCGGATGTCGAGAAGCTGCTTGGTAGTTTTATTTATTTTAGATTTGGTCGTGTTATTTCTTTTCCTCGTGACTAACTTGTTCGTCTTTTGTTTGTGCAGGTGAGATGCCTCAGGCCCATGAGAGGGTTGTGAAGAACGCTCTCGCAAGGAACAAGGCTGGTACGGTTCCTCTGAAGTCTCAGTTTGCTGGTGCTCGTGCTCACTCTCCGGTTCAGACTGCTACGGGGACTTCTTCTTCTCCTACACCGGCTCCCCGGGGGTCTCCCCTCCCTTTGACCAGACGATCTAAGCGGCCAAGGGTTACTGACGATGTGGACCTCACTCGGGTATCAGAGAAAGGGAAGTTCGAGCTTCCTCCCTGCATTCTCAATAGGAAATTCTTCGAGGGAAACTCTTTGATCGTGCCTCGGGCGGAGTATCTTCGCTTGAAAGGCATGGACCGCCCGAGCAAGAGGGCGTTGGTGGCTCAAGACGCTTCAGCTTTGGTTAGGATGCTGGAGATGGCAGCCGTTTATGCTGAAGGGGACTCTGCAACTGAGGTCGAACTTAACGCTGCTCGGGCTACCATGGCGTCCCTCAGAGAAGAAGCCAAGGTTGCCGATGATGCCCGGAAGAAGGCTGAGGAGGAGGTAGCTCGGTTGAAGAAGGAGAATTCCATGCTGGCGGCGGAGAAGAAAGCTTTCGAGGAACTGGTCCAGCAGTTGAGGGCGGTCAATGCCCCAAGTGAAGATGAGCCAGAGGATGTGAAGGAATTGAAAACGAGATCCGAGCTGGTCGCCTGTATGCTGATGGCCGAGGATGACAGTATTGTCGTCGCGGATGAATCCTTCAGAAATGTCGTGGCTCAACTGCGGGTGGTGAACCCCGAGCTTGACTTTTCTATCGAGGGTACCCACTATCTGGCCCATGTTGAGGATGGCTGGATCATCATGTCCGGCGCTCTCCTTGAAGGGAACACCGAGGATCAGCCCGTGGAGGACCAGGGGCCTCAGTCTGAGCCAGCCGAGCACATGGACGAGTGAGGAGTCTGTTTTTGTTGTTGTAATTTGTTCGGCCTGCGTGCTGAGTAGTTGTTGTAATTTATTTTTTTTTTGGGGGGGCATGGCCCCCATTTTATGTAACCCAGCACAACCGTGGTCCTAGTGGCCACTTATTTATGTTTAAATTATATGTTCGATTCTGCTATCTGCATGGTTTTACTTGCTTTTATTTTTTTGCTAAGTGTTGTACTCATGCTCGTTGTGAATGTGTGTCTGCCCGTGATAGGGAGTATTGGACTTATGCGATCTTTTAGGGGGATTGCTCGTTGTAGAGTGTTCGGCAGTGAGAGGTACTGATCGAATGGCCAGGGAATGTCCTGGCGGGGATGCGGAGCTCAGGTCGCGTTTGAGGCCTGAGTTCGCAGTGTGAACGTCCCTTCGCGAGCTGGGGTTTTGCCAATCATGGTACTTTGACGACGGCGATGCTCGATCGAGGACCATCGTCGAGCAGTTACTCGGCTCGTTATTGAGAGGGGTTCTGCTTTATCGGTATGCGACGCTTGTACCTAGGCGTGCATAGTGGTCGGTAGTTGATGTCCGTCGTCGTGACGGGTCGAACCGAGAATTAGGTCCTTAGCTATAGTATTTTTTTAGCTTTTCAGCGTTCCATGGTCGAGCAAGTTCTTCCCCGTTGATATGTTCTAGGTAGTAGGCCCCATTTTCTGTTTTTGCTCGGACGCGATAGGGTCCTTTCCAGTTGGCTGCCAGTTTGCCTTCGTGAGAGTCTTTGTGATTTCTTCTTAGAACAAGGCTTCCCACATCGAACTCTCGTCGTATCACCTTGGCATTGTGGCTAATGGTAATTTTTTGTTTTAGTGAGGCTTCGCGGAGGGCTGCCCCGGTTCGGATTTCCTCGACGAGGTCGAGTTCTTCTCTTAATGATTCGTCGTTCATCTCCTCGTCTAGGGGCGACTCAGTCCGCCTGGAGGGTACGTGAACTTCGACGGGGATTACAGCCTCGGTCC
Organism: Lathyrus tuberosus; assembly: GCA_022829125.1. NCBI lineage: Eukaryota > Viridiplantae > Streptophyta > Magnoliopsida > Fabales > Fabaceae > Lathyrus > Lathyrus tuberosus. The sequence goes on from JALAZF010000117.1 coordinate 10,317,539, forward strand.
CATATGCTAGACGGAAGGGTGTTTCCCCGGTTGTAGAGTGTGGGGTTGTACGGTATGCCCACAATATGATGTGTTATTCCTCGACCCAAGCCTTCTTCGTTTCGTCCAGCCTTCATTTGAGGCCTCAAAGGATGACTCGGTTAGCTGCCTCAGCCTGCCCGTTTGTTGGGGGTGCTCGACGGATGCAAAGTGCTGCTTCGTGCCTAGTTGGGCGACGAAGTCCTGAAACTTTCTGTCTGTGAATTGCGTCCCATTGTCCGTCACTATTGCCTGGGGAATGCCGAAACGTGCAAGGATGTTTCGTTTGTAGAAACGCAGTATGTTGAGGGCAGTTATTTTGGCCAGAGCCTCCACTTCTATCCATTTTATGAAGTAGTCTACACCCACTATTAGGTATTTGTTCTGATTTGATCCCACTACGAAGGGTCCTAGGATGTCTAGGCCTCACCAGGCGAATGGCCACGGGGAGGACATTGCCTTGAGCTTGTTAGGTGGAGCCAGGTGCATGTCCCCATGCCGTTGGCATTTATCGCACCTCTTCACGTGTTCTTTCGCATCGTGCTGCATGGTCGGCCAGTAATATCCTGGTCGGAGGGCCTTCCGAGCAAGGGACCTTCCGCCGAGATGTTGGGCATTGATTCCCTCGTGGATTTCGCGCAGGACGTGCGCGACCATTTCTTCCTCGACACACTTGAGCAGCAGAATGGGGAATCCCCACCTGTAGAGTTTATCTTCGACCAAGACATAAGAGCAGGCTCTTCGCCTAACTGTGCTGGCCTCTTTTGGGTCGGACGGAAGTTCGTCTTTGGCGAGATAGTTGTAAACAGGGGTCATCCAACAGTTGTTGCCGCCGATCACCTGCACGTCGAGGGCCGGGGAGGCCTTCTCGATACTGGGTCGAGGAAGTACTTCCTGTATGACAGATTTGTTTCCGCCTTTCTTCTTTGTGCTGGCTAGTTTGGATAGCACGTCTGCTCACACGTTATGTTCGCGGGGAACATGTTTCACTTCCACTGTTGCGAACTTCGCCATTTCCTTCTTGACCAGGGCTAAGTATTCGGTCAGGTTGTCGTTTTTGGCTTGATATTCTCCCCGGACCTGGAGGGCCACGAGTTGCGAATCTATTCAAATGACGACTTCTTCTGCTCCCAGGTCCTCGGCTAGGCGTAGCCCAGCGAGGAAGGCCTCGTATTCGGCCTGGTTGTTCGAGGTTGGGAAGGATAGTGTAGCGAGCGATTTTGGACGTGGTTCTTAAGCACTGTCGCTCTGGGGTTACTACAGGTCAATTCATTTTTTATCCTATTGAGCTGACTAAGGAAGGGAAATAGATGTCTCCAATTAACCCTGCTTGTATACTGAGTTTAAACAGCGGTCTGTTAGGTTACGGATGCTATATGGTAATGGGGCCTCTTTCTTCTTACTTTGTTTAGAACGAAACACCATGAATGTTCATGGGGAATTTTGTTAGGATGCTAGGACTGATGCTTTTCGATTGATAGGTGAAGGTACGGGATTTGGGGCTTTGGATTAGTGTGCTCGCTAAGATTTTTCTTTCAATCTTATGCCTACGTATTCCCGTTTACCGAAACAGGGAAATCAGAGCGATCGTAGTTCCTCCTATTTTAGGGGAGGAAATGGTGTTTTGGTGTCTTGTTCAAAGCCCAAGACATGAAGCTGAAAAGGTGGTTTATATCTTGTTCGAAGCCCAAGATGTGAAGCTGAAAAGGTGTTGTCTTTTAGAGAGAATTTGTCATCTCTAAAGGGGGTCTGTTTGTCACAACTGTTGAGTGACTGACTATAAAGGAGGATTACTTTAACCGAGATATGTGAATCCTAGCAATGCCATAATTTCCTTTATAGGGGGTTTTAACCAGAAGGAGAAGACTTTAACTCAGTGTAGAGCAATGCTATCTTTCCTTAGGAATTTCTCATGCTAAAAGAGGGACAGTGGCATGGATGTAAATAATCTAGAGGCTTGCCGCTTACAGCAATTAGATGAAAGGAGTTGTTGATGTTTGTATCTTGTGAACGAGGCACAGTTTTGATGCTAAAAGGTTGATTAACTCAACCGGGGTTTTTCTTATACAAAGCCTAAGAGGAGGCTATTGACCCAACAAGAGGATGCTTTTGTGTCTCGTACGAAGCCCGAGAGGGAGGCGAAAAGGAGCTGACTCAACAAGAGAGTACTTTTAGATGTGTCTTGTACGAAGCCCAAGACGGAGGCTAAAGGTTGACTCAACAAGAGAGTCTTTTATACTCAACAAGAGAGTGTTTTGTATCTCGTATAAAGCCAGAGATAGAGGCTAAAAGGATTATTGACTCAACAAGAGAGTCTTTTGGTATCTCGTACGAAGCCCGAGGTGGAGGCTAAAAGGATTGTTGTTTCAGTTGAGTGACAGGTCCAGTAGGTTGGTTAAAAGAGAAAATCAGTTCTTATAAAGAGACTGATTAAAGGTAAGGCTATGCTTTGAGATTGATCAGAGGATCAGGGTTATTTCCTGTTCTTTAAGGAAATGGGGAATCCAGAGGGTATTGGAGACTGTCCGAGTCTACTGGTGTTTTTCCTTACTTGAGAATGCCTTCGAGACTCAAGGAGATTAGACTGTCCAAGTCTAGAGTTTTATCTTTTGTACTATGCATAAAGAAACAGTAGTAGTACGTTCACGGTAGAAAGATCTAGACTCTTCGAAAGACTGTTCTATTAAGATGACTAATTTATGTTCCTATACCTCTAGGAGGTCGTCGGGACAATTTGTACGAAGCCCAAGAGGAGGCTGGAAACTTTTAAGAAGCTGAGGGACAATTTGTACGAAGCCCAAGAGAAGGCTCTCTTCCCGAAGGAAGAATCCTTATACGAAGCCTAAGAGGAGGCTGTGAATACTTCTGAGAAGTCGTGGGGTCCTTGTACAACGCCCAAGAGGAGGCGGGGATGCTTTTAGGAAGCTTGTGGGTCCCCAAACCCTGAGAAATTAAAGACAGACTATTCACAGAGAATAGATCAAGCCAGGAAAGTCCGAGAATTTGGAAGAAACTCAAGAGATGTCATTCACGGAGAAAAGATTATCTCTGGGGAGTAGAGTTTCTTTGACAATTAAAGGTGACAGCCGAAGAGAAGACTGTATTTGGTGATCCTATGGGGATCTAGTTTTGTCTATTTAAGAGTGATCAACAGGGCTTAGTGCTAGACGTAGTTGTGGGGAAACTCTAAATATCTAAACTAGTATTACACAGTGGATATGAGTTTATGAAAGAAGACTTACAGTGAAACAGCCCCACAATACAGTTATATGTATATGAAAGCGGATAAAGAAAGCATATAAACACTTACTCGGTTGTAGAGCTTCCATGTTGTTTGGTTAGTTGTTCAACAAAGAAAGATTGAAAACAACAGTATATTCAAAACTAAAGGAGAAAGTATTTTGAAAAGATGTTGGGGCTTACAGCTCAAGGAGAGGCCCAAGGTTTATCAGTGATCGCACTGTCGTTTTGTACAGAGGGACTTATACAAGAGACTGAGGCCCAAGAAAGGTTTTTTGTACAAGGGGATGGGTCTTACACACTCTCAAGAGGCCCATGTGTTTAAAGAAAAAGAATGGGGCTTACAACACGAGGGTAGGCCCAGATGATTGGTTTTTTTTATTGGCGATCGCGCTGAGGTTTTCTTTTAACGCAGGGGGACTTATACAATGTCTGAGGCCCAAAAAGTTTTGGTTAAAAGGGGATTGGATCTTACACTCTAATAGAGGCCCAAAAGATTTATTTTTGTACAAGTGGTGGGGCTTACAGCTCAAGGAGAGGCCCAGTGTCATTTGTTTGAAAATGGCGATCGCGCCGAGATTTTTGAAAACGCGGTGGGTCTTATACAATGCTTTGAGGCCCAAAATGGTTTGGTTTTCAAAGGGGGTTAGGTCTTACACTCTAATAGAGGCCCAAGAATAATTTTGAATGGATCTTATAGCTCGAGGAGAGGCCCAGTGTTTATTTTTCAAAGGACGATGATCGCGTCGAACTTTTTGAAATACAACGGGACTTATACAATAAGTGAGACCCAAAATTAGGTTTGTATTTACAAAGGATTGGGTCTTACACTCTATTAGAGGCCCAAAAGTGTTTGAAATGGTTTGATGAGGGTGAAAATCAAAGAAACCCTAATTTGTTATTCTTTAAAAGTAAATATTTAAAGAAAATCAAATAAAATACTAAATAAGTTTGAATAAACCATTTGTGATTTTTGTTTAAGGTTTGAGAAATGAGGGATTAATCACAAGATGAATTAAAACTCACTTGGTTTTAATTTTCAAAGTAAATATTCACTTTTAAAATGTTTAAAAACATTAAAAAGGAATTTATTCACAAAAATACTAATTATATTAAATAAATAATATAAACTTAATTTTTTTGTGGAATAAAATATTTCAATATTTTTGTGATTTTTTGCAAAAAGAAACAATCAAAAATAATTAAAATTGAAAGAGTTATTAATTTTCCAATTAACTAATAAAGCATAAAAATATTGGAAAAAATAGTAAAAATATGAGAAAACACAAAATGGCATGGGTGGGGTTTGAACCCATGACCTCAAGGTTATAGGGCGCGCGCCTTACCACTGGGGTGGTAATACATCCATTGCTTGAAGTGAAACCACAAATATACAAGGCTTGCCTTGTTTTTGGCCTGGCCCAAGGCAAGGCAAGGCAAGTTTTGGGTCAGAAACGTGAAGGTCATAACTTTCCCATTTCTCCATGGTTTGAGACAAAATTTATATGCATCTGGCCTAGAATTTTACAAGGAATCCAATGGTGGTGGTATTTTTTCAGATCATACTCTCTCCTCAAAATCCGATAGTGGTTTTGAAAAAGGCCTATAATTGCATTTTCTATGCTACACTTTGATACAGGCATGAATTACATGATGAATTGGTTCAAACACAACATATATAACATGTATGAGGTGTGTATGATCAGTGGACTTCAAAGCAATGCATATTTTGGAAAGTTCAAGTCATGATGCTTACCTCTTTTTGAGCTTTTGGAGTTTTCTGTGCAATCTGCCAAACTTCTTGTTCCAGAAATGGTTTGATGCTTTGGAAACTCTCAAATGATCCCTTAGAAGCTTTTAGGATGGTTGGAATCAGCTGGAACCTCCAAAAACACAAACTGGCCCTTTCTTGCAAAAGGGGTTAAAATGACCAAAATATCAACTCTCTCAAATGGTGTTCCAGATAGGGGGAACCATTTGGGACAGTTCAAGGATGTTATTTGGAGTATGTTTGAGGTTTTATCTGGTTTGGAAAGTGACTGAATCAAGACATGGCTTGAAAAATGCACAAAAGGCCTATTTTGAGGTTTTGAGAGGTGACTTTGTAATTTTGGTGCTACAGGTCACTTTTGATAGTTTGGATCACCTACATATGATGTTAGGGCACACGGCTAGAGGTTTGGCCAATGGTTGCACTTTGGAATCCAAGTCTCCTCTAGCCATTGACTAGAGGTTGGGGCACACGGTTGTGGTTCCCTTGGTCTTGGATAAGTCTTGACTGAATTCAGTTGGAAATGGCTCAGTCCATGCCACCTTGGTTCTTCCATTGAATGCTCCAAAACAAAATTGGAGTCTTGTCCCTCTTTTAGGCATTTCTAGGTTTGGCATGCTACTTCTTGTTCCAAGGACTTTGGGGGCTTGGCTCAGTATTTGTCCCCTTTAAATTTGATCCTCAGATGTGTCCAAGATGATGACAAGGCTTGGAATTAGCTGATTTTGCCAAATCGAGCAAAAATGCAAAATTCTGCCTAGCCTTAGCAGTTTTCAGCAAGGCATATTGCCATTGTCATATCTCATGGCCCAAGTGGAATTTGGTGATGTTCTTGGCCATTTTGGAAAGCCCTCATATGATACAACAACTGTTTGATCATATTTGGTTTTGATACTTTTTGGATCCAAGTGAAAAATGCCCCTACATTTGGAAAAAAGTGAAGGCAAATTCTGACTTAGTGGAAATTTCACTAAGTGTTGGAAAAAAGTGATATTTTCACTTTTTGTGATTTTGATCATTCCATAACTCAAAATCCATGATGAATTTGGAAGGAGGTCAGTTCTAAGCTTTTGTAGAGGGTAATGAGAGCTACAAATATAGCATTGGATGGGGAAAATGGCCTTGTGGTTTAGGAGTTATGATCCTCTAAAGTTGGTACCCTTGCCACTTTATTTCATAACTTAGAAAATTTTCTAAGTTTTTTATGGTTACCCCTTTTTCAAGTTATCCCACTTTTCTTGATTTTTCTTGATGAATGATGATTCCAATCACACATTAACATCATTTTAGGGTTAAAAACCCATTTTTGTGAAAAATCTCAAAAAGTTAAAGTTGACTTTTGTGCACAATTGACTTTTTATCAGATGAATTCCAAACTGTGTGATCCTCTATGAAATCAAGTCCTTGACCTAAATCAAACTTGATGGATTGGTTTCATAGGTGTTATAGGGTGTATTGAATCATGTCCTAGGGTTTGGGAGCATGTCATGGTCAAAAGTCAAAGATACAGTTGACTTTTCTCGCGAAACCCTAATTGTGGTTCTGATGAACTTGAAACTTATTGCTCAAGCTCCTTGGATCAATCCATTGTTGAAAATGGATCAATGTGGTTTATTAGAGACCCTCAAATCCTCCTTTGAGGCCTTGGCTCATGTTTTGTCCCAAAAGTCAACTTAGGGGTGAATTAGGTCAAGAAACCCTAATTCCTGATTTTTGGTGAATGCATCCCCTGAGGCTAAATTGACTTGATGATTTGGTCCATGAGGTTCCATGGGGTATATTAGGTTATGCTTTGAAGCATTGGCTCATTCCCAGAGGAAAATTTCCATCTGGAGGCCCTGGTCGACAAAAACCCTAATTTGGTGACACTGGCGATCTTGAGGCTTAATCCACTCAGAAGGTTGCAGCCTTGTGCTTAATCCTTAAAGTGGGAGTCCTCTTGATCCATTGTGGATGTTTGAGAGGTTATACAAGTTGAAGATCATGTCATTCCTTGATTGATCCTTTGTCTAAGAACTCTGAGAGGGCCTGAAACCCTAAATTTGATTGTAGTGGATGCTCACCCATCTTTGGGGAGACTAATGAGGCATGATGGTTCATCCATATTGTGATGATGATTTGTACAATGATGGGAAACCTTAGTGGTCAAAATTTGGGGTATGACAGATGCCCCTATTTAATCTTCTTGGACCCGAAGGTGTGAATGGCGAAGGTATTCGGGCATTCGGGGTGCAAGAGGATTAAATATCGGAATACCCAAAATTTTGATGGTGGTTATGAATGGTAGCTTACACATTCATCTTCTTTTGCTAAGCGAAGATGCTTAGAAAAGGTAAAACTTCCCCTCGATCCTGGTTTCCTACCAAGGAACTGGTCTTAGTTTCTGATATAAACTTCCCCTCGATCCTGGTTTCCTACCAAGGAACTGGTCTTAGTTTCTGATATAAACTTCCCCTCGATCCTGGTTTCCTACCAAGGAACTGGTCTTAGTTTCTGATATAAACTTCCCCTCGATCCTAGTTTCCTACCAAGGAACTGGTCTCAGTTTCTTTTGTCAATAAACTTTCTTGACAAGGGACGTTATTCGTAGCGATTTTCCTCAAACTTCTCGCCGAATTTTCCTAGAGAGATGCCATTTGATAGAAAAAGTTTTGATGTCAGACTTGTTGGAGAAACCCGTATGTCTGAGCTGCAGAGGTGTACAAACTTCTGTGTTGGAGATGTCATTCGTTGACTCTACTAGGGGAGAACGAGTCTCTTGAGAGACTGTTTTCGCTTGGGGATATTGCATCATACTTTTCTCGGAGATCTTTTCAGAGAAATGCCATATGATGTGATCCAATTTTGAGGTGCTGATGACTTCATTAACATCGAATCTCCGGAGAGCAAAATTAATGTGTTGCTGAAAGTCTTTAGTTGTGAGGCTTTCTCTGGGGATTTTCCTTAATCCGAGAAAGCAACGATATCATCTTCGATGGCGAAGAGTGACATTTGTTGGAAGTTTCTCTGGCCTTTTCATAGGTTCAAGTTATCAAAGTGGTCAAGGGCCAACTCTAATCCAGAAATAAACTGGAGGAGAGAGATTGTTCAGACACAACATTTCTTGACGAGGAAAGAACTGACAACCTAATTTAGAGGACTGTTATCACTAGGGGATAAGACCGGTTAAAGTGATAGTGATGCAATATGAATACGAATGTTAATCAATAATGCATGATGCATGTATGTATATGCTGACAAAACTGATGTGACATACAAACTAACGGATGAACACGACTGGATACTCGGCCACAGTGGCGCATGTAGAAATATCGTTGGTTCAAGATAGCAATTCTGCCTTGCTTAGGAGAAACGGTCCCTGTTGGGAGCGATGCTGGTCGGGCTTAGGAGATGAGAACTCGACCGAAGAGGTCAGATGGAGCATTCGCATCTGACATAGCTGATCCTTCATTCAGGCATACTGGTTTAGAATGAGTACTTTGATTCTGCACTTTGAGGCTCGAACACCTTTGGAGAAGCGATCGATGTTCTTTCGATGTTCAACCGTCAAAAGAAATTGCCATCTTTATTTTTAAAAGCAGAACAATTTTAACAAGTAAATTCATTTTTGTTTCGTTTCAAGAATCATTGATTATGTTAAAAACATCATTCTGTAAAGCTAAAACAAATATGAATTGCAAATAAAAGCACAAGGGCTCAACTTTTATTGATAGGATAAATATCAACCAAACGCGTGATCCCATAGAGTATTTACAAAGTTTAGCAAATGGTAATTTACAGGGAAAATGGCTATGTTAAAACATAATGACCACTATCCCTAACTTGCCATTATCCCTAACTTTTTCCTGGATTGGACTTTGAGATTTCCAATCCACTGGGATGATTTTTTGACTTTGTCTCTAATTTTTGCGTGGACCGCCCTTTCGGGTTTTCAATCCACCGAGACGTTTTTTTTTTTAGTTTAGGTGAAGTATTTCTTGACTACATCAACATTTGTGGGGTAGGCAAATTCCTCTCCGTCCATGGTTGCAAGTCTCACGGCACCGCCTGAGAAAGCTTTCTTGATCACATAGGGACCGTCATAATTCGAAGTCCATTTGCCCCGAGAATCAGTGAGAAAAGATTGTATCTTTTTTAGCACAAGGTCTCCTTTCCTGAAGATGCGAGGTCGAACCTTTTTGTCAAACGCCATCTTCATTCTTTGTTGATACAATTGATCGTGGCATAGAGCCGTGATTCACTCCTCTTCGATCAGATTCAGTTCATCGTGTCGATTTTGACACCATTCAGTTTCTGTAAGCTTAGCTTCCATTAATACCCTGATTGATGGGATCTCTACTTCTATGGGGAGCACTGCGTCCATGCCATATACTAGAGAGAAAGGGGTTGCCCCTGTTGAAGTGCGGACAGATGTGCAATAACCGTGAAGAGCAAAGGGCAGCATTTTGTGCCAGTCTTTGTAGGTTACAACCATCTTTTGAACGATCTTCTTGATGTTCTTGTTAGCTGCTTCTTGTAACGCCCCCAATCTATACCCCCAAATAATAAAAACGATAACAATTAATCAGATTATAATTAAAGATTCACGGCATAGACCGAGGCGTCACATCAATTTGAAACAAATACACATACACCTGCTCATATAGATATGCAACAATTCAGGTAGCACATAATAAAGGAACTTATTTCCTACTACCCACTAATCAGATACAGAATAAAAGCGGAAAATCTGTAACTGAAACTCATATATATATATATATATATATATATATATATATATATATATATATATCATAAAAGTTGTCTGTCATATACAACATCAAACATGTACATCCAGAAGATACATATACATAATACAAAATAACCACACTTGATCTCCCCGACTACCCGGTGCTACATATCAGAGCCGACCGACAAAAGAATGAAGACCTAAGCTTCACAAAAAAAGACCTCCAGCCTCTAATCTGCAATGCCTCGTAGAGCATTTAAAAACAGCAGAAGGGTGAGAAACACAATCATAATATAATTGCATACAATTATATATAACACAAAAATACACATATACAATATTCTCACCACCAATTATACCAGAATTCAAACACAACAACACAAAGTATATCAACCAAGCACAATACAAATATCACCAACATATATACATATATCAACTCATCAATCTCATCCACAATTCCACACACAATCGATCCATTCATGATTTATTCAAATGCACAGAGATCGACACAACAACTCTATGCAATGCACATGCGGTACCATCCATCCATCAATCTCATCACTAGTTCACTCAGAAACTATTGGAATCATCGCTTGTTACTTAGTGTAACTCCCCGTCGGGCAAACGATGTTCCCCGTCGCTTTCGGTCCTCTTTGTATAAGGCTCACGACGTTTATGGATCGCTTTTGGTCCTCTTTGTATAAGGCTCATGATCCGATCGCTTTCGGTCCTCTTTGTATAAGGCTCACGATCGTCTATAATCATCGCTTTCAGTCCTCTTATTTTTTTAAGGCTCACGATGTTATAGCGGATTCCCTCTGGAACCGTTTCGTCGCTCACACCCACTAGGGCACACGACATCACAAGAATGCATATCATGATGCTTGGCATACAATGACTCATGACATTCAAATGCACACATATATGCAACAATCTCCATCAACAATAATCATGCTTTGCAATTCAAGCCCAAAACAATGCATTTAATTGCCATACGGCCACAAACCATCATCACAACATTTACCACATGCATTTCCATCGCACAACAGCACACAGGTCATACAACATTCATATCAACAGCATATTACATAATACACATCAACTACACACACTTACAATAGTACAAGTTAACAAAACGACACCATTCCAATTCCCGACATAATTAAATCGGTCACTAGTCTCAAAACCAATAATATAAGAAAGAACATGTCAAAAGCTTTCCAACGCACCAAACCACGCCTCAAACCGGCTCACGGATCAAAAGTTATAAAGAAAACAAATTGGGAAAAACTGTCACATTCGCATTGCGAAGCTCCTAGCGAGTCCTTCGCTTCTTCATTCGCAGTGCGAATGTCCCAGCGAACCAAGTCAGAACTGAAAATAGCCTAAAAATTTCCTAACGTTTGAAGTGCGAACAGCCAGCGAATGCTCGCTTCCCCATTCGCAGTACGAGTCTCCCAGCGAACAGTGGCAGAAAGAAAACAACACAAAATAACACAAAGTTCGCAGTGCGAACCTCTGGCGAATGCTCGCCCTCACATTCGCAGTGCGGATAGCCAGCGAATGCTCGTTTTCCCCTTCGCTAGGGGATTTACAGTGCGAACCTGCGAAAACCAGAAAACCCAGCAGCGCTGTTATATAACCCAAACCTATATTTCCACCACCAAAACACTTCCAAACCAACATATAGCTATCAGAACATAATCTAATCATGGTAACAAGTATTCTACCACATTTACATCGATTTCCAACCGCGAAAACATCGATTTCTATCGTTTATCACATTTCGACCTATATCTAAAAACCAACAAAACTTCCACACAAACATACATAATCATACACAAACATAGTATAATCGAGTTTCGCACCCTTACCCGATTAAATCGCGTTTGAAAAGTCGGTTGAATCGGTTCCTAAATTCTCCAAGTTTTCTCTCTTTCCCCTTTTCTTTCTCTTTTCTTTCTTCCTCTTTTTCTTCTCTTCTTTTTCTTTCCTTTCTATGTTCTCTCTTTCTATTTCTATTATATGAAAAATATAATATCTACCCAAACAAAAGACCAAAATACCCCTACACTCAAATATCTCGCAAACGCTCCCAAAACGCGATAAAATATAATCTCGATGAAAAATAACATATTTTCAAATAAAAGTCAGAAATAAAATAATATAATAATAAAATAATCAAAACGACTCAATTAAATAAAAATAACTAAAACTGGGGCGTTACAACTCTCCCCCACTTAGAAATTTTCGTCCTCGAAAATATTACCTGAGACGAACAACTCTGGATACGACTCCCGTATCCGACTCTCCAACTCCCAAGTCAAATTGCCCTCAGCAGCGCCTCCCCACGCTACTTTCACGAGTGCAATATCCTTGCCTCTTAACCGCTTTAACTCGCGATCCAAAATCCTAACTGGTAATGCCTCAACCGTAAGGTTCTCCCTTACCTCAACCTCATCCATCGGGATCACATGCGACGGATCCGGAACATACTTCCGAAGCTGTGAAACATGGAACAAATCGTGCAAATTCGACAAACTCGGCGGCAACGCCACCCTATAAGCCACAGCACCAACTCTCGCGGATATCTGGTAAGGACCAATAAACCGAGAAGTAAGCTTCTTCGACTTCAATGCACGACCCACACCCGTCACCGGCGTAACTCTTAAAAATACATGATCGCCCTCTTGAAACTCAAGATCTTTCCTCCTTCGATCATGATAACTCTTTTGCCTACTCTAAGAAGCCTTCATTTTCTCTCGAATAAGTTTCATCTTGTCCGTGGTCTGTTGAATCAATTCTGGTCCAACCACTGAACTCTCACCAGATTCGTGCCAACACAACGGTGTTCGACATCTTCGTCCATACAACGCTTCAAACGATGCCATTCCAATACTTGAATGGAAACTATTGTTATACGTGAATTCAATCAACGCAAGATAACTATCCCACGCACCACCTTGTTCAAGAACACAAGCCCTCAACAAGTCTTCCAACAACTGAATCGTTCTCTCTGTCTGTCCATCCCTCTGCGGATGATAAGCCGAACTCAATCTCAATTTAGGTCCTAAAGCCTTTTGTAAACTTTCCCAAAATCTCGAAGTAAACCTCGGATCTCGATCTGAAACAATACTTAACGAAACACCATGTAATTTAACAATCACACTGATATAAATCTCAGCCAACCTCTCCAAAGAAAAACTGATGTCAATCGGAATGAAATGAGCCGATTTAGTCAGCCTATCCACAACCACCCAAATCGCATTATGTCCCCGTTGAGTGTTCGGCAACCCTGACACAAAGTCCATAGAAATGTTATCCCATTTCCACTCAGGAATATCCAACGGTTGCAACAAACCACTAGGCTTCAGATGTTCTACTTTCGACTTCTGACACGTCAAACATGCATACACAAACTGAGCCACATCTTTCTTTAACCCAGACCACCAGAAAATTTTCTTCAAATCCTAATACATCTTGTTAGCTCCCGGATGTATACTCAAATTACTCCGATGTCCTTCCTCCAGAATCATCCTTTTCAACTCCGCATCATCAGGAATACAAATTCTACCTCGGAACCTCAAAACACCTTTATCATCCACTTTAAAGTCCTCATTTTCACTTTTATCCCCAACCGTCATCAAATCCACAAATTTCACATCCAATTTCTGTTTCTCGCTTACCATCAACAGAAAATAATTAGTAACCTTCAACATACCAAGCCTTACACTGTTCGACGTCAATTCATATACCAAACTCAAATCCCTAAACGATTCCAAAAGTTCCCACTCCTTAACCATCAAAGCAGACATATGTAACGATTTCCGACTCAACGCATCGGCTACCACATTAGCTTTACCAGGATGGTAATTCAAGCTAAAATCGTAGTCCTTCAAGAATTCCAACCATCTACGTTGCCTCATATTCAACTCTTTCTGATCAAACAAGTATTTCAAACTTTTATGATCACTAAAGACTTCGAATCTTGCCCCGTAGAGATAATGCCTCCAAATCTTCAACACAAAAACTACAGCCGCTAATTCAAGATCATGAGTAGGATAATTTTTCTCATGTACTCTCAACTGCCTCGAAGCATAAGCCACTACCTTACCTTCTTGCATTAGCACCCCACCTAGACCAATCAAAAATGCATCACAATACACCACAAATGGTTCAGTAGGATTCGGCAAAATCAAAATCGGAGTTGTCGTCAATCTTCTCTTCAGCTCACTAAAACTTTCCTCACACCGAATATCCCAAATGAACGCTTGACCTTTACAAGTCAACTGGGTCAATGGAAGTGCTAACTTAGAAAAACCTTCAATAAACCTCCGATAATATCCGGCTAATCCCAAAAAGCTTCTAATTTCAGAAACAGATCTCAGAGCCTCCCATTGTAGAACTGCTTCTACTTTAGATGGATCCACATCAATATCATTACCTGAAATCACGTGCCCAAGAAAACTCACTTCCGACAACCAGAATTCACACTTCGACAACTTGGCAAAAAGTTTCCTTTCCTTCAAAACCTGCAACACAATGCGCAAATGCTCCGCATGTTCCTCCCGGGACTTAGAATAAACCAAGATATCATCAATAAACACAACAACAAAACGATCCAAATGCTCGTGGAAAATCGATTCATGTACTCCATAAACACACCTGGCGCATTAGAAACCCCGAACGGCATCACAGAATATTCATAATGACCGTAACGTATCCTAAAAGCTGTCTTCTGAATATCTTCCTCTTTCACCTTAATCTGATGATACCCTGACCTCAAGTCAATCTTACTAAACACACAAGCACCTACCAACTGGTCCATCAAATCATCAATTCTCAGAAGAGGATACTTATTCTTAATCGTCACCTTATTCAACTGGCGATAATCAATACACAATTGCATACTTCCATCTTTCTTTTTCACCAATAAAACTGGAGCACCCCAAGGCGACACACTCGGTCTTACAAACCTCTTCTCTAACAATTCATTCAATTGCTTCTTTAGCTCAACTAACTCAGATGCCGACATTTGATATGGTGTCATCGATACAGGTCTAGTACCAGGAACTAGATCTATAGAAAACTCCACCTCTCTCTCTGGCGGCACATCTGAAATATCCTCAGGAAACACTTCCGAAAAATCACACACAACAGGAAACACATCAAGTGAAACTTGACTATCCACAGTCAACGATGCAAACACCCCAAACAACTGAGCTTCCTCCGCCAAAAGTTTCTTCAACTCTTTGGTAGATAAGAAACTCGAGTCTTCGTCTTCCTCAAGAGAAGGAAATCTTACTAGCTTATGATAACAATCAATATGAACCCGATTAAATTGCAACCAATTCATTCCCAGAACCACATCTAAACCCTCCAACGGCAAACAAACCAAATCCATCTCAAAGTCTTTACCATAAATGGTCAAAGGATAATTTAAACAAACCAAAGAAGTAGTTACTGACCCCATTGCTGGAGTATCAATAACCATCTCTCCATCCATCGAAGACAACACAAGATTCAAACGCTTCACGCACTCAGACGAAATACACGAATGAGTCGCTCCGGTATCAATAATAGCAACTAAAGGCGTACTATTAATAAAACAAGTACCTCTGATCAGACGGTCTGCACTTGTAGTCTGAGTCCCTGCCAAGGCAAAAACTTTCCCACCAGTTGGAGCTTTCTTCGGTTTCGGACACTTTGTACTAATGTGACCAGGTTCACCACAGTTGAAACACGTCACCACATTCTTCCTGGCACAATCAGCTGCGACATGTCCTAAACCTCCATAATTAGAACACTTTCTCATATCCTTCCTTCATTCGAACAGACGATGTCCTAGGTCACCACACCTATAACATCTCAGAGAACTAGACATTCTTCCCCCACTTGGCCTTTTCTCGAAATTACCTCTCTATTTACCCTTATCAGCTGGTGTCACATACGGACCACTACGAAACGGTTGTTTCCCTTTCCTCTCGTTCACACTCTTATAGTGAGTAGAACGAGCCTTACTATCCTCCTCATAAATCCTACAACAATCCACCAAATCAGAAAACCTCCTTATCCTCTGATAACTAATTGCCTGCTTTATCTCAGGACGCAATCCATTCTCAAACTTCACACACTTAGAAAACTCCGCAGTCGCTTCCGTATAATGTGGATAAAACTGCACAAGCTCCACAAACTTAGTCGTATAATCAACAACAGACATACTACCTTGTTTCAACTCCAAGAACTCAATTTCCTTCTTTCCTCTTACATCTTCAGGAAAATACTTCCTCAGAAACTCAATGCTAAACACGGCCCAAGTGATCTCTTCCTCTGCAGCTTCCAACACATGACGTGTATTAACCTACCAATCATCAGCTTCTTCCAGCAACATGTGAGTACCCAGTCTCACCTTCTGATCCTCCGCACAATCCATCACTCAGAAGATCCTTTCAATCTCTTTAAGCCAAATCTGTGCACCATCAGGATCATATCTTCCTTTGAAGACAGGCGGTTTGTTCTTCCTGAACTCATCATTACCCGCAGCACTAGGTGCACCCTGCACAGCCCGAGCCATAGCTTGCATAGCAGCAGCCAAAGCAGCGTCATTCCTACCAGCCATATTCTGTTCATTTCCAATAACAACAACTATGGTTAACAAACAGCTCACCGAACCATAAAGACCAACAAGGACTGACACAAACTGACACGGATTGGCTCTGATACCACTTAATGTAATGCCCCCAATCTATACCCCCAAATAATAAAAGCGATAACAATTAATCAGAGTCTAATTAAATATTCACGGCATAGACCGAGGCGTCACATTAATTTGAAACAAATACACATACACCTGCTCATATAGATATGCAACAATTCAGGTAGCACATAATAAAGGAACTTATTTCCTACTACACACTAATCAGATAGAGAATAAAAGCGGAAAATTTGTAACTGAAACTCATATATATATATATATATATATATATATATATATCATAAAAGTTGTCTGTCATATACAACATCAAACATGTACATCCAGAAGATACATATACATAATACAAAATAACCACACTTGATCTCCCCGACTACCCGGTGCTACATATCAGAGCCGACCGACAAAAGAATGAAGACCTAAGCTTCACAAAAAAAGACCTCCAGCATCTAATCTGCAATGCCTCGTAGAGCATTTAAAAACAGCAGAAGGGTGAGAAACACAATCATAATATAATTGCATACAATTATATATAACACAAAAATACACATATACAATATTCTCACCACCAATTATACCAGAATTCAAACACAACAACACAAAGTATATCAACCAAGCACAATACAAATATCACCAACATATATACATATATCAACTCATCAATCTCATCCACAATTCCACACACAATCGATCCATTCATGATTTATGCAAATGCACAGAGACCGACACAACAACTCTATGCAATGCACATGCGGTACCATCCATTCATCAATCTCATCACTAGTTCACTCAGGAACTATTGGAATCATCGCTTGTTACTTAGTGTAACTCCCCGTCGGGCAAATGATGTTCCCTGTCGCTTTCGGTCCTCTTTGTATAAGGCTCACGATGTTTATGGATCGCTTTTGGTCCTCTTTGTATAAGGCTCATGATCCGATCGCTTTCGGTCCTCTTTGTATAAGGCTCACGATCGTCTATAATCATCGCTTTCAGTCCTCTTGTTTTTTTAAGGCTCACGATGTTATAGCGGATTCCCTCTGGAACCGTTTCGTCGCTCACACCCACTAAGGCACACGACATCACAAGAATGCATATCATGATGCTTGGCATACAATGACTCATGACATTCAAATGCACATATATATGCAACAATCTCCATCAACAATAATCATGCTTTGCAATTCAAGCCCAAAACAATGCATTTAATTGCCATACGGCCACAAACCATCATCACAACATTTACCACATGCATTTTCATTGCACAACAGCACACAGGTCATACAACATTCATATCAACAGCATATTACATAATACACATCAACTACACACACTTACAATAGTACAAGTTAACAAAATGACACCATTCCAATTCCCGACATAATTAAATCGGCCACTAGTCTCAAAACCAATAATATAAGAAAGAACATGTCAAAAGCTTTCCAACGCACTAAACCGCGCCTCAAACCGGCTCACGGATCAAAAGTTATAAAGAAAACAAATTGGGAAAAACTATCACATTCGCATTGCAGAGCTCCTAGCGAGTCCTTCGCTTATTCATTCGCAGTGCGAATGTCCCAGTGAACCAAGTCAGAACTGAAAATAGCCTAGAAATTTCCTAACGTTCGCAGTGCGAACAGCCAGCGAATGCTCGCTTCCCCATTCGCAGTGCGAGTCTCCCAGCGAACTGTGGCAGAAAGAAAACAACACAAAATAACACAAAGTTCGCAGTACGAACCTCTGGCGAATGCTCGCCCTCACATTCGCAGTGCGAATAGCCAGCGAATGCTCGCTTTCCCCTTCGCTAGGGGATTCGCAGTGCGAACCTGCGAAAACCAGAAAACCCAGCAGCGCTGTTATATAACCCAAACCTATATTTCCACCACCAAAACACTTCCAAACCAACATATAACTATCAGAACATAATCTAATCATGGTAACAAGTATTCTACCACATTTACATGGATTTCCAACCGCGAAAACATCGATTTCTATCGTTTATCACATTTCGACCTATATCTAAAAACCAAAAAAACTTCCACACAAACATACATAATCAAACACAAACATAGTATAATCGAGTTTCGCACCCTTACCCGATTAAATCGCGTTTGAAAAGTCGGTTGAATCGGTTCATAAATTCTCCAAGTTTTCTCTCTTTCCCCTTTTCTTTCTCTTTTCTTTCTTCCTCTTTTTCTTCTCTTCTTTTTCTTTCCTTTCTATTTTCTCTCTTTCTATTTCTATTATATGAAAAATATAATATCTACCCAAACAAAAGACCAAAATACCCCTACACTCAAATATCTCGCAAACGCTCCCAAAACGCGATAAAATATAATCTCGATGAAAAATAACATATTTTCAAATAAAAGTCAGAAATAAAATAATATAATAATAAAATAATCAAAACGGCTCAATTAAATAAAAATAACTAAAATGGGGGCGTTACACTTCTACCGCTCCGTTCATCTTTGGTCGGTAGGGAGATGAGTTATGGTGTTCGATCTTGAACTCTGCGCACAACTCTTTCATCATCTTATTGTTCAAGTTAGATCCATTATCAGTAATGATCTGGCTCAGAACATCATAACGGCAGATGATATTGTTTTTGATAAATCGGACCACCACTTGTCGGGTTACATTAGCATATGACGCTGCTTCGACCCACTTGGTGAAGTAATCAATGGCTACCAGGATGAACCGATGTCCGTTCGGAGCCTTAGGTTCAATCACACCGATCATGTTGATTCCCCATATGGAGAAAGGCCATGGGGAAGAAAGAACTTTGAGATGCGTTGGCGGTACATGAATTTTTTCGGAGTATATCTGACACTTGTGACACTTCCACATGTACTTGTAGCAGTCGGATTCCATTGTCAACCAATAGTACCCTGCTCTTAGAATTTTTCTCGCCATTGTATGTCTGTTGGCATGAGTGCCAAAGGACCCTTCGTGAATTTCTTTTATCAGCATGTCTGCTTCTGGTCTTTCTACACATCGGAGCAAGACCATGTCAAAATTTCTCTTATAGAGTGTATCACCGCTCAAGAAGAAACTGCCTTCCAGCCTTCTGAGGGTTTTCCTGTCCTTCCTTAGTGCCCCAGGTGGGTACTCTTGTTTTTGAAGGAAGCATTTGATATCCTGATACCAAGGTTTGTCGTCTATGACTGCTTCAATCGTGAAGATGTAAGCGGGCCGTTCAAGGCGCCTTATGTCGATCTTAGGTATGTCATTCCATTGACCTACACTAATCATGGAAGAGAGAGTGGCTAATGCATCAGCCATGTGATTCTCCTCACGAGGGATGTGATGAAACTCAATTCTGTTAAAGAAGGGTAGCAACCTTCTCGCGTAGTCTTTGTAAGGAATCAATCCTGATTGGCATGTGTTCCAATCTCCTTTAATCTTATTGATAACCAGGGCTGAGTCTCCATATACGTCCATGTTTTTGATCCTCAAATCAATCGCTTCCTCGAGACCCATAATACAAGCTTCGTATTCGGCCTCGTTGTTCGTACACTTGAATGTAAGTCAGGCAGTGAAAGGAATGTAGGTACCCTAAGGTGTTATGATGATTGTCTCAATTCCATTTCCGTAATGATTGACAGCTCCGTCAAAGATAAGCCCCCATTGGAAACCTGGTTCTGGTCCTTCACTGGGTAGCGGTTCATCGCAGCCTTTCATTTTTAGATACATGACATCTTCGTCTGGGAAGTCAAACCCAATTGATTCTTAATCGTCAATCGGTTGATAAGCCAAGTGATTATCAAAAATACTCCCCTTAACGGCTTTTTGAGCATGGTACTCTATGTCATATTCTGATAGCAACATCTGCCAATGGGCAATCCTTCCCGTGAGAGCAGACTTTTCAAAGACATACTTGATTGGATCCATCTTGGAGACCAACCAAGTAATGTGACGAATCATGTGCTGGCGCAGACGTTTGGCTGCCCAAGCCAAAGCGCAGCAAGTTTTCTCAAGCATAGTGTACCGAGTCTCGCAGTCGGTGAATTTCTTGCTCAAATAGTAGATGGCAGACTCCTTCCTTTTGGTTTCGTCTTGTTGGCCAAGTACACATCCCATTGAGTCCTCTAGGATGGTGAGGTAGATAATCAGTGGTCTTCCTTCCACTGGAGGTGATAGAATCGGAGGGTTCAACAGGTATTTCTTAATACTGTCGAAGGCGGTTTGGCAATCTTCTGTCCAAATGCAGTCCTGATTCTTTTTGAGCAGTTTGAAAATCGGCGCACATATCGCGGTCATGCGGAATATAAATCTGGAAATGTAATTCGAGCGCCCCAGGAATCCTCTGACTTGTTTTTCAGTTTTCAGAGAAGGCATTTCTCGAATGGCCTTGACCTTGTCAGGATCAACCTCAATTCCTTTCTGGCTGACGATGAACCCTAAAAGTTTTCCCGAACAGACACCGAAGGTGCACTTGTTGGGATTCAAGCGAAGTTTGTACTTTCTCAACCGCTCGAATAGCTTTGACAGATGGGTAACATGCTCCTCTTCTGTCTTAGATTTTGCAATCATATCATCGACATATACCTCAATTTTTTTGTGTATCATGTCATGAAACAGAGTAGTCATGGCCCTTTGATGGGTTGTCCCGGCGTTCTTCAAACCGAACGGCATCACCTTGTAACAAAAGGTACCCCATGGGGTAATGAACGAAGTTTTCTCCATGTCTTTTGGCGCCATTTTGATTTGATTATAGCCCGAGAATCCATCCATAAAGGAGAAAACTTTGAACTTTATTGTACTGTCTACCAGCATGTCGATGTGTGGTAAAGGAAAGTTGTCCTTTGGACTAGCCTTGTTTAGATCTCTGTAATCCACACACATTCTGACTTTTCCGTCCTTTTTGGGAATGGGTACGATGTTGGCTAAACATTGAGGATATTCAGACGTGGCGAGGAAACCTGCGTCAATCTATTTCTGTACCTCCTCTTTGATTTTGATGGCCATGTCCGAGTGAGTCTGTCTCAACCTCTGTTTTACTGGCGGACATTCTGATCTCAACGGTAAATGATGTTCCACGATGCTGGTATCCAACCCTGGCATATCCTGATAGGACCAAGCGAATACATCGGAGAACTCTTTGAGAAGCATTACCAAACCCTCTCTGGCAGTTGGACTGAACAGTGCCCCAATCCTGATTTCTTTTCTCTCTTTTTCTGAACCTAAGTTTACCGTTTCCAACGGCTTTTTTATGAGGTTCAATGGACCTTTCCTCTTGTCTGAGTAGTCGGGAGATCTCTTCTGGAATTTCGTCGTCATTTTCTTCTTCAGCCCCAAATACCGGGAACTCAAAGTTGGGAGAAGGCATCGGATCGTGTGTTTCAACGGGGTTTAAAACAAGCAATCTGCATGACGTGATGATTTGTTTTTACAAGAGATAGAGAGAATGCAAGTGTGTGCAATGTATTATTTTTTTTACTGCTCGTTTTTATTATTGAGTTGTTTTTTAGGATTACCATTTTCTAAGAAAAGAAAAAAGAGAAAACAACAATAAATGCGGAAATTACAGAATGACGTTATTTTATTAATGAACAAGTCGATTCTTGAAACTACAGCCCTATAAAACAAAACTCTGCCGCTTTGGGCGATGCGAAGAGGGATATTTACAGAAAGCGAGCCCTATCAGAACATCTGTTTCACCTGGGCAGGGTGAAAGGTTAAAGACGGCAATTACTTGGACTTATGAACAATCTTCGGAACATCGACAGTGACCCATTGGCGGCGAACTCCTCGGTGAATCACAAAGTCTGGTACCTTCCTTGATTTGTCTTCAGAAATAACGCTGATTTCTGGTGGAGCAGGATCATTGGAATCTGTCTCCCAGGCAGAGTTGTCGTAGGAGGATTCCTCAGTTGTATTTTGCATAGTATTTGTACTCTCAGCTGTATCTCCCCATCCAGTTGGCTGGATGTCTTCGAACCTGATACGAGAGCTTTCGGGAGCAGTGTACTTGACCATATAGTCGTATTTCCCACTTGGTTGTCCCAGGGTGTCCCACACTTCTTTTGAACTGGATGAGTCATCCTTCTCGATGACGTTGACCTCCGGAAAAGCATAGTTGATGAATTTAAGTCCTGCAAATGTTGCAAATTCATCGTCGTACTGGACGTTTTCTGAATGACCTGATTGTTGATCCCATCACATGGTGGGGACGCAGGTATTCTTTTCAATGATGCTCAGGTGGTTTTCATTGTTCGGTTGATTTCCTTGCCCCAAGTCTCCTGGATACGGTTGCCACATTGGCAGGCCATCCATCGGGCCATAATAGTTGTGGTCAAATTTGTCCTTCATCAGAGTGTCCTCCTCTAATGAGTTTGGTGGAGCACGGCATCCTTCCGGATCACAATCTCTGTATATCATTTCGGTATCTGACCTGGGTATAAATCTCGGACTCTATGTAGGAAAGCAAAAGGGAGTCTGCATTTCGTCCTGAGACATATAACCGTCCTTGTTAAGATAGGACTCCCATTCTTCCTCCATATCAGAGGAATCATCTTTATTGATGGTATGCACTTCTTGAGGCACTAGGTGAAGGAAACCTCCGTTGTGGAAGAAGTCTTGAATGGGATAAAGACTTTCATTGCTGGTAGTAGCTGTCTGGGTACAGGTTGCAGAAAAACCAAGACCCTTCTTTGTTTTATTGTCAGTAGGAATGACTAGTTGTCCCCATCCTGTTGTATTGGTACTCTCGACCGCTTTGATAGCATCTTTGTATGAGGAAATGGAATTTCTTTCTTCGAATTGATTGTCCTTGCTCACCGACAGTGCTTGGAACTGAGTTCCAATAACCTCCTCGGGTTCTACACCAGTAGATGATGATAAGTTACTCACGAGCAAGGCTTGTTCTCCACAGACCGTGACGAGTTGGTTGCTCTGGATGAACTTTAACTTTTGGTGGAGGGTCGAGGTGACCGCCCCAGCCTGATGTATCCAAGGTCTTCCTAATAAACAACCGTACGTTGCACGGATGTCCATGACCTGGAAAGCGACTTGGAAAGTGTGAGGACCAATAGTTATGAGAAGGTCGACTTCGCCGATAACCATTTTTATGGACCCGTCAAATGCTTTGACGACGACCTCACTGGTTCTCATTGGGGGTCCTTTGAAGGATAATTGCATCAAAGTGGACTTCGACATAACATTCAGGGCTGACCTTGTGTCTACCAGTATGCTGGCTAAAGCATCGCCCTGGCAGCTGACCGTGATATTGAGCGCCATGTTATGATGGCGACCCTCTTCAGGTAATTCCTCATCACTAAATCCCAAGTTATTGCAGGAAGTGATGTTAGAGACAATGCTATCGAACTGTCTGATTGTTACATCCTGTTCCACAAAGGCTTGTTCCAAGACTTTCTGTAGAGCCTCCCTGTGCGCTTCTGAATTGAGTAAAAGTGACAGCATGAAGATCTTTGAAGGAGTTTGTAACAGTTGATCAATAATGTTGTATTCACTCCTTTGTATGAGCTTCAGCATCTCATCGTTGTCTTTTGAAAGGTCGAGATTACTGGATTGATCGACTGGTGGATTGGGAACTTCTGTCTGAGGTTCCTTTTCTTTGTTAAGTTCTCCAACTCCTCGGTTGAAGATTCGACCACTCCGTGTTACTCGACTGATGTCTGCAATATTCAAGACGGAGGGTAATGGAATTTCCTTTCCATTCTCGACTGTTGTTGCACCGTATTTGTAAGGGATAGCCTTAGTTGATTCATACGGTAATGGTCCTGGTAGATAGATGACTATGGGAGCCTTCTGATTTTTCCGACCATCGTAAGCAATTTCGATCCGCTCCTGGTTGGGAACTCTCGATTCGTCAAGTAGAGGGATGATGGTATAAACATCCCTAGCCCTCTGATGATCAGAGATTACGACAACGTCCTCAATTTAATCAGCGAGGTAGTCCGGCGCCCAGTTGATTGGTCCGGAACTCGGATATGGGCGAATCTCTCTACGATCCACCTGACCCTGAAGAGCTGCCCGCACAAGGTAACATCCTTGGTTACTTTCCGAACAGACTCTACAACGTTCATAGTTGTGTGGTGGCACCTGGCCACGCCCGCTTTGAATACAATATAACCTTACTAGGTCAGTTTCCACATATCGAACGTCCCGACTTTGATGTCGAGTAGGGTTCCCGTTGGTAATAATAATTTGCTGGGTGTCTTTATCCATATAGATTGGAAGCCACCAGTGGTTCAACAAGTGCTGAAGGGTTTCCTGGACAAGGGCATAGCCTTGATCATTTTCGCAACCCGCCCTACAGCTCTGATAATCATGTGATACCAGGAATCCGAGCCGGACCTGTTTAGCATGTAACTCCACCAGGCTGATATTCATCAAGCGAATATCGAAGATTTGAATCATGTTGATCTGATAGGGATTCCTATCATGGTAGTCCTGGATCCATCCAAGATCCATCTGATGCTGGAGGGCCTCTTGTACAAAAGAGCAACCCTGTTTGTTTACCGAGCAAGTCAGACAGGAACTGTAATCGTGCTGCGGCAGATTATGATACTGGCTTTGCCTGGAATGCATTGCCACCAAGTTGACATTCATTGGATGGATGTCGTGGTTCTGAATGAGGTTAGAATTCGTGTAGACCACGTGTAGACCATGTTAACTCCACGAACTCGGTGCTCTTGGATCCATCCGAGATCCATCTGTTCCTGTAGAGCTGATTGTACCACAGAACATCCTCGATTGCTTTTAGAGCAGATATCACACTGGTGATAGTTATGAGGTGGTACATGGACATATCCACTCTGTCTGCAATGCATCTTGACCAAGTTGGCCCTTAGTAAGAGTACATCGTGAATTTGATAGGTGTTGTTAGACTCTCCCTCTATCAAATTGACTGTAGCTTTCTCGTGTTGAGGCAGCGGGTTTGTGAGAACATTAGGATTTATATCCTTGAAAGATAAGACCCCGCTCCTAACAAGCTTTTGCACGTCGGATTTGAAATTGAGACAGTTCTCTATGTTATGCCCTGGTCCTCCTTGATGGTAAGGGCAAGTCTGATCCACCTTAAACCAAAAAGGCGGATTTTCTGGTACTATAAGAGGGGACTTAGTCTGGACATGCCCCTTAGCCAGTAGTAACGGAAATAGTTCTGCGTACAATACGGGTACAGGATCAAATCCTGGTGGCCGCGTTGTACGGTTGTTGTTGTATTGAGGACGAGCCTGCTGAAGAGACTGTTGTGTCCTTTGCTGAAATTGCTGTTGATTCAGTTGGCTCTGTGCAACATGAGGTTGATACGTAGGAATAGGTGTAACACCCTGATTCTACCCAACGTAATTATATAATATCAGAGTATAAGATTACAACATACAGGATGTCACATTCATTTCAACTTAAACATATCATTCAATCACCTGTACTTCATACATAAAGAATACAACTCTCCGGATACCTGATTCGAACCTGTTTAGTCTTTAAAATATAACAACTTTAACTTTCATGCAGCGGATTAATAAGTTCAGCATAAAATTTTCTTAATTTTGAATTCAACAAAACAACAACTCCCAATCAACAAGTCTTTACCATTCAAATAGTTGAAGCATCTTCATCCAACATAAAACAACTTCAAATGTAAGCTTTTAATAAAAACAATATAAAATTCAGCAACTTAAACATAATTCAATCAATAGGAAAACACGTGATTATCCCCCCGAGTGCTACGTATCAGAGCGACAACCACCGACTCGAACTAATGAAGGTAGGCTTCCTTCATTCCGAATTACCTGCACGTTACCAATATAAAGGCAACGGCGAAACAAAGAAAAGGGTGAGATATCCAATAATATAATCAAAAGTATGATAATTAATATATTAGAATTAGAACCATACAAGTTTCACCACTTCACAACTAACAACATTCATCATAACCACAAATCCATTAATACGACTCAATGCGACTCAACTTATGCAGATGCATGTGGTACCATTTTGGAGTAGAACTCCCAACTTAAACATATGCCAGATTATCGAGGCAATTTTCAACTTAAACAGGTGCCATCAAGGGCCAACTTAATCAATGCAATGTATGCGACATATGAACGACATACAATCAACAACATCAACACAACAAATACAACTCAGCACAACATAAACAACTTTCAATTTTTGGCTATTTAAGCCTCCAACAAAACATGTCCATATTTTGGGACGAAAACCAATTCAATTAACTGTACCTGCAAATCCACGCATTCAACTTAATTTGACAAAAATAAACACCATTCACGTATCTACGCGTATATACGAACTTCCCCATAAATTTTCATTCGATTCCGGGCAACTAAATATACCGCTTAATTCTACCGGGCGACTAAAATTCCTACTGTTTTCAACTTCCAGCATCTTTTCAACAAAATAAATCAACCACACTGCCTGCTAATTATTACAAACTTCCCCAAAAATTTTCATTCGATTCCGGGCAACTAAATATACCGCTTAATTTTGCTCTCGACACTGTTTTCTGTCCAGTTCTGCTACTAATTTATTTTTCTGCTACAACATATTATGCTACTAATTTTTACTGTCATCAAAATCAACTCTGCTACCAATTTATCACTACCTGCTAGGACCTGTTATCTGTTATTTGTAATCAACTAAAACAAATTAATCAAAACCATGCTACAGGGGTGTGTGTAGCGCATGAAAAATGATTCAAGGTGGAGTTCCACCAATACCACTGGTGGGCCCCACGTATCCATATATAATTATAAAAATGGGATGGTTTTCTTCTTCTTTGGTTTCCTGCGCATGAATATAAAAATGGGCCCCACGTATCCATACTAACTATCATTCTCCCGGTTATAAAATTCGAACCCCACCCTTACCTGATTGGATTGAAGGTAGCTCGAATTTCTTGATTTTTCCACACCAGCAGCAATTCTCTCGTCTCTTCTCCCTAGTCCACTGTCGCAGCTTTTCTTTTCTTCTCCTTTTAGGTTTTAGTTTTTGTTTGTTTTTACTACTTTAACATAAACTAGAGCTTTAATAAAATAATGGGTCACTATGTCTTAATGGGCTTACTACTAGTCACTTAGAAATTGCTATTTCCACACATAACTAAACTCAAGTGTTTAAATTAATAATTCTACTAAACTAATATTATTTATAATATTAATTTCCCGACTAATTTATACCCGACTATCAACTTACCGACTTAACCACATAATCGACATATTCATCAATTATTCGGGAATTACTTAATAATATTTTAATTATATTATTTCTAATATAATTCTACGACTAAACCAACTTATCGATTAAATCTCCTCAACACAAAATTAACCGAATAATCACAAATAATTAATTAAATATTTAATTAAATAAATAATTAAATATTCGGGGCGTTACAACTCTCCCCTACTTAGAATATTTTCGTCCTCGAAAATTTACCTGATTCAAACAACTCGGGATAGGAGTCTCGCATCTTGCTCCCCAATTCTCATGTCATGCTTTCTCCAGCAGCTCCCAACCAGACAACTTTCACCAATGCAATTTCCTTTCCTCTTAGGGTCTTCATCTCACGTTCCGCAATTCGTACAGGCATCGTTTCCACGGTAAGATTATCCCGTACTTGCACGTCATCCATGCTAACCACATGAGACGGATCTGAAATGTACTTCCGGAGTTGTGACACATGAAACACATTGTGCAAATTCGAAAGATTTGGCGGTAATGCCACCCGATAAGCAACTTTTCCAACTCTGTCCAAAATCTGATATGGACCGATAAAACGAGGAGTGAGCTTCTTAGACTTCAAAGCTCATCTGACACCAGTCACAGGCGTGACTCTCAAAAATACATGAAATTCTAAATCCTTCCTTCGCTTATCACGATAACTCTTCTGTCTACTTTGGGAAGCTTTCATCTTTTCTCGGATTAACTTCACCTTTTCAGTAGTCTCTCGAACAACTTCTCGGAAGTAAACCTCTGATCTCTATCCGACACAATACTCAAAGAAACACCATGCAGCTTCACAATTACACGAATATAAATCTCCGCCAACTTTGACACTGGAAAAGTGATGTTAATAGGTATAAAATGAGCCGACTTCGTAAGCCTATCAACAATCACCCATATCGAATCATGTCCTCTTAAGGTATTAGGTAACCCTGTCACAAAGTCCATAGAAATGTTGTCCCATTTCCATTCTGGAATTTCCAACGGTTGCATCAAACCTGCAGGTTTCTGATGCTCAACTTTCGATTTCTGACAGGTTAAACACGCATACACAAATTGCGCCACATCGCGCTTCATCCCAGGCCACCAAAACAATTTCTTCAAGTCGTGATACATCTTTGTAGCTCCTGGATGAATACTCAAATTGCTCCTGTGACCTTCCTCAAGAATCATCTTTTTCATATTTGCATCATCAGGAATACAAATCCGATCGCGGAATCTCAACACACCATGCATATCCAACTTAAAATCATTATTCTCAGACTGATCGATTCCAACCATCGAATCTACCAATTTCACATCTAACTTCTGAGCTTCTCTGATACTGTCCAGAAAATCATTGTTAATCTTCAACATCCCCAGAGTAACACTCTGCGGCGTCACTTCGCAAACTAAACTCATATCTCTGAATTGTTCAATTAATTCCAATTCTTTAGCCATCATTGCTGACATATGTAAAGTCTTTCGGCTTAAAGCATCAACCACTACATTAGCTTTTCCTGGGTGATAGTTCAAACCGAAATCATAATCCTTTAGTAATTCCAACCACCTGCGATGTCTCATATTCAACTCTTTCTGATCAAACAAATATTTTAAGCTCTTATGATCACTATAAACTTCAAATCTAGAGCCATAGAGATAATGCTTCCAAATCTTCAGCACAAAAACCACTGCAGCAAGTTCCAAATCATGCGTAGGATAATTCCTTTCATGAATCCTTAACTGTCGAGACGCATAAGCAATTACTTTATTATTCTGCATAAGCACACCTCCTAAACCCATCAACGAAGCATCACAATAAACCACAACGGTTCTCCTGGATTCGGTAATGTCAAAACCGGGGCCGACGTCAACCTCTTCTTCAATTCTGTAAAACTCTCTTCGCACTGAACATCCCACACAAAAGCTTTACTTTTACAAGTTAATCTGGTTAACAGAAGTGCCAACTTAGAGAAACCTTCAATAAACCGTCTATAATAACCAGCCAATCCCAAGAAACTTCTAATCTCGGTAGCTGACTTCGGAGTTTCCCATTCTAAAACAACCTCTACTTTAGATGGATCCACAGCAATGCCACTACCAGATATGACATGACCAAGAAAACTGACTTCTTTTAGCCAAAATTCGCACTTGGACAGCTTCGCATACAACTTCTTGTCTTTCAAAACTCCCAACACTGTTCTCAAATGTTCCTTATGCTCTTCTTCTGACTTAGAGTAAATCAGAATATCATCAATGAATACAACCACAAAACGATCCAGGTAAGTATGAAAAATACGGTTCATGTATTCCATGAATACTCCCGGCGCATTTGTGGCACCGAAAGGCATCACCGAATACTCATAGTGTCCATACCGTGTTCGGAACGCCGTCTTCTGAATATCCTCATCTTTCACTTTAATCTGATGATAACCCGATCTCAGATCGATCTTGCTAAACACGCGAACACCTACCAATTGATCCATCAAATCATCTATTCTTGGAAGTGGGTACTTGTTCTTAATTGTCACTTTATTCAGCTGTCTATAATCAACACAAAGTCTCATACTTCCATCTTTCTTCTTTACTAACAACACTGGAGCTCCCCACGGCGATACACTTGGTCTTATAAACTTCTTCTCATGTAACTCTTCCAATTGCTTCTTTAATTCAGCCAACTCGGATGCCGACATTCTGTACGGTGCCATCGAAACAGATCTAGTACCATGTACAAGATCAATTCCGAATTCAACTTCTCTCTCAGACGGCACATCCGGAATTTCATCAGGGAAAACTTCAGGAAATTCGTTCACCACTTGTAATTCTTCAATCTTTGCTTTACTCTCAATAGACAGCGTTGCCATTAATGAAAAGATCTGAGCTTACTCCTTCATCAATTTCTGCAACTCTCTGAAAGACAACAATCCAACTTCTTCCTCTTCTAGAGTAGAAAACCTCACCGACTTGCGATAACAGTTTATATGAACATAGTTATACTCTAACCAGTTCATACCTAGGATGACATCCATTCCGGTCAACGGCAAACAAACCAAATCAACATAAAAGTCTTTATCGAAGATTGATAAAGGACACCTTAAACACACAAGAGAAGTAGTCACCGATCCCTTAGCTGGAATCTCGACGATTAATTCTCCATTCATAGCAGACAATTTAAGACCCAATCTTTGAACACAATTAGCAGAAACAAAACAATGAGTAGCACCAGTGTCAATAATAGTAATTAAAGGAGTACTATTAATGAAACATGTATCTCTGATAAGTCTGTCCTCATTAGCTGTCTGAGTTCCTGCTAATGCGAACACTTTTCTGGTCTGAGCTTTCTTTGGCTTCTGACACTGATTACCAATATGCCCCTCTTTGCCACAATTAAAATAGACCATCTCCTTATGCTTACATTCAGACATAGTATGTCCCATCTTACAACAACGAAAACATTTTTTCACCTCTTGATTGCACGCAGTACTCTTATGGCCAGGTTTCCCGCAATTGAAACAAGTTATGCCAGCAGAAGCATCTCCCCTACTAGTCTTCTTGCCCTCAGTCGCTCTTTGTTTACCTTTTCCAGCTGGAGCATCATAAGGCTTACCACGGTTCTGCTGTTGCTTGCCTCTTCTATCACTAACAATTTTGTAGTGAGCATTGTTGTCCTCTTCATAAATTCTGCAACTATCAACCAATTCAGAAAAGACACGAATCTTCTGATACTCGATAGCTTTCTTGATTTCAGAGCGCAGCCCGCTCTCAAATTTGATGCATTTAGAAAACTCAGCATCATCACCGGTATAGTACGGATAAAACTTAGCCAGCTCAACAAACTTCGCAGCATAATCAGTAACCGACATAGTTCCTTGCTTCAGCTCAAGAAACTCAATATGCTTCTTACCATGGACATCTTCTGGATAATACTTCCTCAGAAACTCCCTTCGGAACACATCCCAAGTGATAACTTCACCTGTAGTCTCTAATCTCTAACGAGTATCTAGCCATCAGTCATCAGCTTCGACTGCTAGCATATGAGTCCCATATCGAACCTTCTGTGCTGGAGTGCAGTCCATCACCCGGAAGATCCTCTCAATCTCTTTCAACCAATCCAACGCTCCATCAGGATCATACTTGCCCTTGAAGGTAGGCGGATTCTCTCTCTGAAATGTCGCCAAGCTACGAGATCCATCATTCTCGCCAGCGTTCAGTAAATTCTGCACAGCTTGAGCCATTGCTTGCATTGCAGCAGCCATTGCAGCATCGTTCCTTCCAGCCATCTCAACTTATCACTGCAACATAAACAACGATTAGAACTAATTAACAATACTCGATTGATAACTACACTACGACTCGACAACTTGGCCGGACGGACCGACCTGCTCTGATACCACTAATGTAACAACCTGATTCTACCCAACGTAATTATATAACATCAGAGTATAAGATTACAACATACAGGATGTCACATTCATTTCAACTTAAACATATCATTCAATCACCTGTAATTCATACATAAAGAATACAACTCTCCGGATAACTGATTTGAACCTGTTTAGTCTTTAAAATATAACAACTTTAACTTTCATGCAGCGGATTAATAAGTTCAACATAAAATTTTCTTAATTTTGAATTCAACAAAACAACAACTCCCAATCAACAAGTCTTTACCATTCAAATAGTTAAAGCATTTTCATCCAACATAAAACAACTTCAAATGTAAGCTTTTAATAAAAACAATATAAAATTCAGCAACTTAAACATAATTCAATCAATAGGAAAACACGCGATTATCCCCCCGAGTGCTACGTATCAGAGCGACAACCACTGACTCGAACTAATGAAGGTAGGCTTCCTTCATTCCGGATTACCTGCACGTTACCAATATAAAGGCAACGACGAAACAAAGAAAAGGGTGAGATATCCAATAATATAATCAAAAGTATGATAATTAATATATTAGAATTAGAATCATACAAGTTTCACCACTTCACAACTAACAACATTCATCATAACAACAAATCCATTAATACGACTCAATGCGACTCAACTTATGCAGATGCGTGTGGTACCATTTCGGAGTAGAACTCCCAACTTAAACATATGCCAGATTATCGAGGCAATTTTCAACTTAAACAGGTGCCATCAAGGGCCAACTTAATCAATGCCATCAAGGCCAACTTAATCAATGCAATGTATGCGACATATGAATGACATACAATCAACAACATCAACACAACAAATACAACTCAGCACAACATAAACAACTTTCAATTTTTGGCTATTTAAGCCTCCAACAAAACATGTCCATATTTTGGGACGAAAACCAATTCAATTAACTGTATCTGCAAATCCACGCATTCAACTTAATTTGACAAAAATAAACACCATTCACGTATCTACGCGTATATACGAACTTCCCCATAAATTTTCATTCGATTCCGGGCAACTAAATATACCGCTTAATTCTACCGGGCGACTAAAATTCCTACTGTTTTCAACTTCCAGCATCTTTTCAACAAAATAAATCAACCACACTGCCTACTAATTATTACGAACTTCCCCAAAAATTTTCATTCGATTCCGGGCAACTAAATATACCGCTTAATTTTGCTCTCGACACTGTTTTCTGTCCAGTTCTGCTACTAATTTATTTTTCTGCTACAACGTATTATGCTACTAATTTTTACTATCATCAAAATCAACTCTGCTACCAATTTATCACTACCTGCTAGGACCTGTTATCTGTTATTTGTAATCAAGTAAAAAAAATTAATCAAAACCATGCTACAGGGGTGTGTGTAGCGCATGAAAAATGATTCAAGGTGGAGTTCCACCAATACCACTGGCGGGCCCCACGTATCCATATATAATTATAAAAATGGGATAGTTTTCTTCTTCTTTGGTTTCCTGCGCATGAATAGGAAAAGAGAGTGGAGTTCCATCAATAACACTGACCGCCCCCCCCCCCCCCCCAACGTGACCAATGTATATACATACTGTAATTCTTTTTTTTTTTGTTTTTTTTTTTTTGAGTTCTTCCATTTGCATACATATATATATATATATATATATATATATATATATATATATATATATATTATCTGATCAACTAATATATCATAACTACTTTTCAATTATTATATAAAAACATCACCAGCCATTAGTTGGAAAAAGGTTAACAGTTGCTACAATACCAGAAAGATAAAAACGCATCGCTACAGGCTATGGCTTGAAATATGGGTTCTAATTACTCTATCAAATAATAATGGGTCTCTATAATATACCAATTCCAATCCAATAAATACCACATACTGAAAAATTATATAAATCCCAATTTCTACATACTAACTATCATTCTCCCGGTTATAAAATTCGAACCCCACCCTTACCTGATTGGATCGAAAGTAGCTCGAATTTCTTGATTTTTCCACACCTGCAGCAATTCTCTCGTCTCTTCTCCCTAGTCCACTGTCGCAGCTTTTCTTTTCTTCTCCTTTTAGGTTTTAGTTTTTGTTTGTTTTTACTACTTTAACATAAACTAGAGCTTTAATAAAATAATGGGTCACTATGTCTTAATGGGCTTACTACTAGTCACTTAGAAATTGCTATTTCCACACATAACTAAACTCAAGTGTTTAAATTAATAATTCTATTAAACTAATATTATTTATAATATTAATTTCCTGACTAATTTATACCCGACTATCAACTTACCGACTTAACCACATAATCGACATATTCATCAATTATTCAGGAATTACTTAATAATATTTTAATTATATTATTTCTAATATAATTCTACGACTAAACCAACTTAAATACCAACTTATCGATTAAATCTCCTCAACACAAAATTAACCGAATAATCACAAATAATTAATTAAATATTTAATTAAATAAATAATTAAATATTCTGGGCGTTACAACAGGCGCAGGGTTGATAGCAGGAGTTACAGCTGCTACTGGTTGATAACGTCGCCTTTGCTTTTCGAGAGAGATATTCCCAATATCCTGCTCTTTTTTCTTAGGGAGAGCACTACCATATCGTTTTGTACTACCCGATGATCCAGCGTCTTTAACTAAACGTCCTTCTCGGACGGCCTCCTCAAGACGAACTCCCATGCCCACCATCTCGGTGAAGTCACTGGGCGCATTGGCGACCATTCTGTCATAGTAAAATGAGCTCAAGGTCTTTAAGAAGATCTTTGTCATCTCTTTTTCCTCAAGAGGTGGACAAATTTGAGTGGCAATTTCACGCCATCTCTGAGCGTACTCCTTAAAGGTTTCCTTGTCCTTTTCCAACATTGATCTGAGTTGATCTTTGTCTGGTGCCATGTCCAGATTGTATTTATATTATTGGACTAAGTCTGTGTCGAGATCTCTGAAAGTGCTGATCGTAGCGCGGTTTAAATCCTTGTACCATTTTAATGCGGCACCGGTTAAGCTATCCTGAAAGTAGTGAATCAATAGATCCTGATTCTCTGTCTGAGCTGACATTCGCCGAGCGTACATCACCAGATGGCTCTGAGGGCAAGAGTTACCCTTGTACTTTTCAAAATCGGGCACTTGGAATTTGTGCAGGACTTTCACATTGGGGACCAAGCAGAGGTCCGCGGCGTCCTTTCCAAATAAATCTTGACCGCAAAGGGCCTGCAGTTCTTTCTGGATTCCCAGGAACTGTTACTGGAACTCATTCATTCTTTCGAACGTGTTGTCGTTTCCACCAGAAGGTGTCTCTGGAATCTGTCCTTCAAGGACAGTGTGTACCACGGGCGGTGGTACAGTCATTATGGCCGAGACTCTTGGTGCCTCCCGAAGTTTGTAACCTTCAGGAGTTGCTGTCATGCCCCTGGCATCTTCGCTTTCCCGAAGTTTGTAACCTTCAGGCCCAGCGGTTCCTGCTGCGGTCCCCTGATCCTCATTGATCAACGGGATATATCCTTTCGGGATATAGTTAAGTGGCATGCCCCAGGGACGATCTTTCGGCATTTTGTACCTAGGATCGGACTTTTCCACTATGGGCGTTGAGGTGATCTCTGAGATCACAGTCCTTTGTAGCTGAGCTTCTGCCATGGCTTGCATGTCGTTACGAAGCTTTCTCATATCCTCTCTCAGAGCGTCGATCTCTTATTTCAACTCTCGGTTCTCTTCCTCGAGATCATCCATCTTTTTCTGACGATTGGCCCGAGTATTGTACGAGTGAGACAGTTTGACTCTAGAACCGAGACACAAACGTGAGATTCGTAGGTAAGAAGAATATGTGACGTGAGAATGATGAATGCAATGATTATATTAATTGTTTTTTTTTTGTATAATCAAAATAAACTTCGACAATTAGATTGCAAATATCAAACAGTGGGGAAACCCCGTTTTATTGAATTCGAAGGATTGCAAAAATAGAAATACAGTAGATTACAAGGTGCAGAAACAAAAACCTAAGCTAAGGGGTCCCGAGTCCTCTCTGGGGAGAAACCGGGTGCTGATTCTGGTACTTTCCTTTTCTTGGACCGGGGCTTTTGGGCCGTTGTCGGGTTGTCATTCCTTTGCCAAGTGAAATGAGCGAGCAAATTTCTTTGGTCATCCTGATTTTCTACAGCATGTTGCTCTAAAATCTCAATTAGAGCATCCTTATCTTTCAGCAGTTGCTGTATTTTGGTACACTCTACATTGAGAATGCGGTACTTGTTCTTCCAAGACCTCCTCTCCTGTTGAACTTTGTTGAGAGTAACCTGAAGTTTTTCCATTTCAGTCATGAATTATATTACAGATTGCCTTGGCGGAAGAACTTTGTGACGAGGATAAGGCATCTTTAGCTTGAGAGCTCTAGTTTGTACCCAGTGGAGATAAGGCTCCACCGAGACACAGTCCGGTTTTCCTAGAGACTCTCGTCCTTTCTTATGAACATGTTTCCAAGCGTGCATTATTTCCATCTTTAGTGCCCTATCATTTTCTCCTTCTTTGAAGAAAAGACCTTCCAGATGAGCATTACGCGAGACATGCCTCATCGGGTATCCAAATTGACGACGAACCAATACTGGATGGTAGTTTATTCCTCCCTTAGTTCCTATGAGGGGTACGTTGGGGAAGTTTCCACAACGGTCAATGATCCTGATCCTGTCATAAATCCTATTGCACCAATCTATATCAGAGTTGGTAAGAGACATGATTTTCTGCGACCAACGCAAGGCACTCTTATGATCCCAAAACGCAGCAGACTTGAGTAAATGGGAGATAAACCATTTATATAACAGGGGCACACAGCCCGTGATCATTCCTCCGATGTACAAATTGCTTAGAATGATGTGCGTCCGCGAGCAAAGTTGGCACAGGGTTTCCAATGAGAAAAACCTTAATGGCGTTGATATCGACGAAGCTATTAATGTTGGGAAACAGAAATAACCCGTAGGTGAGTAAGACAAAGATGCTTTCAAAAGCAGTCATGTTCCCTATACTAGCAAAGTACAGAGCCTTCTTTGTCAGGAAATAGGTTGGCAAACCTGGGAGCCCACCCTTAGTGGTTATGTGAGTCTTGACTTCCGACTCATCCAAATAAATTGCTCTTGCAATGGTCTGATCCTTTGGAATTTCTTCCAGTCCAGAAAATGGAGCTCAATCAGTAATGTGTAGATCGGTTAGGTGAGAATACTCCTCCAGCGTTGGTGCGAGCTGGTAATCCGGGAATGTGAAACAGTGATAGACCGGATCGTAAAACTGAATGAGTGCCTTTTAGATGAATGCATGAATGCAGCACACAAAAACATAGAAAAAATATGGGGTCAAAGGGTCGGTGTCATGAAGTCAAGGCTCTACCCCCCCCCCCAAAGGTTTATACTAGTGATTTTTGTACCTGTCTCTCAAAATCATAAGTTCTTGTCGAGAAAACACCAGCGGGCCGGGAACCGTGCTAGGTGATGTTTTTCGAAGAACCATCAGAAGAGGGTAGTATCGCGTGACAACCATTTCCAATAGTTTCTGCACTACTAAAAGAGGTTTTTCCTAGGTGTATACTCAATCTTTCCACATGCGACATCACACACATTCCCATTAGCAGAAAAATAAACACAGATATCAATTAGGAAAAGCAGTATATATATTTGTCCTAAAGTCCTAGACTTTAAAGAGCTATGAATCCTATGTTACTGACAAAAATGGCTCCCCAACGGAGTCGCCATTCTGTGGTACCTTCCCAACTTTAAAGGTTTTGACCTAAGATCCTAGTGAAGTCAAAAAAAGTCCTATCCCCGTGAAATCCCAAAAGAAAGAAAGAAAGAAAGAAAAGGGCCCCACGGTGGGCGCCACTTTTCTGTAGCGAGCGATTTTGGACGTGGTTCTTAAGCACTGTCGCTCCGGGGTTACTACATGTCGATTAATTTTTTATCCTATTAAGCTGACTAAGGAAGGGAAATAGATGTCTCCAATTAACCCTGCTTGCATACTGAGTTTAAACAGCGGTCTGTAAGGTTACGGATGCTATAGGGTAATGGGACCTCTTTCTTCTTACTTTGTTTAGAACGAAACACCGGGAATGTTCATGGGGAATTTTGTTAAGATGCTAGGACTGATGCTTTTTGATTGATAGGTGAAGGTACGGGATTTGGGGCTTTGGATTAGTGTGCTCGCTAAGATTTTTCTTTCAATCTTATGCCTACGTAGTTCCTCCTATTTTAGGGGAGGAAATGGTGTTTTGGTGTCTTGTTCAAAGCCCAAGATATGAAGCTGAAAAGGTGGTTTATATCTTGTTCAAAGCCCAAGATATGAAGCTGAAAAGGTGTTGTCTTTTAGAGAGAATTTGTCATCTCTAAAAGGGGTCTGTTTGTCACAACTGTTGAGTGACTGACTATAAAGGAGGATTACTTTAACCGGGATATGTGAATCCTAGCAATGCCATAATTTCCTTTATAGGGGGTTTTAACCTGAAGGAGAAGACTTTAACTCAGTGTAGAGCAATGTTATCTTTCCTTAGGAATTTCTCATGCTAAAAGAGGGACAGTGGCGTAGATGTAAATAATCCAGAGGCTTGTCGCTTACAGCAATTAGATGAAAGGAGTTTTTGATGTTTGTATCCTGTGACGAGGCACAATTTTGATGCTAAAAGGTTGATTGACTCAACCGGGGTTTTTCTTATACAAATCCTAAGAGGAGTCTATTGACCCAACAAGAGGATGCTTTTGTGTCTCGTACGAAGCCTGAGAGGGAGGCTAAAAGGAGTTGACTCAACAAGAGAGTGCTTTTAGATGTGTCTTGTACGAAGCCCAAGACGGAGGCTAAAGGTTAACTCAACAAGAGAGTCTTTTATACTCAACAATAGAGTGTTTTGTATCTCGTATGAAGCCCGAGATAGAGGCTAAAAGGATTATTGACTCAACAAGAGAGTCTTTTTGGTATCTCGTACGAAGCCCGAGGTGGAGGCTAAAAGGATTGTTGTTTCAGTTGAGTGACAGGTCCAGTAGGTTGGTTAAAAGAGAAAATCAGTTCTTATAAAGAGACTGATTAAAGGTAAGGCTATGCTTTGGGATTGATCAGAGGATCAGGGTTATTTCCTGTTCTTTAAGGAAATGGGGAATCCAGAGGGTATTGGAGACTGTCCGAGTCTACTAGTGTTTTTCCCTACTTGAGAATGCCTTCGAGACTCAAGGAGATTAGACTGTCCAAGTCTAGAGTTT
Organism: Lathyrus tuberosus; assembly: GCA_022829125.1. Taxonomy (NCBI): domain Eukaryota; kingdom Viridiplantae; phylum Streptophyta; class Magnoliopsida; order Fabales; family Fabaceae; genus Lathyrus; species Lathyrus tuberosus. Next base: position 10,356,865 of record JALAZF010000117.1, read on the forward strand.
TTATATTTTGTACTATGCTTAAAGAAACAGTAGTAGTACGTTCACGGTAGAAAGATCTAGACTCTTTGAAAGACTGTTCTATTAAGATGACTAATTTCTGTTCCTATACCTCTAGGAGGTCGTCGGGACAATTTGTACGAAGCCCAAGATGACTAATTTCTGTTCCTATACCTCTAGGAGGTCGTCGCGCCGAGATTTTTGAAAACGCGGTGGGTCTTATACAATGCATTGAGGCCCAAAATGGTTTGGTTTTCAAAGGGGGTTGGGTCTTACACTCTAATAGAGGCCCAAGAATAATTTTGAATGGGTCTTATAGCTCGAGGAGAGGCCCAGAGTTTGTTTTTCAACGGACGATGATCGCGTCGAACTTTTTGAAATACAACGGGACTTATACAATAAGTGAGGCCTAAAAATAGGTTTGTATTTACAAAGCATTGGGTCTTACACTCTATTAGAGGCCCAAAAGTGTTTGAAATTGTTTGATGAGGGTGAAAATCAAAGAAACCCTAATTTGTTATTCTTTAAAAGTAAATATTTAAAGAAAATCGAATAAAATACCAAATAAGTTTGAATAAACTATTTTTTATTTTTGTTTAAGGTTTGAGAAATGAGGGATTAATCACAAGATGAATTAAAACTCACTTGGCTTTGATTTTCAAAGTAAATATTCACTTTTAAAATGTTTAAAAACATTAAAAAGGAATTTATTCACAAAAATACTAATTATATTAAATAAATAATATAAACTTAATTTTTTTGTGGAATAAAATATTTCAACATTTTTGTGATTTTTTGCAAAAAGAACCGATCAAAAAGAATTAAAATTGAAAGAGTTATTAATTTTCCAATTAACTAATAAAACATAAAAATATTGGAAAAAATAGCAAAAATGTGAGAAAACAAAAAATGGCATGGGTGGGGTTTGAACCCACGACCTCAAGGTTATAGGGCGCGCGCCTTACCACTGGGGTGGTGATACATCCATTGCTTGAAGTGAAACCACAAATATACAAGGCTTGCCTTGTTTTTGGCCTGGCCCAAGGCAAGGCAAGGCAAGTTTTGGGTCAGAAACGTGAAGCTCATAGCTTTCTCATTTCTCCATGGTTTGAGACAAAATTTATATGCATCTGGCCTAGAATTTCACAAGGAATCCAATGGTGGTGGTATTTTTTTCAGATCATACTCCCTCCTCAAAATCCGATAGTGGCTTTGAAAAAGGCCTATAATTGCATTTTTTATGATACACTTTGATACAGGCATGAATTACATGATGAATTAGTTCAAACACAACATATATAACATGTATGAGGTGTGTATGATTAGTGGACTTCAAAGCAATGCATATTTTGGAAAGTTCAAGTCATGATGCTTACCTCTTTTTGAACTTTTGGAGTTTTCTGTGCAATCTGCCAAACTTCTTGTTCCAGAAATGGTTTGATGCTTTGGACACTCTCAAATGATCCCTTAGAAGCTTTTAGGATGGTTGGAATCAGCTGGAACCTGCAAAAACACAAACTGGCCCTTTCTTGCAAAAGGGGTTAAAATGACCAAAATAACAACTCTCTCAAATGGTGTTCCAGATGGGGGGAACCATTTGGGACAGTTCAAGGATGTTATTTGGAGTGTGTTTGAGGTTTTATCTGGTTTGGAAAGTGACTGAATCAAGACATGGCTTGAAAAATGCACAAAAGGCCTATTTTGAGGTTTTGAGAGGTGACTTTGTGATTTTGGTGTTACAGGCCACTTTTGATAGTTTGGATCACCTACATATGATGTTTATGAGGTGTTAGGATCATGAGTTATGATGGAAATGCTCTCTAACTCAAAAACTCAGAGTTACCTTGCTAAAGAAGGCATTTTGGCCTAAAGAGAGGGATTTTGAGGAAAGTATCTATTTGATGGCTTTGGTGTACTCAAACTGAGCACAAATGAGCTCTATTTATAGTAGAGCAAGTTTGTTTTGTGATCAATAGTGAATGGCAACTGCAGCAGAGGTTTGGCCAATGGTTGCACTTTGGAATCCAAGTCTCCTCTAGCCATTGACTAGAGGTTAGGGCACACGGTTGTGGTTCCCTTGGTCTTGGATAAGTCTTGACTGAATTCAGTTGGATATGGCTCAGTCCATGCCACCTTGGTGCTTCCATTGAATGCTCCAAAACAAAATTGGAGTCTTGTCCCTCTTTTAGGCATTTCGAGGTTTGGCATGCTACTTCTTGTTCCAAGGACTTTGGAGGCTTGGCTCAGTGTTTGTCCCCTTTAAATTTGATCCTCAGATGTGTCCAAGATGATGACAAGGCTTGGAATTAGCTGATTTTTCCAAATCGAGCAAAAATGTAAAATTCTGCCTAGCCTTGGCAGATTTCAGCAAGGCATATTGCCATTGTCATATCTCATGGCCCAAGTGGAATTTGGTGATGTTCTTGGCCATTTTGGAAAGCCCTCATATGATACAACAACTATTTGATCATATTTGGTTTTGATACTTTTTGGATCCAAGTGAAAAATGCCCCTACATTTGGAAAAAAGTGAAGGCAGATTCTGACTTAGTGAAAATTTCACCAAGTGTTGGAAAAAAGTGACATTTTCACTTTTTGTGATTTTGATCATTCCATAACTCAAAATCCATGATGAATTTGGAAGGAGGTCAGTTCTAAGCTTTTGTAGAGGGCAATGAGAGCTACAAATCTAGCTTTGGATGGGGAAAAATGGCCTTGTGGTTTAGGAGTTATGATCCTCCAAAGTTGGTACTCTTGCCACTTTATTTCATAACTTAGAAAATTTTCTAAGTTTTTTATGGTTACCCCTTTTTCAAGTTATCCCACTTTTCTTGATTTTTCTTGATGAATGATGATTCCAATCACACATTAACATCATTTTAGGGTTAAAAACCCATTTTTGTGAAAAATCTCAAAAAGTCAAAGTTGACTTTTGTGCACAGTTGACTTTTTATCAGATGAATTCCAAACTGTGTGATCCTCTATGAAATCAAGTCCTTGACCTAAATCAAACTTGATGGATTGATTTCATAGGTGTCATAGGGTGTATTGAATCATGTCCTAGGGTTTGGGAGCATGTCCTGGTCAAAAGTCAAAGATACAGTTGACTTTTCTCGCGAAACTCTAATTGTGGTTCTGATGAACTTGAAACTTGTTGCTCAAGCTTCTTGGATCAATCCATTTTTGCAAATAGATCAATGTGGTGTATTAGAGACCCTCAAATCCTCCTTTGAGACCTTGGCTCATGTTTTGTCCCAAAAGTCAACTTAGGGGTGAATTAGGTCAATGCTTTGAAGCATTGGCTCATTCCCAAAGGAAAATTTCCATCTGGAGGCCCTGGTCGACCAAAACCTTAATTTGGTGACACTGGCGATCTTGAGGCTTAATCCACTCAGAAGGTTGCAGCCTTGTGCTTAATCCTTAAAGTGGGAGTCCTCTTGATTCATTGTGGATGTTTGAGAGGTTAGACAAGTTGAAGATCATGTCATTCCTTGATTGATCCTTTGTCTAAGAACTCTGAGAGGGTCTAAAACCCTAAATTTAATTGTAGTGGATCCTCACCCATATTTGGGGAGACTAATGAGGCATGATGGTCCATCCATATTGTGATGACGATTTGCACAATGATGGGAAACCTTAGTGGTCAAATTTTGGGGTATGACAGATAGGGTGAGTGATACTTCGACGATGATTCCTCCGTTGCTTTCCAGGATGACGCCCGCACCGCTCCTGCCGAGCTTGAGGCACCGTCCACAAAAATGGTCCATTTACGTGCTTCGCCCGCGGGGGAGTCTGCGAATGTCATTTCTGCGACGAAGTCGGCCAGAGCCTGGGCTTTGAAAGCTTTCCTGCCTTCATACCAGATGTCAAATTCGGATAGTTTATGCGACCATTTGAGCATTCGACCGACCATGTCTGGTCGTCCCAGTAGCTGTTTTATGGGTTGATCTGTTCGAACCACGATCGTGTGAGCCAGGAAGTAATGTCTTAATCTTTTGGCTGCGTTGATGAGGGTCATAGCCACTTTCTCTATCTGTTGGTATCTTAACTCTGGTCCTTGCAGTATTTTGCTCGTGAAATATATGGGCTTCTGCCCGTCAGGTGTCTCGCTGATGAGAGCGGCGCTCACTGCTTCGGTTGCTAACGTTTCGCCATTGTCCGGGCGAGAGATGACTGGTGGCTCTGAGAGCGCCCGTTTCAGATGGAGAAGGGTCTTGTTACACTCCTCGGTCCATTCGAATGCTGCCTCCTTGCGGAGGAGTTTGAAGAATGGTAGGGCGTGTTGCGAAGATTTGGCCACGAAACGAGATAGTGATGCGAGCATCCTGTTGAGGGACTGGATGGATTTCTTGGACTTGGGCATAGGAAACTCGTAGAATGCTCGGCATTTATCGGGGTTGGCTTCGATTCCTCATTCTGTTAAGTAGAAGCTGAGGAATTTGCTTGCTCGGACACCGAACGTGCACTTCTCTGGATTAAAACGCATTTTGTATTTCCTGGCCTGTTCGAAGACCTTTCTCAAATGGGCAGTATGATCGGTTTCCTCGTGGGATTTTACGATCATGTCGTCCATGTAGACTTCGAGCATGTCACCTATTTCTCCCCGGAAGACCTTGTTCATCATTCTTTGGTAGGTTACTCCGGCGTTCTTCAGTCCGAAGGGCATTACATTGTAGTAATAGTTGTCTGATTCGGTCATGAAGGCCGTATATTTTTTGTCGGTCATTGCCATTGGAATTTGAGTAGGCGTCCATGAACAATAAAAGTTTAAAACTGGCCGAATTATCAACAAGTTTATCAATATTGGGGAGGGGGTAGGCATCCTTCGGGCATGCCTTATTGAGATCGGTGTAATCAATGCACATGCGCCATTTTCCTTTAGATTTTTTAACTAGTACAACGTTGGACAGCCAAGTGGTGTACTTGGCCTCCGAAATAAATTTGGCCTCGAGGAGGTCCTTTACACCTTTTTCAGCAGCCTCCGTTTTCTCCGAAGACTGTTTTCTCCTACGTTGTGCTACGGCCTTGACGGCAGGGTCGATTGTCAGCTGGTGGCGGGCGACGGATGGATCCAAGCCGGGCATTTCGGCGGCCCTCCATGCGAAGAGGTCGACATTCTCACGGAGGCATGCTTTGAGCTGCTTCCTCGCGATGTTGGGCAGGTCTGCTCCAATCTTCACTCCCCATTGGGGGTCGTCGCCGAACAGAATGATCTCGAAGTTGCCATCCGGGATAGGGCGCATCGGATGGGAGCTGCTGCTGGACGATGTAGACGGGTTGACTGAAGCTGCTCGTTCCTCATGTTGGTCTTCTTCGGGGAAGCGACTGTCCAGGTTGATGGAGTCGGCCTGAGGCAGAGGCTTGGCTTCCTCGGAGCTGCTTGGCAATGCTGGCTTGCCCGACGCTTTTGGCTCGGACGCAATGGCGTTGAGCCCCTTTGTAGCTGCCTCGAAACACCGTCGTGCAACTTTGATATCGCCGTGGAGGGTGGCGACCATTCCCTTCGAAGTGTAATACTTCATCTTCAAGTGGACTGTTGAAGGCACCACTACCAACTCGGCCAGAGTTGGCCTTCCGAAAATACACTAGTAAAGCGATGGGCAGTCAATTACCAGAAATTGTACCTTGATGGATCTGGCCGTCTCAGCTGATCCAAAGGTTACGATCAGTTCGACGTATCCCCATGGCTTGGTCACTGATCTATTGAATCCTTGTAAATCAGACCCTACATAGGGAGTAAGGTGTGATTCGTCCAGCTGAAGTGTTGAAAACAGCTGGGAGTACATGATGTCGACCGAGCTCCCTTGGTCGACTAGGATTCTACGAACGTTGAAGTTTGCCATTCGGGCTCTGACGAGCAAGGGTATGTCGAGTTCGGGGATCCCTCGAGGAGCTCTTCCCGGTAGAAGGAGATGGGAACGGATCCCTTCAGGGCCTGATCAAGCGTGGTCACCTTGTTGAAGCTTGTGTTGATCAGATGCTCGAATTTTCATTTCACAGAGTCCATCGTGACTTTGTTGAAGCCCCCGTCGGAGATAACCATGTCGAAGGGAAATGTCTCCCACGGGCTGTGGGCCACGAAATAAGCAGGGGCGCTGAGCCCGTCTGGGACGTAGAAGTCCTCTGGCCGCGATATGGACATAGCGACCTATATGTTGGTGTCTTCTAAGGAGGGTACTTCATCCTCTATCTTCTTAGACTCCTGGGCGTCCTGCCGAGGAGTGTCTTTCTTCTTCGCGAACTGTTTCAGGTGGCCGTCCCTGATCAGTATCTCAATGGCATCCTTCAGATAGATGCAGTCTTCTGTAGTGTGGCCGTGACTCTTATGGAAACGGCAGTATTTCGATTTGTCCACGTTTGGTCTGCCCGGCAGTTGTTTGGGGAAGCGGACCTCTGCCTGCTTGAATTCCGAATTGGCACATTCGGACAAAATCCTCTCCCTAGAGACGGTCAGGAGGGTGTAGTCATGGAACCGCCCGGAGGGCCCCTTGTTGTCACGGGAGTCACGAGGACGGTCCTCGCGCCTCAGTTCGCCTCGACGAGATGTCGAGGCCTCCTTACCTCTGGAGGTCCGAGCGTTCTCGTGATGGCGTGATGCTTGGATGTTGCACGCTGCAACCTTCTCTTCGTATTGAATATGTGATTGGGCTTTGAGGAGGAGGGCGTCTAGGTTCCTCGGTGGTGCGAGGCCGACGGCTTTAGAGAACTCGGAGCCCTTGCTCGAGCAAAAACTTCTTCATTTCGTCCGTTATAGGGACATGTACTGCTTCCTTGTTGAACCTCTCGATATATGCGCGAAGAGGTTCGTCCTTTCCTTGGATTATGGCACCAAGGGAGGCCTCGGTCTTGGGGTGACGGCGGGATGCTGTGAAATGCCGCGAGAACATCCTGCCCAGTTGTCTCCATGAGGTGATGGACTCCTCGGGAAGCTGCTTGTACCATGTCATCGCCCCTTTACGGAGCGTGGTCGGAAACAGCCGGCATTTAATGGCGCCTCGTACGCCGCAGTAGTCCAACAACGCATTGATGTTCTCAATGTGCTCGTCGGGGTCAGTGGTTCCGTCGTACGTGCCCAGTGACGGGGGCTTCTCCAGGCCCTTTGGGAGACGGGTAGCCAAGATCTCCTGGGACAATGGGCCACGAGGCTCATCGTCGCTGCTAGAACTGGTGAATGACGGGGACCGAAGGGTACGCTCGCGGTGGAGGTTCCTTCGGGGAGAAGGGGAATGGTTCCTTCGAGGAGAAAGTGAGTGATTCCTTCGGGGAGATGGTGAATGGGCCCGGCCTTTAGACTTGACCGGGGGAGACTGCTCATTCCTTCGAGTTCTCTTATGGCCGGGAGAATGCTGGTCACGCGGGGAAACTTGGTCACGCTTCCGGGCGGCACGAGGGTCAGGCTCTTGGCGCAGTCTCCGGTCAATATCTCTCCGGGGCTGCGGGCTCCTTGATCGTCGCTGGTTCCTCTGCGGAGGAGGGGATCTTGGACGCTTGGCTTCTTCTAACGCCCCAATCCTCTCGTTCTGTTGCACGATTAGGGTGTTGGTTTTGTTGATTGCCTCCAGGAGGGCTGCCACGGCCGGGTCGGCGTTGGGCGAAACGGGAACGGGCTGGACGTCAAGTGAAGACTGGTCGTTGTTATGATCAGCAGGGGTAGGGGAAGGAGAAGCAGTGGCTCCGTCCCTTAGAAAACGGGCATCTCTAAGGAGAGATAATTGACCTTTAACGTCAGATTTGTTGACGGGGAAGACAGTGGTTTGGAGAGCATCCTTGGCACAATCTTGAGAGGCCATGATGATGATGATCTTTGAGAATTGTTTTAATCTTCGGTTTCCGGGGAAAGAAAGATGGGGAGAACAATGTTTCCCACAGACGGCGCCACTGATCGTGAAGGCTGGATCAGATCCTGTAGAAGTGGGCCACCAAGTACGCTGGGATGCTGGTCGTATGGAGAGGAGGAGGGAGTGTACCTGCAAGGCACTCCGACGCTCAAGTAAGAAAGGGTCAGAGAAAAAAAGGCAAGTACAAGTGTTAGTTCGTAGGGTGAATATTGGATACCTAACCCTCTCAAGCGAGAGGGTTTATATAGAGCCCCCAACGCGTGGCCAACGGTCCTATTTTCGGGGCGAAATAATTGTTTTCCCCAAAGAATAGGTAACTACCTAAACTAGCCGTTATGTCGGGCAGAGTGCCCGAAACTAGCCATTATGTCGGGAACAAGCATGGTTTTGGGCACCTGCCCTTGACTGTTCGGGGAGCAATGGAGTCGTGCGTAACGGGCAGTTATTCTGGGGAGGAACGGCGCATTCCTTGCCCGGTTGGAGGGGCAGAAAGGTAACTTTTGCCCCCTTGTCGGTTGGACTTAGGCGATTTGGGCCGCTCTAGAGCAGAAGCGGATTGGGCCATGTCCAGCCATTGGTCCAGTCCAGTATCCCAGACGTACTTGGTGGCACACTTCTACAGGATCTGATCCAGCCTTCACGATCAGTGGCGCCGTCTGTGGGAAACATTATTCTCCCAATCTTTCTTTCCCTGGAAACCGAAGAATATGTAACTACCCAAACTAGCCGATATGTCGGTCAGGGTGCCCGAAACTAGCCGTTATGTCAGGCATAAGCACGGTCCAGTCCAGAATAATTAGTAAAATATGAGATTTGTAGAAACCTCAACTTTGAAATAATGATTATTTGAAAGCGTGTTGGAGAGGTGAAAAGTAAATATTGGGTCAAATGAGAAGAAAAATGAGAATCAGGAGAAAGGTGAAAAGTTAAGAGTAAAGATTGGTTCAAATATGTCTAACTAGAGATATATGTATCAATGTTGGAGAATGGGCTGAGGTAGGAAATTTGAAAAGTTAGCTCAGAAGTGTGATGTGGTCAAGCAGAAACACCAGCCGTGTGATTAAAATTGAATGGTAGTGATTGAGATCAAGATCAGATGGTCGTGATTGAATATCAATGTCAAAGCACGATTTAAGTAGTTGTAGCGAATAAAATAATAATTGGAAAATAGTTCAATTGATTGACGTGGCAGCGCGTGGATCAACAAGGGTAATTTAAGAATTTCATTTTCCTTCATCTTTTCTAAATATATAGGAAGTTGAGAGAAAGTTATCATAAAACTAGGATCCAATATGATAATGAGAAATGAAGTTATATAGAATTATTCGATATAATGATTAAATTGAATGATGCATAAGCGAAAGACTTAGTTGAACTTTTAAGACGATGCCTTTACACTACTATTTAGTAGGCTTAATGCATAATTTGGTCTCTTAACTTAATTTCAGGTTTCAATTTAGTCCCTTATTGAATAAACGTTCGTTTTAAGTCCCTTAAGTGTACTTCTGTTAGCCAGTTTGATCATGTCTGTTAAATTTTGTAAACTTTCGTTAGTTTGTGCATGTGTGGCACTCTAGGTAGACGTTTATTAGATGACATGGAATTATTATATTAAATTTTGATTTAAGTTTATAAAATAAAAAAATTCAACCTGAAACGTTTCGTATTTTCATTTTCACTTCATCCATTTCAATTTCACTCTCTCACATCAGAAACCCTAGAAACACATTTGAGAAAACCGGTGAGGTTCCTGATCCTACCTCTACTGATAACACTGAGTTTCAGCTTGTGCTTACCATCATTATAGATGGGTTGAAAATTGACCCTCAAAGGTACCGTAAGATGACAAAGAGATTTGTTGGTGTTTCATAAAAGACTACAACTAATGTTAAAAGGCTTTATCAGATGCAAACTAATGGAATTCTTCTGTTCCCTGCTATTAATGTCAATGAATTGGTTACCAAGAGCAAGCTTAGTTTCTTTACCAAAATCTGTTTTTTGTTTATATTTTAATTTGGATCTTGGATTCAGACCTGGTTTATGTTGTGTAGGCTAGTAATGATTAAAGTTTATTTGATGTGAAATTGATTATTGAGTTTTGGATATGCCAGTTTTGATCTAACCATGTTTGTGTTTTTGTATGGGTGTCGTCACTCTCTTCCAGATGTTGGAAAGATTTGTGATGTTATAATTGTTGGAAAGTGGGTGCTGTCACCATTTGTTTCTTCTTGTCTATGTATTACTTCAAATTAGTTGGAAAATGGGTGTTAGTCTATATCTAGGAAAAGTCTTGCACCTCAAAATGCAAAAACTAGACGATTTTAAGTACAAAATTGGCATGTATATATTCATCCAGTGCCCCTAAATTTCACAATTTCAATGATATTCACTTAATATTCAACATTTCACCCATTTTCATCTAATATTAATCTAAGGCATTATTGCAGTATTTTTGAATTTTTTTTGGCAAAATTTTCAGGCATCCATTTTCCTTGACATCAGGACCACAAGATGAGTACCTCGGTGTGCACATTAGAACTCTTGGTGACTGGAGATACCAAATATACGCTCTATTCCAAAAGGTAAAGCTAAAAAATTTAAAAATAAGTACAAAATTATATATTTTTCAAGATTTTGCAGTCTCAAATTTGTTACTGCAATATTCCAAGAGGTAAAGATAAAAAAATTAAAAATAGATGCAAAATTATATACTTTTCAAGATTTTGCACTCTCAAATTTGTTACTGCAGAATTTAATACTAATGCATTGAAATATGTTATTGGATACTTGCAGAATTGTTTAATCTCTTAGGAGTAAAGAGTAATTGAATGACACATAAGCTAAGGTGTAGAGTTTAAATCATGTTCAGAAGAAAGTTATATTGTGATTAGGGATGGGAATAGGTCAGGCCGGCCTATAGGGGCCTATAGCCTAACCTATTTAAGGCCAGGTTAGGCCAGACCTATTTAATAAAAAATCCAGGCTCAGGCTTTTTTAAAAGCCTATTTAATTAAATAGGTCAAGCTTAGGCTATTAAAAAAGTCTATGAAGCCTTATAGGCCGGCCTATATTTTGATATATATTAAAAATAATCTAAATAGGTTGACCTATATATGCATATATATTTGAAAAAATGTTAAATAGGTTGACCTACATAGACATATATATTATAAAAAATGCTAAATAGGTTGGCCTATATACGCATATATAGACCTGCGTATAAAACTTCTTAAGTAATTTGGATTGACTGAAAATCTTAATAAGAAACAGACTTTTAAATAGGCTTTCAGGCCAGGCCAGACCAGACAAAAAAAGAGAGCCTATAGTAGGCCATGTAACGCCCCAGTTTTAGTTATTTTTATTTAATTGAGTCGTTTTGATTAATTTATTATTATATTATTTTATTTTTGACTTTCATTCGAAAATATGTTATTTTTCATCGAGATTATATTTTATCGCGTTTTGGGAACATTGCGAGATATTTGAGTGTAGGGGTATTTTGGTCTTTTGTTAGGGTAGATATTATATTTTTCATATAATAGAAGTAGAAAGAGAGAAAAATAGAAAGGAAAGAAAAAGAGAAGAAGAAAAAGAGGAAGAAAGAAAAGAAGAGAAGAAAGAGAGAAAACTTGTGGATTTAGGAACCGATTCAACCGACTTTTCAAACGCTATTTAATCGGGTAAGGGTGCGAAACTCGATTATACTATGTTTGTGTATGATTATGTATGTTTGTGTGGAAGTTTTATTGGTTTTTAAATATAGGTCGAAATGAGATAAACGAGTAGAAATCGATGTTTCTGCAGTTGAAAATCTGTGTAAATGTTGTAGAATACTAGTTACCATGATTGGGTTATGTTTTGATTGCTATGTATTGGTTTGGAAGTGTTTTGGTGGGGAAAAAATGGTTTTGGGCTATGTAACAGCACTGCTGGGTTTTCTGGTTTTCGCAGGTTCGCACCGCGAATCCCCTAGCGAAGGGGAAAGCGAGCATTCGCTGGCTATTCGCACTGCGAATGTGAGGGAGAGCATTCGCCATAGACTCGCACTGCGAACTTTGTGTTATTTTGTGTTGTTTTCTTTCTGCCACTGTTCGCTGGGAGACTCGCACTGCGAATGGGGGAAGCGAAGATTCACTGGGCGTTCGCACTACGAACGTTGGGAAGTTTTTAGGCTATTTTCCTTTCTGACTTGGTTCGCTGGGACATTCGCACTGCGAATGAAGAAGCGAAGGACTCGCTAGGAGCTTCGCAATGCGAATGTGACAGCTTTTCCCAATTTGTTTTCTTTATAACTTTTGATCCATGAGCCGGTTTGAGGCGCAGTTTGATGCGTTGGGAAGCTTTTGACATGTTTTTTCTTATATTATTGGTTTTGAGATTGTTGGCCGATTAGATTATGTCGGGATTTGGAAAGGGGTCATTTTGTCAACTTGTACCATTTTAATTGTGTGTATGTGATGTGTTATCATGCAATATGCCTTTGATATATGGTATGACTAGTGTACTGTTGTATGATGTAAATGCATTGTTTTGGGCTTGATGGTAAATCATGATTATTGTTGATTTAGATGGTTGCATATATGTGTGCATTTGAATGTCATGAGTCATTGTATGCTAAGCATCATGATATGCATTCTTGAGATGTCGTGTGCCCTATTGGGTGTGAGCGACGAATCGATTCTAGAGGGAATCTGCTATAACATCATGTGCCTTATACAAAGAGGACCTAAAGTGATGATTATAGACGATCGTGTGCCTTATACAAAGAGGACCTAAAGCGATCGGATCGTGTGCCTTATACAAAGAGGACCTAAAGCGATCCATAAACGTCGTGTGCCTTAAAAAAATAAGAGGACCTAAAGCGACGGGGAACATCGTTTGCCCGACGGGGTGTTACATGAGTAATCCTAAGTAACAAGCGATGGTTCCAATAGTTCCTGAGTGAACTAGTGATGAGATTGATGGATGTATGGTACCGCATGTGCATTGCATAGAGTCGTTGTGTCGGTCTCTATGCATTTGCATAAATCATGAATGGATTGATTATGTGTGAGAATTGTGAATGTATGCATTATGTGTGGAAAATCATTAATGGATTGATTGTGTGTGGAATTGTGGATGAAATGGATGAGTTGATATATGTATTGAAATTCTGGTACCAGACGTGTGATGTTAAGGTGCGATGTCACAACAACACACTCTGAACAATGGACAGTGCAATAACAGCAATAAATCAACACAAAGAATTGTTCACTCAGTTCAGTCTAACTACCTACGTCTGGGGGCTACCAAGCCAGGGATGAAATTCACTACTTGTAGAATTAAATTATAGACTCAACAACCTAATTGACAATCTCCTAATCTTAATTCCTACTAGTGACTTCTACCTAAGAAACCACTTAGATATGAGAAAACTACTCAATCCCTAAAACTCTTCAGTGTTACAATTCAAGGATCACACACTTTGAATAACACTACTTGATTCTTCTTCACAGCTTTGATCAAGAACAACTCAAATCAATAATACCAATTCACACTCTAATGGTTTACAAAATATACACGAAGACACAAACGACACTCAGTCTTTAGCTCATTTTCTTCGTTACTTTTCCTCCAGGAATGATGCGCATTATATAGCTCTTTGAATTGGACTTGGACCTGCTACAATATCTTACCTGATTTGTTATTTAAAACTGAATATTCAAAACAGATTTTCTCCTAAAATCTTTTCAAATCTTCAACCTTTTAAATCTCCTACAAATCTGCATCAAATCTCTATGCAACAGAAAATATCTATCCCAAGATATTCGCATCCAATGAGACAACCTGCTCTCCACAATTCCAGCTAACACGCAAACCCTAACAACATCACAAAACCTGATGTTATTAATTATGCAGATCTAATGTCACAACATCGCATGTGACATCAGACATCCAACTTAACTCTTAACATAACCCAATGCTAAGACTCAATGTTATGACATCACCCATATGACATCAAACATTGAACAACTTCACTACTTAACACAGCCCAGTGTTAAAACTCAATGTTGCCACATCACTACCTTGACATCAACATTGAACAACCTTTGTTTTACCAAAATTCCAGCCAATCCAAGAAACTAACAATCTCCCCCTTTGGCTAATTTTGGCTAAAACAATCTCTGCACCTTCAGAGACTTCAGCAGCAGAAAAAAATTGAATATTTTCTGAAACTTCAAGCAGCAGCATCTTCAATACATAAAGACTTCACTTCACACAAAACTCTGCTGCAGCACCATCTTCAACAGCTACATGGCAACAACCAAAATGGTGCTCCCCCTCAAAACCAGAACCAGCATACCAGCACTTACTCCCCCTCAATATCTGCACTTCTATACTATAACACCAGCAATCAGCTACATCCCCAGCTGCATATTTCTTGACTTCATTCCTTAGCAGCAACAACCAACAGCTCCTTTGACAGCATTTGACATATCAGAATATTCGACAACTCCTTGGCTACTTCTCCCCCTTTTTAGCCACAATTTGACAAACTTCTCCCCCTACTAACTACAGTTAGTACTACCCTAGCTCTCATTGCTAGCCTCACAGTTAGCAACCGGACATAACAAATCATAGAACAAGACAAAAAGGGTGCATATACAACACAATATACATGTTACAAACCAAGCACAAAATTAGAGCTGAAACAAAGACAACATTGCAAAAACATAGAACTAAAACTACTAGAAGCAAAGGCAAATAAGCTAGTCTTCATTTGAACTTGATCCAACTCCAGTATCCTCTTCATCCTCCTCTGAGCTATCAGCACTGGCATTATCAGACTCATCATTCTTATCAGCAACTTCTTTCTTACTTTCTTTCTCTGTCATTTTCAGATTCATAAGTAATCTTTTAAACTTCTTCTTTCTTTCAGTGCTTACTCTGATGGCTTCATCTAGTTCTTTGCAGGCTTCCTCTAGTTCAGACATCATATCAGTCTTGACATGAGTATGAGGAGTAGATGTTGAGGCAGATGTCTTGACATGATCAGCAACATGTTTTCCTTCAAACAACTTTTGATGAAAAGACAAGTCAGGCTTCCTTCTACAAACACTATCATACTGATGAAGAATCCCAGGATGCTGAGACAAAATTATCCCACAGATGAGGGATGGAAATGCAATAGGCAATTTCACTGCTCTTGTTGCAGCATGCTTGATAGTCTGATTATAAATGTAATAACCATAATCAATTAGTCTCTTTGTTCTAGCAGAAACCGAGGTCTTGTGGTTTGTAGGAACCCAGTTAACAGCACCTATTCTATGAAGAATAGCATATTTCACACTTAATAAACTTGCTGACAACTTTCCATTTGAGGGCCAAACTTCTACCTGACCAGCTGTGATTTCTTTGCAGATAACATTATTAGAAACTTCTAATTCTCCATAATCTTCCTCACTTCTTCCTAAGTAGGCATTAATCACCTTAGGAGAAAACCAGACACACTTACCCCTAACAGTAAATCTTCTGAAGGTTAGGCTTTTGCTGTCATTAATATACTCAGGGATATTCACTATAAATTCTCTGACCAGTCTATCATAGCAACTAGTCAATCCTGACACAGTCCTCATGAGACCAGCAAACTTAATTAGATCTATAATTTCAGTAGACTCTAAATCATCTTTAACTAGCTCTCTTCCCAGAGCTATCCTTCTTTGGCTCACACAATTCCACATGGAGGCACTACTGGCACAGTGAAATGAGATGTTATCAGGAACTTGATCAGCAGCTCTGTTCCTCACAGGTTTGATGTCCTGAACATCACACTCTGAATCTGATTCTTCCCTGATTCTCCTCTTTTTGCCAGGCATGGCAACTTTGCTCCGTGACTTGGGAGAGTCTGCAACTGAAGTCCTCTTCTTATCCTTGACCATATTTTCATTAGGAAGTGACTCCACTCCTTTCCTATCCTCCCTTCCAATGATATCACTATCAGATGAGTCCTCAACATCTATAACCTCAACCTGATCCTTCCCTTTATAACTGTGACTTTCAACCCTGACATCAGGAATGACATCAGTATCTTTAAGATCTTCTTCTTTACTACCATCTTCAGCCTCTTGAATCACAGACAAGGCCAGTCTGTGAAGATTGGTGTCCTCGCTTTGAGAGCCCACCTGTTCAGCAGGCATTTGCCTTAAAGGGACAAAAATCCCTTTCACACGTATTCCCTTCTCAAGAATTTTGGTGGCAATCTGCTCCAAATGCATGTCCACATCATACTTCTCCTCAACAGCTTGAGAGGATGATGACCTAGTTTCAGTTTTATTTCACTTGGTTGAAGGTTTAGAGTTACCTGAATCTGGGAGTGCCATAGGAATGTGTTCTTTGTCAACAAATTCTTTTTCCGATGAAACCCTAGTTCGTTCATGCGCAGGTCTTTGAGAATCAGATTTCTTGGATGAAGAAGACATCTTTCCTTTGTCACAGACTAGGTTTAGAGAAGAATTTTCTATTCTATTAATGGAGATGAACAGTTGAGAAGAGAAAGCTTTGATGAATCTTGATATAGAATCAATATGGTAAGGCGCCTGATTTTGAGTACCTCTTAATGACTAATCACTGATTTTCTCCTTCCAAATTAAATTACCTTTTAAAGATTCAAAATGATTCACATCAGAGCTCATTAAAACTGATTGACCTTTCAGCATCCTATCACACCTGATGTCATAGTTTGATGTTATAACATCAACTTGAACATCATCAGTTGAATTACCTTCAAGAGGTATCCACTGATAACAGTTATCTTTGGATCTGGCACCCTTCATAACAACCTGATTTCGCTCATCAGCTACCACACACTCATCTTTGGTGTAGTTAACTTTGTAACCTTCATCACATAGCTGACTTATGCTAATCAAATTAGCATTCAAACCTTGGACAAGGATCACACTTTTAAGAGTAAGACCATCATGATTCTTCACTCTTCCAACTCCTTCTACAACTCCTTTTTCTCCATTGCCAAACACAACCTTATTTGCATGGCAAGGATTTAACTCCACCAAATGCTCCTTGGATCCAGTCATGTGCTTTGAACATCCACTGTCAAAGTACCATGCATCCATGGCAAAATGTCCATCTGAGGTATGAGCCAATAGACATGTGACCTGAGCTTTAGGAACCCATTGTTTCACCACCTTGGGCCTGACCTCCTTCTGTCTGGGTTGAGGAGCAGAATTTGGATAACCATGAAGCTTGAAGCACGAGGACTGCATATGTCCAAACCTGCCACAATAGAAGCATCTGACTCTGTCATCTCTGAAGTGATTAAACCTTCTGCCACTTTGATGATGATGATGTCTCCTTCTACCATAGTTGGTATGTCTTCTATGGTGCGGTTGTCTTCTCCTGTATTGAGGATGTTGTCTCCTATGGTGATAAGGCTTCCTTCTTCCATAGTAATGAGGCACAACATTGTTGTATCCATATCCATACCAGTTTCCCTGATGTTGAGACATCTTATGAGACACGTTCTGTTTGAACCTGGCAGCTTGCATGCTCTTGTGATATTGGGGAGGCATATACTGACTAGCTCCTTGGGGCTGCCTCTTCCTCTGATGAGGACCATTCTTCTTCCCAACATTCTGAGGCTGTGAATGAGTACCCTTCTCAGGCATAGCTTCCTGTCTCTTTTGATGTTGAGACATTGGTTGGGACACCTCCTTCTTTGTTTCTGAAGTGCTTGCTTCAGCATAAACCTTTTTCTCAGCCACAAATCCTATACCTGACTTATCACCAGCAACCTTTTCTGTCTGAAGGATCTTATCAAGTGTGTCTGTACCACAGTTCAGCATCCTAACAGATTTGGTCATATGATCAAGATGAGCTTTGACCAGTGAGACTTCATTTTCCAAATCAGCTTTAGCAGTCTCAAGCTGAGCAATCTGTTTCTTTTGACTCTTGTTTTCTTGACAGATTTCAGCACTCTTCAGACAAAGCTCTTGATAAGTAGAAGCTAGCTCCTCAAAAGTTATTTCCCCATCACTAGAATCATCATCAGAAACAACAGTTCCTGTCAAAGCTCTGACATGCTTTGCTGACTCACTTTCACTTTCACTATCAGAGTCAGACCAGGAAATTGTCATGCCCTTCTTCTGCTTCTTCAAGAATGTGGGACACTCTTTCTTGACATGTCCATACCCTTCACATTCAAAGCACTGAACTCCTTTATCTTGGGCAGTCTTCTCTTTTGACTTGCTGATGTCAGAAGAGATGTTCTTGACATTAGGCTTGGAGTTATTGTTCATCCTCTTGAACACCTTGTTGAACTGCCTTCCCAACATAGCTATGGCCTGAGATAAATCCTCCTGGGATTCAGTATTCTTCCCTTTCTCTTCTTGAGCATTTGAAGTCAAGGCTATACTTTTTGGCTTCTTTTCAAGCTCTTCTTCATTTAACCCAAGCTCAAACGTTTGAAGAGATCCAATGAGCTCATCAACCCTCATCTGGCTGATGTCTTGTGCTTCTTTAATGGCAGTCACCTTCATCTTGTACCTCTTAGGAAGTGACCTAAGAATCTTCCTTACAAGCTTTTCTTCTGACATTTTCTCTCCAAGAGCACTAGATGCATTGACCAGCTCAAGCACACTCATATAGAAGTCATGGATAGTCTCATCTTCCTTCATCTTCAGACTTTCAAACTTCGATGTTAGAAGCTGAAGTCTTCACATATTAACTCTAGATGTACCTTCATGAGTAGCCTTCAAAATATCCCACGCTTCCTTAGCCACTTCACATGTATTGATCAACCTGAATATATTCTTATCCACTCCATTGAAAATTGCATTTAGAGCTTTGGAATTTCCAAGGGCAAGCTCATCTTCTTCCTTGGTCCATTCTTCTTTAGGCTTCGGCTTTGAGGTGCCCTCTTTATCTTTCCCAGCGTCATCTTTTTCAAACACAACAGGTGCTTTTCATTCTTTAATGATGGCCTTCCAAGCCCTGCTGTCCAAGGATTTCAAAAAGGTGATCATCATTGGCTTCCAATAATCATAATTCGAGCCATCCAAGATATGGGGCCTGTTGACAAATCCTCCAACTTCTTTGTCCATCTTTATACCAGAAAGTAACTTCCCTAGATCTCACCCAGAGACAAACAGGATGCCTGCTCTGATACCAATTGAAATTCTGGTACCAGACGTGTGATGTTAAGGTGCGATGTCACAACAACACACTCTGAACAATGGATAGTGCAATAACAGCAATAAATCAACACAAAGAATTGTTCACCCAGTTCGGTCTAACTACCTACGTCTGGGGGCTACCAAGCCAGGGATGAAATTCACTACTTGTAGAATTAAATTACAGACTCAACAACCCAGTTGACAATCTCCTAATCTTAATTCCTACTAGTGACTTTCTACCTAAGAAACCACTTAGATATGAAAACACTACTCAATCCCTAAAACTCTTCAGTGTTACAATTCAAGGATCACACACTTTGAATAACACTACTTGATTCTGCTTCATAGCTTTGATCAAGAACAACTCAAATTAACAATACCAATTCACACTCGAATGGTTTACAAAACATACACGAAGACACAAACGACACTCAGTCTTTAGCTCACTTTCTTCGTTACTTTTCCTCCAGGAATGATGCGCATTATATAGCTCTTTGAATTGGACTTGGACCTGCTACAATATCTTACCTGATTTGTTATTTAAAACTGAATATTCAAAACAGATTTTCTCCTAAAATCTTTTCAAATCTTCAACCTTTTAAATCTCCTACAAATCTGCATCAAATCTCTATGCAACAGAAAATATCTATCCCAAGATATTCGCATCCAATGAGACAACCTGCTCTCCACAATTCCAGCTAACACACAAACCCTAACAACATCACAAAACCTGATGTTATTAATTCTGCAGATCTAATGTCACAACATCGTATGTGACATCAGACATCCAACTTAACTCTTAACATAACCCAATGCTAAGACTCAATGTTATGACATCACCCATATGACATCAAACATTGAATAACTTCACTACTTAACACAGCCCAGTGTTAAGCTCAATGTTGCCACATCACTACCTTGACATCAACATTGAACAACCTTTGTTTTACCAAAATTCCAGCCAATCCAAGAACCTAACATGATATATGTTGGTGATATTTATATTGTGCATGGTTGATATACCTTGGTGATGGCTATATGAAATATACATTGTTTTGTTTGGTGTTTGAATTCTGGTATAATCTGTGGTGAGAATGGTTTATATGTGTGTTTTTGGTGCTATATATAATTATATTCAATTATATTATGATTATGTTTCTCACCCTTCAGCTATTTTAAATGCTCTATGAGGCATTGTAGATTAGATGATGGAGGTCATTTTGTGAAGCTTAGGTCTTCATTCTTTTGTCGGTCGGCTCTGATATGTAGCACCGGGTAGTCGGGGAGATCGAGTGTGATTATTTGTTTTATGTATACATGTATCTTTTGGATTATACATGTATGATGTTGTATATGACAAAAAAACTCTTTATGTGATATATATATATATATATATATATATATATATATATATATATATATATATATATATATATATATATATATATATATATATATATATATATATATATATATATATATATGAGATCCAGTTGCAGATTTTCCGCTTTTATTCTGTATCTGAATTGTGGGTAGTAGGAACTAGGTTCCTTTGTTATGTGCTACCTGAATTGTTGCATATCTATTTGAGCAGGTTGTTGTATGTTCGTTTCAATTTATGTGACCCCTCAGTCTATGCCGTGAATGTTTTAAATATACTCTGATCAAACATTGAAGTCGTTACCGCTTTTATTATTTTGGGGGTATAGATTGGGGGTGTTACATTAAGTGGTATCAGAGCCAGTCCGTGTCAGTTTGTGTCAGTCCTTGTTGGTCTTTGTGGTTCGGTGAGTTGTTTGTTTAACCATAGTTGCTGTTATTGGAAATGAACAGAATATGGCTGGTAGGAATGATGCTGCTTTAGCTGCTGCGATGCAAGCTATGGCTCGGGCTGTGCAGGGTGTACCTAATGCTGCGAGAAATGATGAGTTCAGGAAGAACAAATCGCCTATCTTCAAAGGAAGATATGATCCTGATGGTGCTCAGATTTGGCTTAAAGAGATTGAAAGAATCTTCCGAGTGATGGATTGTGTTGAGGATCAGAAGGTGAGACTGGGTACTCACATGTTGCTGGAAGAAGCTGATGATTGGTGGGTTTGTACACGTCATGTGTTGGAAGCTGCAGAGGAGGAGATCACTTGGGCTGTGTTTAGCATTGAGTTTCTGAGGAAGTATTTTCCTGAAGATGTAAGAGGAAAGAAGGAAATTGAGTTCTTGGAGTTGAAACAAGGTAGTATGTCTGTTGTTGATTATACTGCTAAGTTTGTGGAGCTTGTGCAGTTTTATCCACATTATGCTGAAGCGACTGCGGAGTTTTCTAAGTGTGTGAAGTTTGAGAACGGGTTGCGTCCTGAGATAAAGCAGACAATCGGTTATCAACGGATAAGGAGGTTTTCTGATTTGGTGGATTGTTGTAGGATTTATGAAGAAGATAGCAAAGCTCGTTCTACTCACTATAAGAGTGTGAGCGAGAGGAAAGGGAAGCAACCGTTTCGTAGTGGTCCTTATGTAACACCAGCTGATAAGGGTAAACAACGGGGTAATTTTGAGAAAAGGCCAAGTGGAGGAGGTATGTCTAGTCCTCTGAGATGTTTTAGGTGTGGTGACTTAGGACATCGTCAGTTCGAATGTAGGAAGGATATGAGGAAGTGTTCTAATTGTGGAGGGTTAGGACACATTGCAGCTGATTGTAAGAGGAATGTGGTGAAGTGTTTCAACTGTGGTGAACCTGGTCATATTAGTACAAAGTGTCTGAAACCAAAGCAAGCTCCAGCGGGTGGGAAAGTTTTTGCATTGGCAGGAACTCAGACTACAAGTGCAGACCGTCTGATCAGAGGTACTTGTTTTATTAATAGTACACCTTTAGTTGCTATTATTGATACTGGAGTGACTCATTCGTTTATTTCATCTGAGGGCGCGAAGCGTTTGAATCTTGTGTTGTTTTCGATGGATGGAGAGATGGTTATTGATACTCCAGCAATGGGGTCAGTAACTACTTCTTTGGTTTGTTTAAGTTGTCCTTTGACCATTTATGGTAAAGACTTTGAAATGGATTTGGTGTGTTTGCCGTTGGAAGGTTTAGATGTGGTTTTGGGTATGAATTGGTTGCAGTTCAATCGGGTTCATATTGATTATTATCATAAGCTAGTAAGGTTTCCTTCTCTTGAGGAAGACGAAGAGTCGAGTTTCTTATCTACCAAAGAGTTGAAGAAACTTTTGGCGGATGAAGCTCAGTTGTTCGGGTTGTTTGCATCGTTGACGGTGGATAGTCAAGTTTCACTTGATGTGTTTCCTGTTGTGTGTGATTTTCCGGAAGTGTTTCCTGAGGATATTTCGGACTTGCCGCTAGAGAGAGAGGTGGAGTTTTCTATAGATCTAGTTCCTGGTACTAGACCTGTATCGATGGCACCATATCGAATGTTGGCATCTGAGTTGGTTGAGTTAAAGAAGCAATTGAACGAATTATTGGAAAAGATGTTTGTGAGACCGAGTGTGTTGCCTTGGGGTGCTCCAGTTTTATTGGTGAAAAAGAAAGATGGGAGTATGCGATTATGTATTGATTATCACCAGTTGAATAAAGTGACGATTAAGAATAAGTTTCCTCTTCCGAGAATTGACGATCTGATGGATCAGTTGGTAGGTGCGTGTGTGTTTAGTAAGATTAACTTGAGGTCGGGGTATCATCAGATAAGGGTGAAAGAGGAAGATATTCAGAAGACGACTTTTAGGACACGTTACGGTCATTATGAATATTCTGTGATGCCGTTCGGGGTTTCTAATGCGCCAGGTGTGTTTATGGAGTACATGAATCGTATTTTCCACGAGCATTTGGATCGTTTTGTTGTTGTGTTTATTGATGATATCTTGGTTTATTCTAAGTCTCGGGAGGAGCATGCGGAGCATTTGCGCATTGTGTTGCAGGTTTTGAAGGAAAGGAAACTTTTTGCCAAGTTGTCAAAGTGTGAGTTCTGGTTGTCGGAAATGAGTTTTCTTGGTCATGTGATTTCAGGTAACGGTATTGCTGTGGATCCATCTAAAATAGAAGCAGTTCTACAATGGGAGGCTCCGAGATATGTTAGTAAAATTAGAAGCTTTTTGGGTTTAGCCGGATATTATCGAAGGTTCATTGAAGGTTTTTCTAAGTTAGCACTTCCATTGACCCAGTTGACTTGTAAGGTCAAGCATTCATTTGGGATATTCGGTGTGAGGAAAGTTTTAGTGAGCTGAAGAGAAGATTGACGACAGCTCCGATTTTGATTTTACCGAATCCTACTGAACCGTTTGTGGTATATTGTGATGCGTCTTTGATTGGTCTAGGTGGAGTGTTGATGCAAGAAGGTAAGGTTGTAGCTTATGCTTCGAGGCAATTGAGGGTGCATGAGAAAAATTACCCTACTCATGATCTTGAATTAGCAGCTGTGGTTTTTGTGTTGAAGATTTGGAGGCATTATCTCTACGGTGCAAGATTCGAAGTCTTTAGTGATCATAAGAGTTTGAAATACTTGTTTGATCAGAAAGAGTTGAATATGAGGCAACGTAGATGGTTGGAATTTTTGAAGGACTACGACTTTAGCTTGAATTACCATCCTGGTAAAGCTAATGTGGTAGCCGATGCGTTAAGCCGAAAATCGTTGCATATGTCTGCTTTGATGGGTAAGGAGTGGGAACTTTTGGAAGCGTTTAGGGATTTGAGTTTGGTGTGCGAATTGACGGCTGACAATGTGAGGCTTGGTATGTTGAAGGTTACTAATGATTTTCTGTTGACCGTTAGCGAGAAACAAAAATTGGATGTGAAATTTGTGGATTTGATGACGGTTGGGGATAAAAGTGAAAATGAGGACTTTAAAGTGGATGATAAGGGTGTTCTGAGGTTCCGTGGTAGAATTTGTATTCCTGATGATGCGGAGTTGAAAAGGATGATTTTGGAGGAAGGACACCGGAGTAGTTTGAGTATACATCCGGGAGCTAATAAGATGTACCAAGATTTGAAGAAGATTTTCTGGTGGTCTGGATTAAAGAGAGACGTGGCTCAGTTTGTGTATTCATGTTTGACGTGCCAAAAGTCGAAGGCAGAACATCTGAAACCTAGTGGTTTTTTGCAACCGTTGGATATTCCTGAGTGGAAATGGTATAGCATTTCTATGGACTTTGTGACAGGGTTGCCGAATACACTGAGGGGACATAATGCGATTTGGGTGGTTGTGGATAGACTGACTAAATCGGCGCATTTCATTCTGATTGACATCAGTTTTTCTTTGGAGAGGTTGGCAGAGATTTATATCAGTGTGATTGTGAAATTACATGGTGTTCCGTTAAGATTGTTTCGGATCGAGATCCGAGGTTTACCTCGAGATTTTGGGAAAGTTTACAAAAGGCGTTGGGTTCTAAATTGAGATGGAGTTCGGCTTATCATCCGCAAATGGATGGACAGACCGAGAGAACGATTCATTCGTTGGAAGATTTGTTGCGGGCTTGTGTTCTTGAACAAGGTGGTGCGTGGGATGGTTATCTTGTATTGGTGGAATTCACGTATAACAACAGTTTCCATTCGAGTATTAGAATGGCACCGTTTGAAGTGTTGTATGGAAGAAGATGTCGAACACCGTTGTGTTGGCACGAATCTGGTGAGAGTGCGGTGGTTGGATCAAAGTTAGTGCAACAGACTACGGACAAGGTGAAACTTATTCGGGAGAAATGAAGGCTTCTCAGAGTAGGCAAAAGAGTTATCATGATCGAAGGAGGAAAGATCTCGAGTTTCAAGAGGGCGATCATGTATTTTTAAGAGTTACGCCGGTGACGGGTGTTGGTCGTGCATTGAAGTCAAAGAAGCTTACTTCTCGGTTTATTGGTCCTTACCAGATATCCGCGAGAGTTGGTGTTGTGGCTTATAGGGTGGCGTTGCCGCCGAGTCTGTCGAATTTGCACGATGTGTTCCATGTTTCACAACTTTGGAAATATGTTCCGGATCCGTCGCATGTGATCCCGATGGATGAGGTAGAGGTAAGGGAGAACCTTACGGTTGAGGCGTTACTAGTTAGGATTTTGGATCGCGAGTTGAAGCGGTTAAGAGGCAAGGATATTGCACTTGTGAAAGTAGCGTGGGGAGGCGCTGCTGAGGGCAATTTGACTTGGGAGTTGGAGAGTCGGATGCGAGTGTCGTATCCGGAGTTGTTCGTCTTAGGTAATATTTTCGAGGACGAAAATTTCTAAGTGGGGGAGAGTTGTAACGCCCCAGTTTTAGTTATTTTTATTTAATTGAGTCGTTTTGATTAATTTATTATTATATTATTTTATTTTTGACTTTCATTCGAAAATATGTTATTTTTCATCGAGATTATATTTTATCGCGTTTTGGGAACGTTGCGAGATATTTGAGTGTAGGGGTATTTTGGTCTTTTGTTTGGGTAGATATTATATTCTTCATATAATAGAAGTAGAAAGAGAGAAAAATAGAAAGGAAAGAAAAAGAGAAGAAGAAAAAGAGGAAGAAAGAAAAGGAGAGAAGAAAGAAAGAAAACTTGTGGATTTAGGAACCGATTCAACCGACTTTTCAAACGCGATTTAATCGGGTAAGGGTGCGAAACTCGATTATACTATGTTTGTGTATGATTATGTATGTTTGTGTGGAAGTTTTATTGGTTTTCAAATATAGGTCAAAATGAGATAAACGGGCAGAAATCGATGTTTCCGCGGTTGGAAATCTGTGTAAGTGTTGTAGAATACTAGTTACCATGATTGGGTTATGTTTTGATTGCTATGTATTGGTTTGGAAGTGTTTTGGTGGGGAAAATATGGTTTTGGGCTATGTAACAGCGCTATTGGGTTTTCTGGTTTTCGCAGGTTCGCACTGCGAATCCCCTAGCGAAGGGGAAAGCGAGCATTCGCTGGCTATTAGCACTGCGAATGTGAGGGCGAGCATTCGCCAGAGACTCGCACTGCGAACTTTGTGTTATTTTGTGTTGTTTTCTTTCTGCCACTGTTCGCTGGGAGACTCGCACTGCGAAGGGGCAAGCGAAGATTCGCTGGGCGTTCGCACTGCGAACGTTGGGAATTTTTTAGGCTATTTTCCTTTCTGACTTGGTTCATTGGGACATTCACACTGTGAATGAAGAAGCGAAGGACTCGCTAGGAGCTTCGCAATGCAAATGTGACAGCTTTTCCTAATTTGTTTTCTTTATAACTTTTGATCCGTGAGCCGGTTTGAGGCGCGGTTTGATGCGTTGGGAAGCTTTTGACATGTTCTTTCTTATATTATTGGTTTTGAGATTATTGGCCGATTAGATTATGTCGGGATTTGGAAAGGGGTCGTTTTGTCAACTTGTACCATTTTAATTGTGTGTATGTGATGTGTTATCATGCAATATGCCTTTGATATATATGGTATGACTGGTGTGCTGTTGTATAATGTAAATGCGTTGTTTTGGGCTTGATGGTAAAGCATGATTATTGTTGATTGAGATGGTTGCATATATGTGTGCATTTGAATGTCATGAGTCATTGTATGCTAAGCATCATGATATGCATTCTTGAGATGTCGTGTGCCCTAGTGGGTGTGAGCGACGAATCGATTCCAGAGGGAATCCGCTATAACATCGTGTGCCTTATACAAAGAGGACCTAAAGCGATGATTATAGATGATCGTGTGCCTTATACAAAGAGGACCTAAAGCGATCAGATCGTGTGCCTTATACAAAGAGGACCTAAAGCGATCCATAAACGTCGTGTGCCTTAAAAAAATAAGAGGACCTAAAGCGACGGGGAACATCGTTTGCTCGACGGGGTGTTACATGAGTAATCCTAAGTAACAAGCGATGGTTCCAATAGTTCCTGAGTGAACTAGTGATGAGATTGATGGATGGATGGTACCGTATGTGCATTGCATAGAGTCGTTGTGTCGGTCTCTGTGCATTTGCATAAATCATGAATGGATTGATTATGTGTGAGAATTGTGAATGTATGCATTATGTGTGGAAAATCATGAATGAATTGATTGTGTGTGGAATTGTGGATGAAATTGATGAGTTGATATATGTATATATGTTGGTGATATTTATATTGTGCATGGTTGATATACCTTGGTGATGGCTATATGAAATATACATTGTTTTGTTTGGTGTTTGAATTCTGGTATAATCTGTGGTGAGAATGTTTTATATGTGTGTTTTTGGTGCTATATATAATTATATGCAATTATATTATGATTGTATTTCTCACCCTTTTGCTGTTTTAAATGCTCTATGAGGCATTGCAGATTAGATGCTGGAGGACTTTTTGTGAAGCTTAGGTCTTCATTCTTTTGTCGGTCGGCTCTGATATGTAGCACCAGGTAGTCGGGGAGATCGAGTGTGATTATTTGTTTTGTGTATACATGTATCTTTTGGATTGTACATGTATGATGTTGTATATGACAAACAAACTCTTTATGTGATATATATATGAGATTCAGTTGCAGATTTTCCGCTTTTATTCTGTATCTGAATTGTGGGTAGTAAGAACTAGGTTCCTTTGTTATGTGCTACCTGAATTGTTGCATATCTATTTGAGCAGGTTGTTGTATGTTTGTTTCAATTGATGTGACCCATCGGTCTATGCCGTGAATGTTTTAAATATACTCTGATTAAACATTGAAGTCGTTACCACTTTTATTATTTTGGGGGTATAGATTGGGGGTGTTACAGGCCATAGGTCAGATTCAGGCCTTATAAGTTTATCGTAGGTCAGACTCAGGCCTTCTAAAGTCTAGCCTAGCCTATTTCCACCCCTAACTGTGATAATCCATAGATGAGAAAGTTGTTTCATGTGAAGAACCAGATCTCTACAACAACTACAAAACTGTTAAACTTGAAAAAGTTGTTTTCACCAATGACAATTCAAGTTCTAAAAAGAATAAACTCTTGCAGTTATGTCAATGTACACCTTAATTCAATTTGGTTTAATGCTTTGCTTTGAATAAGTAATGTATCAAGATTTTGGTTTAATGTCATTATATTTAAGATTATGTTAATATAAAAAAGTTCAATTTGGTACTTAAACTACATATAAGGTTTCAATTTAGTCCCTTTATTAAATTGCTGATTTAATTGTCATATTGTCATGCCACGTATGCACAACTTAACGTTTTTTTACAAAATTTAATAGATATGACCAACTTGACTAGTAGCTTTTACTAAAATATAATTTTTAATAGATAAATGACTATAGTAAAAATTGAAATTAAGTTAAAGAATTTTGATACTACTTAAACTTATTTAATAATAGGTTAATTTTTTGTCAATCGAGACAATAACACCAGTATCTCTGTTTTTTATTATAAATAGCTTTGAAAAAAAATTTGAACCACAATATAAATCGTTTATAATGCCAATGAATAATTAAAGTTATTTTTTCTATTATACACTTATATATTTATGAGAAAATAAGTGATACATTGATAATATAAATTATTTTTATACTGTCAACCAATGACGACTATGAATCCCGCCATATCACACTAATATTTTAAAAAAATTGTAATGACATAGCAGATTGTTGATTTTTTATTAGATGACAATGTAAAACTATTTTGTACTGTAGTACATATCAATTAAATCCTATATTTATTATTCTTTTTTTTTTAATTATGTAAATTTATCTTTCTATCATAATTAATAAAAAATAATTTTGTAAAATTTTTTCGTAATTTTTTTTATATTATAATTATTACAAAAAGTAAAAAATAATTTATAATAAAATACAGAGGGAGTAATTTTTTCTCACCTTTTACTTCCACGTCATTTCTACAAAAGCTCACCCAAAACGTAATGGCAGCGTCATTTTGAAATTCACGAAAATTTCCCGCTTTTCGCCAATTGAATTAAATCATTCCTCTCTCTCTCTCTCGGCAACACTCAACTCAACGTTCACCATCCAAACGCTGCCGTTTAGGGTTTCAAACTCCAAAACCCTTCACCGTTCATCCACATCCTCCATTTTCCCCAAACCAATTTCTCACGATGTACATCAAGGAAATTTGCTTGGAAGGTTTCAAATCCTACGCTACCCGAACAGTTGTTCCCGGCTTCGATCGATTCTTCAACGCCATCACTGGTTTGAACGGTTCCGGCAAATCTAACATTCTCGATTCGATTTGTTTCGTGCTTGGTATTACCAACTTGCAGCAGGTTCGTGCTTCCAATCTTCAAGAACTTGTGTATAAGCAAGGACAAGCGGGAATCACTAAGGCTACTGTTTCTATTGTGTTTGATAATTCTGAAAGGGGTCGAAGTCCTCTTGGATATGAAGGCCATTCTGAGATTACAGTCACTAGACAGGTTTTCTTTTTCATTTATTTCAATTTCTCTTTGAATTCAAGTATAATTGTTTTTTTTTTTAATTTAAATTTAAATTTATTTTATGTTTTTAAGCTTCCAATTCTACATATTTTTTGACCAAATAGAATTATGAGTTTTGAGTTTAGTAGTTGTTTGAATTGATTTCAAGTCATTTTAGTAATTGTTTGAATTGATTTCAAGTTATCTGTGAAGCATTGATTCCTATGCTCTTAAGTTTCCAATGTTAGTGCTGTGTGGTGTTAGGCAAGGTTTTAAAAAACGATAAACAGTCGATTCCGATACTTTTAGTCACTCTTTTATGTTAAAGACCAAATTGTGGTTAATTCACACCTCAATGATTGCAATCAGTGTCGCGACACCTGTACTGACTCAAATTGCGAAAGCCTTTACGCGACCGCAATGTAACTGCGACCTTTTTTTTAAACCTTGGGCGCTGACACATTTTGGATACTTAATTTTCCAATGTTAGTGCCGTGGTGTTGACGCTACATAGGTCACTGCCCTATTGTTCTTTTTTTCAAGTGAGATTAAGTTTTGCATTTGCATTTTTTTATATATTATATATAGATATGGGTTACTTCATTGAATAGTTACATAGCTAGTTTTTGAAATTAGGCAGTGCTTGGAATGATTTATTGTATGTTTTATGTGATGTGATGGGGTTGCAATGCAGATTGTGGTTGGAGGAAGGAACAAGTATTTGATAAATGGGAAACTTGCACAGCCTAGTCAAGTCCAAAACCTTTTCCATTCAGTGCAACTAAATGTTAACAATCCACATTTCCTTATCATGCAAGGGAGGATTACTAAGGTTTTAAATATGAAACCGCCAGAGATATTGTCCATGCTTGAGGAAGCTGCGGGGACAAGAATGTATGAGACTAAGAAAGAGGCTGCTCTTAAAACTCTTGAGAAGAAGCAGAGTAAGGTGGATGAGATCAACAAGCTTCTTGATCAAGAGATACTTCCAGCTTTGGAGAAGTTAAGGAAAGAAAGGACGCAGTACATGCAATGGGCTAATTGTAATGCTGAGTTAGATAGGCTGAGAAGATTCTGTATTGCTTACGAGTATGTTCAAGCGGAGACTATTAAAAACAACGCTATTTCTGAGGTGGAACAAGTAAAAGCCAAGATAGCTGAGATTGACGAAATGGCTAAGACAACTATGGTGGATGTAAAGGAAATGGAGACTAAAATAGCTCAGCTGACTGCTGAGAAGGAAGCAAGCATGGGCGGGGAAAGGAAATCTCTATCAGAGAAGGTAGACAAGCTTTCCCAAACTCTTGTGAAGGAAACATCTGTGCTAACTAATAAAAAAGACACTCTGAAGAGCGAAGAAGTCAACAAAGGAAAAGTATGTTAGTGATGTTATGGATTCAGTCTTTGTTCAATTTCAAAAAAATTGTTTTCTTTTAAGAAAAAGGCTTATGCTACTTTTGTTTAAAACTTTTCCATTTTTGTGAACCTGATATTTGGATTTCAAACCTTTGATATTTTCAAGATTGTTAAAAATATTGAAGAATTGAAGCAATCTGTAGAAGAGAAGGCCTCTGCCATTAAAAAGGCTGAAGAAGGAGCAGCTGATTTGAAAAGCAAGGCTGCGGAGCTCTCAAAGAGCCTGGAAGAGCATGAAAAGGAATACCAGGTAAAGGAAGCACGTGCTTTCATGGCTTATGTTGTCTATCTGCGAGTCTCTATTATATTGGGGTGTTTTATATTTCCTATTGCTCGAAACTATTGATAGGGTGTCTTAGCTGGCAAGAGCAGTGGTGACGAGGAGAAATGCTTAGAGGACCAACTAGGCGATGCAAAGGTAGCAGTTGGGAGTGCTGAAACAGAATTAAAACAGCTGAAAACCAAAATTAGCCATTGTGAAAAGGAACTGAAAGAGAAAACGGATCAATTGAAATCAAAACAGGATGAGGCTACAAATGTGAAAAAACAGCTCGAAGATAAAAAAAAGGATGTTGAAAATCTCAGAACAGAGTTGGAGTCTCTTCCTTATAAAGAGGGTGAGATGGAAGCTTTGCAGAAGGTTTGATTGTTTTCTCTTCATTCATTTCTTTTCAATCTAAAGAGATTCACAAGTCTTATTTAAGTAAACTTTTCATTAAAATGACTACCAGGAGCGTGAATCTGAGAGGGATAGTGTGCACAAGTTGAAGGCTGAAATCCGCAACATTTCAGTAAACTTGGCTAATGTTGATTTTTCATACCGCGATCCTGTCAAGAACTTTGATAGGTCAAAGGTGAAGGGTGTTGTTGCAAAACTTATCAAAGTGAAAGATAGCTCTACAGTGACTGCCCTAGAGGTTGACAGCGTTTGTTACTTATATCTGTACTTATAAATGAAAATTTTGACATTAACGACTTGAATATGACCATTTCCAGGTTTCAGCTGGTGGAAAGTTGTACAATGTTGTAGTTGACACAGAGAGTACCGGAAAACAGCTACTACAGCATGGCAATCTTAGAAGAAGAGTGACAATTATACCTTTGAATAAAATACAATACTATACTGTTCCCTCAAGAGTTCAACAAGCCGCTGTTAGATTGGTAGGTGATTGCAATTTATGTCTATATTTTTATTATTTTATGTTATCTTATGTCTTGATTACTGAATTACCTTAACTAAGCACCTTGATTAATTTCATTACTACAGGTGGGCAAGGAGAATGCCGAAATTGCACTTTCTTTGGTTGGTTATGATGAAGAATTGAAGGTTTGCTTCATTGAATTTCAATTTATACATTAGAATGACATTTACCTTATCCTACATGATTAAATTTTTTTTTAATTTTTGATTTGTTTTTCGGCATCTGATGCTTACATGGGTACTGAAAGCATTTTCCATGTTTAATTTGTTTTAATAATCTTTTTCTCTAGTTTAATTTTGTATTTACCCTCCGGGCTGTCTTGATCAGCAGTCTGGAAAGTTTGATTCATTTTAATGTTTGTAGTTTTATTTAATTTAAAATTTATTTTTAACTCTACCTTTTCTGACTAATATCCTGCTTATTCTAGAATGCAATGGAATATGTCTTTGGCTCAACATTTGTTTGCAAAACTATCAGTGCTGCGAAGGAGGTAACAAGCTACACCTGTTTTTCCTACTGAGTTACATGTATCCTTAATTTTACATTGAGGTGTAAACTCTTCATTAATGGTATCTACATGTTGCATTTTAGATGCACTTCTTCACATCATGTATTCATAATTTAATATCTTGATCGTCCAACAATAACTGAGTAACATAATTGCAAGATAAGGTTGCCTTCTATAGACCTATAATAAGTTCAGTTCAACCCTTCCTTAGATCTTGCAATGGTAGTCTTATAGCATTTTGGTTGTTTTCTTTATGCTAGATTGTTTTTATGTAGAAAGATTTGGTGGCTGTTAGATAAACAACTTGAATAAAGGGTAAGCAAAGTAGTTAGGAATACTGTTTAGTTAGGTTAGTTAGTTGAAGAGGTCCTAATGAATAATGAATTTGAATGTATAAGAAGAAAGCGTAGAATCTCTTTCATATATAGTTTACTCATAAAATAAATTTCTTTTTTCAGTTTTCTTATATACTGTTTCCATTTTTGCTCTGGGTCCGTATCTGGACTTTATGCATATCTCATTTAATGTTTTCATCATGTCATGTTTTGTATTTTCTTACTGTATACAATTTCCACTTATGCTCTCTGGGTTCATAACAGTGACTTTATACACACCTTGTTTAAAGTTTTCATCATGTAACATCTTACACACGCACACGCACACGCTATGATTGCTTTTAAAATTGTCACTTGATCCTCTATTTAAATCGGTTGTTTCCACTCTGACACTATTTTTTATTTGTCACTTAATCCTCAATTTGGCTTGCATTTTATTGGATGTCTAATAGGTGGCGTTTAGTCGGGAGATTCACACCACAAGTGTCACTCTTGAAGGAGATATATTTCAGCCCAGTGGTCTTCTGACAGGGGGGAGCCGGAAGTATGATTCTATCTAGTTTTTCTTACAACGATTGCCACTTTCTTTGCATATCTCTCTTATTTTCTGTGACCATAATAAATCACAGAATATTTTGACAACTTATATTTTACTTTATAGGTTCTGCTCTTTACTAAGTGATGTATGCAATTAGTAATTGAATTGATCATATTATGTTGTATATGCTTTTCAAAAATGTTGTGATGAGTTTGTTGTAACAGGGGAAGCGGTGATCTATTGAGGCAACTTCATGCTGTGGCTGAAGCTGAGTCAAAACTTTCAGTGCATCAAAATAGGTTATCAGAAATTGAGGCAAAGGTAGCCCCTGAACACCTGTTTTTTTCATAATGATATGGGAGACTTAGATTTAGAAAAGCATAGAAGATATGGAATTGACATTGTTCAACAAAATTGTGTATTGCTTTTGCAACAGCTTTTGTTCTAATTTCATATTGCTTTTGTTACTGCTATTGTTTAACAAAATTACATTGTTTAATTGGCCTATCATTGCTTTTTCAACTTTGCAATTTACATAAAAAAATGATAAGTCTAATTAACATAAGTTGGGAGTCAATTGCTTGAAGTCTAGTTGCCAAGTACAACAGTTCACTAGAGTACAAAGACACAAAAGTGTAAGGTAACCATATCCTCCTAGTAGATTAAGAAAACTAAGGAATACATCAATGAAACAAATTGCACTAATTTCTCTGTATTTCAGTGGAAACCCCCTTGTAAAATTTGTAGTAGTAGGTGAGGACTGCAAAGAAACTGCAAAAAGAAGAGTGAACGTTCAAACTTTTAGCATAATCTCTATCTTACACGTCTGTTTTATCTCTGTATCTTGACTTACAGATCACAGAGCTTCTTCCTCTTCACAAAAAATATAAAGACCTCAAAGCAACATTAGAACTCAAGTCACATGATCTTTCATTGTTTCAGAACAGAGCTCAGCAAAATGAGCATCACAAGGTATTTACTCATTTCTTTCAACTTGATTTTGTGTAGTTGCAGTATTGCTTTTTTCCATGTCATTGTTATTTACTTCTCTTTGCCTGCTCCTCTTACCCTGTCCTGTTTCACTTTGTAGCTTGAAGAATTAGTGAAGAAGATTGAGCAAGAACTTGTAGAAGCAAAATCTGCTGTCAAAGAAAAGGAACTTTTATATAAGAACTGTGTCAAGACTGTTTCATCACTTGAGAAATCAATCAAAGAACATAACAAAAATCGAGAAAGTAGGCTAAAAGGTTTGGAGAAAATGATAAAGTCGATTAAATCCCAAATGCAGTCATCTTCAAAATACCTAAAGGTACTACTTGAATAGTATAATATTTGTTATTATTTTGACATATCACAGCTCATTTGAGCTTACTTATAACAATTGAATAGTAATAGCCAGTTCTAATGTTAGGATATTGTTATGGTCCCTTGTCTTGGATCGTATTGACACAGTCCTAGACGCGGTAGAAGCTTTGCTTCGACCTATGGTGAAGGTAGAAGCGGGCTCGTCCTTGACAGAGCCTCTTCTTAAATTCACAAAATACTTTTTTGATAATAATTATTGATAATCTTCATTGATAATTTGAATGCCTTTAAATAGACTTACAATAGAGTAAGAATCCCTAATTAAACTAGGTCAATAACTACTTTTCCCTAAAATTACTATCATTTAAATTTAAACGATAACAATCCTAGTTAATAGGTAGATTCTGTTTTGACCCTTAAATCCTATCCTAAAATTACTGAAATTCAAATTCTGTTATGCTAACTTATAAAAACTAACAAATAAATAATTAAAGAAATAATAAAATAATAAATCCTACTCAGCCTACTAATCCTAATAAGCAGAACTAGAGGTCCATATCATCACTTCCCCTCTCGGTATTGAGCTTGTCCTCAAGCTCAAAAACAGGATAAGTTTCGCGAAATCGGTCGAAAGGTTCCCACGTTTTATCTTCTGGAGTATATCCTTCCCACTGAATTAACAATTCTTTAATTCCTCTATTTATTCTACTGCAAAGAGCTGTTTTAGGGATAGGTAAGGCCTTGCCATCAAATGCTTGGGGTATGTTCGCCTTTTGGTTTCGTGAGCACTGCAGTTTGCGCTCAAATGCTCGAGCCATATTCATAGAAACTCCGAGATTTTGTGGTTGTTGAAGCTCAACGTCTATCCTTAATTCATCAATCAGCCCAGCACTAAATAAGTCCACTTGTTGCTTAGGCTTAAGATCATGGGTTCTAGCAAGCAAGGACTGAAATTGGCGTTGATAATCCTGCACAGATCCAGTTTGCTTGAGGTTGGCGAGTTCTCCTAATGGATTATTGCTCATAGGTGGTCCGAACCGTATATGGCAACATTCCTTGAAGCGTTCCCACACCATTCCGGGTTCTTCTTCTTCCATTTGATCGAACCATAGTTGCGCTTCTCCTATCAAGTGAAACGCTGCTAATCCCACCTTCTCTACTTCAGCAATTCTTTGGTTTAGAAAAAACCTATCGCAGCGCCTTAACCACCCCAATGGGTCCCCTGTCCCATCATAAGTCGGAAATTCCATTTTGGAATAGCGCGGAATCATGCTGCCTCCTATTTGCGAGCTGTTTTTGTCCCTATGGTCATTATTGTTGCCACTACTATTTCTTCCATCTTTTGAGTTGTTTTTTGTTGAATCGTTATTCGCTCCTTGAATTATGATTGAGAGGTTAGTAATCTGTTCTGCTAAAGCAGTATGTCGGACCGTCAACTGTTGTTCTAGAGCAGTATGTCGGACCGTCAGCTGCTGTTCTAAAGCAGTCTGCCTGGTCGTCATCTGTTCAATGAATTCCTTCATGACTGATGCTAAATCCGCGTCACCCATGTTGGCTCTAGATACCAAATTGTTATGGTCCCTTGTCTTGGATCGTATTGACACAGTCCTAGACGCGGTAGAAGCTTTGCTTCGACCTATGGTGAAGGTAGAAGCGGGCTCGTCCTTGACAGAGCCTCTTCTTAAATTCACAAAATACTTTTTTGATAATAATTATTGATAATCTTCATTGATAATTTGAATGCCTTTAAATAGACTTACAATAGAGTAAGAATCCCTAATTAAACTAGGTCAATAACTACTTTTCCCTAAAATTACTATCATTTAAATTTAAACGATAACAATCCTAGTTAATAGGTAGATTCTGTTTTGACCCTTAAATCCTATCCTAAAATTACTGAAATTCAAATTCTGTTATGCTAACTTATAAAAACTAACAAATAAATAATTAAAGAAATAATAAAATAATAAATCCTACTCAGCCTACTAATCCTAATAAGCAGAACTAGAGGTCCATATCAGATATTCAGTGGTTTGTGTAATCCCGACACAACTGGCAATCCAACACAAATTGTGGTGTTTGATTTTATCAGATAGAGTCCAACCTGGTAACAGATTTTGAATTTCAAACCTGTGAACCCAACCTAAACCATTTAATTTTCTTATTCACATATGAGTACATTTAAGTTTAGTAAACAACATTATATTAGAGAATTATACTGTTTATTTTATCATTTAACTTTTTTATAATGTTTTGGGCTTTTTGGCTATATAAAATGTTGCAATGCTAATAAAGAAATAACATTGTATAAACGTGTCAATTTATCTCACATTACATGACCCAATTGACCAACACGTTCTTTGATGGTTGGTTTCGTTCCAGTTATTAACAAAAAGATTATGTAAACCTTGTCCAAATCAACGCTAAAGAATTTATATTGGTTCGGGTGGTGGGTTTGGTTAAATACTCCCTAATGTGATGGTCAAGTAGTTGCACTAATGGCTCTCAAAGTGGTCTGAGTTTTTGTGTAAACTAACATATTAAAGATTGCTGATCTAGATTGTGCAACTAGTATTAACTATTGTATTAAGCAAAAAATTCACGTTGTCCTGATCCTAAAGTATAAAGAGTGGGAGATATGGTTTTAAGTTTTTGTTGAAAAAATATTAGGATGGAGTTTCAAGATTTTAGTGCTAGTAATTAAATAATAATCTAAAGGAAATAAGATAAACAGAACATTAAATAGTCACTGCATTATGATAATTAATTGGTTGCATGCTGGTTTAGGAACATGATAGTGATAAGGAAAGGCTTGTAATGGAAAAAGAAGCTGTTATCCAGGAGCAAGCTTCCTTGGAGAATCAATTAGAGTCACTGAAAACACTGATTAGTGATCTTTCCTCAGAAGTTGAAGAACAAAAATCCACCGTAAGCATAGATAATTATTTTGATTTGATCGCTTTTGCTAAAGCAAGAATTGTGTCCTCAAACCTCCAAGATGTAGGTTGCTGCTGCAAAGAATAATCTTGATGAAGTTCAGTCAGAGCTGAATGCAGTTCGTCAGAAAATGAAGCAATGTGACAAGGAAATTAGTGGCATAGTTAAAGAGCAGAAAAAGCTTGAACATAAACTTAGTGAGAATAATCTTGAAAGGAAGAGAATGGAAAATGAGGTAATAGTTTAACTGCCATTGTCAATACTCCATACCCTTAGAACTTGTGTGCTAAAGAACAATATCCTCATTCTATTTTGTTCTAGGTAAAACGAATGGAGATGGAACAGAAGGACTGCTCTTTGAGGGTGGATAAGTTGATAGAGAAGAATGCATGGATTGCTTCTGAAAAACAGTTGTTTGGTAAAAGTGGGACTGATTATGATTTTTCTTCTCGCAATCCTGGTAAATCAAGGGAAGAGCTTGAGAAACTTCAGGCCGAACAATCTGGGTGTGTTGCTTTAAAGATATGATTTCTTTATTGTTACCATTTTGTATGGAACTATAATTACACATATCCTCCATTCCTCCTCATTTACTTCGCTGACACTTTTTTGTTTTGCACAATCAAGGCTTGAGAAAAGGGTGAACAAGAAAGTAATGGCAATGTTTGAGAAGGCAGAAGACGAGTACAATGACTTGATGTCAAAGAAAAATATAATTGAGGTGATTTTTTAGTCTATTTCAACATTTTCTACCTTTCTTGCTAAAATGCTCAATGCATTATTCTCTTGCCTAGAATGACAAGTCTAAGATCAAGAAGGTGATTGAAGAGTTAGATGAGAAAAAGAAAGAGACACTAAATGTTACCTGGGTCAAAGTGAATACGTAAGTTTATTTATTTATTTTTTCATGTAATTTGGTCTCTTAATGTATTTGCTAAAGTATTAAAACCCTTCATAGTCTTTCACCTAAAAATTTAATTATTTTTGGTTGTTGGATCGGTTTTTAGCGTAGTATGAGAGCCTTTGTAGGCAATTGATCAAGAGTTTGATTCTTGAATCAAACCCACTCTTTTAAGTAAGAAATTGAATTTCAATATAAGCTATGCTAAACTTTGTGAAATGTCCATGCTTTAAGCCTACATTCACGGGCCATCATCTGACAGTTTAAGCTTTTAGAGAATTGGTTCTTAACAATGTCATTCATGGATTATTTTATTTTTATCTCCAAACCTGATGAGCTAATTAATGAATGTTCAAATGATGTGATTCAAAGATGCTTAAAAGATTATACACGAAGATTATTAATTTTTTAAGTTGTTTTTGAGACAATGGTTCTGTATCATGATTTAGTTCTGTTCCTTTAGGGACTTTGGATCCATATTTTCTACACTATTACCGGGGACAATGGCTAAGTTAGAACCTCCAGAAGGATGCAGCTTTCTTGACGGTCTTGAAGTCCGTGTTGCATTTGGAAGTGTGTGGAAACAGTCATTGTCTGAACTGAGTGGAGGTCAACGATCATTGCTTGCACTTTCTCTTATTCTGGCACTGCTTCTTTTTAAACCTGCTCCACTTTACATCTTAGACGAGGTAAATTTTTTAGATTTTCCTTTTATTTTTTTCTTTGAATCTTAATTATACTGGAAAATGGTATTTTAATTAAATTGTCTTTTCCTTTCTCTGAAGAGTTATAAATTGCAGAATTTTTTTTATTGATTTTCTGATATGTCCAGTCTCACTAATCATAGGTTTTGGTAAAAATACTATTTCCTTACATACAATGATTAAAGATGCTCAACTGATTGAAAATCTGTCCAAGTAACTTTTTATTACCTTATATAAAGTTTTTCAGATGAAGAATTTCTCAATCTGTCTCTTCATGTTACCGGAAACTTGCTCCTGGCAGCGTCTTTTGACAGATTTGTGCAGTATAGGAGGTGGATTGAGAAATTATAAAAAATAATGCTCCATTTGGTTTTATATATATGAAGAGTTTGGTGTTTTCCACCCATAAGTTTATGGTGTGGTGCTAACTGTATCACACCTATTGAATTTTTGGATAAAATTAATAGTGCATTAATTAGTTTTTTAAAGAATTGTTAATTTCTTATTTATACTTCACAATATAGCATTATAATTTCATTTCATTTGATTGGTTAATCCAAATGTTAATTGTTATTATCTGTTGCAGGTTGATGCAGCTCTTGATTTGAGCCACACACAAAACATAGGGAAGATGATCAAAAATCACTTTCCACACTCCCAGGTAGAGAACATTTCTTTTTTGGTACTGTGGCACAATTTCCTTTATTTCATGCAATCTTGTGATCTTCAATTCCAGAGAAAGAAAGCCATGAAACTGTAGTTGTAGAGAATCAACAAGATAGAAAATTGTTGTTTGTCGCACAGATTTACAACTATTTTAAATAATTTTTTCGTTTATTATTCAGATTTCGTGCAAGTCAGACACTAACAGTTCCACACAATAAGTTGAATAATCTCATTTCTTTTGGTTTGCAGTTTATTGTTGTATCACTAAAGGAAGGCATGTTCAATAATGCAAATGTTCTTTTCCGGACAAAATTTGTCGATGGTGTTTCAACTGTTCAGCGAACTGTTGCAAAGCAAAACAAGTGATATGCTGTTCTTATAATTCCAGCATCTGTTAGATGGTCATAGAAACATGTTCATCTATTGTAATGTAAGGATATATAAACTGTGTCTGCAACTGAATGCTTATGTATTTTGAGCATCTCTTTGGGGCTGATAAGTCATGTTTATTTGCTAATTCAATGTAGTATGAACAATGTCATTCCTCCTAATGTCATAACTAGGATAGAATCTGCTCAGCGCACAAGAAGATATTTTGTAAATCATTCGAAATTTAGTATGCTGTGTATATTTGTTTGGATTACAATTAAGACCTTTGGCAAAAAAGAATGTTTTAAATTTTGCATGATTTTAATGTTAATTTATTTTCTTCCTAATTTAATCATGGGTCATTTGCACTTTAAACTTAATTTTTCAAAATCAGTCACGAGTTAAATTGAGACATCAACAGATTAATGAGTTTGTGAAGATGTTGTTCATTTAACGTAGCAGAATTATATGAAATAAAGTGGATGGAGTGCAAAGGAAAAAGAGTAAAGTGGAGATTCTTTTTCATTGTTTGAATATTTTGTAATGAAGTAAAGCAAATTTCTCATTCCATTCAAATTTGAAGGTAAGAAAAATGATATAAATGATGATATAAAAAGAAATAGATAGCACTTCATTTTGCGATTTTTTTAAAAATAACGTAGTATTTTTAAAAAAATACCAAAATAATTCATATTTTATGTGTCTATAAATAAGACTGCACTCTCATTTGTTACTCCACAACAATTATCACCAATATACTCAATTTTCCCCACCCACTATGTCAAAATGGTTAAATTGGCGTTCATCATCGGAGGAACTACTTCCAACATTTTCACTTATGAAAAAAAATGCCCTAGTTTGCTTTTCACCAACAAAGTCTCCGATGAAGGTCTTACTTTGGAACACGCAGACCTTGGAGCATTTGCATAAGAAATTGAACCGCTGGCTAGAAGGAGAATTTGCCGCAGGTGAAAAGATCAGGAAAATTGAGAGGCTGGTTGAGGAGTCATGCCCAAATGGAGTTACCCGTGCTTGGAGAAAAGTGGAAAATGATGCTGGTGTCCTTATGATGATGTTAACACCAAAGAAAATTAGCTTGATGGTTGTAATATCTTAGAGAAGTTGATGCGCTGAGTTGTTTTATTTGGGTATGTTGTTGTTATTTTTCGCTTGGGTATTAGGTTATGTCGTTGTTAATTGTCGCTGTTGAGCTATTAAGTTATGTTTTGTTAAATTATGTCGTTGTTAATTTTAATCGCTTAGGTATGCTATAAATGGAATGAAATTTGTTATTGTTATTAAGAGACAAGGTTACATTTGAAATTATGATGTTGTGCTTGATCCTACATTGAGACATTTTGTACGGTTGTGTCCCGGCTGACGGCACGAACTACATAACCTCACCATTCTGTTTGCTGCATCCATCTCCGTTCGAATACGGGTGCTATTAGGGCGGCCCTTTTTCTTTCTTCGCATCAAATCATTATGCCAAACAATTTCGCCTTCGTATGGAGGCCAATAGTCCTCCTTTGCTACCACCTGAAAGCTAGTGCTGTAGACATTGCATAGAGTAATGAC
This sequence comes from Lathyrus tuberosus, assembly GCA_022829125.1. Classification (NCBI taxonomy): domain Eukaryota; kingdom Viridiplantae; phylum Streptophyta; class Magnoliopsida; order Fabales; family Fabaceae; genus Lathyrus; species Lathyrus tuberosus. The sequence goes on from JALAZF010000117.1 coordinate 10,398,636, forward strand.
TTGGTGAAGAACAGAAAGATAGTTGGTTGGGTCCAGCCGAGCCTTCGAACATGTTGATATAACATGGGAGCAAGACATACGAAATGCCTGAAACTTTCCACAGTCACACCAACTCCTATCCAATTTCACTCGGTAACATCCCCTAGGCCTCCCTTCATTGTGATCAATAGACTCTGCAACACTGAACCAACCTTTATTACGGTCAAAGACCGTGACCACATGTGTGTTGGCTTTTGCAGCTTCGTCCTTCATGAATGTCATCGAACTATTACTGAACAACTGCCCAGATTGCAAAACAGAATCCCACTTTGTACGTCTGGTATCAAAAAGTGCACCGAGGCTAAAATATGTTGACCCTACCAAAGCGGTTATCGGTAGGTTTCGGATGCCCTTGAATACAGAGTTCATTGATTCAACGAGGTTTGTTATCATGTGGCCCCATCGCTGCCCATTGTCGTATGCCCTTGTCCATTTCTCCAGTTGAATATTATCAATGCATCTGCATTTGTTAGTCTGATCTCGTCACAGTAGTGTCTGAAGGTAGGCTCTGTTAGTGCATAACCCGCGTTTACAACCTTCTTCCTTAGCGTTTTGTCCTTGATCTCCCGCATGAAATTTTGAGCGATGTGTCTAATGCAATACACATGGCTTGAGGGAGGATCCTACTAACCGTTATCAAGATTGTTGTATGCACTCTCGATTGATAGGTGTCTATCAGAGATCAAACATAAGTTAGGTTGGGGAGACACGTATTGTCAGAGATTTTTTAGGAAAAAACTTCAACCTCCAGCAGTCTCCCCTTCAACTAGAGCGAAGGCGATTGGAAAAATGTTTTTGTTGCCATCTTGCGCCACAACCATAAGTAGCGTGCCTTTATATTTCCCGTACAACCATGTTCCATCAATTTGAATGATAGGTTTACAGTACACAAATCCTTTGATACATGGTTCAAACGCCCAGAATAGTCTATGGAAAATGTCATTTCCACTGACACAAGTCCCGTCTGGGGTATACGCCGACAATGTCTCCAAGATGGCAACAGTCCCTGGAGCATATTGTTTAAGTGCCACCAGGTATTTTGAAAGTTCTTTGTAAGACTCATCCCAATTTCCAAACACCATTTCAGCCGCCTTAGTCCTAGCTATCCACGCTTTCATGTACGAAGGAGTATAATTGTATCTTTGAACCATATGGGCAATTATGGTACTCACCTTCAAAAAAAGGTTGTCGCTAATGACTGATAGAATTTCATAGCATATCAACTGAGAGCTGAGCTTGCGATGATCCTGCATTGGATTCGTGATTATACAAGTGTGATCTGGACCCATTGACCCTATCTTCCAGGAATCGCTTCTCTTCCGGAAAGATGCTGTTAATCTAAACGGGCACACCTCGTTACGACAATAGATCATATCCAGAGTCGAATTTGATTGATCAACTCTATAATCTGCAAACAAGTCCATGTGATATTGTTTTATAGCTCGGACACAATCTTCTTTTGTACGAAAATTGTCTCCCACTTTTAATACTCCTTATGTTTGCATGTATGGATTGTAAAAAATATTCGTTGATGGTTCGTCTTCGCTTAAGTTGAGACTTGTCATGTGTTGAGGTGGGCAATAAACATGACTGATTGGTAATATTTCTTCATTGTTGTTTACCATTTCATTGACATAAACCTCAACTTCTTCTTCTTCTTCGTCTACGACATCGACTTTAGCTTGTTCGTCGTCAGATTCGTTAAAAACTTGAGAAAAATCAAGTTGTTGAGACAGTTGTTGTTGTTGTTGTAACGTAATATATAGCTCAATATCATTGAATCCAGAATACTCATAACTGAGAAACATATTACGCACATCATCATCGTCCCGAATCTTTAACTGAAAAATTTTGCATTGCTCGTGCCCCCAAAAAATAGAGGATTCTTGTAGACGATTTGGCCAACTGGACCACATTGTAATTTCTTTTCTAATTTGACTTTCAAATGTAAAAAATTTGATCTTCTATCAATTAAAAACCTAGTAACTCTCGTATTTCAAAAATTGCAACCGGTTATGGGACATTCAAATATCTCACCATTGGGATGTGCATTTATCATGTATTGTGGTGTTTGAGCCATAACAAAAACGTTACTAACTCGTGTTAGGAAGAAATGGTTTACAACTTTTAGTGTTAGGAAGAATATGTTACTAAATGATGCGATAATAAATTGTATGGCTCTTGTGTATTAATAGACTTATAGTTGATACAAATTATTTAGTTACTTGTCTTGTATGTTTTAATGCTTCAGAATGCTTTACAACTTCTATCTTACCAACTTCACTTACAAGACATTGAAGTAAAAAATAAAACCTTTGCCTTGCATTGATCATGTGATTCTCTGCATGACAAGACTACACTTCCATGCCAAGAATCTCACAAGACTACACTGTTCTTTATCATGCCTATACAAAGACTTTATTACTATTATGAATACTTTTTGTTAATACTTATTATTATTATTATTATTACTATACGAAATCAGAAGACTACATTATTCTTGCATGCATCATGTGATTCTCTGCATGACAAGACTACACTACCATGCCAATAATCTCACAAGACTACACTATTCTTTATCATTCCTATACACTATACAAAATATTTATTCACTTCTTTATCATGCATATGCCTATACATTACACTAAAGTCTTACCAACTACACTTACCAGACATTAAAGTTGTAAAAAACAAAACCATTTATTATTATTGTTATTATTATTAAATACTATCACATGTCTTGCATGCCTTTATGATTCTCTGCATGACAAGACTACACTACCATGCCTTTATTAAATACTATCACATGTCTTGCATGCCAAGATTTAGTACACTATACGGAATAGTTATTCACTTCTTAGATGTCTTACCAAGAATCTCTGCATGACTACACTTGTTAGATTCACATGGCTACACATACAAGACATTAAATGGCTTCACATGCAATGCCTGCAAGATTCTCTGCATGACAATGACCAAGAATCATGTAAGAGAACACTTACATGATTCCTTACACAAAGTGCATCACATTTCACCATGCATTTTCATGTGACTCCTCTCACCACATTCTTCACCATTATAAATAGATTCTCATCACTTTACAAAATCTTCTCATCCCAAACTCTTCTCCTCCATTACAAACTCTTCTCCTCAAATTACAAAATCTTCTCATCCATCACAAACTCTTCTTCTTCATACCAATTACTAAAATATATCTCTACTCACGATGGGCAACAATCACAGAGGAACACCTGAAAACGTTGCAGAGTTTGTAAGTGTTTTGTTTTATTTATTTTGTCTTCCCTTACTTAGATGTATTTTTTTATAAAACTAATGTTATTTATATTTTTGTTCAGGAGGTATCAAGGTTTCGTTGTCGTGGGCATGACTACATACCACACGACCCATTCATTAAAGGATACCTAAATGCATGTGGCTTTGGTGATTTGATACAAATCAAATCATACTCGCTTGACCCCAAATTTATTCTAGCTTTGCTAGAACGTTGGAGGCCAGAGACCCACACATTTCACCTTCCTTTCGGTGAATGCACGATCACACTACAAGATGTGTATATGTTACTTGGCTTATGCATCGATGAAAAGGTCGTCAATGGCAAGATTTGTGTTGATAACCAACTCTGCGAAGATTTGTTGGGCGCCCTGCTCTGTGTCGAAATACCTCAGCCAACACGTGATGGTCGACCTAGGGGCCAAGGTATTAATTTAAAATACCTAAGAGAACAATATCATTCTATTATATTAGACGAGGAATCCCCCGAGTATTACAAGATAATTAAAACTCAGGGCTATATAATGATCTTATTTGGTCATTTTTTATTTCCAGAAAGTACTGGAAATAGTGTAAATATTATGTATTTACCATTGTTATCCAACATTAATAAAGTGTGCGACTATAGTTGGGGTTCAGCTATCCTGGCTCATCTATATAGCTCACTATGTAAAAATTAAAAAAAATACTTGTACTTTTTATGGCTGCGCCTATCTACTTCAAGCGTGGGTTGGTCTAGAATTCCAACACTAGCTCCTGCTAACCGGAATCCCTTCACATTTCCCTACGCAAACAAGTAAGTTTAACTTTAAAACTCGAACATGTATACTTTGATGAAATGTTTATTTGTAACTAATTTATTTGTGTCATTTTTTTTAGGTGGTCAGTTCCGGGATTGAATTACTAACGAAATCCCAGGAACTCAATAATCGTCTACCGCAACCTTATAGATCATATTGGGCCCGACGATGTAATTTATTCTTAAACTACCATAAATTTGTCTAATAAATTACCACACCGCATAATTTCTCATTAAATCTTTTGTTCTTGTAGTTTGTCTGGAGGCCGTATGAGGGTCTCGACCATCAGCCCAATGCGGATGATGCTGCAGCGTGACATCAAAAACACCCATCATTCCGTTCACTACAGTGGAGATGCATCAAAGTGATCGGGTGAAACTGTAGTTCAGAATGCATCAGGATATTCCAGTCACTCCGACATGTTTGGGAGAGTGGCATCAACGTAGAGTGGATACACAATGGGCTGTAGGTTTTTGGAAAAACTTTGCAAAAAAGATGTGTCAACATTGGGAGAATCGACATCGACACATCTTAGCCGAACCTGTTGTGGAAGGGGCTAGACCAACTCAATAATATATGATTTGGTTTAGGTCGGTTACAACACCCCAACAATTTCTGTCTGAGCCGACGTATCTGATTGATCCGCGCCAACGTGCTTCTTCCTCACAGCCACATGCCCAACATCAAACACCGTATTATAGCCAACTACCAAGTATACCAACCAAATCAATCTTCCAAAACCGCAACCCTTTCATGCCACAACCCCAGTCACAACAACAAGAGCCTTACCCCTACCGCTAGCCCGCCTACACCGACCCCACTTCTGCCTATAGCCCTGATAACTCTTTCGAACCCACCCCAACCCACCATAGCCCCCCACAAATAAACACACAATCGTCCTACCACCAACATACCCACCCATTATTTGACTACCAAACCCCACAACAACCATTGCATCATTTCCAAAACGATTCAATGCACCAATTTTGCCAACTGCACACCCAACCCAACCCCCCGTCCCAACTATGAAAACATGGGAATGCAACTGGATTACAGAAGCGCCGTTGGCGGCAACTCCCCGACTATTGGGGACAGATGCTTCAAAATTTGTCTGATACGCCAGGACCATCTCAACAGATGCCTCTTCCACAGGTCAAGATGCAAAGGCCACAGACACCTCAACAAAATTGTGGTAGACCTCGACGCCGTGCAAATGCCCCGTCATGTGGAACTGGTGGACGTTTCGATAGGGTCAGTCATTAAATTTTTGTTTTCCATCAATTGTACAAATTTTTATATTGTGAACATTGTTATCTAATTTTTCTAGCTTTTTTTTTTATTTTTTTCCATTAAAATTTTCCATTTCGTAACTAATATAATAATTAAAAAAAAAAGTAATTGAACTGAGGCGCCATATCATATGGCGCCTCCCTTGAAAATAAAAATTAGGGCAAAGCAACTTGTACTGAGTCGCCATTTGATATGGGGTTTTGGAAAATTGTTTAACTAAGGCGCCATATGGTTTGGCGCCAGCAGGTTAGGGTTTTGTGAAATCATGTCATTTTGGTAAAATTTTTGAATGATTAGTTATTTCAGTATTTTTTTTGAATAACTATGTTATTCTAAAAAAATTCTCATTTTGCTCCACATGATTTTAACTAATCTAAAAATAATTATTTAATATATTTTTATTATACCATTCTATTACATTTCATCAACTCAAATAAAGTTTGAGAGTTTAGGAGTTCAATATAAGTTGACTCACTCAAACTCATTTTTGTGGTAGACATGCTCAAACTCTGGTCAAACTCGGATAAATTTGTAAGTATGAAGCGGATTTACGAATTCAATGTCAAATTCAATGTCATTTTGAGAAAAAAACCCAAAACCTATTGAGCTTCACTATTTCTCTGAATACAACTCTAAGAACATTGCTATCATGAAAAAAATCATAATGCCCTTTAGCATTCAGAGATATTTTAGTCATTTCTCAGTTTAAATTGAAGAGGCATCCATATTATATCAAAATTTAATTCGGAGATGCATATTCGTATGTGTAAAAAATACGTTTGAAAATACATCTCCGTAAACACCATTTATTCAAACAGGCGTGGGTGGTTCGGAGATGCATCTCCGAATGCTTTTATTTCATATCCTGTGCCAGACTCTTCCTTAGTTCTAAAAAAAACTCATTTGAGCTCTGCAATGATTTTACTTCTCATCCATTCATTCAACCTTATATTATTAAAGCTCTTTCTCCTCCTTTTCAGTCTCTCATAATGTTCAAGCTTCTCATTCTCATCAATCAATTTCATTTGGCAAGTTTTTCAAAATTCACTTTCTTTTATGTTTTAATTTATAATTAGTTTTTTAGGATACATTAATTGTTTTAGGTACATTAGGTAGCAATGTAAACGAAATTGGTAGGCTAGAAGAATATGCATTGAAGTTTTCTGGGACTGTTAGGGCAGAAATGACGTATCTTCCATGGTTGAGGCAATCGCAGGTGTCTGGAGATGCATCTCCGGATTTGCTCTGCATAATTTTCGGAGACACATCTTTGGATTGAACCCAAGCGAAAAAATGAGTGATTTTGTGGAATTTGTGAATTTCTCCGGACATGTTTATATGTGTCTCTATTTCTAATGCATGTGTAATGACTGAAAACAACACTGGTCAAATTAGGTTTGGGCGTGTGTACCAAAATACGCCGGTACGACGTGAGAGAGCCGTAACGAGGACCGTGAGGCCACACGTTACTGATAACTCATTTGATGGTGTATTTACTTTGCAGCCCCAAGGTTCCCACTCGTCTGATTCTCGTAGCCGACTCTCTCAAGCCTTACATGTTATAGAATTTGAAGTTCCTAAAGCCCATGTTGACCTTGAAGTCCAGGAGGAAGCCACTGCCGATCCCGATGCCCCATTAGAGGGTAACTCAAGACGCCCATTCGACACATACTTACTTCATCTTTATGTAGTCCATGCTGTTAGGCTTGTCTGACATGAAAAGGTATTTTTTTTTCTTTTGAAATACCTATGTTGTCGAATAATTAAATATATACTGATTGCTATATTTTATTTTTGTAGGAGCGTGATTTTTTGAAATCGATTAACCATCACATGAAGATTTTGGAGCTGACACAACCCATTACTGCCTGGTTCATTGATGTTATCAGTTATTCCATGCTTGCCGATTTATGTTCTTTGACTTACATGACCATAAACCGCGACATGTAGACGACTTTTGTTGAGAGGTAACATCCAGAGACGTCATCTTTCCACCTACCTATATGCGAGATGACCATCACCCTGGATGACGTCTCATGCCCCCAACATATTCTCATCAATAGGAGATTACTGGACCATGGGAGGATCGGGTGAGAGGAATGATTAGACATAAAGGTCATCCATTTGGGAGCTGACCCAGCTGAGGTCGCACATGAGGCACATGACACTAGAGGTTCTCATGCTAGGTTTAGTTTTTTTAAATGCTTTATGAAAAATATCTATAGTGGGACCTGGATGCCGTAGGCGATGATATGCAGGTTAAGTACCATTGACATTGCGCATTGAGGTATTACCTCTTGTTCCTGGTTGGTACAACCATGTTTGTGGACAAAAGTGCAACCTATGTTGATGTGGTATACTTTAAGTACTTCATCAATCTGACTGCGATTCATGAGTACAATTGGGGGGCTGCCTGTTTGGTCTACTTGTAGTCGAAGATGGGCGATATTCGTTTTTGGAAGACAAATCAGATGACAGAGGGATGCATGTTTCTTACGGTAATCTTTTGTTAATAATATTTTAATAATTTATTTGTTACACTTATTATTAATATTGTATTCGAGCCATTTTCGGGATGAATCATCTTCCACTTCCCTCGTATCACCGAGTGGGAAGCTGCACCTGCCTACGATGAGCACTGACCACATGCAGCTGCTTTTGTTTTCTAAAGGGGAATGGTGTAATCGAGCCATTTAGACTCTCTCTTGACCATATTGTACCAGATGACTTTTGTTTATGCCCATACGAGGGTCACCACCAGACACGTCAGTTTTACGTCATTTCCTTGTAAGTCAGATGAATAACATGTGGGTATCTCTTATGTATCCCTATCTGCCCGAGTGAGTGATGCTCCGGTTTGGCTACTTGCAGATTATTCCAGGACCTCCCCATGAGTCCACTCCTCCCAGCGTCTGTCGTAGAGATCTACAAGCGATACTGGATGATTTTGAGAGTCACATGGTACTAGAGGAGTATCGTCAAAAGCCATCTCATGTACATTGGGCTTATGCTGAGGGCTACATGACATAGTTCTATAGGGTGTCACACCCTATCATGACATCAGACGCTCTTGGAAGAACCAGCTAGGTCAGCTAACCAGGAGGTACTTGAGGTTCAGGATAAGCATACCGAAAACGTGACAATGATCTATCAGCGTGTTGCGGAGATGTGTAGAGGAGCATAGAGGCAGGACTCTTTGAGGATGGTAGTCCCCAGTTATCCCTCGTGGAGCGCATGGTTTCTGAGTTATAGAATACCGTGCAATACAAGCGAAGGAGGAGGCAGGGGGGTTAAACATATCCAGTAGTTAGTTTATGTTTAGATGCATTTATTTTTTGTATTTTAGAACAAATATTATGCATGATCTTGACTTATTGGATTAATATATACCTTTTTGGTTTCATTTAACTATATTATAACTTTATTTTACTTTTATTTTACATTAATATAAGTTTGGGTGTATCCGGAGATGCATCTCCGGACCATAATTTTTTAAAACCATCTTCGGACCATAATTTTTTAAAACTGGGGTAAAACTCAAAAAAGGAAAGGTTGGCGTAAATTTGGATGCGTCTGGAGATGCATCTCCGGACGCATTAAGGACAATTTCAAATTTTCAAGAGTGTGGTATGCACATATAAGGGCGAAAAAAGCAATGCTCAACTCTAAAAGGAATTTTGAATATGAGAGGAACCATGGGCCAAATGTTAATGTGGACTTTACTCTTATGAGGTATGTTATTTGGAAGGCATATTGTATAAGCGGTTTACTTTTTCCACTCTCAGTGGTGTTCCCTCACCACAATCCCAATGTCTGGAACTGTATCTCCTTACGCCTAAAATCACACCAACAAAGACGTTGTGGGTGAGACACCTCTATTTTACTTAAAGAAAATGTCCAAAGATGCATCTCCAAATTTCGAAAATGTATCTTCGTAAAGTGTCCTATGCCATTCATTATTATCATAATATATGTTTCTTATAATTGATATATATGTTTCTTATAATGGATATATCACAACTTCAATAAATCAGATAGGAACATATGGGATAATGATACTTGTTGTTGAAAAGTGTTTACATGTTATGCTACTATTTAGAAGTTATTTTCTAAATGAATACCTATAGGCTAGGAAGGAGTTTAAAATCAACAATTTTTAAGTAAAAATCAAGGTTATCCACTAGCTAAACCTAGTCCATCATTTTTCTGATTTACTCTGTTGACATCATGTGTGAGATACTGAAGCAAAGCTGTATATCACGCTGAAGACAGGAAAACACAAATTCTATATTCAAATGCAAAATTTTGATCAGAACTAGGTTATCACCCGCATACATTTCACGAACATATATGATTGTAACACTTTACGTCCGGAGATGTATCACCGAACATTTTCTTAAGACAAAATGGAGGTGTCTCACTTACAACACTTTTGTTGGTGTGAATTTAAGTGCGTTTGGAGATACATCTCAAGACACGACAAAGGCATTTTTCGGATTTTCAGAGGTGTGGTGGCCCCTATAAGGGTGAGAAGAGCATTCCCAATTGTATAAAGAATATGAGAAAGAATGTTGTAATTGAAATAACATGAGATCCATTGGGATTTGGTTAGAACGATATATAACTAGGTATGAAATGTGAGGATTTATTCAAACAATTTCTAAATACAATCAGAAGGAGAAAATATTTTCTGCCTTCCATCATTGGTTCAACATGTCGGATCACGAGCACGAGCTAGTGAGATGTTGAATTGTCACCCTCAAAGATGCCAGGCCGAGTTGATGTGTTGGAAGGAGCTTTATGACATTGAAAGAATCCTTTTTTGTCACGGTGTAGGAGGTTTCAAAAGACAATAATGGTAGAATTTGTAAAATTGGGAGATCGAAATTCTCTATAAGTTTCCTATTATGTTTTTGATGAGGTAAAGGTTGAACTACTGTCATTTGATGGTGATAATCCTGTTGGAAGGGTTACTCGAGTGAATTTAAAGAAAGTTTAAATGGGCACAATTTTCTCAGTGAAACATAAAATAAACTTACAAGGTCGAAATTTAAAAAGACTTTTAAATTTATCAATGAAATTTATTTTTTAAAGGTCTCCAACTTGGAATATGGCTAAGGATGAGAACTTTCAACCATTGTTCACGAATTAAGACAATGAAAATGGCTTGTGATGTTAATACATAATTGTGTGGAACTTCGAGTTACACAAGCAGTGGTGGCACTACCACGGAAAACACCTCTCATAGCGGTTGCAAAAGGGATACAACACGTCTGACCAATTATCTACGGAAAACACCTCTCATAGAGGTTGCAAAAGGGATACAACACGTCCGACCAATTATTGTGAGGTAAGATGTGATTATATTTATGATACTTTCCACCACGGTCGTGCGAATGTGATTATAAGTTAAGTAACACACAACTTATCACAATGGTTATTTTAAACAACCGTTGTTGTATGTCTCAACCTATCATAATGCTTACTTTAAATAACCATTGTTGTATATCTTATAATAAAATAAAAAAATGCAGCAGTAGGACAACAAGAAAAAAAACAAGAACAACAAGAACTACAACAAGAACTACAACAAGAACACCAAAAAATAAAACAAAAATAACAACAACAATAACAACACCAAGAAGAACAACAATCACAACAATAACAATAAGAACAACAATTATAACAACAAGAACAACAACAACAAGAACAATAACAACAACTAATATTGCTAACTTGAATTCATGTTTTCCTTGTCTCATTCAAGGTGGAGAAGAGGTAACGGAGTTATGAAATTTGTTAATGAAAAAAATAATGTTTTCGAGTTTTGTTTATGGAGAAAATGATATTTTCGAGCTTGGTTTAATGGAGAAATAGAGTGTCGTAAATGGAAGATGATGTTTGGAAATAGAAGATGAAGTTCGTCTAAGTTGGAAATTCATCTAAGTTTAAGGTTTCACACAGATCACTAATGGTAGTGTCTTGAGCGTTGATACTCACTAAATGAACGACAAATATTTGTTTAGAAAACTAAATAAGCACGCTTATATTTCCCCATGACCCTGATTAACTTTTCATCACATTTGGAAGTTTCAACCGTGGTAAAAAGTGACTTAAAAAATAAAAACAAAACTGTAGGTTGAAATCTATCACGGCGATTAATTTACACAAAACTCAACCAGACACCATTTTTCACCACGGTTGTAAGTTTTAACAGTGGTGAAAAGTGGATTAAAAATAAACAAAACTGTAGGTGTTAGGATTCGAACTCATGACCAGACACCACATTTCACCACGAGTGGTACCTATGACCGTTGTGAAATGTCTTTTAGTAAATAAAAAAAGCGCCCATAAAATAATTATTACCACGATCAACCGAAAGACCTTTGTAAAATGGGTGTTACAAAATATCTATTTTATAGTAGTGTGGATCACAAATTAGAAAGAGTTTTAAGCAGTTGGGTCTTAAATGGACTAGTAAAAGATGATCCAAGTCGAGTTACAGAAGTGGATTTGGATTTGAGTTTTAACTTTTACAGAAGTGGATTTGGATTTGGAGATGCACTGACAGTGTAACAAAGTTTTACGAATAACTTAATAGGAATATATCACTCTGTCATATTATATAAGTAATTTACAAATTTTAGTTTGACTTGACGGTATATATAATTGTCATTCATTAATAGTGTAAATTTAATTTACATTGTCGATACATAATCTTTTTTCTTTTATATATATATATATATATATATATATATTATATTGATCTGACTGGACCAGAAAGTGATCAGTAGCCAGCAATACGCCGTGAGCTCCTAGTTCGCCGGTGGTGGAGAAGAGGAGGGGGTGTACCTACAAGATACTCCGATGCCGAAATGAGTTCAGAGCAAAAGTAAGCAACTATAGAAAAAAACGTGTGAATAGAATACCCTACCCTCTAGTATAAGAGAGTATTTATAATGTGCCCCCAGCGTTGGGCCAATGGTTATTTGCATTAGGTTGGATCATTAGGCCCAATACGAATAACTGCCAGGATCTACGTGGCGTAGGGAAGACTAGCCATGGTCTTCGTCCCGGGTCAACTTCCCCGTGAACTTCGGAAGGTGAAAGACACATTCTTTCGCTTGTGGGTAGTTGGCTGATGACGTGTCCCCGTGTGGAAAGCACGTGGAGACCGTGGGGAACACGCGTGAGCGTTCCCCGTGTGACTTGATGAGTTGGGACTTCATAGAGCCCTCCTCGACGGGAAGCTGGGTTGGGCCGTGCCCGACAGTAGGGCAGCCTCTGGCCCAGTCCGAAACAGGAGCCCCCCAAGTCATTGCTCCGAAGCAGAGGAGTAATGCCTTAAAATTCAAATCTCGTGTCAAGGAGGGACTCAAGGACTTGCCCGGAGGAACGTCGCGCGTGCCTGAAGCGTTGAGCTCGCAGGAGAATGCGTGTGACTAGGTGTAAGAGCCACTAGTTGCGCTCGACAGAGGGAAGACAGCAGGGGAGATGTCCTTTCCCCGAGTAGGCAAGGGATTTGAAGGGACACACATGTGTAGCACCCCAAAATTTGCCCTCATGCTTTTAGCACTAACTGGCTTATGTTTCATTTCATTTTTACATAATCATCTTTGCATATCCTTTGGTTCATAGCATGGGATCAAGGTATATGAGAAATCTCAAGTGAATCACATTCTCATAACCAGTGCAAGTTTAGGGTTTTGGGGAAAAGTCAGTGCAAGTGTGTTTTTGAGCCAAGGCTTGATTGCAAGGTTTTCCATATGCTCTCAATTGTCCAAGGATGAAGTATTGCCCATTGGTTCCTTTCAGAAGATCTTCAATTTAACAATTGGTTGAGAATCAGTCAGATTGGGGAAAAGTCAACTGTTCAGAGGAAATAGTCAACTCTTGACTTTTTGAGGTCAATTTCATGTTCCTCATCTCAAATATGATCATTGATGAAGATTGGATCAAGAGATATCAAAGGTAACATAAAAAATAAAGAAATATGAAGAACTTCCAAAAATAGAAACTTAGGGTTTCTAAATAAGGCAAGTTTGTCAAGTTGAAGGGTCATCTTTAAGGCATTCTTTCTCTATGATACAAGCTCCAAACTGAAAGTTTCAAGAGGCCTATTGAAAGTTCATTTGAAGAGCTTCAAAACTATACCAAAAACATCTCCATTGGATAAAAAACAAGGGAGATATGATGGCTTAAAGTGGAGGGTTCACAAGGTATTTTGACTGGTCAGGCAAGGCAAATGCTCGTGTGGCTCGGAGTAAATAACACAAACACCTTGTGTGCATGACATGTCAATGTTCCAAGGAAAATTTCTCCATGATGGAGGCTCCAAATTAAAAAGCGTTCAACATCATTTTTCTTCCTCTCCATCTCCTCTACAACTTTGGTGTTGGAAGAATTTTCATTTGATCAATGTATGAGGAGGTATGTAGGGTCTAAGTAGGTGATCTCAAACTGATACATTCACATGCATGTGGGCTGGTCAAGGGCAGGTCAGGCTGGCATGCCAACTGAGTAATGACCAAGCTTCTTCATGATCATTTTTAGACTTCTTAAAGGATCAAATTGCAATTATTTTCATCACCAACAATGTTCTCCCTCATGAGCTCTTTCCAAAAAGCCAAAGAACTCGATAATTCCGTCATTAACCAGAGAGATATTACTTGCCAAAGTTGTTACCATGAACATGTATGCCTCTTATTATTTTATCCCAATTCCAAAGACACATGGTGCTGGATTGCCTTGCTTCTATTGCAACCACGAGCACATGTCATGCCTTGCCATTTTGAGCCAAGCAATATCTTACATACATACACATTCATGCATTCCCTTTGCCTCATTTGTACAAACCAACAAAAAGAGGAGAAACTTGTGCAGCAAGCTGTGCCAACTGCATTGTACCATGAGAACATCATCTCCTCTCATCATAAGCATACCATAAGCTCCATGATCTTCTCCACACTTGAACCATACACGAGCTCACATTCACCATTTTCACTCTCATTTTTCTATTTCTCATTTTTTATTTCAACCTCACTTCTAACCATAGTTCTAACTGTCAACCATGACAGTTAGATCTTAACTCACCATATAAAACTAATCTCTAACAGAAATTGCAACGAACTGGTTCATTCTTCACACTTCACCAATTTTCACACTCTCTCTCTCTGAAACTTCTCTCTCACGAAGCTTCATCCTCTTCAATCTCTCTGCATTTTTCCACCTTCATTCTTCATCAATCATCACCAAGAAAGTGTGTGCAAGCATAGGAAGTTGCTGCATCAAACTTGATTCCACTTTTCTTCACTGAATTTCAAGAGAATTGAAGCTCATTTAGCCTTTATTTGGCCAGGCAAGGTTCAAGTGCATAAGGAGTCTCCTCTTTGGTTTTCTCTTGTAGCAAAGGAAGCTTCAAAGTACAGGTTCTTCTTCAAGCTTTCCTCTGCAAGTTTATTTTATTTGAGCTTGTTTTTGGTGTTTTGGAGCTCAATAGGAGCTATTGTGACTCTGGCTAGTTGATAGGCTCCATAAGAGCATAGATCATGAATTCTAGGGCAAAAAGTTTTCCTTCGGTTCTTTGTGTGTGTGCATTATATGTGATTTGTGAGACTAGATTTGGAATCTGCGTATCATAAGGAGTAGAATGGCATAGGTTTTGCCCATTTTTGGTGACATGTAAGGCGGAGCACGGCGGCTGCTCGCCGGAGAAGACGACCGGAGTCTTCTCCGGCCACCTGAGAATTCATTCTCACATAAACCCTAGTTTGATCCCAGTTTAAGTCGTGACCGTTTGATTCTTTTGATCCAACGCACATTAGAGTGCCAGCGCATTAAGGAGCGCCCTCCCTCTCACGTGCCTCATTTGTTTGACTTTGTGTTAACTATGTGATTCCATGTGTGTGCATCATCAGTGCTTAACATGTGCGTGCGTTGTGAATCATTTGTTTTGTTTACTTCTTTGATCATCTCAAGTTGACTGGATCCAATGGTTCTCAGAGAGTCAACAGTTTGACTAATCCACATGGCAAGAACCCACAGACTTGCACGCGCCTTGGGCCTAGCAATTCTGATATCCACACCCCCTCCACTTAAGCCCAATGCATGTTATAACTGGACTTTTACTTTGGATGCACCCCCTGGCTATTTTCTTTGTTTTTTTTATAATTGTTTGCATTTTATTTTTTTAAAAATACTTGTGAACATCTAAAAATCCTAAATAGATTCATGTAGCATTATAACACATTTAAATAATTTTTAACAATTTTATTTTTCATTTTTGGATTAGTTTTCTATTTTTTGTGAAATTTTCGATGTGTTGCATCTTGGTTTAGCTTTGTTCATGATACATGTTGCCTTGATGAATTGTTTGACATACCTATGAGTTGAATTTTCACATGAAAATTGATACATACTTTCATGACAGCTTGAGGCACTTTATACATTTTTTTTTGGATTTTTAAAAGCATTTTGTGATTTATGTTTGGATCTCCTATTTGTGCCTAATGCTTGTGCCATTTGTGTGAAATTTTGAAGCATGTTTTAGTATGATCCTTAATGAGTTTTGATCCATTCTTTAGAGACATGTTTACTTGCTATTTGCACTCTAATTCACTTGCCTTCTTCAAATTTTCATGTCCTCTTAACATGTCCTTTGAGAATTCATAAATGCAACCTTGTTTGTGTGAATGTTAGGGATCATATGCTAGGGTGTTGATGTGCATGGTATGCAACCATCTTTGATACTTGTTGAGACCTCTTGATACATGTTGTGTGAACATTATAGGTCCTCTTCCTCATATTATAGGTCATTTATTACTCATTTTTGGATTGACTTGTATGCAATTGTTTAAACTTGAAATGTTTTGTGAACTTGTGCTTATCTTCTTACATGTCTTTGATGACTTGTCTTCATTAATGTTTGTGTGATCTTGTACATCCATGAAAACATGATTCAATTCTGTTTGTGATCATTCTCAATCATATGGCATGGATTCTAATTGCATCTTGCATCTTGCATAAGTTCATGAACATTTGATCACTTGTTTGAACTTGTTTGCACCTAGTATGCTTCTCTTCTTCAATGTGCACTAACATGAGACTTGTGTGGACTTTGTATGTACATTCTTGCATTATAAATGTCATCTCACATGTCATATGCTACTGACTTGCATTCATTTCCAAGTATGTTCATCTTTCATCTTTATTCTTTACTTTTGTTACAAGTTTGCATAAATGTATGAACTTGAATGGTGTTTGTTTTCACTTCTTCTTGCTTAATCATTCTCAATGCTTGCATTCCTGATTCACATGCTATCTTAATGACATATACTTGCATTTATAAATGTCATTCACTTCTGACTTTAATGTTTGCACATGCATTTATTCATCTTTATGAACCACATGCATTCATCTTGCATAGTTAGTGCATAACTTGCAGTTGTATTATCTTTTGATGCATAATTTGACATTGTTTATTTTCATTTGGCATGTTAACCTTAGTAGGAAACTTTGACCTATACCTACTGACCTTGGATGATCCTTAACCCTTAGGACTCATTCCTTTTAGTTTAAGCCTTGTTTGCTTCTTAAGTTGTCTTCTTAAGGCAACTAGCATTGTTCGGTTTATCTTTTGGCACTTGTATTCAATACTTGTACATATTTTGTGCTAACCTTTTATGTAGGGGCAGAGGTAAGGAACATGAGCATGTGGATGCTTATCCAATCTCATTCCTTCTTTCATCTCTCTTTCTCTTTACTTATGGATTACATGATATAATGCTTGATTGTGTAGAACTTCTTCACATCCCTTTGGGATCCTAGCTCATCCTTAATTTTTGATTAAGGTGAGGTAGGATAAGCATTAGGTAGTGCTCTCCCTCTCTCTTATTTAGACTTAGGTTGCTCTTAAACCTCAACCTTAGGGCCATCTTTTGCATGATAACATTAGGATAAAATTCCCCTTAGTGTTTTCTTTTCCTTTGAGTCTTCTCTTCTCATCTCATAACACTTCTAAAACACTTAATAAAATTAACGTGTATTGTGCATGAGCATTATATGTGGGAAGTGAGGAATGAGGGGTCTCCCTTAATTCTTCTAGGGTGTTTAGCGTACGTCCTGTTGGGGACGATATGCGATGCATTCCTTCCTATGTCGTAGGCTTGGATGTAATGCAAGTTATGAACTAACTTCAATCCACTTCTGTCTAAAACACACAAACAAACTAAAACCTTTTTCATCCTTCAGGATTGTTAAGTTTCAAATTATTTTCAGAAAAGAGCATGTTATGCTCCGTTTAGTCGCAAACAGGCATCGACCCTAACTGCCAGACGCGAACTTAACATCGCTCATAAAAAACACTAAGACCTTGTTAGGTCGAACTACGACTGCTCTGATTTCCTCTCTCTGGTTAGATTGAGGATACGTAGGCACAATACGACGATGTCTTGACGAGCAACCTCCCCCCTTAGTTCGTGTCCGAACTACGTTGACTCTGAATTTCCCATTGCACGAGGGAATACGTAGGCATAGGACGTCGATGTCCTATCGAGTCACTTCTTTTTCTTTTCTTCTTCGTTTCTTCGTTCTTTTCCGTCCCTGTTCCTTCTCCTTTCCAGTAGCAGTGGAGCTTCAGATGATGACACCCTTTGATCGAGACAACAAGCGTGGATCCCATCGAGTACGATGGACGCGTGGGGGTGCTAATACCTTCCCCTCGCGTAACCGACCCCCTTACCCATTTCTATTGGTCGCGAGACCATGTCTTTTCCCTTCCCTCAGGTTTACACAGTGTTTCCTTTCCCTCGCTTGGGATAAATACACATTGCTGGCGACTCTGTTTCCGCGCCACTTTCGCATTTGTACCTGGATGAAAATCCCAGGACCGATAGGTGGCGACTCTGCCGGGGATACTGGTTGACCTCTTACTGGTCCATCCCTTTTGCGAGTCGATCCTAACGCTTGTTGTTTATTTCATCGGGTGTTTACTGTTGTGCTTTATTTTGCTGTATATTACTGTGTTCTTGTACATTACTGTCTTTACCGCATTTATTGCATTGCATTTCATTATTATGCTAGACTGTGTTGTGCTGTACTGGATTTTCTGTTTGGCAGGTTGGGATTTCTGAGAGAAAAGCCCACTCTCAAGGCTTGAGCATACACATAGGTATTAGCGTGGGCAGGCGTGACGCTCCCGTCGTGTTGGCCACGTCGGGTGTTCACGAGACCTACAGCCAGACGAGGTTCTATCGGGAGATATCTGCTACTGTATGTTGATACAGGCCAGTAGTTATTCTCTTGAGGAACTGTCGACTCTGGTGACCATTCCCAAGGACTCAGTGATGGCACTCCTCCTGAGATGTGATAATGGCAGACCAGAAATGGCAAACCCATTACACTTCTCGATCCGAGGACCCAATGCTGGGAACTTGCTATAGGATATCCTTTTTGAAAGCGATTCAGTGGAGGTACTCCTCGATTGGCGATAGTACTGTACCCCCAGGGATGAATGTACTATTGCTTCTCGACCTCAGTGCCAGAAGCTGAGGACCTTTCGTTTTCTAGTACCCACATGTGAGAGGGGCGGGTTGTTTACAGGTTTGCAGATAACCTTGATTTTCAGCATACCCGATACTTTGGATTTCTTATCAGTATGAACTTATCAGTGTGGTTACTCTGGTGTTCTGGGTATTTGGTGCAAAGCCTTGAGACTATTCAGTCAGTTCAGTCTAGCAGTTGTCCAGTTTATGTGGCAGCCTTAATCCCATGTCTGTTGCACCTGCATCATCATTTTTGCATACATGTTCTTGTATTTCCAAGGGATATTAACTTTGAGACTCGCTGTTGAGCATTGCCGTCTATTTCTTGTGGTTCTTTTGTCAAAAACTTGAATCAAAGCAGAATGATTTCTTGGAAATATTCGAACATGGAATTTGCATTACATTTCCATACTCATATGCATGACAGGTGTTTGAGGTTGGTCTTTTGATCCCGATCGGGTTTTCTTCATGGTTGCAGATTCAATCTTTTTAAGTTGTGTCCTACTTGAGCAAAATCAGAAGAAAGTCATGGATCAGGTGCAAGCCAAGTTGATTGAGATGCGGACTCGCATGGCTCCGTTTATGGAGTTAATACAAGGTGTTGCTCAAGGTCAAGAGCAGTTAAGGACTCTGGTCCAGCCTTTGATTTCTAGAGTCGATAAGGATGTGGTTATGCATGGAGGTGTTCATACTGGTGCTATTCCTCCGGGGGGAGGTGTTAACGGTAGTGGTGTCCATACTGGTCCTTCGGGCGAAGGTATTCCCGTTACTTATATTGTTATCCCTCCGGGTGGAGGAGGGAATGTTGTGATTCCTTCTATAGTGGGAGGAGGAAATAGTGTATGCGCAGTTCATGGTTGTCGTTATGATGACCAACAGGATGACATATTTTCTGTGCAAGGCGGGGATGTTGTCCCCCAGGTTGATAATGATCAAGGAATCAGATTGATTGAAGAACAATTGAAAGGGGTTATGAATCAGAATTCCTTGGGTATGGATTTGGATGATTTGGGACTGGTCCCTGGTGTCAAGATTCCGCACAAGTTTCAGGCGCCTACTTTCGAAAAATATAATGGTGCTACTTGCCCAAAGACTCATGTCCGGGCCTATGCGAGGAAAATGGCTGCATATTCTAATGACGAAAAGTTAATGATGCATTTCTTCCAAGATAGCTTGACTGGGGCGTATTTGGAATGGTACATGCAATTGGAGAGGTCCCATGTTCGAAACTGGAGGGAGTTGGTGGAAGCTTTTGTTAAGCACTATTAGTATAATACTGATATGGCTCCAAATAGGACACAGTTGCAAAACTTGTTGTAGAAGAATAATGAAAGCTTTAAGGAATACGCCCAGAGGTGACTGGAATTGGCAGCAAGGGTACAACCTCCCATGTTAGAGCGGGAGATGATAAGTATTTTTATGGCTACCCTGCAAGGTCATTATTATGAAAAACTGGTACCTTGTATGCCCGGAAAGTTTGCCGACTTAATCTTAGTTAGAGAAATGGTCGAGAGTGGAATCAGAATGGGAACGATTCAAGGTGCTTTCGATTTTTCTGAAAGTGCAAAGAAACGTTACAAGGGTAAAGAAGGAGAGACTAATGTTGTTCAGTACCAACAACCTTATGCTCCTCAACAACAGAACTATCGGCGTCAGAATCAACATAGGCCTCACAATAACCTGGAAAGAAGGAATGCTCCTCTTCATCCAGTTCCCATGTTGTACAGTCAACTATTGCCACACCTGGTTCAAAATTCATTGGTGGAGCCTAAGACTTTGAAACCTGTTCCAGAACCATACCCTCTGGGGTAAAATCCCCATGTGCAATGTGGATATCATAAAGGATCTATGGGGCACTCAATTGAAGATTGCAAAGCCTTCCAGGCCAAAGTGCAACAATTGATTGACAAAGGGTACATATCCTTTCCAGAAGGAGACTTGGTTATGCATGTCGACCTCTCATTTATTTGAAGACTTCAAGGGTCATCTCCTAAAGCCGGTAGTCCAGGCGGAGTCAAGTCTCCTCAACAACGACAGTGATCAGTTTCTTTACTGCATTTTCATATGTAGCTTTCATTTGTTTGTTTAAATAGTGTTTGCATGAAAAAACTTGTTTGTGTTTTGAATGATGATTTTAATGCAATGAATGTGTTGTTCTTGAAGTAATTTACTTTTATGCACTCATATCATGTTTATATGCACTGCAATACCAACTTTTTTGCCTTAAACTCTTAAGGGAGGATGATGAAGTGAAAAACGCAAAATCTCTGGTTGTATGTTCAAGGATAGAACCCTGTTGAGGATGTACAGGAATTGTTTCAAATCCCTAAACACTGGAGATATAAGGGAGAGAAACTCTCGTTAACCCCTTTGAGCCTTGAAGTAGGAGTTTCTTTCGTATGAAAAAACCCTCACACTTAACCCAGGGGCAGGGTAGGCGTCAGCTGATTTGACTGAGCGTTCAACTTTCAAAAGGAGTGTGCATTTGAGGATCCATTACCTTTCTTTCCACCATTAAAAGGTCAAGAGATGTGAAACCACAATGGTTATCCCTCATCGACCAAGGAGTGAGGCAGTCACAACCCTTTCAAACAAGTCAAACAAACCAGTGTCACATGATTTGTTCAAAAAAAAAAAAGAGAAAAAAAAGAAGAAAAGAAAGAAAGCCCGCTGAGTCGAAACTTGAAAACAGGTGACTTAGGCAAAAGTTAAGGCATCCCGCTGGACTTCAGAATTGAAAAATCAAAAGATTCAGTCCAGGCAAAAATCAGGGAAAGCAAAAGAATGAGAAAGCGAAAAGAGAAAAGGATTACAAAAGAAAAATCCTCAAACAAGAACAAAGTCGTGTGGCTATAGAACAAAAGACAAAAGGGGTGACTGTCACTCCAAAACCTCATCAGGTGTCAAACCATTAGCTTCATGGGTTCCTTAAAGATCATAACATCTTTTTGAGAGATGAGCGCTTGTGTTAGATTAGCTGAACTTAGAACTGGAGAACATCACGAAGAATGGGTGGGCACCAATAAACTTCGAGCCATAAATCCTTTTTTCTCAAACCGTGAACCAGGCCACGATACAGCCCTTAAAAGTCCTAATTGAAACAGGGTTTATTTCGAGAGCTTACTTTGATGAGATATCGTTCCTGACTCCCATAAGTGGTGCTAAAAGATCTTGTTGGTATTGTATGTGCATTCAAAAATCAATGTCGCATCCCAGCTAGTGATTCATTCCCAAGGCTTGGCGACACATTTTCAATAAAACTTCAGGTTAACACGAATGTTGCATTAGAATTGTCATTCTCATAATAAACATTTTCTGCTTGCATGTGTTTGACATCAAAGAAGCTTACATGATGAACAACAGTTGAGAAGCTCGATCATGCCAAGTTGAGATGGTGAAAACTCTGAAGGACAGTCATGTCAAGGGGTATGTGGCCAAGAGACTGTGCGCAGCCTAGGGGTTCCCGATAAATGGTGATAAGAAGCAGCCAAACTGGGGCAATTATGTCGAGATTCAATAAATCTCTCCACAAGTGCTTAATGTGGGGCAATCAGGCCGATTTGACAAATCTCTGTAAGATCAGTCAGGGGAAAAGTTTCTTTAAGACTTGGGGCAGGCCACCTCTAGAGCGTGAGAAGTTGTCCACTCCTGAAGATGGTTAATTGAAAGCACCTCTTCAAGGTCTAGAATACTGGCGCAGGGTATTTTCAAGTCATTACAAATCCTTTCGAGGTATTTACTTCATGGATTATGAAGTCTGGGGCAATTGCGTGAGATCTGATAAATCTCTCTAAGAGTTTGAAGACCCTAGGGCAGTGTGAATGCCCGGTCTTCTATAAAATCCTCTTGAGATGATTTTTTCCTTTAGACCTGGTGGTCTGGGGCAAGTGGAGAGTTCAAAGGGCCATTTATGACCATAGAGACAGGTCAGGCTGGGTAACAAGTTTGTTTTTCCCCAGTAGCGTTACTCTCCCCAGCACTGAAAGTTCATCATCCTCAGCAGAACTTATTCTCCCCAGCAAGAGTACAGAGGATTGTGTTCCCCATCCGAAGTCATGGTTGGTTTATTATTCCCCAGCAAGCAGTCAAAAGTGGATTTCTCCAAGGTGGATATTGCTGTATCTCCAGCAGGGGATATGCTGGATGTCTCTGGTAAAGACTTTATTTTCCCCACAGAGTCTGGTACTCACTTTCCTCAGCAGGCCAGGAAGTGTAATTCCGTCAGCAACAACACGCTCTGATCTCCAGCAGGGTAAATTGTTTCCTACAACAGTAGGTTAAGCTCAATGATATCCCTCGGCAGGTTTCGTTGACTTTTCTCCCCAGCAGAGTTATTCTCTCTGGCATTGAGGTTTAATCATCCTCATCAGACTGTCACTCTCCCCAGTCAGAGTACATAAGATTATTCCCCATCCAGCATTTAAAGTGGATTACTCTAGGGTGGATATTGTTTTGTTACCACAGGAGATTTGTGGAACGTATTCCCGAGACAAAGATGTTGTCTTCCCCCCAGAGTATTGGTGTCTACTCCCCTCGGCCAGTAAGAAAACGTGTTTTCACCAGCAATAGCAGGATAAGGGTGAAGTCATTTCCCCAGCAGTGCGTTCAGCTCAATGGTGTCCCCAGCAGGTCTAGTACTTGTGATGTGTCTCCCTAAGCCGAGTTTGGTGGTAATCCTCGCAGCGGTTTGATCAGCGATGGTTGACATCCCCAGCAGATTTTAAGTCCAAGTGATATTTGGCACTCTTCCGATTCAGGTCTTGGTTTCCTTTTTCAAAGAGTTATATATAATCCCCAGTAGAGTGGATGTTCTTTTGGGATTTCATCTCCAGCAGAAGTGGTTGATCAAAGAAGTTGTTCAATGTGATCCTTCTCACCAGAGTTCTTGGACTCAGAGGGCAATTTATTTTGTCATCCCCGGTGGAGCTGCCTTCGTTTCCAGCATTTATTTTGCTGGAGTATTTCTTTTTGCATTGCATAAGCATCATTTTCATGGCATCCTCCCAAACGTGTAGCATTTCCATTTCGTATGGAGCATTACGCCATAGAAAAATTCAAACATATGCATTCGAAGCATAAGCCAGGTTTGATACTTTCTTTGCCAGTTCTCTTCCTCAACAGAGATGGCATAACTCAGGAGATTTTGTTTTATCCTCGGTGAGGTCGCTGAGGGATGTGTTCATCCCACCTGTGCTCCCCGGCAGAGTCTTCTATGTAGACTTCTCCTTTCCCCAGCGGAGTCATCTTATCTTTGGGTAGTAAATCCGTTGATTTTACCTCTTGCCCTTTCGGTTCACGACGTATCTTTGCTAGGAGTTTGCCTTTGATTGGCCAATCTCTTTTTGAAACCCAGCTCTCGCCTGGTAGTCAGTTCTTGCCTGACATCTCTTTGGTGAAATCCAGTTCTCGCCTGGTAGTCAGTTCTCGCCTGACTTATTTCGTGAAACCGAGTTCTCGCCTGGTAGTCAGTTCTCGTCTGACCTATTTTTGTGAAATCTAGTTATCGCCTGGTAGTCAGTTCTCGCCTGTCTTATTTCGTGAAACCCAGTTCTCTTCCTCAGCAGAGATAGCATAACTCGGAAGAGTTTGTTTCACTTTATCCCCAGTTCTCGCCTGGTAGTCAGTTCTCGTCTGACCTATTTTTGTGAAATCCAGTTCTCGCCTGACTTATTTTGTGAAACCCAGTTCTCTTCCTCAGCAGAGATGGCATAAATCAGAAGATTTTGTTTCACTTTATCCCCAGCGAAGTTGTAGCGAGTGATTTTGGACGTGGTTCTTAAGCACTGTCGCTCTGGGGTACTATAGGTCGATTCATTTTTTATCCTATTGAAGCTGATGAAGGAAGGGAAATAAATGTCTCCAATTAACCCTACTTGCATACTGAGTTTAAACAGATGATTGTTGGTTTACAGATGCGGTTTAGATTGTGGGCCTCTCTCTGCTTATTTTGTTAAGAATGACGGGGCTATGCTATTGGTAGGATGTTAGGACTGATGCTTTTCGATTGATGTATGAAGGTACGGGATTTTGGGTTTTTAATTAGTGTGCTCGCCAAGATTTTTCATTCTTATGCCTATGTATTCCCGTTTGATGAAACAGGGAAATCAGAGCGATCGTAGTTCCTCCTATTCTATGGGAGGAAAAATGTCGTTTTGGTGTCTTGTTCAAAGCCCAAGACGTGAAGCTAAAGGTGGTTTGTATCTTGTTCAAAGCCCAAGATGTGAAGCTGAAGGGTCTATTTGTATCTTGTTCGAAGCCCAAGATGTGAAGCTAGAGAGTTTTGACTTTAGAGAGAATTTGTCTTCTCTAAAGGGGGGTCTGTTTGTCACAACTGTTGGGTAACGGATTATAAAGGAGAATTACTTTATCTGGGATATGTGAATCCAGCAAAGCCATAATTTCATTTATAGGGGATTTTTAACCTGAAGGAGAAGACTTTAACTCAGTGTAGAGCAATGCCATCTTTCCTTAGGAATTTCTCATGCTAAAAGAGAGAAAGTGGCTTGGAAGTAAATAATCCAGAGGCTTGCCGCTTACAACAATTAGATGAAGGAAAAGGAGTTGTTGATGTTTGTATACTGTGAACGAGGCACAACGTTTGATGCTAAAAGGTTGATTGACTCAACCGGGGTTTTCTTATACAAAGCCTAAGAGGAGGCTATTGACCCAACAAGAGGGTGTTTTTATGTGTCTCGTACGAAGCCCGAGAGAGAGGCTAAAAGGGGTTGACTCAACAAGAGAGTGCTTTTGTATCTGTCTTGTCCGAAGCCCAAGACAGAGGCTAAAGGTGTTTGACTTAACAAGAGAGTCTTTATACCTCGTACAAAGCCCGAGATGGAGGCTGAAAATGTTTGACTCAACAAGAGAGTCTTTTATACTCAACAAGAGAGTGATTTTTATCTCGTACGAAGCCCGAGATGGAGGCTAAAATGCTTTGACTCAACAAGAGAGTCTTTTGTACTCAACAAGAGAGTGTTTTTGTATCTCGTACGAAGCCCGAGATGGAGGCTAAAGGTTAGCTCCACTGGGGAGAATCATTGTATAAAGCCTAAGAGGAGGCTAGTGTGCTGGTGACTATTTCAGTTTAGTGACAGGTCCAGTATGTTGGTTAAAAGAGAAAATCAGTTCTTATATGGGTAATGTTGTAATTTGGGATTGATCAAAGGATCAGGGAGATTTCCTGTTCTTTAAGGAAATGGAAAATACAAAGGGTATGGGGACTGTCCAACTCTACTGGTGTTTTGAGAAATCGATTCTCAAGTAGTGAATGATCTTTGTATGATGCCCAAGAGAAGGCTGGTATGTTAAGGGATGAAGGTAAACCCATTAACTGGTCTGACACTTGACTCAGAAAGACAACTCTAGCAAATTGACGACTAGGTTCTGTTCCTATACCTGTAGAGGTCTCTGGGTCCTTGTACTAAGCCCAAGAGAAGGCATGAGAGCTTTTAAGAAGCCGAAGGGTCCTTGTACAACGTCCAAGAGGAGGCGGGGATGCTTTTAAGAAGCCCGTGGGTCCCCAAACCCCGAGAAGTTCAAGACATGCCATTCACTGAGAATAGATCAAGCCAGGAAAGTTTGAGAATTTGGAAGATACTCAAGAGATGCCATTCACGGAGAAAAGATCATCTCTGGGGACTGGAGTCTCTTTGATAATTTCTAAGGGTGACAGTCTAAGAAAGGGTTCACCGAGAATGCTGCCTTTCACTTCTCCATATTGTTTAACCCCAAGAGGAGGGAAGAATGTGTCTGGTAATCCTATGGGGATCTAGTTTTGTTTGTATTTAAGAGTGACCAACAGGGCTTTACCTAGTGCTAGACGTAGTTGCGGGGGAAAACTCTAAATAACTATACTAGTATTACACAGTGGATATTTGACAAGTATATAAAAGTTTGTGAAAGAAGACTTACAGTGAGCAGCCCCACAATACAGTTATATATATATATATGAAAGCGGATAAAGAAAGCGGGTAAACACTTACTCGGTTGTAGAGCTTTCATGCTGTTTGGTTAGTTTGTTCAACAAAGAAAGCTTTGATAACAATATTATATTCAAAATCAAAGGAGAAAGTGCTTTGAAAAGATTGTTGGGGCTTACAGCTCAAGGAGAGGCCCAAGGTTTTATCAGTGATTGCACTGTTGTTTTGAAATTGTACAGGGACTTATACAAGTGACTGCGGCCCAAAAAGGTTTTATGTACAAGGGGATGGGTCTTACACTCTCTCAAGAGGCTCAAAGATTTATTTTTGTACAAGTGGTGGGGCTTACAACTCAAGGAGAGGCCCAAAGGTTTTATTTAAAAAGGCGACGATCGCGTCGAACTTTTTGACGGTATCGGGACTTATACAATAAGTAAGGCCCAAATTATTTTGGTTTTAAAAAAGGGTTGGGTCTTACACTCTACTAGAGGCCCAATGATTTTTAAAGAGTGGGGCTTATAACACGAGGGTAGGCCCAAAGGTTTGATTTTTGAACTGGCGATCGCGCCGAGATTTTCTTTTAACGCAGAGGGACTTATACAATATCTGAGGCCCAAAAAGGTTTTGGTTAAAAGGGGATTGGGTCTTACACTCTATTAGAGGCCCAAAAGTTTTTTAAAGTTTTGTTTGAGTGAAAATCAAGGAAACCCTAAATTTGTTTTCTTTTAAAAGTAAATATTTAAAGAAAATCAAATAAAAATGATAAAAATACCAAATAAGTTTGAATAAACCACTTGTGATTTTTGTTGAGGGTTTGAAAAATGAGGTTTTAATCACAAGATAAATTAAAACTCATTTGGTTTTGATTTTCAAAGTAAATATTCACTTTTAAATGTTTAAAAAACAAATAAAATGAATTTATTCACAAAAATACTAATTATATTAAATAACTAATATAAATTTAATTTTTTTGTGGAATACAATATTTCAATATTTTTGTGATTTTTTGCAAAAAGAACCAATAAAAAATAATTAAAATTGAGAGAGTTATTAATTTTCCAAATCATTAAAAATAATAAGAAAAATAATAAAAATATGAAAAGTGATAAAAAGAGGATCTGGGGCGAGGGGGATTCGAACCCCAGACCTCTTGTGTATAGGGCGCGCGCCTTACCACTGGGGTGGTGATACATCCGTTGATTAAAACACAACCACAAATATACAAGGCTTGCCTTGTTTTTGGCCTGACCCAAGGCATGGCAAGGCAAGATTTTGGTTGAAAACGTGAAGGCCATAACTTTCTCATTTCTCCATGGATTGGGACAAAATTTAGGTCTATCCTGCCTAGAATTTCACAAGGAATCCAATGGTGGTAGTATTTTTTTCAGATCATGCTCCTATTAAAAAACCCGATAGTGGTTTTGAAATAGGCCATGATTTGCATTTTCTATGCCATCTCTTGGTACAAGCATGAATTACATGATAAATTGGTGCAAACACAACACATATAACATGTATAAGAGATGCATGATCAGTGGACATCAAAAGAAAGCATGATTCAAAGAATCCAAGTTGTGATGCTTACCTCTTTTTGGAGCTTTTGTGCAATCTGCCAAGCCACTTGTTCCAGAAGTGAGTTGATGCTTTAAACAACCTCAAATGATCTCTTAGAAGCTTTTAGGATGGTTGGAATCAGCTAGAAACCTCAGGAACAAGTTTGAGCTCTTTCTTGCAAAAGGGGCAAAAGTGGCCAAAATAGCAACTCTCTCAAATGGTGTTCCTGATGGGGGGAACCATTTGGGACAGTTCAAGGATGATATTTGGAGTGTGTTTGAGGTTTTATCTGGTTTGGAAAGTGACTGAATCAAGACATGGCTTGAAAAATGCACAAAAGCCCTATTTTGAGGTTTTGAGAGGTGAATTTGTGATTTTGGTGTTACAGGTCACTTGTGAGAGTTTGGACAGCTTAGATATGATATATTGGATGTGTTTAGATCATAAGCTGTGGTGGAATTTCTATCTAACTCAAAAACTCAGAATTACCTTGCTAAAGAAGGCATTTTTGCCAAGAGAAAGAGATTTTGAGGAAAGCAAGTGTTGTAGTGCTTTGGTGTACTCAAACTGAACACAATTGAGCTCTATTTATAGTAGAGCAAGTTTGTTTTGGCTGTAATAGTGAATGGCAACTGCAGTAGAGGTTTGGCCAATGTTGAGCAATGAGAATCCAAGTCTCCTCTAGCCATTGACTAGAGGTTAGGGCACAGGCTGCTGGTCCCCTTGGTCTTGGATAAGTCTTGATTGAATTCAGTTGGAAATGGCTTAGTCCATGCCACCTTGGTGTATGCATTGAATGCTCCAATCCAAAATTGGAGTCTTGTCCCTCTTTTAGGCATTTCTAGGTTTGGCATGCTATTTTTGGTTTCAAAGACTTGGGAGGCTTGGGATCAGAGTTGGTTCCTCCTTGGTCCCCCCTTGAGGTGTTCAGATGGATAGAGTTGCTTGCCCTTTGCAAAATTTGAGTAAATCGAGCAAAACTCCAAAATCTGCCTTGCCATGATAGTTTACAGCAAGGCATATTGGCATTGTCATATCTCATGGCTCAAGTGGACTTTGATGGAGTTCTTGGCCATTTTGGAAAGCCCTCATATGATACAACAACTGTTTGATCATAATTGGTTTTGATACTTTTTGGATCCAAGTGAAAAATGCCCCTACATTTGGAAAAAAGTGAAGGCAGATTCTGACTTAGTGAAAATTTCACTAAGTGTTGGAAAAAAGTGACATTTTCACTTTTTGTGATTTTGATCATTCCATAACTCAAAATCCATGAGGAATTGGAATGAGTTATGTTTGAAGCTTTTGTAGAGTGCCATGAGAGCTACAAATCCAGCTTTGGATGGGAAAAAATAGCCTTGTGGTTTAGGAGTTATGATCCTCCAAAGTTGGTACCCTAGCCACTTTGTTCCATAACTTAGAAAAATTTATAAGTTTCTTATGGTTACCCCTTTTACAAGTTATCCCACTTTTATTGATTTTTCTTGATGAATGATGATTCCAATCACACATTAACATCATTTTAGGGTTAAGGAACCATAATTGTGAAAAATCTCAAAAAGTCAAAGTTTGACTTTTGTGCACAGTTGACTTTTTATCAGATGAATTCAAAACTGTGCGATCCTCTATGAAATCAAGTCCTTGACCTAAATCAAACTTGATGGATTGATTACATAGGTGTTATAGGGTGTATTGAATCATGTCTTAGGGTTTGGGAGCATGTCCTGGTCAAAAGTCAAAGATACAGTTGACTTTTCTCGCGAAACCCTAATTGTGGTTCTGATGAACTTGAAACTTGTTGCTTAAGCTTCTTGGATCAATCCATTATTGCAAATGGATCAATGTGGTTTATTAGAGACCCTCAAATCCTATCTTGAGGTATCGGCTCATGATTTGTCCCAAAAGTCAACTTAGGGGTAAATTAGGTCAAGAAACCCTAATTCCTGATTTTTATGAGTGCATCCCCTGAAGCAAAATTGACTTGATAATTGGGCTTATGATGTTCCATGGAGTATTTTAGGATATGCTTTGAATCATGGGCTCATGCCCAGAGGAAAATTTCCATCTGGAGGCCCTGGTCGACCAAACCCTAATTTGGTGACACTGGCAATCTTGAGGCTTAATCCACTCAGAATGTTGCATCCTTGTGCTTGATTCTTGAAGTGGGAGTCCTCTTGATCCATTGTGGATGTTTGAGAGGCTAGACAAGTTGAAGATCATGTCATTCCTTGATTGATCCTTTGTCTAAGCACTCAGAGAGAGATTGAAACCTAAATTTGATTGTAGTAGATGCTCACCCATCTTTGAGGAGACTAATGAGGTATAATGGTTCATCCATATTGTGATGATGATTTGCATAATGATGGGAAATCTTAGTGGTCAAAATTTGGGGTATGACAGAAGTCCACATTCGGCTTAGTCTTTCGTTTCGAGTTCGCCTTCGGTCGTCCTCGTATTATTTTGTTGGGTAGACGCCTTCGTCCGGTCTTCCTTTTCGAGTTCGTCTTCGGCCGTCCTCGTATTATTTTATTGGGTAGAGCGCCTTCGGCCGGTCTTCCTTTTTGAGTTTGTCTTCGGCCGTCCTCGTATTATTTTATTGAGTAGAATTTCATTATCCCCACAGATTGCAAATTTCAGGGTTCTTTTGGTATTCAATCTCCGTGTATCCTTGAATGTCTGAAAGCCATTGCTATCATACCTTCAGGACCAAGTTAATTGAATAGGGGCAGCTGTAGCACCCCAAAATTTGCCCTCATGCTTTTAGCACTAATTGGCTTATGTTTCATTTCATTTTTGCATAATCATCTTTGCATATCCTTTGGTTCATATCATGGGATCAAGGTATATGAGAAATCTCAAGTGAATCACATTCTCATAATCAGTGTAAGTTTAGGGTTTTGGGGAAAAGTCAGTGCAAGTGTGTTTTTGAGCCAAGGCTTGATTGCAAGGTTTTCCATATGCTCTCAATTGTCCAAGGATGAAGTATTGCCCATTGGTTCCTTTCAGAAGATCTTCAATTTAACAATTGGTTGAGAATTAGTCAGATTGGGGAAAAGTCAACTGTGCAGAGGAAAGAGTCAACTCTTGACTTTTTGAGGTCAATTTCATGTTCCTCATCTCAAATATGATCATTGATGAAGATTGGATCAAGAGATATCAAAGGTATCATCAAAAATAAAGAAATATGAAGAACTTTCAAAAATAGAAACTTAGGGTTTCTAAATAAGGCAAGTTTGTCAAGTTGAAGGGTCATCTTTAAGGCATTCTTTCTCTATAATACAAGCTCCAAACTGAAAGTTTCAAGAGGCCTATTGAAAGTTCATCTCAAGAGCTTCAAAACCATACCAAAAACATCTCCATTGGATCAAAAACAAGGGAGATATGATGGATTAAAGTGGAGGGTTCACAAGGCATTTTGACTGGTCAGGCATTGCAAATGCGCGTTGTGAGGGATATCCTTCTAGCCATCTTGTTTTAATGATGTCAACAAATGCATTAGATTGTAATTTGAGCGGTATCACTTCACGTGTCGGGCATACAGAGTCTTATCGTTGTTGGTCATGTGTCTAGATGCATAGGATGCTATTCTCCTCAAAAATAAATGTCCACAAGTGATTTAATAGTGTCTAGCATGTGTGTTTGACCTTGGTCTGGTGAAAACAATTCAAAAAATGAAATTTCTCAAAAAAATTGGCCTTCATGCGCTGACCTCAGAACTTATGCGCCGACCTCAAGAATCATGCGCCGACCCCCCAGAACTCACGGGTAAGCGCATAAACCAGAGTACTCAAAATTGGCCTTCTATGCGTCGACGCATAGACTCCAGAGGTTGACGAATGACATTGTTTTTTGTACTTTTTCACTTAAATTCGTTTCTATTATTTCCTGTTATTTCTTTTGGTCATATTTTGTCATATAAATAGTTTTGGGTCTTCATTTTTTACATAGAACAAGAAACGTGAAAAATATATGTCAGTTCTCTCTTCATCTTCATCTTCTTCATTGTGTAAACAAACAATCACACATAATCATTTTTGTTTGTGTCGCCCATTGATCGAAGTGATAACGTTCAGAAGTTAGGAAGTGTGATCTTCATCTTCTGGGTTGAGAAATTGGCAGGTGTTTCTTGAATCAAACCAGTTGGGTTTGTCCTCCAAGAATCGAGGAGATTTTGGGGGTTTTGTACAAACTGTTCTTTCTACAGGGATTCAGCTGGGCGAAGGTAACAGGAAATTGGCGCAACTGTTTCGGTTTAGTAGCTGTAATCAGAGGATCGTAGAAGAAGGTTTGGGTTTGAATTCTTGGAAGATTTCAATTGACTGAGTGAAGGTAACTGAAGAACGAAGTTTTCTTTCGGTTTAGTAGCGTGGGACGGTAATTGAATCATCCATATTCGGAGCACTTGATTCATCTTGAATCAAGGGAAGAGAAAATTCTGCATCAAAGATCGAAGACGTTCGGGGTTTGAATGTTCATAGTTTTCTCTTGTAATAAACATTGCAACAACTACACACACACACACACACATATATATATATATATATATATATATATATATATATATATATATATATATATATATATATATATATATATATATATCAATTCCTTTTGCGGAATTGGGGGCAGACGTACCCAAAGCGAGGACGATTGGGGAACTGCCTAATCAAATCTCAGGTGTTCTCTCTCTTTCCCTAAACTCTTTTACATTTCAGTATTGTTCGATTTTGTGACGTTGCAAACTATCGTAATTTCTGTCATAGAATAACTGTACATTGTTAAACTGTTTTTGTTAAATCGATACAATTCATTGAATTATGTTTTGGAGCAGCTGCACATTATTCTCAACAGAAATTCTGTATTTAGTGTGTTTACGCACACTACGTGTTTGATAATTTGTTTCCGAGCAAAATTCAAACACAGTGCTTTAAATTGTTTATCAATTAACCTCATTGGATCGGTATAAACATCAAGCAAGTGATAATTTGTTGTCTGCGTTTATAAGTGTAATATTCAGAACTGAATTTTTCTCTTTCGTTCTCATCCACAATATATTCGTGCATATCCGATCCTTTCGGTAGAAGGTTCGTTATAGACGTTTTATCCAGTGGTAGCTTCCGTTAAACAAATTTTTTAAAACAGAATTTTGTAGTCCATTTGCGTGTAAAACTCAAGGGATCTATTCAACCCCCCTTCTAGATCCATAGCCATCGTCTAACAAGTGGTATCACGAGCTCCGGTTTATTTTGGTCCTTCGTTAAAACCTCTTGGATCATGTCGAACAAACCTAAGGGGGCTTATAATAGAGCTCCAATTTTTACAGGTGAAAACTACAGCTACTGGAAGGATTGTATGCGCGTTCATATTGACTCCTTAGATCGGAAGGTTTGGAACGTTATTTTAAACGGTCCCATGGCAATCACTATGACTAACGCGGAAGGTGTTGTCGTTCCTAAACCCGAAGACCAATGGACTGAGGAGGACGAGAAAAAGTACAGTTATGATTGGAAGGCTCGTAATATGATCATTTCCTTTTTGGGAGTTGATGAATATTATCGAGTCTCCCATTGCGAAACAGCCAAAGCTATGTGGGATGCCTTACAAGTAGCCCACGAAGGCACTAATGATGTTAAATTGGCTCGTATTAATACACTAATGCAAGAGTTTGATTTGTTTTACATGAAGCAAGGGGAAACCATTGCGGATATGCAAAAACGATTCACTCACATCATCAACAAATTGCATGTTCTTGGTAAACCAATTCCTAATGAGGTTTCTACTAATAAAATTCTGAGGTGTCTTAGCAGGGAATGGCAACCGAAGGTTACCGCTATCAAGGAGGCCAATGATCTTGCTACTCTAGACCTCACAACACTCTTTGGTAAACTCGATGAGCATGAGCAAGTGCTCATTAGCTTGGATAAACATGAGAAGAGCATAAAGAAAGAGAAGGTAAAAGATACGGAGAAGAAGTCGATAGCTCTTAAGGCTTCTTGTTCAAAGTCCACACATCAAGAGCTAAGTGATGATGAAGCCAAAAATGACAAAGATGAAGAATCCGGTGATGATATGAGCTTATTTGTGAAAAGACACAATAGATATATTCGTAAGAATGATATTCAGCACTCGGACAGAAATCTTGTCAAGTTCCGTAAGCAATCGAGAAGTGAAGGAAATAAAAATGGCAAGGTAAAAGGGACGTGCTACAACCGTGGAAAATTCGGGCACTACAAGCCGGATTGTCCATCCTTAAAGAAAGACAAAGACAAGGATAATGACAAGAGTCGCTCAAACAAAAAGTCCAACAAGTCTCGACGAGCATACATCGCTTGGGAAAGTGATAGCGAGTCGGAGAAAGATGACTCTTCAAGTGATGAAAGTGAATCCGTCAACCTTTGTCTCATGGCACGTAACAACAAAGGAAAAGAGGTAAAACACTCTAAATATGAAAACTGTCAAAATATGTCTCATGCTGAATTAAAAAGAGCTTTTGATACATTACACCACGAAGCTAAGGAAGCATTTCAACGCTTAGCTTCGAATAAAAATATTTTTTCCTATTTGGAGAAAAAGGTCTCCTATTCCCAAAAGGAATTGGAAGATCTTAAAAACTCCATGGTGAATGCATCAAAAACTAAAATCGATGAGAATAAATATACATGGTTTGACCTTGGGGGCTGTGATACTTGTCACATTTGGCAAAGAGAGGTGAGAACCCTCAAAGCCAAGTTAGATAAGGCTCTCAAGCCTAAGATTACGTTTGCTATTGATCGATCACATTATCGTGAAACAATGAATAATCCTTATCAACAATACACGTATGTGATTCGAAATAGTGATAGCAAAGGTAAACTCCAAACTAATCGTGATTGCTTATATTGTTGTAAGCCCGGTCATACTATTGCTAAGTGCCGCTTTCGGAGATTTCTTGTTCCAAAGGGCATTTATCAATGGTTGCCCAAAGGCAATTTTGGTTTCACTCACCATAAAGGACCCAATGAGAATTGGGTACCTACTCTCCCTTGATTATTTTTATAGGTACAAAGTCTTGAGACCATCGATGGAAGATGGGTTCTAGATAGTGGCTGCTCAAGACATATGACCGGAGACATATCTCTTTTCATCGACTTTGTGGCGAAGAAAAAGGGGTTTGTCACCTACGGAGATAATAACAAGGGACAAATTCTCGGTAAAGGTAGTATAGGTAACCCCTCATCTACTACTATCTCTGATGTACTTCTTGTGGAGGGCCTTAGACACAACCTTTTAAGCATTAGTCAACTATGCGACAAAAATTATAAAGTCTCTTTTTCAAAGGATTGTTGCGTAGTTGAAGATTGTGACAAAAAGAATGTGTTCAAGGGCTTGAGGGTGAATAACGTCTATATGCTAGACTTAAACGAGGTATCATTGGATGGAGACAAGTGTTTAGTCACTATGAATGAAGATTCATGGTTGTGGCATAGAAGCTTGGCTCATATCAACTTTGATTTGCTTAACAAAATTGTCTCTAAAGACCTAGTCATCGGTTTGCCCAAAATTAAATTTACAAAGGATCATCTTTGCGATGCGTGCCAAATGGGGAAGCAAACAAGAATCTCTTTTAAATCTAAAAACATTGTTTCAACTATGAGACCTCTTGAGCTCCTCCATATGGATCTCTTTGGACCATCTTGGGTTAAAAGCCTAGGTGGTAACTACTATGGATTTGTAATAGTCGATGATTTTTCTAGGTTTTGTTGGACAATTTTCTTAGCAAATAAGAGTGATACCTTTTCAGCCTTTGAACGATTTACTAAGTTATCTCAAAACAAGTTGAACACAAACATTGGGTCAATCCGAAGTGACCATGGGGGTGAGTTTGAAAATCATTTATTTGAAGCATTTTGTGATTCCAATGGAATTGATCATAATTTTTCCGCACCACGTACCCCTCAACAAAATGGGGTAGTGGAACGTAAAAATAGAGTTTTGGAAGAACTTGGAAGGACTATGATCAATGATAGTGGATTACCAAAATACTTTTGGGCCGACGCCATAAGTACGGCTTGTTACGTTTTGAATAGGGTGCTCATCCGGCCTATTCTAAACAAGACACCGTATGAGCTTTTAAAAGGGTGTAAGCCAAACATCTCTCACCTTCATGTATTTGGTTGCAAATGCTTTGTGTTAAATAGTGGAAAAGAGACTCTCGGCAAATTTGATGCCAAGGCTGACGAGGGTATTTTTCTTGGATACTCTCAGTCAAGTAAAGCTTATAGAATCTATAATAAAAGGTTACGTATAGTTGAAGAGTCAGCTCATGTTTCTTTTGACGAGTCTTATCCGAGAAATGTCGGAGAAGGTAGTTCTTTTCATGGTGCAGGTGTACCTACTGAAGACATACTCAAGGACACTGATAAGGGAATTGATCAGCCTGAAGCAGTGCGTATTGAGGAGGAAAAGGATCACCAACCAGTGAAAAGTGAAGATGATCACCATGCTAAGAAAGATGAGCTTCCTCCAGCTTGGAAGTCTTCCAAAGACCATCCAATTGACAACATTCTCGGTGATATCTCTAAGGGAGTAACTACTCGCTCTAAACTTAGTAACTTTTGTTATTACTCTGCTTTTGTTTCCCAAGTTGAACCTAAAAAACTCTAAGGAAGCGTTACTCGATGAGCATTGGTATCTATCAATGCAAGATGAACTAAAACAATTCTGGAGAAATGAGGTTTGGGACCTTGTCCCCCCTCCGCGAGATCATCGAGTAATAGGCACCCGATGGGTGTTTAGGAATAAACTTGATGAAAATGGAGTAATAACGCGTAACAAAGCTAGGCTTGTAGCGCAAGGCTATAACCAAGAGGAAGGAATCGACTATGAGGAAACTTATGCGCCGGTTGCCCGACTCGAGGCCATACGCCTTCTACTTGCCTACGCTTGCACAAAGAACTTTAAGCTATTCCAAATGGATGTCAAAAGTGCATTCCTTAACGGATATATAAATGAAGAGGTTTATGTAGCCCAACCTCCAGGTTTTGAATCACACGAATATCCTGATCATGTTTATAAACTTAAGCGAGCTTTGTACGGACTCAAACAGGCCCCTAGGGCTTGGTATGAACGTCTAAGCAAATTTCTACTTGATCAAGGGTATTCAAGAGGAAAGGTTGACACAACCCTCTTTATTAAACGTCAAGGAAAACACTTAATTTTGGTACAGATTTATGTTGACGATATTATATTTGGGTCTACTAACATGACCTTGGTCAAGGAGTTTTCTAGTTTGATGCAGGGGGAGTTTGAAATGAGCATGATAGGGGAGCTCAACTATTTCCTCGAATTGCAAATCAAACAACTTGAAGAGGGAACATTCGTGAGTCAAACGAAATATTGTCTTGAGTTACTAAAACGTTTTGATATGCTGAACTGCAAAGCAATAGATACTCCTATGCCTACAAGTGCTAATCTCGATCGTGATGAAAAGGGTAAGGATGTTGAGGTAAAGAAGTACCGAGGCATGATAGGGTCTCTCCTTTATCTTACCGTATCACGTCCCGATATAATGTTTAGTGTATGCATGTGTGCGAGGTATCAGGCACATCCCAAGGAATCCCACCTGAAGGCAGTTAAGCGCATACTTCGATACCTCTCTGGTACTCCAAAGTATGGGCTGTGGTATTCCAAAGGAAGTGTTTGTTCCTTAGTTGGTTACTCTGACTCCGACTTTGCCGGGTGCAAGTTGGATAGGAAAAGTACTAGTGGCACATGTCACTTTTTCGCAAATTCCTTGGTGAGTTGGCACAGCAAGAAACAGGTTTCCGTTGCTCTGTTAACAGCCGAGGCGGAATACGTTGCCGCCGGTAGTTGTTGTGCTCAAGTCCTATGGCTTAAACAATAATTACTGGATTTCAATTTAAAACTTGAACGTATTCCAATTTTGTGCGATTAATCTAACTAAGAACCCTGAACTACATTCACGCACCAAGCATATCGAAATACGCCATCATTTTCTTAGGGATCATGTAGAGAAAGGTGATGTTATTTTTGAGCATGTTGACACTAAGAATCAACTTGTTGACATTTTCACAAAACCATTAGCTACAGAGCCTTTCTTTCACATCCGTAGGGAACTTGGCATTCTCGATATCTCGGATCGTGCATAACATCCTTTAGAATTATGATTTTCACACACACATATATATATATATATATATATATATATATATATATATATGCTTGTTCATATTTTTAACTAATAATGCAAAGAGAAATTCATCCATATGTGAGGGATCTCACCGTCATGACGTTAAAGGTAATATCATTCCAACTTATAGAGGTTTATCAACATTTTGTGCCATGTTACTTACTCTAATATTGATGTTTATTTCATTTTGAGCACTTATCATTCATGTGAATGTTTGGTTCTGTGTGTATATGTGTATTTATCTGCTTGGAACAAGAATTTTGCAAAAAATTTCATTTTTACACTTCCATGCGTCGACGCATGATTTCACGCGCTGACCCATTAAACTCTCGGGTTAGCGTATAACCACATGGTCAAGCAATTTTTCAAATTTTCAGGAAACATGCGCCGATGCACAAGTTCAGAGGTCGACGCATGAAGGATTCGTTAAGACTTCTGGGTTGCGTGCGCCGACCTATAAATGCTTTACCTTCCCTATGTTTTCTTAGTGCACATTAAACTATGATTATTGCATGTCATCTAATTAGCTTTTGTGGTCAATCTCTCCCTATTCTACTCCTTTAAACCTCATCAATCTCAATATATCCCCACTAAACTCTCATCAAAACCCTAATAAATTAGAAAAAGGGAAGGGAATACCAAGAAAGAAATTTCTCTATATATCTACAGCAAGGTACTCAAAGGATTTCACACATCTTCTCTTCTATCTCTGCAACAATCAAGTTTGATAATCTTCCTTCAACTCTTCTTCAACAATGGCTTCCAGAAGAAATACTGGTACAAGAGGAGGAAGAGGATCCACTTCACAACAAGCTCAAACAAGAGGATCATCCGCACAACGGGTAACTTTTGAATCTTTAATTTCTGAAAGGTTAGCCACTCCATTTGCGGAATTATTTTCTGACCGGGCTGTTATCAGACAACATGGCTTTTATCCGTTGATGGGTCAAGATTTTCACATTCCTGAAATTTCTGAACTCATCAATTTTCAAAATCTGAATGAATTTGTTGAATGTGATGACGAGTACAGTGAAGACTTAACTAGATTGTTCTACTGTGGGATAAAGGGAAAATTTCGTGGGGCTGAATTTAAGTTCTCTATCAATAATATAGAATATCAGGTGACAAACGATGTATGGTCTACATTGTTTGTTTTGAATACTGATGACAGTCTCCCAAAGGTTACTGATAAAACCTTTGTTAGAGACTATGTATTCAAAACTGCTTTGAATTCTATGTTGAGGGAACCATATCCAGATGATTATGTGGCAAGTGAAGCATTTCCTAAGAGTGTCACCACCGGTCATCTAAAATTTAAAGAACGTATCCTTCAGTGGATTGTTTCTCGCATCTTGAGACCTAAGAAATGAGGCTACTCAAGAGTTGAACAAGCGGAGGTGCATCTTATCTATATCCTGAGGGAAAAGATCAAAATCAATTGGCCTTACTACTTTGCTTCTAGGATGTTCACAACTCGCAGCTCGAACAAATTTCTAGCACTTGGATATGCATCTGCTGTGGCAAATTTTTTGAATCACTTTGACATTCCTATTCCACAGATTTGTCATGTTCAAATTACTGCTGAACAACAGTTTCTGGCCAGAACTTTGTCCATGATGGGTTACCATTGGAACTCTAGTGAGCGAAGGTTCTTCCATAGACAAAGAGCTAACCATCCTGAACCAGTCCATCTTGAAGCAAGTGAGGATGAAGGAAGTCAAGGTAATGCAGATCATGTTGGTAATGATGAAAATGTAGTGATACAAGAAGACATTGCCATGCAAGACAATCAAGCGGAAGAAGAAGAAGACAATCAAGAAGACAATGAGGCATGGATGGGATATCAACCGGAAGAATCCTATGGCAATCAAGGCTGGGGTCAGTGGCAACAAAAATGCTGGACCAACCTTGGTGCTGTGTATATTCCTCCATCCTATGATGGTGACTCAGAATGGCAGCTTCCACCAACTCCACCGTCTCAGCATTATCAACAATCCAATGAGGAAATTTTGGCAAGGCTGACTGAGTTGTCTCTGCAACATCAAGAATTTCAAGCGCAGCAGGAAAATCGATACCTGACTCAACAGGAACAACTTACCAATCTGTCTAACCAATTATCGTCTCATGCCACCAACTTCAATAATTTTGCAAATGCTGCTATGACAAGGTTCAATCAAATGGATGCCAATCTGACTCAGCAAAATCAAAACTTGGCCAACAGCCTCGGTAACCTCAATAGCACCTTGATTGACCTCAACCTTCAACTCGAGGAATTTCCACCACCAAGTCAATACCATAGGGGACGAGGTTATTCGTTTAGGGGGAAGAGACCATAAACCTTAGGGAATCATGTTTAGTTGTGCATGAATTTATGTTTTGTTGTTTGCTTTCTGTTATTTTGACATGTGCTGCACTTTTCTGTTATGTTTCAAACTTTATGAAGTGAATGTTTTGCTTTAATATCGTTGTTCCATATTTAATCAATACTAGTTTACATTAGCGGTATCATATGTGGATGCTGATAACTGTTTTGTTGTTGCAAATATTTGATGATCCAATACATATTTTCGTATGCTATTTTGACCACTGTCTTCTCGTCTTTTTGATGTTGTCAAAGGGGGAGAAGAATACAAGCTACAGAAAACGTTTAAACCGGATGTTAAAGACAGGGGGAGCATTGATCATCTCAAATTACATCTCTTGTGACAATCAAGGAAGTGTTGCCATCATAAAAAAGGGGGAGTATGTGAGGGATATCCTTCTAGCCATCTTGTTTTAATGATGTCAACAAATGCATTAGATTTTAATTTGAGCGGTATCACTTCACGTGTCGGGCATACAGAGTCTTATCATTGTTGGTCATGTGTCTAGATGCATAGGATCCTATTCTCCTCAAAAATAAATGTCCACAAGTGATTTAATAGTGTCTAGCATGTGTGTTTGACCTTGGTCTGGTGAAAACAATTCAAAAAATGAAATTTCTCAAAAAAATTGGCCTTCATGCGCTGACCTCAGAACTTATGCGCCGATCTCAAGAATCATGCGCTGACCCCCCAGAACTCACGGGTAAGCGCATAAACCTAAGTACTCAAAATTGCCCTTCTATGCGTCGACGCATAGACTCCAGAGGTCGACGCATGACACTGTTTTTTTGTACTTTTTCACTTAAATTCGTTTATGTTATTTCCTGTTATTTCTTTTGGTCATATTTTGTCATATAAATAGTTTTGGGTCTTCATTTTTTACATAGAACAAGAAACGTGAAAAATATATGTCAGTTCTCTCTTCATCTTCATCTTCTTCATTGTGTAAACAAACAATCACACATAATCATTTTTGTTTGTGTCGCCCATTGATCGAAGTGATAACGTTCAGAAGTTAGGAAGTGTGATCTTCATCTTCTGGGTTGAGAAATTGGCAGGTGTTTCTTGAATCAAACCAGTTGGGTTTGTCCTCCAAGAATCGAGGAGATTTTGGGGGTTTTGTACAAACTGTTCTTTCTACAGGGATTCAGCTGGGCGAAGGTAACCGGAAATTGGCGCAACTGTTTCGGTTTAGTAGCTGTAATCAGAGGATCGTAGAAGAAGGTTTGGGTTCGAATTCTTGGAAGATTTCAATTGACCGAGTGAAGGTAACTGAAGAACGGAGTTTTCTTTCGGTTTAGTAGCGTGGGACGGTAATTGAATCATCCATATTCGGAGCACTTGATTCATCTTGAATCAAGGGAAGAGAAAATTCTGCATCAAAGATCGAAGACGTTCAGGGTTTAAATGTTCATAGTTTTCTCTTGTAATAAACATTGCAACAACTACACATATATATATATATATATATCTCAATTCCTTTTGCGGAATTGGGGGCAGACGTACCCAAAGCGAGGACGATTGGGGAACTGCCTAATTAAATCTCAGGTGTTCTCTCTCTTTCCCTAAACTCTTTTACATTTCAGTATTGTTCGATTTTGTGACATTGCAAACTATCGTAATTTATGTCATAGAATAACTGTACGCTGTTAAACTATATTTGTTAAATCGATACAATTCATTGAATTGTGTTTTGGAGCAGCTGCACATTATTCTCAACAGAAATTCTGCACATAGTGTGTTTACGCACACTACGTGTTTGATAATTTGTTTCCGAGCAAAATTCAAACACAGTGCTTTAAATTGTTTATCAATTAACCTCATTGGATCGGTATAAACATCAAGCAAGTGATAATTTGTTGTCTGCGTTTATAAGTGTAATATTCAGAACTGAATTTTTCTCTTTCGTTCTCATCCATAATATATTCGCGCATATCCGATCCTTTCGGTAGAAGGTTCGTTGTAGACGTTTTATCCAGTGGTAGCTTCCGTTAAACAAATTTTTTAAAACAGAATTTTGTAGTCCATTTGCATGTAAAACTCAAGGGATCTATTCAACCCCCCCTTCTAGATCCATAGCCATCATCTAACACGCGTGTGGCTCGGAGTAAATAACGCAAACACCTTGTGTGCATGACATGTCAATGTTCCAAGGCAAATTTCTCCATGATTGAGGCTCCAAATTAAAAAGTGTTCAACATCATTTTTGTTCCTCTCCATCTCCTCTACAACTTTGGTGTTGGAGGAATTTTCATTTGATCAATGTATGAGGAGGTATGAAGGGTCAAAGTAGGTGATCTCAAACTAATACATTCACACACATGTGGGCTGGTCAAGGGCAGGTCAGGCTGGCATGCCAACTCAGTCATGACCAAGCTTCTTCATGATCATTTTTAGACTTCTTAAAGGATCCAATTGCAATTATTTTCATCACCAACAATGTTCTCCCTCACGAGCTCTTTCCAAAAAGCCAAAGAACTCGATAATTCAGTCATTAATCAAAGAGATATTACTTGCCAAAGTTGTTACCATGAACATGTATGCCTCTTGTTATTTTATCCCAATTCCAAAGACACATGGTGCTGCATTCCCTTGCTTCTATTGCAACCACGAGCACATGTCATGCCTTGAAATTTTGAGCCAAGCAATATCTTACATACATACACATTCATGCATTCCCTTTGCCTCATTTGTACAAACCAACAAAAAGAGGAGAAACTTGTGCAGCAAGCTGTGTCAGCTACATTGTACCATGAGAACATCATCACCTCTCATCATAAGAATACCATAAGCTCCATGATCCTCTCCACACTTGAACCATACACGAGCTCACCTTCACCATTTTCACTCTCATTTTTCTATTTCTCATTTTTTATTTCAACCTCACTTCTAACCATAGTTCTAACTGTCAACCATGACAGTTAGATCTTAACTCACCATATAAAACCAATCTCTAATAGAAATTGCAACGAACTGGTTCATTCTTCACACTTCACCAATTTTCACTCTCTCTCTCTGAAACTTCTCTCTCACGAAGCTTCATCCTCTTCAATCTCTCTGCAT
The DNA here is from genome assembly GCA_022829125.1 of Lathyrus tuberosus. NCBI lineage: Eukaryota > Viridiplantae > Streptophyta > Magnoliopsida > Fabales > Fabaceae > Lathyrus > Lathyrus tuberosus. The sequence continues at coordinate 10,442,685 of JALAZF010000117.1, forward strand.
TTTTCCACCTCCATTCTTCATCAATCATCACCAAAAAAGTGTGTGCAAGCATAGGAAGTTGCTGCATCAAACTTGATTCAACTTTTCTTCACTGAATTTCAAGAGAATTGAAGCTCATTTAGCCTTTATTTGGCCAGGCAAGGTTCAAGTGCATAAGGAGTCTCCTCTCTGGTTTTCTCTTGTAGCAAAGGAAGCTTCAAAGTGCAGGTTCTTCTTCAATCTTTCCTCTGCAAGTTTATTTGATTTGAGCTTGTTTTTGGTGTTTTGGAGCTCAATAGGAGCTATTGTGACTCTGGCTAGTTGATAGGCTCCATAAGAGCATAGATCTTGAATTCTAGGGCAAAAATATTCCCTTTAGTTCTCTCTGTGTATGCATTATATGTGATTTGTGAGGCTAGATTTGGAATCTGCGTATCATAAGGAGTAGAATGGCATAGGTTTTGCCCATTTCTGGTGACATGTAAGGTGGAGTACGGTGGCTGCTCGCCGGAGAAGACAACCAGAGTCTTCTCCGGCCACCTGAGAATTCATTCTCACATAAACCCTAGTTTGATCCCAGTTTAAGTCGTGACCGTTTGATTCTTTTGATCCAACGCACATTAGAGTGCCAGTGCATTAATGAGTGCCCTCCCTCTCACGTGTCTCATTTGTCTGACTTTGTGTTGACTATGTGATTCCATGTGTGTGCATCATCAGTGCTTAACATGTGCGTGCGTTGTGAATAATTTGTTTTGTTTACTTCTTTGATCATCTCAAGTTGACTGGGTCCAATGGTTCTCAGAGAGTCAACAATTTGACTAATCCACATGGCATGAACCCTCAGACTTGCATGTGCCTTGGGCCTAGCAATTCTAATATCCACACCCCCTCCACTTAAGCCCAATGCATGTTATAACTGGACTTTTATTTTGGATGCACCCCCTGCTATTTTCTTTGTTTTTTTAATTTTTTTTATAATTGTTTACATTTTATTTTTTTTAAAATACTTGTGAACATCTAAAAATCCTAAATAAATTCATGGAGCATTATAACACATTTAAATAATTTTTGACAATTTTATTTTTCATTTTTGGATTATTTTACTATTTTTTGTGAAATTTTCGATGTGTTGCATCTTGGTTGAGCTTTGTTCATGATACATGTTGCCTTGATGAATTGTTTGGCATACCTATGAGTTTAATTTTCACATGAAAATTGATACATACTTTAATGACAGCTTGAGGCACCTTATGAATTTTTTTCGGATTTATAAAAGCATTTTTGATTGATGTTTGGATGTCCTATTTGTTCCTAATGCTTGTGCCATTTGTGTGAACTTTTGAAGCATGTTTTAGTATGATCCTTAATGAGTTTTGATCCATTCTTTAGAGACATGTTTACTTGCTATTTGTACTCTAATTCACTTGCCTTCTTCAAATTTTCATGTACTCTTAACATGTCCTTTGAGAATTCATAAATGCAACCTTGTTTGTGTGAATGTTAGGGATCATATGCTAAAGTGTTGATGTGCATGGTATGTAACCCTCTTTGATACTTGTTGAGACCTCTTGATACATGTTGTGTGAACATTATAGGTCCTCTTCCTCATATTATAGGTAATTTCTTGCTCATTTTTGGATTGACTTGTATGCACTTGTTTAAACTTGAAATGTTTTGTGAACTTGTATTTATCTTCTTACATGTCTTTGATGACTGTCTTCATTAATGTTTGTGTGATCTTGTACATCCATGAAAACATGATTCACTTCTGTTTATGATCATTCGCAATCATATGGCATGGATTCTAATTTCATCTTGCACCTTGCATAAGTTCATGAATATTTGATCACTTGTTTGAACTTGTTTGCACCTAGTTTGCTTCTCTTCTTCGATGTGCACTAACATGAGACTTGTGTGGACTTTGTATGTACATTCTTGCATTCTAAATGTCGTCTCACATATCATATGCTACTGACTTGCATTCATTTCCAAGTATGTTTATCTTGCATCTTTATTCTTTACTTGTGTTACAAGTTTGCATAAATGTATGAACTTGAATGGTGTTTGTCTTCACTTCTTCTTGCTTAATTATTCTCAATGCTTGCATTCATGATTCACATGCTATATTAATGACATCTCCTTGCATTTATAAATGTAATTCACTTCTGACTTTAATGTTTGCACATGCATTTATTCATGTTTATGAACCATATGCATTCATCTTGCATAGTTAGTGCATAACTTGCAGTTGTGTTATCTTTTGATGCATAGTTTGACATTGTTTGTTTTCATTTGGCATGTTAACCTTAGTAGGAAACTTTGACCTATACCTACTGACCTTGGATGATCCTTAACCCTTAGGACTCATTCCTTTTAGTTTAAGCCTTGTTTGCTTCTTAAGTTGTCTTCTTAAGGCAACTAGCATTGTTCGGTTTATCTTTTGGCACTTGTATTCAATACTTGTACATATTTTGTGCTAACCTTTTATGTAGGGGCAGAGGTAAGGCACATGAGCATGTGGATGCTTATCCAAGCTCATTCCTTCTTTCATCTCTCTTTCTCTTTACTTATGGATTACATGATATAATGCTTGATTGTGTAGAACTTCTTCACATCCCTTTGGGATCCTAGCTCATCCTTAATTTTTGATTAAGGTGAGGTAGGATACGCATTAGGCAGTGCTATCCCTCTCTCTTATTTAGACTTCGGTTGCTCTTAAACCTCAACCTTAGGGCCATCTTTTGCATGATAACATTAGGATATAATTCCCCTTAGTGTTTTCTTTTCCTTTGAGTCTTCTCTTCTCATCTCATAACACTTTTAAAACACTTAATAAAATTAACGTGTATTGCGCATGAGCCTTATATGTGGGAAGTGAGGAATGGGGGGTCTCCCTTCATTCTTCTAGGGTGTTTAGCGTACGTCCTGTTGGGGACGATATGCGACGCATTCGTTCCTATGTTGTAGACTTGGATGCAATGCAAGTTATGAACTAACTTCAATCCACTTCTGTCTAAAACACACAAACAAACTCAAACCTTTTTCATCCTTCGGGATTGTTAATTTTTAAATCATTTTCAGAAAAGAGCACGTTATGCTCTGTTTAGTCGCACACAGGCATCAACCCTAACTGCTAGACGCGAACTTAACATCGCTCATAAAAAACACCAAGACCCCGTTAGGTCGAACTACGACTGCTCTGATTTCCTCTCTCTGGTTAGATTGAGGATACGTAGGCACAAGACGGTGATGAATTGGCGAGCAACCTCCCCCCTTAGTTCGTGTCCGAACTACGTTGACTCTGACTTTCCCATTGCACGAGGGAATACGTAGGCATAAGACGTCGATGTCCTATCGAGTCACTTCTTTTTCTTTTCTTCTTCGTTTCTTCGTTCTTTTTCGTCCTCGTTCCTTCTCCTTTCCAGTAGCAGTGGAACTTCAGATGACGACACCCTTTGATCGAGACAATAAGAGTGGATCCCATCGTGTACGATGGACGCGTGGGGGTGCTAATACCTTCCCCTCGCGTAACCGACTCCCTTACCCGTTTCTCTTGGTCGCGAGACCATGTCTTTTCCCTTCCCTCAGGTTTACGCAGTGTTTCCTTTCCCTCTCTTGGGATAAATACTCATTGCTGGCGACTCTGTTTCCGCGCCACTTTCGCGTTTGTACCTGGATGAAAATCCCGGGAGTGAAAGCGTGGTGTCTTCTAGGGCCACGTGTCATGAGCAATAAATGCCTATGACGGCTATGAGTAGGTGTGCTTGAGTGCCTATGCGATGCCTCGTTTCTCGTGCTAGAGCTTATAAATATGGGGAAGTCCGATTCATTTGCACGCTCTCTTCATTCTAACTCAAGAAATTTCCCAAGTCTCTCAAAGCTCTCTCTGCTCTTCCAAAAACCATCTGTCGTCGTAGACGCCGTCATCCCTTTTCTTCGCCGTCCAGATTCTTCTTCATAAAAGTAAGTCTTTTATCCTTCTTCAGATTCTATGCATTTTATGAATTTTTCGGGGAGTTTCTTGAGTCTTCGATGAATTTTCTAGGAGACTCATGAAGTTTCCGGCGACTTTTCTGGGGAGCCTTTGATTTTTTCGGCGACCCTATGAAGTTCCCGGCAGAATCATGAAGTTTCTGATGAAGATTCCTGGTATTTCATGAAGGTTCTGGGAACAAGGATGGGTTTCTGATGAAGGTCGCGAGGACCTCATGGGGCTTCAGTGTCCTTGCTGGGTTCTCTATCGGAGAACCTTCTCCCCGTAGGTGCGTGCATACCAAGAGAAATTCTCTCGTCGAGGAGACTTCATGTCGAGGAATCTTTTCCCCGCAGATGGGTTTTGTGTCCTGCAACGAGGTTGGTTTCCTCACGACCATGCACTTGTCGCTAAGGGCTTTGGCTGAGGGCGTGTGTGAAGCATCTCCTCGCCTTTTCACTTGATTTGCGATGGAAGGTTAGATTTGATCTTATCGTCGAATTTACTGTTTCCTTTTGATTTTTTGTTTAAATAGATCCCAAGCCCGAAGATGTCGTCATGGTCGACGAAGAGGTCGTCGACGTGGAAGACATTGGCGGGGATGTAGACGACAACTCAGGGGATGCGAATGATGAATTGCCCTCGGCATGGGCAGGGCTAGAACCCCTGTCCGCTGTTTCACAGTTCGTCCACGACGACTCAGAAGTTTTCGCCACCGTTGAGAAGCGGGTTGAAGGGACCCCGATGAATTGGAAAGTTTACGGGACTAAAGAAACAGACTGGATTTGCCTGAGCTACCAGGGGAAGCGCTTCCCCATGTATGAGTTCGTCTTCCGGGGAGCGGGGCTTCGCCTGCCCTTTACCGATTTCCAAATGGGGGTGTTCCAGTGGCTGGACTTGGCGCCTTCGTAGCTTCACCCCAACGCCATTGCCTCCATGCGGGTGTTTGAGATCGTCTGCCAATATCTCAGAGTAGGGGCTACGCTCCCGTTGTTCTTCCGCCTCTTCCACCTGCAACACCAAACTCAACATGGTCAACATAACTTGGTGTCCTTAAAACAACCGATGAGATTGTTCATAGTGTACTTGGACTCTATCCGTTTCTTTAAGGACATATATTTCGTTGTGAAGCCGGTGACTCATGCCACCATCTACTCCTTGTTCGACCGCATGGAGACGCTCGTCGACGGGCGGTGGGAGGTGAACCTGGAGGCCAAATTTCCCCTCGAATGGCAGATATTCACTTCATAAAAGGGACGGAGAGCTACATCACGAAGCCCTAAGACTTAAACGAAGATGATATGATCACTTATGACAGGATAATGGGCTTCGTCGACAGCTTTACCCTTGCCAAATGGATGACTAAAGACTTAAGCTTCATTCGAGAGGCAAATGGGGACATTTCCCTCGAGCCCCGTTTAATCAATACCAAGGCGCTCCTCAGTTCTGACGAGGAGGCCTTGAGGCTCTTAGGTAGTGAACGTTTTTATTTGCTTGTCTGCTCATTTCTCCTTGCTATACTGACACACTCCTTTCTTTGTTGCAGGTCAGATGTCGAATCTTCAAGAGCGCGTGTTGAAGCTCGCAACGACAAAAGGCGGGAATAAGGCTTGTTGTACCCCAAATTTTACCCCTTAGATGTCATAACATCTTACATTGACATTTAGATTCAATCATCTGTGCATTGTTATCTAATCCCCATATCTTGCTAGTTTGTTCTCTTACATGAAAAACAGGGTTTGCACAAAGTCTCCTAAGCCAATCTCAAGTTTTGATGCTTTAAAGATGGGTGCTTCAAATTGTAAAAACTCAATAACTTAGAAAAATTTTCTAAGTCTTTTTGTCTTTCTATGCGCATGACTTTAAGGCATTTTTTCTCAATGATACCAACAATCAGAACAAGAGCAATACAACATCAACACTACACTCCACAAAACCTTAAGAACTTAGAATCAACGCACCAACAACTCACACACAAACTCTAAGCAATCTGTGAGTCTTGGCTTGGCAAGTAAAAATAGGGAAGAGAACACTTTGCAGCAGCTTTCAAGTTTGAGGAGGAGGAATCTCAATCCTTGGAACTTTTAGAAGCTCATACTCAAGAAGGTGCAGTGAACTTATTCCACTAGGTAACCTTCATTACTCTTTTATTCCATGTTTCAAATACTAATACCATGCTGCCTTCATATTGTTTATTTCGCATTTAAGTCAAATGGTTATATGAATGGTATTGTTGTGTCTATGTAATGTTTTTTCACTGCCAGTTACTGACACCATTTTGTTCATACCTTGGTGCCAAGCTTCGAATAATGTTACTACCTTAAAATAACATGAAAGGTTTGGTTTGGAATTATACTGACATGATAAGTGTATGATATTACTCTTGCCTTTTATGTTTTGATCATATGCACAAGCTGACACGATGTAGGCTTGAGTTTGTATTGCCACAGTGAAGATGAGATCTTACTGTTGATCATTTGTTTTTGTTTATGTCATGTTGTGGCTTTGGCTTAGAGTTTCATTGATGTCCATGCTTTCGTGCTTAGAACCTTATGTTTATATGTTCAGGTTTGTTTGGTTTAAAATGTTGTTGTTATTGTTATCATGAGCTTCAGTATGAATTTGTAGTGGTACCTTAATACATGATAATATGAATGAAAGTGTTACTTTTGCACTGTCAGTTTGGAACTTTGGAAAGCATGGTGTATATTGTTTTGTTAAGGTTTAAGATATCCACTGTGTGTTAGTTCAAGTTGCATAACATGAGGTTTGTTTGGATCAAGCATAGGTGTATGAGTATGATCATGACATAATTTCATCCCTGAACACACCTATTTTGGTTTGCTTTTCCACTGTTGTTGGTATCATTTGGTTGTGTGAAATGGTTGGGTGATGCCCTTTGTTGTAGACACTGCATAATTAAGTTCTTTAGTCCTTGTTTCTTTTGGTTAGATTTTGAAAAAATGAGTTGATGAGAAGCCGGGAGTTACTACTGCGTTGTTGTTGTTTCACGACGAGTTCGTGATTTTTTTTGCATGGTGCATGAGGGATGCGTGTGTGGCGACGTGAGAGTGGTAGGTTGGTTATTTGTCTGCTAGTAACTTAAAAGCTTGTTGACCAGTTGAGGCAAGTATGCTAGTGCCTTGTCACGTTATATTTCATGTGGTTCACTTAGAAAACCTTTTTTCATTCGCCTGAGAGCTTATATTTCTTTAGGGGTGGCTTATACAATGGATGTATAGCCACCCCAGTGGTATTGTGCGCGTGCTGTAACCAAGGGGTCTGGGGTTCGAATCCCCCTCGCCCCAGACGCCATTTTTATTTGTTTTTTCATTTTCCCTTTGGTTTTCTTAACTTGGGTCTTTAATATTCACACCCTCCCACCAAGGGCCCATTGCGCTGCAAGCATAAACCCTATCATTTCAAATTTTCTAACACACCCCCCATTTGGTTTCCTCTTCTTTTATTTTATTTTCATTTTGTTTTCTCAAATATCTTTTATTAAAAATATTTTCTTTTACTTAAAAATCCCAAAAATTCATAAAGACTTTTCAATGTTTAATTTAATTTTCCATAATTTAATTTTTCACTTTTATTTTTACATTAAATTCTAAATTTACAAAAACATGTGTAAACTTTTCACTTAATTTTGAATTTTCTTTGAAAAACACTTAATTGAGTTTTGTAAAGAGTTCTTTGGGTTTGTTCTTGATGCATGAGAGAGTTATCTTGAGAGTGTTCTTTGACTTTGGATAGAGGTCATTCCCGTAGGGTTTTGTTTGTATCTCTTGACTTTGTTATTAAATCCCTTACCTTGAATATCTTTGCCTTTGATTTCACATTTGAACGCTCTCTTTACCATATGTATGTGCACCATTTATTTATGTTTTGTTGTAAATTACCTCACTATCACTTGCCATACATTGATGTCTGAATCATACTTTTGAGATTGATCATGTTTAATTGTTGTACATTCCCTTTACGTTCTTGAATTCATGTTGTTCATGTAATTTTAACCCCCTTCAACTCTTGTTCACAAGTTGTTATCCTCCCCATCCTTCCAAAGGAAAGCCTCTCTATTGACCTCAAGGTCATAGATAGCTCATTATCTCCCTCCTTGACCTCATAGTCATAGGATTCCCTCTTGACCTCATAGTCATAGAGCCATCTCATAACCTTGACCTTATAGTCATAGGTAAGCTTTGACCTCATAGTCATAGCCATCTCCCTCCTTGACCTCATAGTCATAGGATTCACCTTTGACCTCATAGTCATTGGTAACATCTTCTCTTTGACCTCATAGTCATAGGATACTTTCCTTTTGGCCTCATAACCATTCAACCTCACCATTTAGAATTAAGTTAGAGTTCTTGGACTCTATGTGGGACTCATCACCTTGAGTATCCACCTTACCCCGTCATAACTTAGACTTAGAGAGTTTCTTAAACTCTATATGAGCTCATACTCATTCCCCTTGGAACTTTGACCACAGTCAATGGTTCCTCACCCTTAGTTATGTGAACTATGGTTGCTCTGATTCTTTAGCAAACTTAGTGTACATACCCTTAGGTCTTTACCTTTACCCTTAACAAATTTTCTTAGAAAGCAAACATAACTTAACACAAACATTAACAAGAGGTTCCTGTAAAGTACTACAGATACTTAGGGTGCTAATACCTTCCCTTAGTATAACCAACCCCCGATCCCCAATCTCTTAGCTTTGTCTTCACTTAGCGCAATTAGGGTTTTCTTTGATCTTTACCCTTTCCTTTGGATAAATCAAAGCTCGGTGGTGAATTTCAAAGATGTGTGATTCAAGTTAATTAATAGCTTGATATTCGATTCTCACCGCAACAGAAATGGCGACTTCACTGGGGAATACTTTTTTAGGGTTAAGCCCACCTTGTTGTGTTTATGTTATTTATGTTTTTGCTTGCATGTATATTTGTACATATCTGTATATATTTGTATACTTGCTTGGGTTCTTCTGTTTGGCAGGGTGGCTACTATTGAGTGGTGAGATAAATCCTAACCCGGACTTGAGAGTACACATATGATAGGATATTGGATATAGTCAAGGAGACTTCGAGGGAGTAATACCAAAGGAGTTGACTTGAGATTCCACACTCAGTTGAGGCCCTCTTGGGGGTGGTATATGTTGAACGAGCAATCGTGAATGCGTTGCCACTTTCGACCTAGGTGCCTGTGATTCTAATGACCTTTAGTTACCTTTTTACCCCACTTGGCTTTTTTAGGATGTAGTGCGATGGTTATGAGGGAGTAATCCTAAAATGGTTAATATGCGATACTACACTCAGACGAGACTCTCTTGAGAATATTATTGATTACCAAGTAATTGGGAAGTTGATAATATCCGAAAGATGGGTTGTCGACTCTGGGAACTTTTAGAACCCTGTTCTGCAGATTGAAAACCCATAGTACACACCTTTTGAGATGGGTAGACCATGGATAAATTCATGTGATCCCTAAACCTAGGGCTTGTGTGCTTTGTTGTGTGTATATATGTTTGTGTGTGTTTTGTGCATTGCATACATCTTATCGCATCCATTGTTGGTTTCAAGGAACTCAGACATTCTTTCCTTTGCAAGATCAATGGAGATCATGGATTTTAAAGCAAAACTCTTCAGCTTTAAAAAAATGGATATTTGCAACTTGCCTTTAAGTTCCTTGAAACTATTTGGTTTGCATTTGCATCCCATATGCATGTCGTCGCATTCACATCTCATTTGCATTTCTCAGTCTTGAGTCTCTTCTTCTTCTTCTATATCTGAAGGATACCTAGCACCTATTCAAGACAATGGCAACAATGAATGAAATTCTGAAGAACCAAGAATATTTGAAAGAGGAGGTCAGAATCCTCAAAAGCCAAATGAGTTGGGTCTTGGAGACCATGCAAAACTTGAAGATAAAGGAAGGGCACATTCATCTTATGGCGCCCAAGGAGGTTGTCAATTCCTCGTCTCCTGTGATTCTCCCATACTAAGGATCTGCCTTTGGGGAAACTTCATGCCAACCAACATTTGGTCTTGGTCTTGCACCAGAATATCATCGTCATCAGGTGTCTACCAAAAGGACGTTTCAGCCCTCAATGTTTGTTTCTCCTCGAGGTTCCCGAAACCAAAACAAGAAGAAGTACCCTGTCGAAAGAGGCCAGGTTAACTGCCAGCCTATTCTGGTGCCACTAAGAAAACTATTCCCATTGCTAATTCAGAACAAGTTGGTGACTCCTCGACTTCACAACCCTGTGCCAAGGCCTTGGCACAATGCAAATCTGACTTGTGACTTCCACAAGGGGGCTGAAGGGCATGACTTGGATGGTTGCTTGGCCTTAGAAGCTACTATACAAAGGCTGATCTATGACAGAGAGCTGATCCTTGAGGAAGATAGCCCAAAGATTGAATTCAAATTCCACACTGGGACGATGGGGCATCCCATTGAAGAATGTAAAGAGTTCGAAGCGAAACTACTAAGTTTGCTCAAGATGCTGAAACCTCGGGAAGGTACGTCAGATGCCAATGTCTCAACTTTTGAAGCAAAATGCAAAAGACTTGCGAGGCCTCTCAAGGTTCTGTATCACAAGGAGCAAGTGATCAGTGGCGAAGGTGTTCCTCCGTATGGGCCCGGAAACTGAAATCTTCTGAAATCAATTCGCCAAGGCTGGCTGCATTTTGTTTATTTCAGTATTTTCAATTGTATTTCCTTTGCACTTTGAATTTGTGTTGCTTATAAGCTTTATTGTACTTTCAAATTGGCAAGATTAATGAAATGTTTGTGCACCTTTTGGTTAAGTTCATTCGTTTCACTCATTTACTTTTATGTTCATAAGAACAAAAAAAAAAATATTTATCTGTTCCACTTCATCAAACTGTTTTTTGTTAAGCAAAGATTGGGGAGGATGATGAAAACCTCATGTTCATAATTGTTGTGGTATGCTTTCGATTAAACCTTGCCGATGATGTAAGGCATTGTTTCAACTCCCAAACACTGGAGAAATAAGGAAGATAATCCCTCGTTAACCCTTCGAGCCTAGAAGTAGGAGTTTTCTTTCCTTACACAAAAAACCCTTAAATCTCAAACCTGGGGTAGGGTAGTTCTTAGTTTAACTTGGTTATGCATTTGAATGCAAGCGCTTCATGCAAGACACCAGTCAACTCTCTCAAATCGAATAACAATACAAAGAAGAGGTCTCAAAACCTCAGAAGACAAAAAAGAGGTCTCATAACCTCAACGAAGACGAGGTCTCATAACCTTAACAAAGACAAGAAGAGGTCTCAAAACCTCAACAAAGAAAAGAAGAGGTCTCAAAACCTCAGTGAAGACAAGAAGAGGTCTCAAAACCTCAGTGAAGACAAGAAGAGGTCTTAAAACCTCAGCAATAAAGGATAACCAAATGCTGTAAGGGGGTAGTGACTACCAAGGTGTCTGAATCATCATCAACTATCATCAGCTAATTTCCTAGCCTATAGGAACCTGAATGTATAGCTTGAGTTAACTGAGAGTAGGATTGGAGTTCATCACGAAGTTTGGGTGGGGACAAATAAACTTTGAGCCTTTATCCTTTGTTTCATAAACCGTGAACTAAGCCACGTTACAACCCTTAAAAGGCCTAATTGAGGTAAGGTTGTTTTGGAAGCATACTACAGCAAGGTTGATTAACCTGACTCGTAATTATATTTGCTAAATGTGTGTGTGTTGATCACAAAATCTGTCATTCTGTAAATGACTAGATCTGCATTGTGTTTGATTATTTACTCACTCCACTGTGTGTGCTTTCATTAATAAACTTTGATTTCAAAAGCTTGCATGAATTTTTCATTAAAATTACCAATTTTTAATGAAGAATACTTGTTTGTAAAACAATTCAATATCAAAGGAATCCTAACAAATGCAGCAGCTAGGGAATTTGACTTGATAAAGGAAGCTCAGCCTGGGGCAACCAAACGTGGGGATTTGCCAATCAATCATTCCAAGAGTTGTTGAATCAGGGGCAGAACTCCTCTAAGTTCAGAATATTGGGGCAAGCCTTCTTGAGGTCATCTTATGACAAGTTTAGACCCCAATGACCCACCAACAGAGGCAAGTCTATTCCCCAGTTGTTTCTACTGCAGTCTGAGGCCTTTGTATTGCGAATACAATTAAACTAGGGCAGTTATGTCAAGACTCATGAATATTTTCAAAAGTTTAAAGATATTGAAGCATCTGATTTGCCAACTCTACTGTAAAATCCTTTTGATAACTTATTCTCACAGATCAGTTAACCAGAAGCAGTTAAGTCAAAATTCGGTAAATCTCTAAAAAGTCAAGGACATCTCCTTCACAGATCAACCAAGCTGACAAGGGCAAGTGTGTTCCCCAGTTGTCAATAACCAGTCTGAAGAATAAGTTCAAGGATTTTTTTGATCAAATGCAGTTAATCTGGGGCAGTTATGTCGAAATTCATGAATGTCTCCAAGAGTTTGAAAATATTGAAGCATCTTGTATGCTAATTCTTCTGTAAAATCCTCTTGACATCATCTTCTGACAGACCGTGTAATTTGGGGCAGATAAAGCTTGAAGATGATCATTATGCCAATAGTACGCAGAACTACTCTGTTCTTGTGATATCCTTTGCCAGCTCCCCAGTAAGCTGCTACTTCATCTAATCTTAGCAATTCTCCTTGGATTTCCCTCCAGTAAGGAAATCAAGCTCATGATGGCAATCCTAGTGAAGTCATGATGCTATACCCCGAGTGGATTACTCTTTTCTTCAGAGAAGGCTGTAACCTTGAAGTAGAGTTGCTAATCCTACTTATTTGTTCCCAGATATGGTCCAATCTGTTGAGGTTGGATGGGTATCCTTGTCGAGATGTTTATTTCGTCTCCAGTCTCACTTCCTTTTGTCTGTTTTGTCAAGCATAAGCATAAACATGGCATACATGCATTCTCATATGCATAGCATCTTAGCATCTTTGCTACCCTGTCCTGGTGTTTACCTGTTTTGGTGTTTATCTCCCCAAGTGATTGGGGTTGTCTATTCTCTCCAATAGAGTTGTCAGCCCTAGGCATAAAGTGCTAATCGGTCATACTTGAACCTGTTGTTCCATCACTTTGGATGTCATAGATGTTTTGCTTTTCCCAGTGAAGATCGTCTTTCCAGTTCTACCTTCATTGAGGATCCCTTTCTTTCTAGAGTGTCATCGTGTCATATTTGGACTTGATGATCTATCATTCTAGATACCTTTATTGGAGCCCATCTTTTGGTTCTATCTCCAATGAGGTTCTTTTTCCTTCTAAAGTGCCAATCGGTCATACTTGAACCTGTTATTCCATCACTTTGGATATCTTAGAAGTTTTGCTTTTCCCAGTGAAGACCGTCTTTCCGGTTCAACCTTCATTGAGGATCGCTTTCTTTCTAGAGTGTCATCGTGTAACATTTGGACTTGATGATCTATCATTCTAGATACCTTTATTAGAGCCCATCTTTTGGTTCTATCTCCAATGAGGTTCTTTTTCCTTCTAAAGTGCCAATCGGTCATACTTGAACCTGTTGTTCCATCACTTTGGATGTCTTAGATGTTTTGCTTTTCTAAGTGAAGATCGTCTTTCCAGTTCAACCTTCATTGAGGATCCCTTTCTTTCTAGAGTGTCATCGTGTCACATTTGGACTTGATGATCTATCATTCTAGATACCTTTATTGGAGCCCATCTTTTGGTTCTATCTCTAATGAGGTTCTTTTTCCTTCTAAAGTGCCAATCGGTCATACTTGAACCTGTTGTTCCATCACTTTGGATGTCTTAGATGTTTTACTTTTCCCAGTGAAGACCTTTTTTCCGGTTCAACCTTCATTGAGGATCCCTTTCTTTCTAGAGTGTCATCGTGTCACATTTGGACTTGATTATCTATCATTCTAGATACCTTTATTGGATCCCATCTTTGGTTCTATCTCCAATGAGGTTCTTTTTACTTCTAAAGTGCCAATTTGGTCATACTTGAACCTGTTGTTCATCACTTTGGATGTCTTAGATGTTTTGCTTTTCCCAGTGAAGTCCGTCTTTCCGGTTCAACCTTCATTGAGGATCCCTTTCTTTCTAGAGTGTCATCGTGTCATATTTGGACTTGATGATCTATCATTCTAGATACCTTTATTGGAGCCCATCTTTTGGTTCTATCTCCAATGAGGTTCTTTTTCCTTCTAAAGTGCCAATCGATCATACTTGAACCTGTTGTTCCATCACTTTGGATGTCTTAGAAGTTTTGCTTTTCCCAGTGAAGACCGTCTTTCCGGTTCAACCTTCATTGAGGATCCCTTTCTTTCTAGAGTGTCATCGTGTCACATTTGGACTTGATGATCTATCATTCTAGATACCTTTATTGGAGCCCATCTTTTGGTTCTATCTCCAATGAGGTTCTTTTTCCTTCTAAAGTGTCAATCGGTCATACTTGAACCTGTTGTTCCATCACTTTGGATGTCTTAGATGTTTTGCTTTTCCAAGTGAAGACCGTCTTTCCGGTTCAACCTTCATTGAGGATCCCTTTCTTTCTAGAGTGTCATCGTGTCACATTTGGACTTGATGATCTATCATTCTAGATACCTTTATTGGAGCCCATCTTTTGGTTTTATCTCCAATGAGGTTCTTTTTCCTTCTAAATTGCCAATCGGTCATACTTGAACCTGTTGTTCCATCACTTTAGATGTCTTAGATGTTTTACTTTTCCCAGTGAAGACCTTCTTTCTTTTTCAACCTTCATTGAGGATCCCTTTCTTTCTAGAGTGTCATCGTGTCACATTTGGACTTGATGATCTATCATTCTAGATACCTTTATTGGATCCCATCTTTTGGTTCTATCTCCAATGAGGTTCTTTTTCCTTCTAAAGTGCCAATTTAGTCGTACTTGAACCTGTTGTTCCATCACTTTGGATGTCTTAGATGTTTTGCTTTTCCCAGTGAAGTCCGTCTTTCCGGTTCAACCTTCATTGAGGATTCCTTTCTTTCTAGAGTGTCATCGTGTCACATTTGGACTTGATGATGTATCATTCTAGATACCTTTATTGGAGCCCATCTTTTGGTTCTATCTCCAATGAGGTTCTTTTTCCTTCTAAAGTGCCAACCGGTCATACTTGAACCTGTTGTTCCATCACTTTGGATGTCTTAGATGTTTTGCTTTTCCCAGTGAAGACTGTCTTTCCGGTTCAACCTTCAATGAGGATCCCTTTCTTTCACGAAGGGTCCTTTGGCACTCATGCCAACGGACACACAATGGCGAGAAAAATTCTCAGAGCAGGGTACTATTGGTTGACAATGGAATCCGACTGCTACAAGTACATGAGGAGGTGTCACAAGTGTCAGGTATACTCCGACAAAATTCATGTACCGCCATCACATCTCAAAGTTCTTTCTTCCCCGTGGCCTTTTTCCATATGGGGAATCGACATGATTGGCATGATTGAGCCCAAGGCTTCAAACGGACATCGGTTCATTCTAGTAGCCATTGACTACTTCACCAAGTGGGTCGAAGCAGCATCATACACTAATGTAACCCGACAAGTGGTGGTCCGATTTATCAAAAACAATATCATCTGCTGTTATGGTGTTCCAAGCCAGATCATTACTGATAATGGATCTAACTTGAACAATAAGATGATGAAAGAGTTGTGTGCAGAGTTCAAGATCGAACACCATAACTCATCTCCCTACCGACCCAAGATGAACGGAGCGGTAGAAGCGGCTAACAAGAACATCAAGAAGATTGTTCAGAAGATGGTTGTAACCTACAAAGATTGGCATGAAATGCTACCCTTTGCTCTTCATGGTTATCGAACATCTGTCCGCACTTCAACAAGGGCAACCCCTTTCTCTCTAGTATATGGCATGGAGGCAGTGCTCCCCATAGAAGTAGAGATCCCGTCAATCCGAGTATTGATGGAAGCTAAGCTCACCGAAGCTGAATGGTGTCAAAGTCGACACGACGAACTGAATCTGATCGAAGAGAAGCGAATCACGACACTGCGCCATGGTCAGCTGTATCAACAGAGAATGAAGAGGGTGTTTGACAAAAAGGTCCGACCTCGTGTTTTCAGAAAAGGAGACCTTGTGCTCAAGAAGATACAATCATTTCTCACTGACTCTCGGGGCAAATGGACCCCAAATTATGATGGCCCCTATGTGGTCACGAAAGCTTTCTCAGGCGGCGCCTTGAGACTTGCAACCATGGACGGAGAGGAATTTGCCTACCCCACGAATGTTGATGTAGTCAAGAAATACTTCACCTAAACTAAACTAAAAAAAAAACCGTCTCGGTGGATTGATAACCCGAAAGGGCGGTCCAGGCAAAAATTAGAGACATGAAAAAAAATCTTCCCGGTGGATTGGAAATCTCATAGTACAATCCAGGCAAAAATTAGGGATAATGGCAAGTAACTATGTTCAACAGAGGCAAGTACCTCAGCAGCAGTTACATCGTCCATCAGAGGAAAACTCCAGTCAAGGTCATCTTCGACAGAAGCTCAGGATGTCCCGAATTCAAAGTTGGTAGAAGGATAGTGGTCGTTATGTTTCAACGCAGCCCTTTTCCCTGTAAATTACCATTTTCTAACTTTGTATATACTCTTTGGAATCACGCGTTTGGCTGATCTCCATCCTATCAATAAAATTTGAGCCTTTGTGCTTTTGTTTGTATTTCTTATTTGTTTTAGCTTTACAGAACGACGTTGTTAACATGATTAACGATTCTTGAAATAAAACAAAAATGAATTTACTTGCTAAAACTTTTTCTGCTTTTAGATAAAGTCGGCTATTTCTTTTGACTGTTGAACATCAGAAGAACATCGGTCGCTTCTTCAGAAGTAAGCGAACTTCAAAGTGCAGAATCAAAGTGCTCCTTCTAACCCAGTACGCCTGAATGAAGGATCAACTATGTCAGAGACCTTGTTTCGTCTGACACGCCTCGACCGAGTTCTCTTCTCCTAAGCCCGATCAACGATATTCCTAGCAGGGACTATCTCTCCTAAGCAAGGTGGAATTGCTATCTTGAACCAGCGATATCTCTATACGCCCCGCGATGGCCGAGTATCCAGTCATGTTCATCTTTTAGTTTGTGTGTTGCGTCAGTTTTGTCAGCATATACAAACATGCATCATGCATTATTTGATTTGCATTCACATTTCATACTGCATCACTATCACTCTAGTCAGTCTTGCCCCCTAGTGATAAAAGTTCTCTCAATCAAGTTGTCAGTTCTTGCCTCGTCAGGAAATGTTGCGTCTGAACAACCTCGCTTCCAGTTTATTTCTGAAAAGAAGTTGGTCCTTGACCACTTTGATAACTTGAACCTCTGAAAAGCCAGAGAGAACTTTCAACAAACATCACTCTTCACCATTGAAGATGATATCCTTGCTTTCCCGGATTAAGGAAAATCCTGAGAAAAAGCCTCTTAATTAGAAATTCGGCAGCACGCCAGTTTCGCTCCAAAAAGATTGCTGATGAAAAGGTCATCGACACCTCAAAATTGGACCCCATCATATGGCATTTCTCCGGGAAGATCCCGAGAAAAGTATGATGTAAGATCCCAAGCGACATCAGTCTCTCAAGAGACTCACTTTCCCCAGTAGAATCGACAAATGGTGTCTCCAACAGAGAAGTTTGTGCAACTCTACAACTCAGACGACTGGGTTCCCCAGCAAATCTGACTTCGAAACTTTTTCCGTCAAATGGCGTCTCCCCAGGAAAATTCGGCCAGAAGTTTGAGGAAAACCGCTACGAATAGCGTCCCTTATCAAGAAAGTTTATTGACAAAAGAAACTGAGACCAGTTCCTTGGTAGGAAACCAGGATCGAGGGGAAGTTTAAATCAGAAACTAAGACCAGTTCCTTGGTAGGAAACCAGGATCGAGGGGAAGTTTATTTCAGAAACTGAGACCAGCTCCTTGGCTGAAGACCAGGATCAAGGGGAAGTTTACCTTTTCTAAGCATCATTTCTTAGAAAAAGAAGATGAATACGCAAACTACCATTCATAACCACCATCAAAATTTCGGGTATTCCGATATTTAATCCTCTTGCACCCCGAATGCCCGAATACCTTCGTCATTCACACCTTCGGGTCCAAAAGGATTAAATAGGGGCATCTGTCATACCCCAAATTTTGACCACCAAGATTTCCCATCCTTGTGCAAATCATCATCACAATATGGAGGAACCATTATATTTCATCAGTCTCCCCAAAGATGGGTGAGCATCCACTACAATCAAAATTAGGGTTTCAAGCCCTCTCTGAGTGCTTAGACAAAAGATCAATCAAGGAATAACATGATCTTCAACTTGTATAAACCTCTCAAACATCCACAATGGATCAAGAGGACTCCCACATCATGGATTAAGCACAACGTTGCTCCCTTCTAGGTGGATCAAGTCACAAGATCGCCAGTGTCACCAAATTAGGGGTTTGGTCGACCAGGGCCTCCAGATGGAAATTCTCCTCTGGGCATGAGCCAATGCCCTAAAACATAACCTAATATACTCCATGGAACCTCATGGACCCAAACATCAAGTCAATTTTGCCTCAGGGGATGCATTCATCAAAAATCAGGAATTAGGGTTTCTTGACCTAATTCACCCCTAAGTTGACTTTTGGGACAAATCATGAACCAAGACCTCAAGAGAGAGTTTGAGGGTCTCTAATGAACTATATTGATCCATTTGGAACAATGGATTAATCCAAGAAGCTTGAGCAACAAGTCTCAATTTCATCTGCACCACAATTAGGGTTTTAAGGGAAAAGTCAACTGTAACTTTGACTTTTGGCCAGGACATGCTCCCAAGCCCTAAGACATGCCTCAACCTACCCTATGACACCCATGGAACATGTCCATCAAGTTTGATTTAGGTCAAGGACATGATTTCCTGAAGAATTGCACAATTTGGAATTCATCTGATAAAAAGTCAACTGTGCACAAAAGTCAACTTTGACTTTTTGAGATTTTTCACCAAAATGGATTTTTAACCCTAAAATGATGTTAATGTATGATTTGAATCATCATTCATCAAGAAAAATCAAGAAAAGTTGGATAACTTGTAAAAGGGGTAACCATAAAAACTTAGAAAATTTTCTAAGTTAAAAATAAAGTGACAAAGGTACCAACTTTGGAGGACCATAACTCCTAAACCACAAGGCCATTTTCTCTCATCCAAAGATGGATTTGTATCCCTCATTACCCTCTACAAAAACTTCAACTAGACCTAACTCCAATTCATTAAGGATTTTGAGTTATGGAGTGATCAAAATGGTTGAAAAATGAAAATGTCACTTTTTCCAACACTTAGTGAAATTTTCACTAAGTTCAAATCTGTCTTCACTTTTTGCCAAATGTAGGGGGATTTTTCACTTGGATTCAAAAGAGATCAAAACCAAATGTGTTCAAACAGTTGTTATATGATGTAAGGGCTTTCCAAAATGACCAAGAACATTGCCAAATTCCATTTGAGTCATGAGATATGACATTGGTAAGTTGCCTTGCTGAAATCTGTCAAGGCAAGGCAGAATTTGCAACTTTGCTCGATTTGCCAAAATCAGCCAAATCCAATTGCTCATATCCACTTGGACACCTCAGATGATTGAATTTAAAGGGGACAATCACTGAGCCAAGTCTCCAAAGTCCATGGAATAAGAAATAGCATGTTGAACCTAGAATGGCCAAAATAGGGACAAGACTCCAAATTTGGATTGAAGCATTCAATGGAAGCATCAAGGTGGCATGGACTGAGCCATTCTCATCTGAAATCAGTCAAGACTTATCCAAGGCCAAGGGAACCAAAGCTCTGTGCCCTAACCTCTAGTCAATGGCTAGAGGAGACTTGAAATTCCATTGGACAACATTGGCCAAACCTACTTAGCAGCTGCCATTCACTGTGGATCCCAAAACAAACTTGCTCTACTATAAATAGAGCTCCATTGTGATCAGTTTGAGTACACCAAAGCCATCTAACAGATGCTTTCCTCAAAATCTCTTTCTCTTGGCAAAAATGCCTTTCTTAGCAAGGTAGCTATCGGGTTTTGAGTTTGAGAGCTTTTCCAATCAAACCAATCACTCACACACCTCACATACATCACATATGAGCTGATTAAACACTTAGATCACTTCTGAAACACCAATTTCACAAAATCACCAGCTGGTTGCTCAAATTTTCAATCAAGTTGCAGCTGAGGTACCACAAATTGTTCCAGCCATTTTCAAACAGGTCCAAGCATTCAAACACACTCCATAGGGTGTAGGGAAGCTGTTCAGATCATCACCACTCATCTGTAACACCTCCAAATCAAAAATCACATTGCACTTGCTGTCACGGCCTAGAGGTAAGCACATACTTGGTCATCTCTCAATCTATGTATATTTCCTCGCACAATAATTTGGCCATATGTTCATAATCATGCATGGAATGTTTTCCCTCAATTAATTGCATTGTTTGAATCGTGTATCAAAAATCCTAGCCTTCATGCAAAAATTAGGGTTCTTGAGGATTTTTCGTGATTTCTTGTTGTATGTTTAATTTAAATGAAATTAATTGACATAAACATGATCGTGAGGTTGAGACGAGCATAATGCTATGTGGATCGCATGATATGATTACGTATTCAGTGAGATTGGATGGAAAACGCAAATCAGCCAAACCCAGAAAAACGCGCGTGTTCTTGCTTGTGTTCTTGGCGCAATTTTCATAAATTCAAATATTTGAATTTTGTGATTTTGTTTAATTGATTCAAAAATTAATTTCTCTCTGAGTTTTAGTGATTTTGAGTTGATTCTTTTTTTAATAATTCACAAAAATGTTGAAATATTTTATTTTCCCAAAAAATCCCAAAAATATTATTTATTTCATATAATTGATATTTTTGCAAAGAATTAATATTTTAATTGTTTTTGACATTTTAAATATTTTTTCTACATTGATTTTGTAACTTTTAATGCTTTCTAATTATTTTGTAGGTCAATACTTAATTTTTGAAGCATTAATCCAAGATCACAATTTGTTTTCCTATGTTAAACAATTTTGATCATTTTAATTGAATTTTTATTCAATTAAATACATTTTTGGAAAACAAATTAGGGTTTTTGGATTAATTCAACCCTCATCAAACTTTTCAAACACTCTTGGGCCTCTAATAGAGTTTAAGACCCAATCTTTTTTTGACCAAATCATTTTTGGGCATCACTTATTGTATAAGTCCCGATACCGTCAAAAACCAACGGCGCGATCGTCGCCTTTTCAAAATAACACTGGGCCTCTCCTTGAGCTATAAGACCCATTCAAAACACTCTTGGGCCTCTAATAGAGTGTAAGACCCAATCCCCTTTTAACCAAAACATTTTGGGCCTCACTTATTGTATAAGTCCCTCTGCGTTAAAAGAAAACCTCGGCGCGATCGCCATTTTAAACGAAAGATCATTTGGGTCTACCCTCGTGTTATAAGCCCCACTCTTTTTCTTTAAATCTTTTGGGCCTCTTAAGAGAGTGTAAGACCCAACCCCCTTGTACAGAAATATTTTGGGCCACAGTCACTTGTATAAGTCCCTCTGTACAAATTCAAACAGTGCGCTCACTGATAAAACCTTGGGCCTCTCCTTGAGCTGTAAGCCCCAATCTTTCTTTTCAAAGCACTTTCTCCTTTGATTTTGAATATACTGTTCTTTTCAATCTTTCTTTGTTGAACAACTAACCAAACAGCATGGAAGCTCTACAACCGAGTAAGTGTTTACCCGCTTTCATTTACCGCTTTCATATGTATATAACTGTATTGTGGGGCTGTTTCACTGTAAGTCTCCTTTCATAAACTCATATATATAACTGTATTGTGGGGCTGTTTCACTGTAAGTCTCCTTTCATAAACTCATATCAATTGTGTAATAATAGTATAGATATTTTGAGTTTCCCCGGCAATTACGTCTAGAACTAGGTGACGCCGTTTCGTTTATTCTTAGAAATAGACTGAACTAGATCCCCAATAGGATCACCAGATACAGTCTTCTATTCGGCTGTCCTCATTAGGAATTGTTAAGAAACTCTACTCCCAGAGATGAATGTCTTCTCCGTGAACGGCATCTCTGAGTTTCTTCCAAATTCTCGAACTTTCCTGACTTGATCTATTCCTTGTGAATAGCTTGCCTTGAATTTCTCGGGGTTTGGGGACCCACGGGCTTCTTAATAGCATCGGCCTCCTCTTGGGCATCGTACAAGGACCCACAGGCTTCCTAAAAGCAACCCCGCCTCCTCTTGGGCTTAGTACAAGGACCCTAAGGCTTCTTAGAAGTATTCACAGCCTCCTCTTAGGCTTCGTATAATGATCTCTTCCTTCAGGAATGATAGCCTTCTCTTGGGCTTAGTACAAGGACCGATCGACTTCTTAAAAGTTTCTAGCCTCCTCTTGGGCTTCGTACAAATTGTCCCGACGACCTCCTAGAGGTATAGGAATAGAACTTAGTCATCTGCATAGAACAGTCCTTTCATAGAGTCTACTACTGTTTCTCGAAGCATAGTACCAAAGATAAAACTCTAGACTTGGACAGTCTAATCTCCTTGAGTCTCAAAGACATTCTCAAGCACCCTTCAAGAATAGGAAGGAAACCCGTAGACTCGGGCAGTCTCAATACCCTTTGGATTTCCCGCTTCCTTAAAAAACAGGAATAACCCGGATCCTTGAATCAAATCCATGAGTTCAGTGTTGCTCATATAAGAACTGATTTTCTCTTTCAAAATCAGTATACTGGACCTGTCACTTAACTGAAACAGTAACCTTGGCCTCCTCTTGGGCTTTATACAATGATTCTTCCCAGCGGAAGCCAACGTTTAGCCTCTTTCTCGGGCTTTATACGAGACACCAAAAGACTCCATCGCCGGGTCAAAACCTTTTAGCCTCCATCTTGGGCTTTGTACGAGATACAAAAACACTCTCTTGTTGAGTATAAAAGATCCTCTTGTAGGATCAACCCATTTTAGCCTCTCTCTCGGGCTTTGTACGAGACACATACTAGCCTCCTCTTAGGCTTTGTATAAGAAAACCACTGGTTGATCCAATCAACCTTTTAGCATCAAAGTTGTGCCTCGTTCACAGTACACAAACATCAACAACTCCTTTCCCTTCACCTAATTGCTGTAAGCGGCAAGCCTCTGGATCATCTACATCCATGCCACTGTCCCTCTTTTAGCATGAGAAATTCCTAAGGAAAGATAGCATTGCTCTACACTGAGTTAAAGTCTTCTCCTTCAGGTTAAAATCCCCTATAAAGGAAATTATGGCATTACTAGGATCCGCGTATCCCGGTTAAAGTAATCCTCCCTTTATAACCAGTCACCCAACACTTGTGCCAAACATACCCTCTTTAGAGATGACAAATTCTCTCTAAGGTCAGCACCTTTTAGCTTCATATCTTGGGCTTTGAACAAGATACAAATAGACCCTTTAGCTTCACATCTTGGGCTTTGAACAAGATACCAATCACCCTTCAGCTTCATATCTTGGGCTTTGAACAAGATACAAACTACCCTTTCGCTTCACGTCTTGGGCTTTGAACAAGACACCAAAACACCCATTTCCTCCCATAGAATAGGAGGAACTACGAACGCTCTGATTTCCCTGTTTCGGTAAACGGGAATACGTAGGCATAAGATCGAAAGAAAAGATCTTAGCGAGCACAATCAACAAAAAACCAAAATCCCATACTCTCACATACCCATCAAAAAGCATCAGTCCTAACATCCTAATCCTTGTTCCCCGCTAGAAAGTCCTAGAAAGAAAGAAAACCGTATTGGCGAAAATACAAATAACCAGTACAAAGGCCCCCCACATTGATAGCATTCGTAACCTAACAGACCGCTGTTTAAACTCAGTATGCAAAGCAGGGTTAATTAGAGACATCTATTCCCCTTCCTTATTCAGCTCACAATAGGATAAAAAATGAATCGACCTGTAGTTTAAGCTCAAACCGCAGAGAGCGACCAACGCTTAAGAACCGCGTCCAAAATCGCTCACTACAGAAAAAATGGCGCCCACCGTGGGGCCGGTTCTTTCTTTCTTACAATTTAAACCTTGGGTAAGTCATTTTCATGGCGGTGGCCGCGAACAGAAAAAATGGCGCCCACCGTGGGGCCTTTCAAAGTTAGATCTAGGCACGGTCTTCCTTCTCTTCGCTTATGTGAAAACCACAGATTGGGGCTTCCGTCGGGGAACCCATTTTCTGTCAGGAACTTAGGATTCTTAGCTTTATAAGTCTAGGATGTTTAGGACAAATATATATACTGCTTTTCCTAATTGCTATACATGTTTATTTTTCTGCTAATGGGAATGCGGGTGATGCCGTATGTGGAAAGATTGAGTATACACTTAAGATAAGTGATGGCGACAGGGTCGACCATCAACCTCAGTGGAGGCTGACCAACGCAACCCATTCACTCTCTTAGCCAATGGGCCGGTTGTTAAGTCTGAGAAGCTGAGGAGCCAAACTCTTTCGTAGTGCGGAAACTATCGGAAATAGTTGTTACGCGATACTACCCTCATTTGAGGCTGGTGATCTATTCTCGGTGAATGGCACTTACTCTAAGATTGCACTATAACTCGCTGGCGATCCGCTTGTTGTTTTGCTTTCCTGGGAGGAGCTGATGATAATGAGTACAGGTACAAAAATCACCCTAGTATAAACCTTTGGGGATGGGTAGAGCCTTGACTTCATGACAACGACCCTTTGACCCCATGTTTTTTCTATGTTTTTGTGTGCTGCATTCATGCATTCATTTAATAAAACATTAAAACATTCAAAAAACTTCTCTTATAGTCTCTCTGTTTTTCAAATTAGACTAAAACTGTGATTGAAAATATCAGAGAAAAGGATTGCACTAATGGATTTCGGTAGAAGGAGAACTCATAGTTATACCTTCAAGGTTCCAAAGCTAGAGGATTTGAGAAGGTTAGCGAGGATGATCACTAACCCTGAGGCTTTCAGAGCCAAGCACGGAGGTCTACTACCACTGTTAAGAGTCCATGTGATTGAGGGAATCATGGATGCGCTCATTCAGTTTTACGATCCGGTTTATCACTGTTTCACATTCCCGGATTACCAGCTCGCACCAATGATGGAGGAGTATTCTCACCTGATTGATTTACACATTACAGATCGAGCTCCATTTTCTGGACTGGAAGAAATTCCAAAGAATCAGACCATTGCAAGAGCAATCCATTTGGACGAGTCTGAGGTCAGGACTCACATGACTACTAAGGGTGGCATCCAAGGTTTGCCAGCCCAGTTCTTGACAAAGAAAGCCCTGTATTTCGCCAGTATAGGAAACATAGCTGCTTTTGAAAGCGTCTTTGTCTTGCTCACCTACGGGTTATTTTTGTTTCCCAACATTAATAGCTTCGTTGACATTAACTCCATTAAGGTTTTTCTCATTGGAAACCCTGTGCCGACTTTGCTCGCAGATGCGTATCATTCTGTACACTTAGGAAATTTGTACAGTGGAGGGGAGATCACATGCTGTGTACCTTTGCTTTACAAATGGTTTATCTCCCAATTGCCTAAGTCTGCTGCTTTTTGGGATTGTAAGAGTGCCTTACGCTGGTCGCAGAAGATCACGTCTCTTACCAACTCTGATATAGATTGGTGTAACAGGATTTATGAGGGAATCAGAGTCATTGACCATTGTGGAAACTTCCCCAACATACCCCTCATAGGAACTAAAGGGGGAATCAACTATCATCCGGTATTGGTTCGCCGTCAATTTGGATACCCGATGAGACACATCCCATTGGGTGTTCATCTGGAAGGTCTTTTCTTCAAAGAAGGAGAAAACGACAGAGCACTAAAGATGGAAATAGTGCATGCTTGGAAACACGTTCATAAGAAAGGACGAGAGTCTCTGGGAAAACCGGACTGTGTCTCGGTGGAGCCTTATCTCCATTGGGTACAAACTAGAGCTCTCAAGCTAAAGATGCCTTATCCTCGTTACGGAATTCTTCCGCCAAAGGAATCCGTCATGTATTTCATGACGGAAACTGAAAGGCTTCAGGTTACTCTCAACAAAGTTCAGAAGGAGAGAAGGTCTTGGAAAAATAAGTACCGTACCCTCGACATAGAGTGCATCAAAATACAGCAATTACTGAAAGAGAAAGATGCTCTGATTGAGATTCTGGAGCAACATGCTGTAGAGAATCAAGATGACCAAAGGAATTTGCTCACTCCTTTCACTTGGCAAAGGAATGACAACCAGACAACGACCCAAAATCCCCGGTCAAAGAAAAGGAAGATATCAGAATCAGCACCCGATTTCTCTTCAGAGAGGACTCGGGACCCATTAGCTTAGGTCTCTGTTTCTGCCCTTTGTAATCTACTGTATTTCCATTTCTGTAATCCTTTGAATTTCAATAAAAAGGGGTTTCCCCACTGCTTGATATTTGCAATCTAATTGTCGAAGTTTATTTTAAACCATAAACAATTAATATAATCATTGCATTCATCATTCTCACGTCGCGTATTCTTCTTGCCTACGAATCTCACGTTTGTGTCTCGATTCTAGAGTCAAACTGTCTCATTCGTACAATACTCGGGCCAATCGTCAGAAAAATATGGATGATCTTGAGGAAGAAAATAGAGAGTTGAAGGAAGAGATCGACGCTCTGAGAGAGGATATGAGAAAGCTTCGTAACGACATGCAAGCCATGGCAGAAGCTCAGCTACAAAGAACTGTGATCTCAGAGATCACCTCAACGCCCATCGTAGAGAAGTATGATCCTAGGTATCAGATACCGAAATATCGTCCTTGGGGCATGACTGTTAACTATATCCCGGAAGGATATGTTCCGTCGATCACTGAAGATCAGGGAATCACAACAGAAGCCGCTGGGCCTGAAGGTTACAAACTTTGGGAAAGCGAAGATGCCAGGGGCATGCTGAAGACTCCTGAAGGTTACAAACTTCGGGAGACGCCAAGATTCACTACCGTAGTCACGGTCCCACCTCCTGTGGTGCACATTGTCCCGGAAGGATAGATTCCACCAACACCTTCTGGTAGGAAGGAAACTATGTTTGATAGAATGGATGAATTCCAGGAACAGTTCCTAGAAATGCAGAAGGAGCTGCAAGCCATTCGCGACCAGGATCTATTTGGAAAGGATGCCGCAGATCTCTGCTTGGTCCCCAACGTGAAAGTCCCGCACAAATTCCAAGTGTCCGACTTTGAAAAATACAAGGGTAACTCTTGCCCTCAAAGCCATCTGGTGATGTACGCTCGGCGGATGTCAGCTCAGATGAAGAATCAGGACCTACTGATTCACTACTTTCAGGATAGTTTGACCGGTGCCGCACTCAAGTGGTACATGGGTTTAAACCGTGCTACGATTAGCACATTCAGAGATCTTGGCACTGCCTTCGTCCAACAATACAAATACAATTTGGACATGGCACCCGACAGAGATCAACTCAGATCGATGTCGCAAAAGGACAAGGAAACCTTTAAGGAGTATGCTCAAAGGTGGCGTGGAATTGCCGCTCAAATTTGTCCACCTCTTGAGGAAAAAGAGATGACAAAGATCTTCTTAAAGACCTTAAGCTCGTTTTACTATGACCGAATGGTTGCCAGTGCGCCCAGTGATTTCACCGAGATGGTCGGCATGGGCGTACGTCTTGAGAAAGTCGTCCGAGAAGGACGTTTGGTAAAAGACACTGGATCGACGAGCGGTACTAAAAAATACGGTAGTGCTCTCCCTAAGAAAAAAGAGCAAGATATTGGGAATATCTTTCTCAGAAAGCAAAGGCGACGTTATCAGCCGGTAGCAGCTGTGACTCCTGCTATCAACCCTGCGCCTATTCCTACGTATCAACCTCAGGTTGCACAGAGCCAACCTGATCAGCAAAGGACACAACAGCCTCTTCAGCAGGCTCGTCCTCCATATAACAACAACCGTACAATACGACCATCAGGGTTTGATCCTATACCCATGTTATACGCAGAACTATTTCTGTTACTACTAGCTAAGGGGCACATCCTGACTAATCTCCTCTTACAGTACCGGAAAATCCGCCTTTTTGGTTTAAGGTGGATCAAACTTGCCCTTATCATCAAGGAGGTTCAGGGCATAACATAGAAACTTGTCTTAATTTCAAGTCCGACGTGCAAAAGCTTGTTAGGAGCGGGCTCTTATCTTTCAAAGATACGAATCCTAATGTTCTTACGAACCCGCTGCCTCAACATGAGAAAGCTGCAGTCAATTTGATAGAGGAAGAGATTAATAATGTCTATCAAATTCATGATGTACTCTTGTTAAAAACCAATCTAGTCAAGATGCATTGTAGACAGAGTGGATATGGCCATATGCCACCTCATAACTATCACCAGTGTGATATCTGCTCTAAAGACAACCAGGGATGTTCTGTGGTGCAATCAGCTCTACAGGAACAAATGGATCTCGGATGGATCCAAGAGCACCGAGTTCGTGGAGTTAACATGGCTTACACAAATTCTAACGTCATTCAGAACCACGATGTCCGTGCAATGAGTGTCAACTTGGTGGCAATGCACTCAAGGCAAAGCCAGTATCATAATCTGCCCTGGCACGATTACAATTCCTGTCTGACTTGCTCGATAAACAAACAGGGATGCTCTTTCATACAAGAGGCCCTCCAGCGTCAGATGGATCTTGGATGGATCCAAGACTACCATGATTGGAATTCCTATCAAATCAACATGGTTCAGATCTTCGATATTTGCGTGATGAATACCAACCTGGTAGAGTTACATGCTGAACAGGTCCGACTCGGATTCTTAATATCACACGACTATCAAAGCTGTAAAGCAGGTTGCAGAAATGATCGAGGTTGTACCCTTGTCCAGGAGGCACTTCAGCACTTGTTAAATCACTGGTGGATGCCAATTTATATGGATGAAGATACTCAACAAATTAGTATCAGTAATAGAAACCCCACTCGGCGTCAGAGTCAGGATGTCCGATCAATGGAAGGTAACCTAGTGAGCTTACATTGTATTCAAAGTGGGCGTGGCCAGGTGCCACCACACAACTATGACAGTTGTAGTATCTGTTCGAAAAGTAACCAAGGGTGTTACCTTGTAAGAGCAGCTCTTTAGGGTCAGGTGGATCGTGGAGAAATTCGTCCATGTCCGAGTTCTGGACCCATCAACTGGACGCCGAACTACCTTGCCGAGCAAGTTGAGGATGTTGTCACAATCTCCGATCATCACCAGACCAGGGATGTTTTTGCCATTATCCCTCTACTTGACGAACCTAAGGTTCCCAACCAGGAACGGATCGAGATTACTTACGATGGCCAGAAAAATCAGAAGGTTCTCGTAGTCATCTATCTACCGGGACCATTACCGTATGAATCAACTAAGGCTATTCCTTACAAATACGGTGCGACAACAATTGAAAATGGAAAGGAAATTCCATTACCCTCCGTTGTGAATATTGCAGACATCAGTCATGTAACACGGAGTGGTAGAATCTTCAACCGAGGGGTTGGGGAACTTAACAAAGAAAAGGAACTTCAGACAGAAGCTCCCGATCCACCAGTCGGTCAATCTAGTAATCCCGACTTTTCAAAAAACAATGATGAGATGCTGAAGCTCATCCAAAGGAGTGAATACAACATTGTTGATCAACTGTTACAGACTCCTTCAAAGATCTCGGTATTATCATTGTTACTCAGTTCAGAAGCCCACAGGGAGGCTCTACAGAAAGTCTTGGAGCAAGCCTTTGTGGAACAAGATGTAACAATCAGACAGTTCGATAGTATTGTCTCTAACATCACTTCCTGCAATAATTTAGGATTTAGTGATGAGGAATTACCCGAAGAAGGTCACCGTCATAACATGGCGCTCAATATCACAGTTAACTGCCAGGACGATGCTTTAGCCAGCGTACTGGTAGACACAGGGTCAACCCTGAATGTTATGCCTAAGTCTACTTTGATGCAATTATCATTCAAAGGCCCTCCAATGAAGGTTAGTGAGGTTGTCGTCAAAGCATTCGACGGATCCAGAAAAATAGTTATCGGCGAGGTTGATCTTCCCATAACTATTGGTCCTCACACTTTCCAGGTCACTTTCCAGGTCATGGACATCCGGGCAACGTACAGTTGTTTATTAGGAAGACCTTGGATACATCAGGCGGGAGCGGTTACTTCAACCCTCCACCAAAAGCTAAAGTTCGTCCAGAACGGCCAACTCATCACAGTCTGTGGAGAACAGGCCTTGCTTGTGAGTAACTTATCATCATCTGCTTATGTAGAACCTGAGGAGGTCATTGGAACGCAGTTCCAAGCACTGTCGGTGAGCAAGGACAAGCATTTCAAAGGAGGAACCTCGATTTCCTCATACAAAGATGCTATCAAAGCGGTCGAGAGTACCGATACAACAGGATAGGGACAGCTTGTCATTCCCACTGATAATAAGATAAAGAAGGGTCTTGGTTTTTCTGCAACCTGTACCCAGACAGCTGCCAACGACGAAAGTCTTCATCCACTTCAAAACTTCTTCCACAATGGAGGTTTCCTTCGCCCAATGTCTCAAGTGGTACATGCTATTAATGAGGAAGATCCCTCTGACACGGATGAAGAATGGAAGTCCTATCTTAATGAGGACGGTTATATGTCTCAAGAAGAGGTGCCTATACCTTTTTGCTTTCCTACGGAAAGTCCGAGGTTTATACCAAGATCAGATGTCAAAATGATATACGGAAATTGTGATCCGGAAGGATGTTGTGCTCTGCCAAATTCATTAGAGGAAGACACTCCGATGAAAGACAATTTTGACTACAACTACTATGGCCCAATGGATGGTCTGCCATTGTGGCAACCTTATCCAGGAGACTTGGGGCAAGAGAGTCAGCCGAATAATGAAACTCAGCTGGCCGTCATTGAACAGAATACCTGTGTCCCCACCATGTCATGGGATCAACACTCAGGTCATTCAGGAGCTACTCAACATGAAGATGAATTCGCAACGTTTGCGGGACTTGAGTTCATCAACTATGCTTTTCCCGAGGTCAACGTCATCGAGAGGGATGACTCCTCCGGTTTCAAAGAAGTTTGGGACACTCTGGGAGAACCAAGTGGAAAATACAACTTTATGGTCAAGTACACCGCTCCCGAAAGCTCTCGTATCAGGCTCGAAGATATCCGGCCTACTGGATGGGGAGATACAGCTGAGAGCACAACTACTCTGCAAAATACAACAGAGGAATTCTCCTACGACAACTCTGCCTGGGAGATAGATTCCAACGATCCTGCTCCACCAGAAATCAGCGTTATTTCTAAAGACAAATCAAGGAAGGTGCCATACTTTGTGATTCACCGAGGAGTTCGCCGCCAATGGGTTGCTGTCGATGTTCCGAAGGTCGTTCATCAATCAAAGTAATTACCATCTTTTAACCTTTCACCCTGCCCAGGTGAAACGAATGTTTTGATAGGGCTCGCTTTATGTAAATTTCCCTCTTCGCTTTGGCCGAAGCGACAGAGTTTTGTTTTATAGGGCTGTAGTTTCAAGGATCGACTTGTTCATTAATAAAATAACGTCGTTCTGTAATTTCCGCATTAATTGATGTTTTCTCTTTTTGCTTTTTCAGAAAATGGTAATCCTAAAAAACAATTCTAATAAAAACAAGCAGTAATAAAATAAAAACACTGCACACACTTGCATTTTTCTCTATCTCTTCTAAACACGAATCATCACGTCATGCAGATTGCTCGTTTTAAACCCAGTTGAAACATACGATCCGATGCCTTCTCCCAGCTTTGAGTTCCCGGTATTCGAGGCTGAAGAAGAAAATGCCGACAAAATTCCAGAAGAGATCTCCCGACTACTCAGACAAGAGGAAAGGTCCATTGAACCACACAAAGAACCGTTGGAAACGGTAAACTTGGGTTCAGAAAAAGAGAGAAAAGAAATCAAGATTGGGGCATTGCTCAGTCCAAATGCCAGAGAGGGTTTGATAAAGCTTCTCAAAGAATTCCCCGATGTATTCGCTTGGTCCTATCAGGATATGCCAGGGTTGGATACCAGCATCGTGGAACATCATCTACCGTTAAGGTCGGAATGTCCGCCAGTAAAGCAAAGGTTGAGACGGACTCACCCGGACATGGCCATCAAAATCAAAGAGGAGGTACAGAAATAGATCGACGCAGGTTTCCTCGCTACATCTGAATATCCTCAATGGTTAGCCAACATCGTACCCGTTCCGAAAAAGGAAGGAAAGGTCAGAATGTGTGTCGACTACCGAGATCTGAACAAGGCAAGTCCAAAGGACGACTTTCCTTTACCACACATTGATATGCTGGTAGACAGTACAGTAAAGTTCAAAGTCTTCTCCTTCATGGATGGATTCTCGGGCTATAACCAAGTCAAAATGGCGCCGAAAGACATGGAGAAAACTTCGTTCATTACCCCTTGGGGTACCTTTTGTTACAAGGTTATGCCATTCGGTTTGAAGAACGCCGGGGCAACCTATCAGAGGGCCATGACTACTCTGTTTCATGACATGATACACAAAGAAATCGAGGTATATGTCGATGATATGATTGCAAAATCGAAAACAGAGAGTGAGCACGTTGAACATCTGTCAAAATTGTTCGAACGTCTAAGAAAATTCAAGCTCCGCTTGAATCCCAACAAGTGCACCTTCGGTGTCCGTTCGGGAAAACTACTAGGGTTCATCGTCAGCCAGAAAGGAATTGAAGTGGATCCTGACAAGGTCAAGGCCATTCAAGAAATGCCTTCTCCGAAAACTGAAAAACAAGTCAGAGGATTCTTGGGACGTTTGAATTACATTTCCAGATTCATATACCTTATGACCGCTACTTGTGCGCCAATCTTCAAATTACTGAAAAAGAACCCGGATTGCGTTTGGTCAGAAGATTGCCAAACCGTCTTCGACAGTATTAAGGAATACCTGTTGAATCCTCTAATTCTATCACCCCCGGTGGAAGGAAGACCACTGATCATTTACCTCACAGTTCTAGAGGACTCAATGGGATGTGTACTTGGCCAACAAGACGAAACCAAAAGGAAAGAGTCTGCCATTTACTACCTAAGCAAGAAATTCACCGACTGCGAAACTCGGTATACGATGCTTGAGAAAACTTGTTGCGCTTTGGCTTGGGCAGCCAAACGTCTTCGCCAGTACATGATTCGGCATACTACTTGGTTGATCTCATAAATGGATCCAATCAAATATGTTTTCGAAAAGCCTGCTCTCACGGGAAGAATCGCCCGTTGGCAGATGCTGTTGTCAGAATATGACATAGAGTTCCACGCTCAGAAAGCCGTTAAGGGAAGTATTTTAGCCGATCATTTGGCTCATCAACCGATTGACGATCAAGAATCAATCGGGTTTGATTTCCCAGATGAAGATGTCATGTATTTAAAAATGAAAAATTGCGATGAACCGTTACCCAGTGAAGGGCCAGAACTAGGTTCCCAATGGGGGTTTATCTTTGACGGAGCAGTTAATCATTATGGAAATGGAATTGGGGCAATCATTGTTACCCCTCAGGGTACCCACATTCCTTTCACTGCCAGACTTACGTTCAAATGTACGAACAACGAGGCCGAATACGAAGCTTGTATTATGGGTCTCGAGGAAGCGATTGATTTAAGGATCAAAAACTTGGACGTATATGGCGACTCAGCCTTGGTCATCAATCAGATAAAAGGAGATTGGAACACATAATAATCAGGATTGATTCCTTACAAAGACTATGCAAGAAGGTTGTTACCCTTCTTCAACAGAGTTGAGTTTCATCACATCCCTCGTGATGAGAATCACATGGCTGATGCATTAGCCACTCTCTCTCTTCCGTGATTAGTGTAGGTCAATGGAATGACATACCTAAGATCGACATAATGCGCCTTGAACGGCCCGCTTACATCTTCACGATTGAAGCAGTCATAGATGACAAACCTTGGTATCACGATATCAAATACTTCCTTCAGAAACAAGAGTACCCACCTGGGGCACTCAGAAAAGATAGAAAGACCCTCAGAAGATTGGCTGGAAACTTCTTCCTGAGCGGTGACACTCTCTATAAGAGGAATTTTGACATGATTTTACTCTGATGCGTCGACAAACCAGAAGCAGACATGCTTATGAAAGAAATTCACGAAGGGTCCTTTGGCACTCATGCCAACGGACACATAATGGCGAGAAAAATTCTCAGAGCAGGGTACTATTGGTTGACAATGGAATCCGACTGCTACAAGTACATGAGGAGGTGTCACAAGTGTCAGGTATACTCCGACAAAATTCATATACCGCCATCACATCTCAAAGTTCTTTCTTCCCCGTGGCCTTTTTCCATATGGGGAATCGACATGATTGGCATGATTGAGCCCAAGGCTTCAAACAGACATCGTTTCATTCTAGTAGCCATTGACTACTTCACCAAGTGGGTCGAAGCAGCATCATACGCTAATGTAACCCGACAAGTGGTGGTCCGATTTATCAAAAACAATATCATCTGCCGTTATGGTGTTCCAAGCCAGATCATTACTGATAATGGATCTAACTTGAACAATAAGATGATGAAAGAGTTGTGTTCAGAGTTCAAGATCGAACACCATAACTCATCTCCCTACCGACCCAAGATGAACGGAGCGGTAGAAGCGGCTAACAAGAACATCAAGAAGATTGTTCAGAAGATGGTTGTAACCTACAAAGATTGGCACGAAATGCTACCTTTTGCTCTTCATGGTTATCGAACATCTGTCCGCACTTCAATAGGGGCAACCCCTTTCTCTCTAGTATATGGCATGGAGGCAGTGCTCCCCATAGAAGTAGAGATCCCGTCAATCCGAGTATTGATGGAAGCTAAGCTCACCGAAGCTGAATGGTGTCAAAGCCGACACGACGAACTGAATCTGATCGAAGAGAAGCGAATCACGGCACTGCGCCATGGTCAGCTGTATCAACAGAGAATGAAGAGGGTGTTCGACAAAAAGGTCCGACCTCGTGTTTTCAGAAAAAGAGACCTTGTGCTCAAGAAGATACAATCATTTCTCACTGACTCTAGGGGCAAATGGACCCCAAATTATGATGGCCCCTATGTGGTCACGAAAGCTTTCTCAGGCGGCGCCTTGAGACTTGCAACCATGGACGGAGAGGAATTTGCCTACCCCACGAATGTTGACGTAGTCAAGAAATACTTCGCCTAAACTAAACTAAAAAAAAAAACGTCTCGGTGGATTGAAAACCCGAAAGGGCGGTCCAGGCAAAAATTAGAGACATGAAAAAAAATCATCCTGGTGGATTGGAAATCTCATAGTACAATCCAGGCAAAAATTAGGGATAATGGTAAGTAACTATGTTCAACAGAGGCAAGTACCTCAGCAGCAGTTACATCGTCCATCAGAGGAAAACTCCAGTCAAGGTCATCTTCGACAGAATCTCAGGATGTCCCGAATTCAAAGTTGGTAGAAGGATATTGGTCGTTATGTTTCAACGCAGCCCTTTTCCCTGTAAATTACCATTTTCTAACTTTGTATATACTCTTTGGAATCACGCGTTTGGCTGATCTCCATCCTATCAATAAAATTTGAGCCTTTGTGCTTTTGTTTGTATTTCTTATTTGTTTTAGCTTTACAGAACGACGTTGTTAACATGATTAACGATTCTTGAAATAAAACAAAAATGAATTTACTTGCTAAAACTTTTTCTGCTTTTAGATAAAGTCGGCAATTTCTTTTGACTGTTGAACATCAGAAGAACATCGGTCATTTCTTCAGAAGTAAGCGAACTTCAAAGTGCAGAATCAAAGTACTCCTTCTAACCCAGTACGCCTGAATGAAGGATCAACTATGTCAGAGACCTTGTTTCGTCTGACACGCCTCAACCGAGTTCTCATCTCCTAAGCCCGATTAACGATATTCCCAGCAGGGACTATCTCTCCTAAGCAAGGTGGAATTGCTATCTTGAACCAGCGATATCTCTATACGCCCCGCGATGGCCGAGTATCCAGTCATGTTCATCTTTTAGTTTGTGTGTTGCGTCAGTTTTGTCAGCATATACATACATGCATCATGCATTATTTAATTTGCATTCACATTTCATACTGCATCACTATCACTCTAGTCGGTCTTGCCCCCTAGTGATAAAAGTTCTCTCAATCAAGTTGTCAGTTCTTGCCTCGTCAGGAAATGCTGCGTCTGAACAACCTCGCTTCTAGTTTATTTCTGAAAAGAAGTTGGTCCTTGACCACTTTGATAACTTGAACCTCTGAAAAGCCAGAGAGAACTTTCAACAAACATCACTCTTCGCCATTGAAGATGATATCCTTGCTTTCCCGGATTAAGGAAAATCCCGAGAAAAAACCTCTTAATAAGAAATTCGGCAGCACGCCAGTTTCGCTCCAAAAAGATTGCTGATGAAAAGGTCATCGGCACCTCAAAATTGGACCCCATCATATGGCATCCGGGAAGATCCCGAGAAAAGTATGATGTAAGATCCCAAGCGACAACAGTCTCTCAAGAGACTCACTTTCCCCAGTAGAATCGACAAATGGCGTCTCCAACAGAGAAGTTTCTGCAACTCTACAACTCAGACGACTGGGTTCCCCAGCAAATCTGACTTCGAAACTTTTTCCGTCAAATGGCGTCTCCCCAGGAAAATTCGGCGAGAAGTTTGAGGAAAACCGCTACGAATAGAGTCCCTTGTCAAGAAAGTTTATTGACAAAAGAAACTGAGACCAGTTCCTTGGTAGGAAACCAGGATCGAGGGGAAGTTTAAATCAGAAACTAAGACCAGTTCCTTGGTAGGAAACCAGGATCGAGGGGAAGTTTATTTCAGAAACTGAGACCAGCTCCTTAGCTGAAGACCAGGATCGAGGGGAAGTTTACCTTTTCTAAGCATCATTGCTTAGCAAAAGAAGATGAATGCGCAAACTACCATTCATAACCACCATCAAAATTTCGGGTATTCCGATATTTAATCCTCTTGCACCCCGAATGCCCGAATACCTTCGTCATTCACACCTTCGGGTCCAAAAGGATTAAATAGGGGCATCTGTCATACCCCAAATTTTGACCACCAAGATTTCCCATCCTTGTGCA
Source organism: Lathyrus tuberosus (assembly GCA_022829125.1). NCBI lineage: Eukaryota > Viridiplantae > Streptophyta > Magnoliopsida > Fabales > Fabaceae > Lathyrus > Lathyrus tuberosus. The sequence goes on from JALAZF010000117.1 coordinate 10,479,733, forward strand.
AATCATCATCACAATATGGAGGAACCATTATATTTCATCAGTCTCCCCAAAGATGGGTGAGCATCCACTACAATCAAAATTAGGGTTTCAAGCCCTCTCTGAGTGCTTAGACAAAAGATCAATCAAGGAATGACATGATCTTCAACTTGTCTAAACCTCTCAAACATCCACAATGGATCAAGAGGACTCCCACATCAAGGATTAAGCACAAGGTTGCTCCCTTCTAGGTGGATCAAGTCACAAGATCACCAGTGTCACCAAATTAGGGGTTTGGTCGACCAGGGCCTCCAGATGGAAATTCTCCTCTGGGCATGAGCCAATGCCCTAAAACATAACCTAATTTACTCCATGGAACCTCATGGACCCAAACATCAAGTCAATTTTGCCTCAGGGGATGCATTCATAAAAAATCATGAATTAGGGTTTCTTGACCTAATTCACCCCTAAGTTGACTTTTGGGACAAATCATGAACCAATACCTCAAGAGAGAGTTTGAGGGCCTCTAATGAACTATATTGATCCATTTGGAACAATGGATTAATCCAAGAAGCTTGAGCAACAAGTCTCAATTTCATCTGCACCACAATTAGGGTTTTAAGGGAAAAGTCAACTATAACTTTGACTTTTGACCAGGACATGCTCCCAAGCCCTAAGACATGCCTCAATCTACCCTATGACACCCATGGAACATGTCCATCAAGTTTGATTTAGTTCAAGGACATGATTTCCTGAAGAATTGCACAATTTGGAATTCATCTGATAAAAAGTCAACTGTGCACAAAAGTCAACTTTGACTTTTTGAGATTTTTCACCAAAATGGATTTTTAACCCTAAAATGATGTTAATGTATGATTTGAATCATCATTCATCAAGAAAAATCAAGAAAAGTTGGATAACTTGTAAAAGGGGTAACCATAAAAACTTAGAATATTTTCTAAGTTAAAAATAAAGTGACAAAGGTACCAACTTTGGAGGACCATAACTCCTAAACCACAAGGCCATTTTCTCTCATCCAAAAATGGATTTGTAGCCCTCATTACCCTCTACAAAAACTTCAACTAGACCTAACTCCAATTCATTAAGGATTTTGAGTTATGGAGTGATCAAAATGGTTGAAAAATGAAAATGTCACTTTTTCCAACACTTAGTGAAATTTTCACTAAGTTCAAATCTATCTTCACTTTTTGCCAAATGTAGGGGGATTTTTCACTTGGATTCAAAAGAGATCAAAACCAAATGTGTTCAAACAGTTGTTATATGATGTAAGGGCTTTCCAAAATGACCAAGAACATCACCAAATTCCATTTGAGTCATGAGATATGACATTGGAAAGTTGCCTTGCTGAAATCTGTCAAGGCAAGGCAGAATTTGTAACTTTGCTCGATTTGCCAAAATCAGCCAAATCCAATTGCTCCTATCCACTTGGACACCTCAGAGGATTGAATCTAAAGGGGACAATCACTGAGCCAAGTCTCCAAAGTCCATGGAACAAGAAATAGCATGTTGAACCTAGAATGGCCAAAATAGGGACAAGACTCCAAATTTGGATTGAAGCATTCAATGGAAGCATCAAGGTCGCATGGACTGAGCCATTCTCATCTGAAATCAGTCAAGACTTATCCAAGACCAAGGGAACCAAAGCTCTGTGCCCTAACCTCTAGTCAATGGCTAGAGGAGACTTGAAATTCCATTGGACAACATTGGCCAAACCTACTTAGCAGCTGCCATTCACTGTGGATCCTAAAACAAACTTGCTCTACTATAAATAGAGCTCAATTGTGATCAGTTTGAGTACACCAAAGCCATCTAACAGATGCTTTCCTCAAAATCTCTTTCTCTTGGCAAAAATGCCTTTCTTAGCAAGGTAGCTATCGGGTTTTGAGTTTGAGAGCTTTTCCAATCAAACCAATCACTCACACACCTCACATACATCACATATGAGCTGATTAAACACTTAGATCACTTCTGAAACACCAATTTCACAAAATCACCAGCTGGTTGCTCAAATTTTCAATCAAGTTGCAGCTGAGGTACCACAAATTGTTCCAGCCATTTTCTAACAGGTCCAAGCATTCAAACACACTCCATAGGGTGTAGGGAAGCTGTTCAGATCATCACCACTCATCTGTAACACCTCCAAATCAAAAATCACATTGCACTTGCTGTTACGGCCTAGAGGTAAGCACATACTTGGTCATCTCTCAATCTATGCATATTTCCTCGCACAATAATTTGGCCATATGTTCATAATCATGCATGAAATGTTTTCCCTCAATTAATTGCATTGTTTGAATCGTGTATCAAAAATCCTAGCCTTCATGCAAAAATTAGGGTTCTTGAGGATTTTTCGTGATTTCTTGTTGTATGTTTAATTTAAATGAAATTAATTGACATAAACATGATCGTGAGGTTGAGACGAGCATAATGATATGTGGATTGCATGATATGATTACGTATTCAGTGAGATTGGATGGAAAACGCAAATCAGCCAAACCCAGAAAAACGCGCGTGTTCTTGCTTGTGTTCTTGGCGCCTTTTTCATAAATTCAAATATTTGAATTTTGTGATTTTGTTTAATTGATTCAAAAATTAATTTCTCTCTGAGTTTTAGTGATTTTGAGTTGATTCTTTTTTGAATAATTCACAAAAATGTTGAAATATTTTATTTTCCCAAAAAATCCCAAAAATATTATTTATTTCATATAATTGATATTTTTGCAAAGAATTAATATTTTAATTGTTTTTGACATTTTAAATATTTTTTCTACATTGATTTTGTAACTTTTAATGCTTTCTAATTATTTTGTAGGTCAATACTTAATTTTTGAAGCATTAATCCAAGATCACAATTTGTTTTCCTATGTTAAACAATTTTGATCATTTTAATTGAATTTTTATTCAATTAAATACATTTTTGGAAAACAAATTAGGGTTTTTGGATTAATTCAACCCTCATCAAACTTTTCAAACACTCTTGGGCCTCTAATAGAGTGTAAGACTCAATCTTTTTTTGACCAAATCATTTTTGGGCATCACTTATTGTACAAGTCCCGATACCGTCAAAAACCAACGGCGCGATCGTTGCCTTTTCAAAATAACACTGGGCCTCTCCTTGAGCTATAAGACCCATTCAAAACACTCTTGGGCCTCTAATAGAGTGTAAGACCCAATCCCCTTTTAACCAAAACATTTTAGGCCTCACTTATTGTATAAGTCCTTTTGCGTTAAAAGAAAACCTCGGCGCGATCGCCATTTTAAACGAAAGATCATTTGGGCCTACCCTCGTGTTATAAGCCCCACTCTTTTTCTTTAAATCTTTTGGGCCTCTTAAGAGAGTGTAAGACCCAACCCCCTTGTACAGAAATATTTTGGGCCACAGTCACTTGTATAAGTCCCTCTGTACAAATTTAAACAGTGCGCTCACTGATAAAACCTTGGGCCTCTCCTTGAGCTGTAAGCCCCAATCTTTCTTTTCAAAGCACTTTCTCCTTTGATTTTGAATATACTGTTGTTTTCAATCTTTCTTTGTTGAACAACTAACCAAACAGCATGGAAGCTCTACAACCGAGTAAGTGTTTATCCGCTTTCATTTACCGCTTTCATATGTATATAACTGTATTGTGGGGTTGTTTCACTGTAAGTCTCCTTTCATAAACTCATATATATATAACTGTATTGTGGGGCTGTTTCACTGTAAGTCTCCTTTCATAAACTCATATCAACTATGTAATAATAGTATAGATATTTTGAGTTTCCCCGGCAATTACGTCTAGAACTAGGTGACGCCGTTTCGTTTATTCTTAGAAATAGACTAAACTAGATCCCCAATAGGATCACCAGATACAGTCTTCTCTTTGGCTGTCCTCATTAGGAATTGTTAAGAAACTCTACTCCCAGAGATGAATGTCTTCTCCGTGAACGGAATCTCTGAGTTTCTTCCAAATTCTCGAACTTTCCTGACTTGATCTATTCCTTGTGAATAGCTTGCCTTGAATTTCTCGGGGTTTGGGGACCCACGGGCTTCTTAAAAGCATCGGCCTCCTCTTGGGCATCGTACAAGGACCCACAGGCTTCCTAAAAGCAACCCCGCCTCCTCTTGGGCTTAGTACAAGGATCCTAAGGCTTCTTAGAAGTATTCACAGCCTCCTCTTAGGCTTCGTATAATGATCTCTTCCTTCAGGAAATTTAGCCTTCTCTTGGGCTTAGTACAAGGACCGATCGGCTTCTTAAAAGTTTCTAGCCTCCTCTTGGGCTTCGTACAAATTGTCCCGACGACCTCCTAGAGGTATAGGAATAGAACTTAGTCATCTGCATAGAACAGTCCTTTCATAGAGTCTACTACTGTTTCTCGAAGCATAGTACCAAAGATAAAACTCTAGACTTGGACAGTCTAATCTCCTTGAGTCTCAAAGACATTCTCAAGCACCCTTCAAGAATAGGAAGGAAACCCGTAGACTCGGGCAGTCTCAATACCCTTTGGATTTCCCGCTTCCTTAAAAAACAGAAATAACCCGGATCCTTGAATCAAATCCATGAGTACAGTGTTGCTCATATAAGAACTGATTTTCTCTTTCAAAATCAGTATACTGGACCTGTCACTTAACTGAAACAGTAACCTTGGCCTCCTCTTGGGCTTTATACAATGATTCTTCCCAGCAGAAGCCAACGTTTAGCCTCTCTCTCGGGCTTTATACGAGATACCAAAAGACTCCATCGTCAGGTCAAAACCTTTTAGCCTCAATCTCGGGCTTTGTACGAGATACAAAAACACTCTCTTGTTGAGTATAAAAGATCCTCTTGTAGGATCAACCCCTTTTAGTCTCTCTCTCGGGCTTTGTACGAGACACATACTAGCCTCCTCTTAGGCTTTTTATAAGAAAACCACTGGTTGATCCAATCAACCTTTTAGCATCAAAGTTGTGCCTCGTTCACAGTACACAAACATCAACAACTCCTTTCCCTTCATCTAATCGCTGTAAGCGGCAAGCCTCTGGATCATCTACATCCATGCCACTGTCCCTCTTTTAGCATGAGAAATTCCTAAGGAAAGATAGCATTGCTCTACACTGAGTTAAAGTCTTCTCCTTCAGGTTAAAATCCCCTATAAAGGAAATTATGGCATCACTAGGATCCGCGTATCCCGGTTAAAGTAATCCTCCCTTTATAACCAGTCACCCAACAGTTGTGACAAACATACCCTCTTTAGAGATGACAAATTCTCTCTAAGGTCAGCACCTTTTAGCTTCATATCTTGGGCTTTGAACAAGATACAAATAGACCCTTTAGCTTCACATCTTGGGCTTTGAACAAGATACCAATCACCCTTCAACTTCATATCTTGGGCTTTGAACAAGATACAAACTACCCTTTCGCTTCACGTCTTGGGCTTTGAACAAGACACCAAAACACCCATTTCCTCCCATAGAATAGGAGGAACTACGAACGCTCTGATTTCCCTGTTTCGGTAAACGGGAATACGTAGGCATAAGATCGAAAGAAAAGATCTTAGCGAGCACAATCAACAAAAAACCAAAATCCCATACTCTCACATACCCATCAAAAAGCATCAGTCCTAACATCCTAATCCTTGTTCCCCGCTAAAAAGTCCTAGAAAGAAAGAAAACTGTATTGGCGAAAATACAAATAACCAGTACAATGGCCCCCCACATTGATAGCATTCGTAACCTAACAGACCGCTGTTTAAACTCAGTATGCAAAGCAGGGTTAATTGGAGACACCTATTCCCCTTCCTTATTCAGCTCACAATAGGATAAAAAATGAATCGACCTGTAGTTTAAGCTCAAACCGCAGAGAGCGACCAGCGCTTAAGAACCGCATCCAAAATCGCTCGCTACATGATGCCCCGAGGATTTCCATTCCTCGTGCCATCTGGTAAAGCTATTTAAATAGGGGAAACTATTGTACCCCAAATTTTACCCCTTAGATGTCATAACATCTTGCATTGACATTTAGATTCAATCATCTGTGCATTGTTATCTAATCCCCATATCTTGCTAGTTTGTTCTCTTACATGAAAAATAGGGTTTGCACAAAGTCTCCTAAGCCAATCTCAAGTTATGATGCTTTAAAGTTGGGTGCTTCAAATTGTAAAAACTCAATAACTTTGAAAAAATTTCTAAGTCTTTTTGTCTTTCCATGCGCATGACTTTAAGACATTTTTTCTCAATGATACCAACAATCAGAACAAGAGCAATACAACATCAACACTACACTCCACAAAACCTTAAGAACTTAGCATCAACGCACCAACAATTCACACACAAACTCTAAGCAATCTGTAAGTCTTGGCTTGGCAAGTAAGAATAGGGAAGAGAACACTTTGCAGCAGCTTTCAAGTTTGAGGAGGAGGAATATCAATCCTTGGAACTTTTAGAAGCTCATACTCAAGAAGGTGCAGTGGACTTATTCCACTAGGCAACCTTCATTGCTCTTTTATTCCATGTTTCAAATACTAATACCATGCTGCCATCATATTGTTTGTTTCGTATTTAAGTCAAATGGTTATATGAATGGTATTGTTGTGTCTATGTAATGTTTTTTCACTGCCAGTTACTGACACCATTTTGTTCATACCTTGGTGCCAAGCTTCGAATAAAGTTACTACCTTAAAATAACATGAAAGGTTTGGTTTGGAATTATACTGACATGATAAGTGTATGATATTACTCTTGCCTTTTATGTTTTGATCATATGCACAAGCTGACACGATGTAGGCTTGAGTTTGTATTGCCACAGTGAAGATGAGATCTTACTGTTGATCATTTGTTTTTGTTTATGTCATGTTGTGGCTTTGGCTTAGAGTTTCATTGATGTCCATGCTTTCGTGCTTAGAACCGTATGTTTATATGTTCAGGTTTGTTTGGTTTAAAATGTTGTTGTTATTGTTATCATGAGCTTCCGTATGAATTTGTAGTGGTACCTTAATACATGATAATATGAATGAAAGTGTTACCTTTGCACTGTCAGTTTGGAACTTTGGAAAGCATGGTGTATATTGTTTTGTTAAGGTTTAAGATATCCACTGTGTGTTAGTTCAAGTTGCATAACATGAGGTTTGTTTGGATCAAGCATAGGTGTATAAGTATGATCATGACATAATTTCATCCCTGAACACACCTGTTTTGATACATCCATGAACAAACAAGTTAGCTTAATTACTGTATGAATAAGGCTTACATGTCCACACTCGCATAGGTGATTAGAATGCACTTAGATATTTGAAAGACACACTTTACTAAATTTCCTAAAATTTACCTAAGAAAAATAAATAATGGGACGTAAAATTACAATACAGGTTCAAGTAGGGCATTCAAAACAGTTTCCTTTGTGGGCAATGCTGGTATTGCACCTTTCTCGGTCACAGTTAATGCACCACAGTACATGAGTTATTCTAACCTGTTTACTATGGTGTGCCTCAGAACTAACAGTCAGTATATCCTCATATCATTCGCATCGTCACTAGGCTTTGCATCCTTTATTTTGAAAACACTCTCAATCAGTGAGAGTTCTATTGTCGTGGTGTCTGAACCACATAGTGTTGTTCAATCATTTACTATCATGCCAACAACTATTACTTCACTACTGCGATTAACAGTCCCGGCAACCAACAGAACTTGAAGAAGTATAGAAAGTTCATTCAAGTCTTCAATCAAAGTATGAGGGTAGACCTGCATTCAGTGTATGAATTATGATCAAAGTATATAGAAATTTGTTCAAAGTATATAGAAAATTCGATAAGTAATATAGGTAAGCGGAAAGATGCAAGCAAACATATTTACAAGTATCATCAAAATAAATAAAGTCCATAAATAATAGGTGGGAGTCACAAGCTATTTTTATAATTTCTCCTAAACTGTTTCACAACTACTTATACCAGTAAGGAACAAAACACTTCTAAAAAGTAGACATTCCATAAAAAGGAGTAAATCGTAAAAAGCTTTGGGTTGGCATAATAGATAGTACCAAGAAAGAAGCATTGTGATCAATGGTAACATCACCATTCATCAAACGAACATGAGAAAACTCTTCTTTAAATTCTCTATACTGTTGGTTACTAAGTGCCTTGATAGGAGAAGTGTAGATAACACGCTGATTATCTTTAAGCGACATAGCAATTGCATATAAAGCCAAACAGTTTTTCCAGCAAATGTATGTGTAGATACCTGTAGACAAAAAACCATCCAAAACCTATATTTAGTTCGATATGATTAATATTGTCAATTGCAGATCACTAAAAAAAGTAGTTTGTTAAAATTCTGCTATGCAACCGTACAACAGTTCTAATTCCACTACAGTATAGTTCCGCTACAGCCACTATTTTAGTTGTAGTAAAATAATAAATTTGTTTTTAGTAGCTTCTCTAAAAGAATATTTGTAGAAGCTTGGACATCAAATGGACCCTTAAGAAGCTTGGATATCTAATATTGATCTAGAATGTTGTCCACATCTATAGAAGGATCATATGCTTGTTTATAGAGCCCATAGTCAATAGCATTCATCTAAGTCAACTCCTTTATCAAAAACGTAAATTTCATCAATCACATGTTGCTTAAAGATATTGTGGTGCTAAAATCTCCCCTTTCTTAAATTTTGACACAAAGAAAACCATAAAAAACAGGGATCATTTACAAATAAAAAATAATGTTGTCGGCATAATCAGAGAATAATCATAGAATGTGAGAAAATTTGAAATCCCTAGATTCCTAGGTCAATATCATTTGCATCTATAGTTAAGAACTTACAATACTACTTCCTCCATTTCCTTTGTGTCAAAAGTCTCATTCACCCTAATTGAACAACCAAAAACAAAATTCAGTCTAGTTTACAATAGATGTAACACGTTGGTGATTGCGAAATCAGACTTTTCATCACCAGATTGAAAAGTTTCACATATTTGCTTCACTGTAGCCAGAACCAAACCCTGAGAACTGTGGCTCTTCAATGAAGAAAACAAGCAGCATAAACACAAAACTCGATGAATCGATATAGATATAGTATAAAGCAAAATGTTATTAATTTTCCTTTAAGTCAGATGAAAAAGATAGCTTACCATAGTCGGGGTCGGAGAAGATTCATTTAGTTGTGAGGATGTGAATCTGCTGCCGGAGAAGGCGTTGGAAGAATCGAATTAGATGTTGGAGAATATTTTTTAAAACCATAGAAAGTGAAATTGAAAAGGGAGAGAAATGTGCTGGAGTGAGAGAGATGATGATTATGGTGGAGAGATGAAGAAAAAGGGGTATTGTTCCAGAGTTAAGATTGATTTTGGGGAGGGGATAGAACTTCAGGAGCGAAAAAATAAGAAAATAAAATTGATTTTTTTAATTATTATTTTTGTTTTAAATAGTTCTTTTTGTAATATTTTTGACAAATATAATTTGATATATCAAATCAGAAATAAATTTTAATAATTTTAATAATTTTATAATAATTTTAAAATAAATTTAATTTATTTGATATTTATTTAAAATAATGGATTTTTTTAAAAAATTGTTAAATAAAATTTTGAGAAAAATATTCAAAACATTTTATCATTTAAATCATAATTAAAAAAGTGATATATATATATATATATATATATATATATATATATATATATATATATATATATATATATATATATATATATATATAATGTATTTATCAAAACAATTATATAAATAATATTTATAATATATTAAAGTAAATTGAGTTTCCAGTTGAGGAGTCGATAAGAATTTTTTTTTTTTATGAATTGGGAGGAACAAATTTTTTCTTTTGCTCAATCAAAAAAATTATTTTATTAAAAAAAAAGTTAAGTAAAAAACATAATAAGGACGGTTTTGTGATAACTGCCGTGACAGCCGTCGCAGTCAAGTCCCTAACTGTCGTGACAACCATCGCAATCCAGGAATAAGGACAGTTTTGTGATAATTGTCGCAACTCAAGTGTCGTAAATCTTCTTTTTTCTTGTAGTGTAGCCATGATATTTATCAGAAACAGACACTGTCTTAAGAAACTCCCCCTGAGTTTCAGACTTGGTGAAGATTATAGATTTTAACATTTGAATCTTCTGGGTAGTCTCCCCTTAATTTCCATAAGTCAGGTATTGGGATCTTCAGAATCGTAATTCAGATATATTAATTTTAAATTACCAATAAGATCATGACTTTTCAGAGTTTGACTTTGAACACATGCCTTCATCTCAGAACCTTGTTACTGTCACAACTCAGTGGTTCATCAAAGCTTGATTCTTGATCTGATACTAATAGAAGGATAATTTAGTGATCAATCAAAGCTTGATCCTGAATCCGATACCAATGTTAATCAAGATTCTTAGTTTGATACCAAAGTAGGCTGAGTTTGATACCAATTGAAAGGTATTTTCGTAGTATGCTGAAATTAATACCAATGAAGGTATTTGAAAACATTTCACAGCTTAGCTCTGATTGATATCACTACAGACTGAGTCTGATACTAATCTTTATATACTGAGTCTGACTACCATGTGTAGATTTAGTCTGATACCAAATCATTTTCTTCTCAATTGGATTCTTGGTGAAAATCAGAACTTCTTCTTCTTGGATCTTTAATCCAGATCTTCAGACAGTCTTCAACTTCTGATTTGCTTAGTTCTTCTGAAGAGCATCTTGAGATGTAGACTTTGTCTTGACTGCTTTCAGGAAGTTTTTCTTCTTCTAATTCTTATGTTCTAAATATCATTTTTTTAGACAGCTTACAGCTTCTGAACAACGTGAAACAAGAATCACGATAATTTTGACTTTCAGACAGTTCTCAACTTCTGAACAGTAATAGGTAAATCTGATTCTGAACACATGTTCACGAAGTGTACAACTTCGATAATATGAATAAACATTTCATAAGAACTTTTATCAGAGTTCTTTCAGTCTAACCTGTTCTAAGAATGCCTAGTGAACTTGTTCATAGTTCCTCAGTTAAACATCAAACATTCGTTAGTGGTAAATGCATTTTATATCATTGATTTACTTGTTTGAGTTTGCATTCTATTCTTCTAATCATATCAAATATCAAAATCATATTTCTATTTCTCCTCCTTTTTGACATCATCAAAAAGTTTGAGCATATAAGCATTTAGAACATAGCCAATATGATAATGAATAGTCTAACATAAAATAGATTCAAAAGATATTTCATTTAGCAAAACATAGATTAATCATTAATCCTAAGTAGTTCAGAGCGATCAAAACATAGAACTAATGAAAGTAGGTTCCTAGGGGTTAGTCTAAGAGGTACCTAACGATAAGGAGGAGGTTGAGGACGAGCTTTCAGACTCATCGGTTTCTGAAGCATGCAGTTGTTTGATTATTAAGCATTTTAAGTGTTATGAATATGAAAATGAACAATTATTCAGAAATCAACCTTAAGCATTTTCATTGATTAATTGATTTGGAACTATACAAGGAGCAGAGAATGAGATAGGAACATCAACACAAAACACGAAACGATAATTACATCTAATCAACAAAACATAACAACGACTGGAAAGACATCAAGGTTTAAAACTTAATCATCAAAATCTTCAACGTTGTCCACTCTTTCACATCTGGTTTCGGCCAGTGAAGGTCCTGGTCCAAGCCTGCTTATCAATCCCCAGACCTTTTCTTTCAGTATTATTTCAGATAATATCCTTCCATAAGGAATGTACGAGTGCATCTGATTTCTTGAGACTCTGATAGAGTGTCTCATGTGGTTGAAAATGGTTTTGGGAAGGTCTATTGTAACGTGATGCGTAAGGAGGAAGATAAAGATTCTGTCATCATGCGTTAGAGTGCCTCTAGCAGTTGCACGAGGACGAAGGTTGGTTAAAGAGAATTTGAACCAGGTTTTGGGAGATGGAAGAAGCTTCTCAGGGTTGTTCGGTTCATAGGGAACTAAATTTTCAAACAGAATCTTGCACCTTTCCACCATGCTTAAATCAGATTGATAGTCATCAATTGTGACTCCGGAGGAGACACATCTAGTGATTTTCTCTATCGAGGAGACAGAGATAGTGATGGGGTGAAAATGGAATACAGACCATATAGTGTTCCCATCATTACTGACTCTAGCAAAATTCTAGAATTCCTTGACAAGGCCTGGAAAGATGGGACCATTCAATAGAGAGTAATAGCCATGCCAAGACTGAGCTTGCATGCTCCTTATTATTTCCAAACCATTGTCTCTGAGACGAGATAGGTTAGGTCTTTTCTTAGAAATAACTTCTAAATTTTCTTTTCTTCCTAAAAAGGTTGGGTCAGTTCTCTGAGAAGCCATAATCTTTGTTGTAGTTCAAATAAGGGTTTCAGGAGGATGATGATTTAGGTTTGAGGATGAAATAAGGTGAAGGAAAATCCTACTATTTATAAGTGAGTGAGAGTGAAGAATGATGACTGAGTCGGTACCAAAGATTTGTGTTTACTATTTCCTAGGTAAGTCATAATTGCCTAGGGTATACTAAAAGGTGTAGATGTATGGGAAAGGAAAACGGAGCAGTTACCTAATTTAATGGGGAAATATTAATCGGTTATGGGTAATAACTACTCTTCTGTGAGTGGCAAATGTGGCTGATGTATTTTAATGATGACAGTTTCTTGAGCCATTCAACATCTTTCATATGTCTTTCAAAAGACATATATGTATATGAGATTTAAATAAAATCAATTTACTTTTAATGCATGTCAGGTTTTGATTTGTTTAATTTCAACTTTGAGTAGTGATGAGCGTGAGAAAAACATGTTATTAAGATTATGAAACATCTAATAGAAAAGGAAGATACTTCATTAATTAAGACGGTTCACAGACACAGTTTTAGCAATTTTTCAGACTTAGATAATTTAAGGACAAATTGACACGAGTACAACAACTTAGAACAGAAACGGTTTAAACTACTACATAACATGCACTTAGCAGACACAATTTAAACGTAGATAAGTCTGGTTTTTCTAGTTACTAAAGACTTCACATTTAGTCTTCAACAAGCAGTTTTCTGGAAGGCTTTCAGGACCATCTTCTACAATTTTCTCTTTGATCATATCCATAATTCCTTCTCTAAAGAAAATCTCAGACAAAATTCTCCCATAAGGAATGTAAGACGTTGTGCTATTTCTTGACTTAGAGAAGGATTTCTAGAGACAGTTGAAGATTGTGTGTGGTAGGTTTATCTGAGTATCATTCATTAGAAAATGAATAAATTGATGGTTATGAAATCTTAGTATGTCATGGTATTCTCCTCTAGGAAGGAAATTTGACAAAACGAGTTTGTACCATGCTTTAGGAATGGGTAGTAGATTTTCAGGATTGGAAGGTTCATATCCGGATGAAAGGTTATGAAGGAAGGAAAATCTTCTAGCCACAAAGAACTTATTTAGGTCACAATCAACCATGATTCCAACATTCTCACATCCAGTTGCTAGAATGACTGAGAAGGGAGCGATAGTGATGGGGATTTCAAGAACAAAAGAGGTGATATGTCCAGTTTGATGATCAAGGAAGGCATGCTTCCAAAAGTCTTTAACTAGATTTACGTAAATGGGTTTTTCTAACATAGTGGAGTATCTAGTCCATTGTTGAGTGTAAAACGCATCCGCTAGACTGTTTGCAATGTTACACAAAAGAGGAGGGACATTGATTACAAATTGTTTTTCCTAAATGATTTCAAGAAGGTCCTGGTTCCCAAGAAAGGTTAGTGGAGGCATGATGGTAGATGGACAACAGAATTTTGTCACTTAAGGTTTTATGATAGAAGGACTTGAGTATGAAATTGTTTGATAGAGAAGTGATTTATATACATATAAATAGGTAAGATGAGTTGTGCCTATCCTAGGAAAAACATAGATCGAGTACAAAGAATATTTTAATAAGATTTCAAAAGAGCATATGTTCTCAGAGATATGTCATGATTACTCAAGATTCGCAGTTATGACTGAGGTTACGTTTGAGTGCACACATTGTCAAAATATTTCTCTTGGAAGGAGAGAATATTTTAGATCATTAATATTTTTACCTACTAGACAATTTTCAGTTTGGACTTGCACTTATTATTTAATTAGTCATAGTTAAGAAGGAGCATACCTTAGAGAATTTGAAATCCTTTCTGTGAAACTTTATCTGAGTGCTTTCCATTCTGAATTCGAGCTTCTGACATCATCTTTTAGCTTCTGCATTCTTCAGAGGGATCTGACGTTAAAGAATATCGATGCTTTCTGAACTTGGATCTCTAGTCTGAGAACTAGAATCAATCCTTCTTCAGATGATCCTTTCCTTTTTCTTGTTCAGAACTTATTCATCTGACTTTGTTTCTTCAAATAGATGCATAGCTTGTTCAGAACCAAGTATCATCAAACATGTTTGTAACACGAGACATAGTTTGCACGACACTTCTTGTTTTCGTAATGCTGATCTAACTTGTTTAGAGTTAGTCCATCAAAGGATTTACAGCATATCTGCTTCTGAAAGAATTGTCTACTGATTTCTTCATCCGAAAGACATCAGAGACTTAAATCCTTTTTGACTTCAAGTAGATGACTTCTGTCTTTACATCTGGTCAAGCTACTTCTGATTCCAGAATTTATGCAGCATGAACTTCTGAGAGAATTATCAGATAACATTCTGACCAATTCAAGTTGGTTCAACTGAGATAGAGTTTCAAGTTAACAAAACTGAATTGTCAATGTTATTATAACCAATGCTTAGGAATCATCCTGAATCAGATTCCTGAAGGGTTACAAGATTTCCTCTTTCTGAAAATTCTTCACTTTTCTGCATAGTTCCTTAGAGAGACAATATATAGTTCTTCATTGAATCTTATAACTGCTTGATCAGTTAAGATTCAGATGTTGAATTACTTCTAAGAGATTGAATTCTTCAGCTTTCTGACTTCTTCTACATACTTCATTCTGAAATTCAAAATCATAGAACGACAATCTTTCTTCTTTACATGAAGAAGTTCTTAATAGATTTAAATGAGAAAGTCAAGGGTGGACCTAATCCATTTCTTGAAAACATCTCAAAAACTCATAAAGAAATAATCTCTAGCAAACAAGATTTCTTGTTTTCTGATGATTCAATCTTTGAGCAAATACGTGGTTTTATTCACATGTATCTTCTAAGATAAGCATTCAACAGATACTACTTCTTATCTGATGAATCTATCTTGTCAGTTGATTCTTTAATCTTCTAGCAACCTTTAGTGGAGAAGATTTTGTTATTTACAACTTCAAAGCTTCTCGAATCGGTGACTTGCTCAAATAATCCGTTTGATTACAATTTAGTACACAGTCAACTTCTGAACTGATACTGAAATTGAAAGTGGATTGAAATCTCACCCAAAGTATTTCTACACACCATAATTGGATCTTTTTCTGACACTGTTAAGTGTTTGATATCCATCAATAACAGAACCGGAGCTCTGATACCAATTGAAGGTGCGAGAAAGACCCAAGAAATGGGGGGTTTGAATTGTGTATTCACTCTTAAAAACTTTTTGCCTCTTATCAATAAAGCGCTAAGAGAACATCAGAGTTTGTTGAGAGACTCTGACTTACGAAGTAGCATTCAGACCTGGCAATGCGTAAAGCATATGTGACAGGGAGAGTCTGAATAAGATATGCATCATTCAGAACTTGCAGTGCGAAAGCTTATCAGAGTTAAACTGCAAGGTTCTGATTTGTTTATGTAAGGTTCTGATAATTTAGAGTAAGACATAAAGAATAAATCAAAGCATAAGCAAGAGTAAAG
Source organism: Lathyrus tuberosus (assembly GCA_022829125.1). Lineage (NCBI taxonomy): Eukaryota > Viridiplantae > Streptophyta > Magnoliopsida > Fabales > Fabaceae > Lathyrus > Lathyrus tuberosus. The sequence continues at coordinate 10,495,489 of JALAZF010000117.1, forward strand.
AATACACGATATATCCTGGTTCACTTGAGCCATTCCCAAGCTAGTCCAGTCCACCCTCCTCAGGTGATTTCGCCTTGAACACAAGGACTTAATCCATTATAATCCAATCTGATTACAGATGCAGGGGCAACAGCCGGTGACTAACAACCTGCACAACCGCAGCTGTGACTAACACACAATGAAACGTTCAGGGATTCAACTTAATGAATATAACGAACATTGACCCAATAGGTTCCAATCTCGCAAGATCTACTATCAGAATTTCACAGCTAAACGTTCAGGGATTCGTCTCAACGAATATAACATTTACTGACCCTATTTTAGGATTTACCACAATGACACCAAGCCATTGTCTTATTGAGTCTCCGATCACACTGACCACTCAAGGAATCCTAATTCACATAGAATTAGTTAAGCAGGAGATTACAATAATGCTTCTTAACAAGCTGATAACTCCTAAGTTTAAGTACATAAGAACACTCAAGTGTTCAAGCAAGATGTGAGCAACAACTCCTTGCTATCTTAAGATTCTACAAGGAGGTATGTTGATTTGACAGTTGATGACATCTTGTAGATCTTCTTCTTCTTCGTCTTTTTGGTTGAGAAAGTTTCGAGCAACAACTCCTTGCTTCAGATTTTTCAATGTAGCTTTGACGAGAAGGTGGTTGATGACTTGACTGATTTGCAATGTTGTCTTCTTCATCAACAGCTTTTGTTTTAATTGTTGTTGTTTTGTTGATATATGATCTTGAGCTTCAACAACAATGGTCGTGTGTAAATGGTGATAGCTTTGGATATTAAGTGTTACAACGAGAACTCATCGTTGTGGCTATCATTACATCAACACCATCAGAAGCGCATACTCCTTTTCTTTAAATAGACAAGTAAAATATAGCCGTTGGAGAGCTTTTGGCCGTTTGAAAAGAGTCGTTATGCAATGATTAAAGTTATACTGCCACATCTTCTTTTTACTGTAGAAGTGATGGGATTGGTCTTTTAGAGTGGTGTACAGTCATTGCTAACGGTAACATTTGTCTTCAAATCTTCAGAGGCTTCTGATGGTAATTAATTGAAGCATGAGTAGAGACTTTATAACTGGATCTTCAGATCTTTCAAGTCTTTCGTCTTCAGAGCTTGTCCATTAGGAATCTGTCTTCAGAACTTTAGCACTTGTCTTGAAACCCGTTATCTTCACTGCTTCAAGTCTTCAGAATCTTCAGAGCTTGTCCATTAGGAATCTGTCTTCAGAGTCTTCAGCCTTCAGAACTTCAAGTCATTGGAATCTTCAGCACTTCGGTTCTCTCAAAGATTATCTCTTCAGAAGCTTCGCTATCTTCAGAATCATAACCACTCTCAGAGAGCATCCACAAGAGCATTGCAGTAGCAATATCAGCATCCTTGGATCTGACTGATTATGATCAGAAACAAAAACATACTTACTTCTTGCGACTTGTGTCACACATAGTAACTTCACATATAATCAATTATGCACATCTGGCTGGTGCTTGTTGGATCTGATATCTTTTATGATTATGATCTGCACACAACACACGTTAGAACATAAAATAGTTCTTTCACAAATACCATTGTTATCATCAAAACATAAAGATGACTTGTAGAGACAACTCTTACTCTAACAATATCATGGAAGTTTTCATGGATGATTTCTCGGTTTATGGGTGTAGTTTTGATGAATGTTTGCTAAACCTTGAGAAAGTCTTGGAAAGATGTGTGAAAGTCAACCTTGTGTTAAATTGGGAAAAATGTCACTCCATGGTGAAAGAAGGCATTGTCTTAGGACATTTGATGTCCGAAAGAGGAATAAAAGTTGACAAAGCTAAGATAGAGGTTATAGAAAATCTTAATCCTCCCACCAACCTGGGAGAGGTCAGAAGTTTCTTAGGCCATGCTGGCTTTTATCTTCGTTTTATTAAGGATTTCTCCAAGATTACCAAGCCCCTAACTGGGCTGCTAATAAAGGACGCCGAATTTAATTTCAATAATGAATGCCTTGAAGCCTTCAAAGCTTTGAAAGAGGCATTAATTTCATCTCCTATAATGCAGCCCCCCAACTGGGAAAATCCCTTCGTGATTATGTGTGATGCCAGTGACTATGCGGTAGGCGCGATATTGGGGCAAAAGAAGGATAAAAAGATGCATGCCATTTACTATGCTAGTAGGACACTAGACGAGGCACAAGTTAGCTATGCAACCACAGAGAAAGAATAATTGGTCGTGGTTTTTGCTATCGACAAATTTTGTTCCTATTTAGTGGGATAGAAAATAATTGTGTACACGGATCATGCAGCTATTAGATACCTCCTAAGCAAAAAGGACGTTATGCCTCGGCTCATTAGGTGGATTCTATTGTTACAAGAGTTTGACATTGAGATCAGATACAAGAAAGAGACGGAAAATATGGTTGCCGATCATCTATCCAGGTTGACGGAGTTGAAAGAGGAAGAGTTGCCTCTTGATGACTCCTTCCCTGACGACAAACTTTTTGCTTTAATAAGTAGTAAGACACCTTGGTATGTCGACTTTGTCAATTACCTTGCTATAGGAGTCTTACCTCCCGACGTGAACTACCAACGTAAGAAAAAGTTTTTCTCTGATCTCAAGCATTACTATTGGGATGAGCCTCTACTTTTTAAGAGGGGCGCCGACGGAATTTTCCGAAGGTGCATCCCAGAAGAAGAAATGGAGAGCGTGATGACTCATTGTCACGCCTCCGCCTATGGGGGGCATGTCAGTACCGACAAAACTGTGTCAAAATTTTTGGTCTTTACTGGCCTACCCTCTTTAAAGACGTTAATTCCTTTATAAGGAAATGCGATTAGTGCCAGCGCACTGGAAACAAATCTAGGAGGAGCGAAATGCCTCTGAATAACATCCTTGAAGTCGAAATTTTTGATGTTTGGGGAGTTGACTTTATGGGACCTTTTCCACCTTCTTTGGGAAACCAATACATTCTCGTAGCTGTTGACTATGTGTCTAAATGGATTGAGGCCATTGCCTCACCAACAACTAATGCCCGAGTCGTTATAAAACTGTTCAAAAAAATCATCTTCATAAGGTTCGGTGTTCCTAGGTTCGTCATATCAGACGGAGGATCACATTTCATTGCTAGGAAATTTGAGAGCCTTCTTAAGAAGTACGGGGTTAGGCATAGAGTTGCTACACTTTACCACCCGCAAACAAGTGGTCAAGTCGAAGTCTCTAATAGGGAGATAAAATCTATCTTAGAGAAAACAATCTCCATCTCTAGAAAAGATTGGTTCTCCAAGCTCGACGACGCACTATGGGCTTACCGCACTGCTTACAAAACCCCTATTGGTATGACCCCTTTCAAGTTGATTTATGGAAAGTCTTGTCATTTACCTATTGAGTTAGAGCATAGAGCCTATTGGGCCATCAAGGCCCTCAACTTAGACTATCAGGCTGCGGGAGAGAAAAGAAAATTACAACTGAGCGAATTAGAGGAGTTAAGGCTTGACGCCTATGAGAATACCAAGCTCTATAAAGAGAGAACAAAAAATTGGCACGATAAGAGAATTTTGAGCCGGAACTTCAAGGAGGGTGAATTAGTCTTATTATTTAACTCGAGACTTAAACTTTTTCCAGGAAAACTAAGATCTCGATGGTCGGGACCTTTTTTTGTTAAAAATGTGAAACCTTATAGAGCAGTTGAAGTCTGGAGTGAATCCATAGGGTCGTTTACGGTTAACGGACAACGACTTAAGCACTACATCACCGGGGATGTAGTTGAGCAAGGAACAAAGTTGGTTCTTCGGGAACCATCCCGAGTGGTAGCACTCATGGACCGTCGAGCCATGCGACGTTAAACGAAGCGCTCGGTGGGAGGCAACCCACTATTTTCATGCTAATTTTTTTCTTTTCCTTGTTTTTGTCTTTGTTTTTGTAGGATGGCAGGTAAATAAACTGAAGAATCAAGAAAAATACAGTACTGGAAATCATGCCCGGAAGAACGGAACTGAAGCAAACACGACAAGGTACAATTCTGGATAATGTTTCCCCCACCCCCTCAGTGAGGTGCCCTGTGAGTTTCCCCTCCTTTTCTTTTACTAAAACATTATGGACAATGTTTGGTTTAAGTTTGGGGGGCCTTTACCTGCTTTCTAGTTTTTAATTTTTCTTGTTATTTGCTTCTGTTTTTCCTTTCAATAATCCAAAAAAAAAAACACTTTGATTTCCACCCTAAGCTAGAACCGATATTTTTTTTACTTCACCTTGAGAATGTTGAGAAAGTATATTGAGTTCGAGGAAAGTGAGGCTAGGAATAGGGACTTCAAGAAAATTCGAAAACTTGAATATGGCTTAAACACCCTAGGTCTCCCGGAGTAAGGACATGAGTTCAACACGTAGATTTGGGCCATAGTACTCAACTTTGAGAAGTACCCCCAAGTAGTTTATCTTGACAAGTCTGACATGATAAAAAAGAAATCGAGGTTGGTTGAGAAACAAGGCACCGAAAAAAAAAATTAAAAACAATAAAGACAACCAACCTTTTAAGTTGGGTAACCTTCAATCGTTAATTAGCCTAACGGCGGTTGAGTCTCAATTGTCAAATAAACGCCAATAAGCGTAAAAAGAATATTGCTCTTGACCAACCTTATGCATACAAAGAAGCAAAAATGTCTTAATTTGACTGTCCGAACAAAAAGGGGAAAAATCGAGAAGAGACTTAAGCCCAAAGCGTAGTTGGAGAGGTGGCCGAAAAATGGGTATCTAGGTTCGTGGTTCTACCATGGTTTATGTTCTTGGAATATCCTCGTTGACGGAGAAGTATTGGAAGAACGACGACTAGCCGATCGGAACGAGTAACTCCCGTATGAGTATCAACAAGATCTAATCTCATTGGTTCTCATGTGAAGTACTTTGCTTGGTCTAAAAAGCGTTATCTGAGTTCATTGCTCTAGGACAAGCAACGGTTTAAGTTTGGGGGAATTTGATAAGTGTATTTTGTATCGTTTTTAATTAGTATTTTTCCTTGTTATTTCATCGCATTTTGCCTACTTTCTTTGCTTTTTCCGTATTTTATGCTTTGGTATTATGTTTTTGTCATTTTCAGGTCTTCACAAGCATATTGGAAGAAAAGGAGATAAAATTGGGTGAAAACCGAAGGAAAAACACAAGAGCCGGAGCCTCCTAGTAGAAAAACCAGAGCTCTGTTACGGGTGCCCGTAATGCATGTTACGGACCGTAACAGAAGGCCCAGTAGATCCCAAGAAGAGGGCGCCCCAGTACAAAAACCATAGCTCTTTTACAGGTGCCCGTAACGTGAGTTACAGCCCGTAAGAGAGGTGCGAGAAGCCAACTTTTTGTTTCCTTTTTCGTCTGGATTTGATTCCTGATTTGAAGACCTTGGCATTGATACCTGGCTGATTCTCTTATGGAATGACATTGAAGACCCTTTATTTGATTTTATTTGATTTTATTTTTAGTTTATGGCTATTTAACTCCAATTAGAGGGGAGTTTTGGGGACCGCACTTTTATCATATTTTCTTTACGCTTTCTGCAATTTACTTTTCTACGCATCTTTTCTGTACAAGTCTCCATTGGAGCTGAACCAAGTTTATTATTGAAGTAATTTTATTTTCATCAGGTTTTTATTATTATTATCTTTATATTTTATTTTGATTATGTCTGTTATTTTTACAATCGTTTTTATTGGTTCAACCCTCACCATGAGTGAGTAGTTCTATAGGGATTAAGGGTCATGAGACCCACTCATGAATATCCATATGATTAAATAAAAAGCAATACAAGGATTTAACGCGTTCTTATTTTAAAAGTTTGAGTTTTTATTTTAAACTTTGTTATGAAAGTAAAAGGTTCTTAGGTATTGGTAATGATGCGAAAACACTTTGTCCGATACCCGAAAACAAATTTTTAGACAATCGAATCTGATGATGCAAAAGTACTCGGAGGAGGTTGAGAAAAGCTTCATCTTAATAGACCGCGCGGTAACATAAAGGTTTCGGTAAATTCTATTGAACATGCGACAGCTGACAGATTATTTACCGAAACCATGATAACACGCTGCGAAAGTCGGTGTTATCTACAAAATCTATTTTCTATAATTCGTGTAAAATCCTTGTAACGTGTGTTGGTGTAAGCCCTAGAGGCCAATACTTTTGGTACTTGTATCAAATTATTTATTAATAATAAAAGGCATTTCTTTATTATGTTTGTTTTTCCAAAATGATAAAGTCCCTAGAATAGCTAGTTCGTTTAATGAAACATTAAGTATGACTTAATCATGAGATTCCATTAAACATAAGGACACTATTCTTAAAGCATCCATAGTCGAGCTTTAATGTGAAATGGGATAGCCTTAAAGCATTAAGACTATTATGTAGATAGACTGATGATCACATATCATGGATCATGGATAAGGAGTTATCAAGTCTTGACATAGGTATGAATATTAGGAGTAATATTTATACTGGATTGACCCACTATGAGAGTACTACATAGAATGTTATGCAAAGTGTCATAAGTTACTCTCATGGTGATAGTGGTGTATACCACCCTTCGACCTGAAACTACTATGTACCCTAGATGTAGAGTCAAGTACTTTATTGCTGATCAAACATTGTCCGTAACTGGATGATCATAAAGACAGTTGATGGGTACTTCACAAAGCATGCTGAGGGACATGAGTAGCATAGATGGAATTTGCCCATCCTACATAACAGGATAAATGTCTAAAGGCCCAATATTGAACTGGACAAGGATGACACGGTATATGCCTTGTGTTCAATATAGACATAGGGGCAAAAAGGTAATTGTACACACAAGTACTATCACAAAAGGTTTTGTCAGATCACATGACAATTTTGTGACTTGGGTAGCAGTGATGTGTTGCTAGATACCGCTCACTGTTTATTATGTTAAATACATGATTTAATATAATTGCCAACGTCGCGAAATCCTACAGGGTCACACACATAAGGACAGTTGGAGAAGAGATAGAGTAAATAAGGAACACCGTAAGGTACGGTGCACTTGAATGGAATACGGAATATGGTAAGGTACCATGCAACATAATAATAGTTATTATTAATTTTATAATAGTTATAAAATATAATAATAATAAAATTATATTTATTATAATAATAGGTATTATAATAAATATAATAATAATAAAATTATATTTATTATAATAATAGTTATTATAATAATATTGTTAGTTCTTGTGTTGGCTGGAATTTTGGTAAAACAAAGTTGAACAATGTTGATGTCATATGTCTGATGTTATAACATTGGTTCTTATCATTAGTTGTTGCAGGGTTGGAAGTTTTGTATGCTGATGTTATAAGTGATGTCTTGACATCACTATACCAGAATATCAGTTTGTGATGTTTTAGGGCTGCGTGTGTTAGGATGTTTTGTTGTGAGATTTTCTGCTGAGAGATAGAGAGATTGCAGGCAAATTTATTGGAGAAGATTTATTCTGATACAATTAATTCTGCATATCTTGTGGAGAATAGTTTGTTACTATTTTTGTGCAAATAAACATGGAGAATTGTTCCTATTTGTGTGGAGAAGATCTTGCAGCTGAATTAAAAAGTGAAGATTTAAAAGATACATAATATCCTGGAAATATTATGTGGAGCTGAAGATTGAGTATTTAAAATATGAAGATTTGATTGAAGATTTAATTGAAGATTTGATTGAAGATTTAATTGAAGATTTAATTGAAGATCTATTTAGTAGCAGAATCTTTTGCAGATTTGGTACAGAAGATTTGTTGTGATTTGAAGGCCCAAATCCAGTTGGGAAAAAGCTATAAATAAAATGCTTGTAACCTAGAATAGGCACGGGTCCAAGATGTAGATCATTAGGGCTTTGTCTAAGTGAACCACTCGGGTTGTGAGATGGTCACTGTGTTATTACTCAGAAACCTGTAGATAATGAGTATTGTATTGTTCTTGGAGGAAACTTTGAAGCAACTCCAATGTGTGTCGTAAGTGGTTGGTAATCAAGTTGTTGATGCAGTGGTGGAGATGTTGACTGCTAGACATCATTGCGATGATTGGGAGTGGGATGGAGTCTCTTATCTAGGGAGGACTTAGATAGAAGGGTCATTGGGTAGTGATTAAGTTTAGTGTATTGTCAACTGGTTTGTTGAGTCTGTAATTTGATACTGCTAATAGTGGACTTCCTTCCTGGCTTGGTATGCCCCCAAATGTAGGTTATTAGACCGAACTGGGTGAACAAATTCTGTGTGTTGTTTACTGCTTTTTCTGATTACTATTATTTCCTTGTTCATACAACAGATATTGATGTTGTGACATCGCACTTGACATCACATATCTGATACTAGAATTTCTGATCCAAGTGAGTAGGTGTTCATAGGCTGTTTGTTTTTGTGGAGGTCAAGATCAAATGTCAAGGACATTTTCTCTGATATCTGAAAGTTCCTTCTGATTAAAGCAGCCAGTTGTTTGCAATCTTGTTTATGGCCGTGGAGCAGATTCTGTTTGAAAGGAGTTATATGTGTGTACCAACCATAGGATGAGCATTTCAGATTTGTGCAAGGAGAAGTTGGTGTTTTTTTTACCAAAGGATTATGGTTCCCTGGTATCTGCATGAGAAGTTTCCTCTAAAGCTGGAGTCCAGTTATGTGGTGTCCTCACATAATGGAACATCTTTTTGTAAGGATTGAAGGACATCCTTGTAGGTTGTAGTGTTGGGGAAAGAATAATTGTCTATGCTGTTTGTGATGACCAATCAATGGTGTCTCTCCTTTAGGCACAAAAGGATGGCATCCAACATCTCAAAGACAGACAGGAGGTCTGAACATTAAAAGTTTGAAGATTCTTGAGATGTAGAGTATGCTGGTTCCTGTTTGTGTGTATGTTCTGGGTTTGAAGGTTGATCAGCTACTGATGGTCAATCCTCTTGTGTCCCTTGCAAGAGATGTGTGTGGATTACTATGGTTGTTGTCTCCAAAGCCATAGTAGATGTTTAGTGTGATTTACTATGATTGCTAATGTCGGAACTAATGTTGAAACATCATTTCAGTTCTTTGCTCAGGGAGGAGTGAAAGGTCAAGACACTGACCTAACCTGGAATACTTTTGTGGTGTGAATGGTTGTCATGATGGTTTGTTTTGAAGAAGAATCAGCAGATGCCTGTTGTGTGAGAAGGTTACCTTGACAGGAGTTGAGTATTTGTCTGCTTTTGATAAGGTTGTGCATTCAACTAATGACAAAATACATTGATGGGAGACTATGTATATGTCTGATGTAAAAGTGCAGGACTGTTGGTGTGTGAGAACTCTGTGAAACAATCATGATCTTGAGATTATAACAATAAGATTGTGTGTTCTATAGTGTATTTAGAAGTGGAATTATTTGGTATAGTTATGGGGTAGTCTTGGACTACTTATTTTCTGAAGATTCAGATATGGTAGGTTTAAAGTCTTTGGAGTTTCTGAGCAGGATGGAGGTTGTCTACTCAAACTTGATTGTTGAATCAAGTCTATGAGAGCATGGAAATCTGTTTCTGCAAAGGGAGGAGGTTCTTCTAAGTGGCAGAAGGAAGAGCTGGATTTAACAGTTGGATATCAGAATGTTTTGACATCTTGCTTAACATCAGAAGTCTCAGCTGGTGATGTGGCACATCAGCTTAAGATAGAGGTGATCTACAGTAATGGAAGTTATGGATGCTTCAAAAAGATCTATCTCATACAGTTTGCGGGAGTTGTGGTTTGAGAAGATGTTACATGACTAAGAGGCTTGGTGAATCCAAGATGTCTTGCTTTGGAGCAAGTAGTTCATATGACTTGAAGATCTGGTTTCATAGGTGGATCAGGATATCTTGTGGGAGTTCTGAAGAAGATTGAGATCAATCAAAAGGTGGAATTTGGTTGGTTTCATTGTGTGCATTCAAGCAAGATGCTTGAAACTGATTGCTCTTGTGCAGAAGAGTATTTAGTTGAAAATGTAAGGAGGTTCTAATTCTCTTGGAGCTTTTGGCATAAGTTCTAGGTTGAAGATGGAAGTATACCTTCTTTTGGTGGATGAGAGTGTAGTCCTCTCCGGCTTTCTGAAGCTTTCTTTGTTCAAGCTGGTGACGCAGTGTTCAGTTTGGATTACTATACTGATAGTAAGTTCAGTAGTGGAGCATATCTAGAACCATGGTGTGTGGTATATGTGATGTGTCAAGAATGTCCTAACAGATGTTAGAACATTTTTTTTGGGTTGGATATCCTTGGTAAAGGATGATTTTGTTCTGGTTCTGGAGTTTGGTGCATACATTATGCCTAAGGAGCGTCTACATAGTCATACGTGAGAATGATGAAGTAGAAGGTCTGCCTTGGATGGAGAATGTAGAGAAGAGTGAAGTAGATCAGGTATTGATTGCTTGGAAATCTGAAGATGAAGAGTATGATAGGGAATGACTGCTTTTGGAAAATTGGGGGATCTATGTGACTTTGATCTTTATCCAATAATTTGTTTAAAGGAGGATGATGATCCTTTTGTTCCTCACAAATAACATGATGTGACTTCATGTGTGAGTGACTGCTGTTTCTTGTCAAAAGAGATTGTGATGTGATCTGATCAGAACATTTTTTAAGAGATGTTCCTTTTTCTGCTACAAGTGTCTCTTGAAGAGATTAAATCTCAGTAAAGCTGAGAACTTGTGGAGTCTGTGAGCAGTGTCATACCAGTCAGGATACTTGAATGTGTTCTCCAAGAGTGAAAGTACAATATGTGAATGTGCTCAGCAAGTGTGCCCAAATGTTCATCTCCATCTAGAGCTTTAGTTAACCATGACAGGGAGAGTACTTGTCTATGGATTTTGCTGCAAAGGTACACATATTGTGAAGCTTGCATGATGATCAAGCTTGTGGAGATTGGTTGCCTCTTCTGAGGATATAATGTCAGATAACATGTTATGACATTAGGCTGTTGGATGGCATGTTGGTGTGGACATAAATGGTTCTAGCCATGTGAAGCTAATTGTTTGAATCATATGTGCGCATGCTTCTGTGGAGGAGTCTGAAGGACGATTTTATTTGTACAGATTTTGGGATTACTTTGTGAGGGTCTTTGTTGATGGGAGATGTCACACTTGTCTTGGTGTGTAAGTTCAGTGGAAGGCATTGTGTGTGTATGATTGTGTGAAGCATTCCTGACTGGATGGATGAAGACTGTGTCTGGTTTTTCCAAATGTTATGATTAAGGAGTTCATTGTGATCATTCCTGTGGATATTATAGAGAGAAGTTGATCAGCTTGGCAAGATGTGAGTTTTGGAGCATGAGAAGATAACAAACCAAGAGGGAATCATGTGAGTTTTGGTATTTGGATTGTTTGAGGATTAAGCATTAAGTGAATGCGTTCAGCAGGTGTGTTGAACAGAGGGTGCACTCTTGAAGACATGAAGATGAGTCTTATGTTTTCCATTCATTTAAGCTGTTCTTCTTGCAAAGGAGCACTGGTTATCTTAGATAGGGCAAATTGATCGTTTGTTGAAGAAGTTGTCGTGACATTGTGTTACTGGTGATGTTCATGGTGTTCTTGACAGTTTAGACCTGGTTCTATAGATTTGTGTGTCAATGGATTGAATCAGAAGTATACATTTACACCAATGTTTGTCAATTTTTGGCCAAAAAGTGGGAGAGAATGTACAGTAGTAGCTGTTGAGTCTGGATTTTGTTTTGAGCATATTAGTTGGATGTTCAGAGTTTGTCCAATTGTGGCTAAAAAGGGGAAACAGTTGCCAAGGTGTGGTTGTGAAGCCTTTTCTGATATGGTGCAGCAGTTGAGGGGGATAGTGTATGAACAGCTGTGAGCTGGTTCTTGGTTTAAGGGGGAGTTTGCCCTATGCTGATGTGAAAGTGAGTTTATGCAGCTTGTTGGCTTTTGTTGCTGCTGGTTAGTGAGTTTGTGCAGCTTGTTGAAGAGGTGCTGCTAGGTGTTTTGAACTGATGTGTTTTAGCCAAAATTAGCCAAAGGGGGAGATTGTTAGTTCTTGTGTTGGCTGGAATTTTGGTAAAACAAAGTTGAACAATGTTGATGTCATATGTCTGATGTCATAACATTGGTTCTTATCATTAGCTGTTGTAGGGTTGGAAGTTTTGTATGCTGATGTTATAAGTGATGTCTTGACATCACTATACCAGAACATCAGAACATCAGTTTGTGATGTTTTAGGGCTGCGCGTGTTAGGATGTTTTGTTGTTAGTGAGATTTTCTGCTGAGAGATAGAGAGATTGCAGGCGAATTTATTGGAGAAGATTTATTCTGTTACAATTAATTCTGTATGTCTTGTGGAGAATAGTTTGTTACTATTTTTGTGCAAATAAACATGGAGAATTGTTCCTATTTGTGTGGAGAAGATCTTGCAGCTGAATTAAAAAGTGAAGATTTAAAAGATACATAATATCCTGGAAATATTATGTGGAGCTGAAGGTTGAGTATTTAAAATATGAAGATTTGATTGAAGATTTAATTGAAGATTTGATTGAAGATTTAATTGAAGATTTAATTGAAGATCTATTTAGTAGCAGAATCTTTTACAGATTTGGTACAGAAGATTTGTTGTGATTTGAAGGCCCAAATCCAGTTGGGAAAAAGCTATAAATAGAATGCTTGTAACCTAGAATAGGCACGGGTCCAAGATGTAGATCATTAGGGCTTTGTCTAAGTGAACCACTCGGGTTGTGAGATGGTCAATGTGTTATTACTCAGAAACCTTTAGGTAATGAGTATTGTATTGTTCTTGGAGGAAGCTTTGAAGCAACTCCAATGTGTGTCGTAAGTGGTTGGTAATCAAGTTGTTGATGCAGTGGCGGAGATGTTGACTGCTAGACATCATTGCGATGATTGGGAGTGAGATGGAGTCTCTTATCTAGGGAAGACTTAGATAGAAGGGTCATTGGGTAGTGATTAAGTTTAGTGGATTGTCAACTGGTTTGTTGAGTCTGTAATTTGATACTGCTAATAGTGGACTTCCTTCCTGGCTTGGTATGCCCCCAGATGTAGGTTGTTAGACCGAACTGGGTGAACAAATTATGTGTGTTGTTTACTGCTTTTTCTGATTACTATTATTGCCTTGTTCATACAACAGATATTGATGTTGTGACATCGCACTTGACATCACATATCTGATACCAGAATTTCAAATATAATAATAATATTATTATTGAGTTGGGCTTTTTAGCTTGTAGCCCACACAAGTAGTTCTATAAATAGAACCCTTGTGCAGAAGCTCAAGGCAGTTGTTGTTGAAACCCTGGCCGTATTCTATTTTTCCTCTCCCTCACGCAAAACCTTCAATCGTAATCAGCTAGCACTGTGACTGAAGGAAGCTGTTCGTGTGGACTGAGTAGAGGCGCTGTTCATCGTACAACGCTCGTGATCATCCATAGATTTGGTATCAAAGGTTTCATTGCCACAAAAGGTAACCTTTCTATCACAGATCATGATCTTTCGTAAGGATCTCTAAAGGGAAATTTTTGTTTTCCGCTGCGTTTAGATCACAAATTTCCCTTCAGCGCGATTAATCCAGTCATACGGAGATGTTAAAGTGGGGAATCATGATCCTAAATCCTGTTTGTTTTAATTATTTATCTAACCCTTATTTCAGATCTATTTCTCCAACTTTTCGGTCGCTCTAGATTTTAAAAGATCAAACAGAAATCGGTACTTAACCATTGGTCCCTGTGGATCGATAACTTTTTATTACTACGATATAGCCGTGCACTTGCGGCCGTGTCAAGTTTCATTGATGTCCATGCTTTCGTGCTTAGAACTTTATGTTTATATGTTCAGATTTGTTTGGTTTAAAATGTTGTTGTTATTGTTATCATGAGCTTCAGTATGAATTTGTAGTGGTACCTTAATACATGATAATATGAATGAAAGTGTTACCTTTGCACTGTCAGTTTGGAACTTTGGAAAGCATAATGTATATTGTTTTGTTAAGGTTTAAGATATCCACTGTGTGTTAGTTCAAGTTGCATAACATGAGGTTTGTTTGGATCAAGCATAGGTGTATTAGTATGATCATGACATAATTTCATCCCTGAACACACCTATTTTGGTTTGCTTTTCCACTGTTGTTGGTATCATTTGGTTGTGTGAAATGGTTGGGTGATGTCCTTTGTTGTAGACACTGCATAATTAAGTTATTTAGTCCTTGTTTCATTTGGTTAGATTTTGAAAAAATGAGATGATGAGAAGCCAGCAGTTGCTACTGCGTTGTTGTTGTTTCACGACGAGTTCGTGACTTTTTTTGTATGGTGCATGAGGGATGCGTGTGTGGAGACGTGAGAGTGGTGGGTTGGTTATTTGTTTGTTAGTAACTTAAAAACTTGTTGACCAGTTGAGGCAAGTATGCTAGTGCCTTGTCACGTTATATTTCATGTGGTTCACTTAGAAAACCTTTTTTCATTCACCTGAGAGCTTATATTTCTTCAGGGGTGGCTTATACAATGGATGTATAGCCACCCCAGTGGTATTGTGCGCGTG